>CM057462.1:179560547-180769401 GCA_030035585.1 Dugong dugon | reverse complement strand
TAGCTGCTTTTCCCAAACTGGCTGGCTGTGCTTTCCATTGAGGATTCTTTAGTTTATTAGATCAACTGTTACTTCCCTCTGCTTCCTCCCCCATACATGCTGATAATGGTGTTAAGTCTTACTGCTATTGATGGTTTGGCCCTGGGTTCTCGTATACTAGGGCTTATTGGGGATACCTTGCAACTTACTTTGGTTGTAGATATCCTTGGGTTTTTGGTTTGCTATCTCATTGCTCTAGAGATTCAAAAATAATCCCACTACTCCCTTCCTTCCCTCCTTCCTCCTTCTTCCTCCTCTTCCTCCCCCCCCCCCCCCCGACACACACACATATTGGGTCATTTTAAATCTATGTCTAGCTTTTTGTCATTTAATGTTATAGAGTGTGGATCATTTCCCCTGTAGCATGTATTAATCAAAAGCATTTTAAATCACAATATAATATTATGTTATAGGTATATAGCATGATTCATTGAACCATTTACTCATAAATAACATTTGTTTTGTTTGTAGGTGAATAATTCAGTAGATCATGCTAATATAATTAATGCCGTGCTGAATATTTAGACATTTTTATTTTCTTCAGTGATTGCATTTTCAAAAGATTTGACGGTAATTGTAACGATGCCTGTTTTTGTGTTCTAGCATGCTTCATGATGATCCAAGCAGAAGAATTGCTGCTGAAATGGCATTGTGCAGCCCATTCTTTAGCATTCCTTTTGGTAAGTTGTAGGATTATTTTTGTCTTGATCATTTGGCAGTCAAATAGCGTATCAGAACTAATTTATATTCCCAAGTTCCTTTGGTGTTTATCTTTTTGTTTATTGGGGTTTATATTTAACCATGTTACGATGAACTTTAACAGCCCCTCATATTGAAGATCTGGTGATGCTTCCCACTCCAGTGCTAAGACTGCTGAATGTGCTGGATGATGACTATCTTGAGAATGAAGA
Organism: Dugong dugon; assembly: GCA_030035585.1. Taxonomy (NCBI): domain Eukaryota; kingdom Metazoa; phylum Chordata; class Mammalia; order Sirenia; family Dugongidae; genus Dugong; species Dugong dugon. The sequence goes on along the minus strand of CM057462.1, from coordinate 180,768,451 downwards.
AGAATATGAAGGTTAGTGCTTCCTCAGTTATATTTTAGTGTGTCTTTCTTGACTCTGCAACAGACATACCTATTCATGAGACTCCCTTGTTTTCCTGGTTTCTGTAATGAGGATATTAAACTGTATGATCTCTAAATACTCTCACTCTTTGATTCTCAGATAAATCAGAAACAAAAGGACAAATATTGTATGATTCTACTTATATGAAATCTATAGAATAGGCAAATGCATACAGATAGAAAGTAGGTTAGTGGTTGCCAGGGACTGGGGAGAAGGGAGATGGGGAGCTACTGCTTCAGGGTACAGAGCTCCTGGGTGGGGTGATGAAAAAGTTTTGGAAGTAAATAGTGGCAGTGGTTGCACAGCATTGTGCATATAATTAATGCCAGTTACACGCTTAAAATGGCCAATTTTTGTTGTACGTATTTTACCAAAATTAAAAAAAAAAAAATAGTCCATAGAATATGGTGACTCACTGGTATGAGAGCAAGGGATAAGGCAGGCTGGGGTTTTGGACAACTCCCAGACTTCTTAGTTGGGCCACTTGGTGGATGGCAGTGCTGGTTAAACAGAGGAGGAATACAGAGGAAAAATAGGCCTGGAAATCAGTTTTGGATAGAGGAGGGTTACCTCTTCTACTCAGTGAGTCGGGGGAGAAATAATGATGGCGGTAGCTGCATGTATGTGTTAAGTTATAGTAGACAGGAAGTCAACATGGTTCTTAACACAGTAACCAATAGTTTCTGTGAGTATTCTTCAGCACTCGGGTTTGAGCTTTTCTAATTTCTTCCTATTGTTTATCATTTCACTCACATCCATGGTCTTAGCTATTAGTTGCTAATAGATTATGCCCAGGTATTTTATAGTGTCTTGACCTATTTTTTATTCCTGTATCTTCTTCTCACAGATTATATAATTCAGTTCTATATCCTGCTAATACTTAAAATGCAAACTATTTAAAACAGAGAGCCTTATTTTGTCCTTTTTTTTTCCCTCCCTTTGTTTCTTGTTCTCTGTGTCCCTTTTTCCTTCACCATATTCTTTTTGCATCTAAATACCCTGAGTCCGTTTGTATCATCCTATGCCACTAGCTACAATTCTTTGAGCATTTATTCTAATCCTAGTATTTTCTTTATTGCTTGAGAAGTAGTTATTATTTTCCCATTTTATAGATAGTGAGTAAACTGAAACTCAGTCACAAAGCTGATAAAAATTTTAAAAGCCAGATATTTAAGTCTGTGTATCTCTAGAGCTGTTTTATTTTTTTATTTAAAAAATCCATTGCATAGGAAGAAATTATTACATTCTTCTCATTAAAAATTAAAACATTACAGATAAAGCTAATTATACAGACTCATTCAACTGTGTAGATTATAACAAATTATGGATAACTGTGAAGAATGGGAATTCCAGAACACTTAATTGTGCTGATGAGGAACGTGTACGTGGACCAGGAGGCAGTCGTTCTAACAGAACAAGGGGATACTGTGTGGCTTAAAATCAGGAAGGGTGTGCATCAGGGTTGTATCCTTTTACCATACTTACTCAGTCTGTATGCTGAACAAATAATCTGAGAAGCTGGACTGTATGAAGAACAACACAACATCAAGATTGGAGAGAGACTCATTAACAACTTGCCTTATGCAGATTATACAACCTTACTTGCTGAAAGTGAAGACGACTTGAAGCACTTGCTGATAAAGATCAAAGACTATGGCCTTCAGTATGGATTACACCTCAACATAAAGAAAACAAGTCCTCAGAACTGGGCCAATAAGCAACATCATGGTAAATAAAGAAAAGATTGAAGTTGTCTAGGATTTCATTTGATTTGGATCCACAGTCAACACCCATGGAAGCAGCAGTCAAGAAATCAAAAGGTGCATTGCATTGGGCAAATCTGCTGCAAAAGACCTCTTTAAAGTGTTGAAAAGCAAAGATGTCACTCTGAAGACTAAGGTGTGCCTGATCTGAGCCTTGGTATTTTCAGTTGCCTCATATTCATGTGAAAGCTGGACAATGAATAAAGAAGACTGAAGAAGAATTGATGCATTTGAATTATGGTGTTGGCGAAGAATATTGAATATACCACAGACTGCCAGAAGAACAACAAATCTTTCTTGGAAGAAGAACAGCCTTAGAAGGGAGGATGGTGAGACTTCATCTCATGTACTTTGGACATGTTATCAGGAGGGACCGGTCCCTGGAGAAGGACATCATGCTTGGTAAAGTAGAGGGTCAGCAAAAAAGAGGAAGACCCTCAACAAGATGGATTGACACAGTGGCTGCAATAATGGGCTCAAACATAACAGTGATTGTGAGAATGGTGAAGGACCAGGCAGTGTTTCGTTCTGTTGTTCATAGGGTTGCTGTGAGTCGGAATTGACTCGACGGCGCCTAACAGCAACAATCTCTTGTAAGGATGAATCATTTTATTTCTCTGAGCTTTAATGTAGTTATCTGCAAAATGGAACAAACATAATTTCTTTGATTTCATGACAATTGTAAGAATCTCTGGCTTCTTTTGAAGATGTCCGTTTATCCATATTTATGCCTGTTCCCAAGAAAGGTGATCTAACTGAATGTGGAAATTACCAAACAGTATCATTAATATCACACTCAAGTAAAATTTTGCTGAAGATCGTTCAAAAACAGTTGTAGCAGGGAACTGCCAGATATTCAAGCCGGATTCAGAAGATGACTTGGAACTAGGGATATCATTGCTGATGGCAGATGAATCCTGGTTGAAAGCAGAAAATACCAGAAAGGTGTTTACTTTCGTTTTATTAACTATGCAAAGGCATTTGATTGTGTGGATCATAACAAATTATGGATAACATTGCAAAGAATGGGAATTCCAGAACACTTGTGCTCAGGAGGAACCTGTACATAGACCAAGAGGCAGTTGTTCAAACAGAATAAGGGGATACTGTGTGGTTTAAAGTCAGGAAAGGTGTGTGTCAGGGTTGTATCCTTTTACCATACTTATTTGATCTGTAGGCTGAGCAGATAATCCTAGAAGCTGGACCGTACGAAGAAGAATGGGGCATCAGGATTGGAGGAAGACTTATTAATAACCTGTGATATTCAGATGACACAACCTTGTTTGCTTAAACGAAGACGACTTGAAGCACTTACTGATGAAGGTCAAAGACCACAGCATTCAGTATGGATTACACCTCAACATAGAGAAAGCAAAAATCCGTACAACTGGACCAATAAGCAACATCATGCTAAGTGGGGAATATATTGAAGTTGTCAAGGATTTCATTTTACTTGGATCCACAATCAACACCCATGGGAGCAGCAGTCAAGAAATCAAATGATGTATTGCATTGGGCAAATCTGCTGCAAAAGACCTCTTTAAAGTGTTGAAAAGCAAAGATGTCACCTTGAAGACTAAGGTGCTCCTGACCCAAGCCATGGTATTTTCAATCACATCATATGCATGCGAAAGCTGAACAGTAAACAAGGAAGATGGAAGAAGAATTGATGCCTTTGATATGTGGTGTTGGCGAAGAATGTTGAATATACCATGGACTGCCAGAAGAACAAACAAATCTGTCTTGGAAGAAATACAGCCAGAATGTTCCTTAGAAGCAAGGATGGTGAGACTGCGTCTCACATACTTTGGACATGTTTTCAGGAGAGATCAGTCCCTGGAGAAGGACATCATGATTGGTAAAGTAGAGGGTCAGGAAAAAAGAGGAAGATCCTCAATGAGAAGGATTGACACAGTGGCTGCAACAATGAGCTCCAGCATAACAACGATTGTGAAGATGGCACAGGACCGGGCGGTGGTTCGTTCTGTTGTACATAGGGTCGCTATGAGCCAGAATCAACTCAACGGCACATAACAACAGCAACACTTACCTGAAAGAATATTCTTACCTTAACCTTAAGCATTGGTTCTAAGCCTCTTGGGATCAAATTCAAAATCATACTTACGTCCTTTAAGCCTATCCATTTAGTATCTTTACCACCAAATTCTATTTACTCCTAGTAGGTTTTACCTCTATACAATTCAAGTTTAGGCATTTTGGAATCAATCTTAGGAAGACTATACCAGTAAGCAGTTGCTGTCGAGTCAGTTCTGACTCATGGGATCCCATATGTTTCAGAGTAGAACTTTGCTCCATAGGATTTTCGGTGGCTGATTTTTCAGAAGCAGATGGCTAGGTCTGTCTTCCAGGGCACCTCTGAGTGGACTCAAACATCCAGCCTTTGGTTAGCAGCTCAGCGCATCAACCATTTGCAGCCCCAGTGACTCCTAGGTAGACTACAGGCACTCTTCTCTTTGTATCTTGCTATGCGATACCTTTTTCTGCTTCTGAATACACTAACTATTGAATTATTGTCTGAATATTGCTATTAAATCTTAGCATTAGTTTAAGAATTTTACATGAACTAAAGTGTAGCATAAAATATAGTACTTTCAGATGCCTTTGTTCTGATTAGCAGCAGCATCAAATAAAACGTATTAGTTGAGGTAAGTTTACTGAACTAAAAATCGTCATACATGTTGGGAAAGCTGTCTTGTAATCGTGATGGGTGGAGGAAGGAAGTTAGATTCGTATCTTCCACTTTAGACCCAAATTAATTCAAATGAAGCGAGGTTTAAAATGTTCAAAAAGAAACAAACAAGGAAAGAAGGAAGGAGGAGGGAAGGAGGGAATGAAAACAAGAAGGAGAAGAAAGAAGAGACGTAAGGAGGGACGGAAGGAAAGAGGGCGGGTAGGAGGGAAAGAAGGAAGAGAAAGATTAAAAAATCTTGGGAGAAATTGTTTTCTGTTCCCGAAGCAGAAAAGGCTTTTTTCAAGTATTACACAAAACCCAGAAGCAGTAAAATACATAGTTCAACAAATTCTACCCTGACAAAACCACCATAAGAAAAACTAAAAAACAAATGACAGTATAGGAAAAAATATTCACAATTCTTATCAGAGACAGAGCCCTACAAATCAACCTAGTAAACTATAGGTAAAGGATATTAAATGAATAATTTCTTTTATAAGGATCAGCCCAAAGCTGGTTCCTATGAGGCAGAGGTTAAAGATGTTGCAAATGTCTAACTTTTCCAAGCTGCTGTACCACTCCATCATCTCTGACATCAACTACTTCCTCTCACCTCGGTACTCTCCCTCCTGGCTTTGGTTTCCCTGATTTGCCACAATGTCTCCCAGAACTCATAAACCATATAGAGGAAATGGCTCACGCGGTTGTGGAGGCTGGCAAGTCGCAAATTCGTGGGTCAGGCCTAGACTTCTCCCTGGCCCTCAGTCTTTGCCCAAAGGCACTCAGCTTTCTTGCTCCGAGGCTGCGAAGCCCACTGTGCCATCTCCTGCGGGTCTTTGCTGCTGGCCTCTGCTGCGGGTTTCTCCTTCTTTGGTGGTGGTGGTGGGCTCTCCTCTGTGCCCTGAACTGGCTCTCTTGTAAGGCAAAACTGACCAGTCCCCTTGGTGGGCCACAATTATCTTATTTACACAGCCTCGCCAAATCGCATGGGTGGGAGTCACAAGACCACAGCTAGAAAGACCACACACAAAAGTAATAATGGCACCGCAGATACGAATAGACAGTTTATAGGAAAGGAAGTACAAATGCATCTCACAAGTATAAAAGTATGGCCTATATTCAGTCTTACTTATTATTGAAATGCTAATTCAGGCCATTCTGTGATACTTTTTTTACTGATTACATTGACAGTGATCAAAATATTTGATAACCTTCTTGTGGGTAAAAGGTACTGGAAAACAGACGTACTTCACTGAAAGACTTTTAATTGGTAAATCTTTACGAAATGCAAATTGTTAATTATAACAAAATTACCAATCTGAATTAACTTGGACCCAGCAATTCCATTTCTAGAAATTAACCTTAAAGCACACCTATACATATGTACTAGTTTATTGCAGTATAGTTTATAGTGGCAGAAAGTTTTAAAATAGCTTAATTATTCATCAGCAGGGAACATATTAGATAATTTATCAAACGCTCATTTAGTGAAATACTAGGCATAAAAACAAATGAGACTATTGCATGTAATAATGTGGAAAGCTCTTAAAGATACAGTGTTAATAAAGAAAAAGTAAGATTGGAATTTATTTACAAAAGCTTATATGATCGTAAGCTTATACAGTGAAACCTGTGAGAGCTGGAACTCGGCGGGACTGCCTTGTTTTTCTGGGTCTCGCAAGTTTTCCGCCTTTGACGGTGCTGTCTTGCCATTTTTCTGTTGCTCATTTTAGTGGAAAATATTTGAGTTTTCCTTCTCTAATAGGTTTCCACCTTACACAGCTTCCAGCTTTTGCAGGTTTTACTGTAATATTTATGGAATGATACACAAGAAGCTGGTAGTGTTGTTGTTGCCTTTAGAGAGGAGAATGGAATGGCAGTTGGGTGGTAGAGGTGGGAGAAATACTTTATTTTTTTGAATTTTGAACCATTTGAATGCATTACCTATTCAAAAAATCAAATCTAAATTTCAAAAAGAAATTATTGAATACATTGAATTTATATGATTCTTACCTTAAACTTAATTTTAGAAGACATAGAAAATGACCTCATTACTTATATGTGTTCCTGAATTCTTTGCCCGTTTAGAAAATTTAGATAATGATTGCTCGTTAATTATGTCAAAGCAGTTACTGTTATGTGTTTTTATAATCAGATGTTGTAGAAGATGTCAAAGAGGAGTGTCAAAAATACGGACCCGTGGTGTCTCTGCTTGTTCCAAAGGAAAATCCTGGCAGAGGACAAGTAAGTGAATGTTTTCATAACTGTAGAATAATTCAGATATTTTTAAAGTTCTGTGTAAAATGTTTTAGTTCTGTAGAAAGATGTATATTACAGTGTTGCTAGGGATTGTGAGTTTTACATTATGGATGATTTTTATTTTCTTGTACTTTTCACTTTTTTGCCAAAAGCTGTATAAAATGCATGCTTTTTTCATTAGTTAACATTTATTTTTAAACAGGTATTAATCTACTTTTAGCCATTGTAAACAGTGCCACCAACTGAATTGTATATTAATTTAGAACCAGTTCAGGTAGAGGAGCCCTGGTGGCACAGTGGTTAAAGTGCTTATCTGCTAAACGAAAGGTCAGTGGTTCAAATCTGCTGGCCACTCTGCAGGAGAAAGATATGGCAGTCTTCTTCCGTCAAGTTTTACAGCCTTGGAAACCCTGTGGGGCAGTTCGGTTCTGTCCTACAGGGTCGCTATGAGTCGGAATCGACTTGATGGCAGTGGGTTTTTTTTTTTTTTTTTTGGCTCAGATAGAGAAATATTTTGGTCTAATTTTGTTCTAGTTAGGTAGAGTTAGAAAACTAATCAGGTTTGATTCTGATTCTAATGGAATTATCAGAGATAGGAAAGTGCACTGGACTGAGAATCCTGAAACCTGAGTTCACATCTCCATGTGACTAATTTGTGATGATCCTCAGTTTCTTCATCTATTAGATGTGCAGGGTAAAATGATGATCACAGAGTTTTCTTTAGAACTCTGTGATTCTAAACTATGTGGTAAGGAATTTAGGAGAAAATCTTTTGTCTGTAACCTTCTTGTAGTTTGGGAAACAATGTTGTTTTACTCTGTCTCAGGGTTTCTCAGCCTCAGCACCCTTGGCATTTTGGGTGGGTGATTGTTGTGGGCTGTCCTGTGCGTTGTAGGATGTTCAGTAACGTTCCTGGCCTCTACACAGTAAGTGCCAGAGCCTCCGGGCCTCTCGAGGTGTGACAGCCAAAAATGTCTCCTGACATTGCAGAATGTCTCCTGGGGACAAAATCACCTTTGGTTGAGGGTTTTTGTTTTATCCTGTGGTTCAATATTATGAAAATTCTTGGTAACTGAAAAAAAAAAATGGAAGAAATTTCACTCTAGTCAGTGAAAATGTATTGCCAACCTAGTAATAATAATATTTGCCTTGTTCAGTATCAAATGCTGAACCAAATGCTTTATTAATGTTTATTCATGCAACCAGTATTTACTGAGCATCAGTTAATGTTTTAGGCACTCAGCATACAACAGTGATCAAAACAGACAAAACTGTATATAGTGATAAGTGCTCTGGAGAAAAACAGATCGAGGAAGAGGCTTGGGCAGGAATGCTGGAGTGAGGTGGATTGTGGTTTTAAGTAGGGTGCTAGGGAAGAACATACCGAGGTTACATTTGAGTCAAGATTTGAAGCTGGTGAGGAAGAGAGTTCTAGGGAAAGGGAACAGCAAGTTCCAAGGCCCTGACTATGCCTGACAGGTTCGAGGAGGCTGGTGTGGTTGCAGCAGAGTGAGGAAAGGAGAGAATGAGACCAAAGAGGTAAGGAAGCAGAGGGGGCAGATCAAGTAAAGTGATCCTGTAGGCCATTGACATCATGTTTACTCTGAATGAGATAGGAAGGCCTTGGAGGATTTGGAACCAAGGACTAACATGATCTGACTTGATATTAAGCCAATGGCCAAAATGAAATAGCAGACACGGAACAGAGGAACATTTTGCGGGGAGCAGTTTTAAGAGGATATAAAAAAAAAAGTCTTTATCAGTGAAAGGAAGGAGCCCTGGTGGTGCACTGGTTAAGAGCTCGGGTGCTGACCAATAAAAGTCGGCAGGTTGAATCTACCAGCTGCTCCTTGGAAACCCTGTGGGGCATTCTACTCTGTCCTGTAGTGTCAGTGTGAGTCTGAATTGACGGCAGTAGGTTTGGAATGAAATTTGCTATGTTGAGGAGCTTTCACTACCATTTAAAGCAGAGTGAAAGGGGCTTTCAGTAAAATCTTGGAGCCACAGATTTAATTTGTTTAGATTATTGAAAATCTTTGTGACCTAGTTGGCAAAGCCAGTCTTCATTTGAATTTTTTGATTCAAGTAAACATATGCCTTTTAAGGAATATTATAAAAGCCAGTGAAAAGTATATTATGGAATGCATCTTATAGTGCAACTCAGAAAAGTAGTCAAGTCAAAATTAAAATGGTACGAGTATAATATGATTATCTAATTTCATAATAAGTTATAAAACAAGATGCTGTTTTTATTTACCATTCATTTAGCGAACTCTGTTGTATGGCTTTGGGAGTAGTTAAGGTTAAAGGTTAGAAAAAGCATTATTTCTCTCAGACATCAAGTTCTAACTTTGCTTTTGTATTTAATGAGAAAGTATTTATTGCTAATTGGTCCTGCAGCTAGCATAAACTTTTATTTTTTTGTAAAAAGGAGTTGCAAAATATTAAGCATTTCTAACTTAAAATAAGATGGATTTTGACTGTTTATATATTTCTTGATATAATGTGATTATGTGAAGTACACCTAATCTGAAAGAAATCACATAAAATTTCATCCATAGAGTTTTCCTCATGCAGTTATATTTAAAATAAACAGCCTAAGTGACTACACTGCTTTGGCCATTGGAAGTGCTGTTATTTCTAGTTAGTGACACATTTTAGGGGGTACATTTAAGAATACCCGAAAAGCACTGCTTACCTTTATCTATGTGAAAAAGGAACTTTTAGCATTTGCTGATTGCTTTATCTTTAAGGGTAATGTATAGCGTGATAACAGTTTTGGAGTAGAAGATGCAAAACCAGTCCCACTTCTCTTTTTTTTAACAATGTATATACGAATTCAGAAAAATCCTGTCACAGGTCAGAATATTCTAGGTCTGGTGCCCCACATCATCACACTTAACAAATATTTGAGTAAGATAAGGAGTGACCAGTAATAGGCTGAGCATGATGCTTTGTTTATCAATGAAGGAGGATTTCATTTAAAAAAACACTGTATTTGGAATTGCCTCTTCTTTTCAGCCCTGGAGGTTTTTATAGTCTTGGGAAGTAACATGTTTTGTCAAGTAAGAGATGGGCTACTGCAAAGGAGAGGTGAAAAGGGCTAACCTGCCCCAACTCCTAGGCAGATCAGTTTTAGGAAAAGATACAAATCGATGTTGAGTGTGTGGAAATTTATTTCCTTCAAATTATCCATTTTTGCATCCCCTTTGAAAGTCTTTGAGTGTCCTAGGATGCTCACATGCCAGTTAGAAGACTTGATTTAGTGAGTGAAGCATGGAACTGAGGAGGGAGAGGCAGTTCATTGCCTGGTTCACCAACTTACCAGGTAACCAAGGAAGAGTCATTTCAGCTCCCTGTAACTTTTGCTTTAGGTCAGCAAAAAGAAGTTATAAGTTATTATGCTATATACTTTACATAGGAGTTCCTGTGTGGCACAGTTAAGTGCTTGACTACTAGCTGAAAGGTTGGTGGTTCGAATCCATCCAGTGGTGCCTCAGAAGACAGGCCTGGCTATCTGCTTCCGAAAGGTCACGGTCTTGAGAACCGTATGGAGCGGTTCCACTCAGCACAGAGCGGGTCGCCATGAGTTGGAATTGACTCCACAGCGACTAACAACAACATCCTCTACCTACCTCAGATAGGAATTCAGAAGCCCTGGAGTGGGGAATTACCTAGTTTTTAACTTCTTTTTTTCTATCGTATGGTTTATGGCTTCCACAAATCTTTTAATGGGCACAGTTTCCGGTGGCTTTTGATCAGTGTTTTTCTCCTTCCACTTCTAGAAGTGTAGGGCTATTTTTTAGGCACCTCTGAAGTGCCTTTGCTCTCTGGGCTGTTCTACCTGTCTTTGGCAAGTGGCCAGTACTTTTCGGCAGTCCTGTGGGAACTGGGCAAAAGGTTCGACGTTTTTCATTCAGCTTGTCTTTGATAGATTTTTCAGAATTGAACTCAGTTCTAAAAAAGTATATTAAACCTTAAGAGCCCTGGTGGCACACTGGTTAAAGCATTCGGCTGTTAACTGAAGGTTCAGCGGTTCAAACCCACCAGCCCTCTCTGCAGGAGAAAGATGTGGCAGTCTGCTTCTGTAAAGATTTACAGCCTTGGAAACCCTATGGGGCAGTTCTCTCCCTGTTTTGTAGAGTATTTATGAGTTGAAATCAACTCAACAGCAATGAGTATCCTAAACCTTGCTGCTCAGAAGTGTGGCCCAGGGACCAGCAGTTAGCATTGATGTCACTTGGGAATTTGTTTAGAAATGCACAAACTCAGGCCCCACCTGAGACCTAATGAAGCAGAATTTACATTTTAATAAGATCCCCGTGTGATGCGTGCACACTAAAATTGGAGAAGCGCTATTCCAAAACAGGCATGATAAAAATGGAATTGCTTTGTTTTCTCTGTCGTTTTACAGGTCTTTGTGGAGTATGCAAACGCCGGTGATTCCAAAGCTGCTCAGAAGTTACTTACTGGAAGGATGTTTGATGGGAAGTTTGTTATGGCTACATTCTACCCACTGAGTGCCTACAAGAGGGGATACCTGTATCAAACCTTGCTTTAATCAGTAACCTGAGGACTATTTCTCTTTCTCCTCTTCCGTTTCCTGGATTATTGTATTCCACATTTGAATGCAGAAGTACCTCTCAACCATTTAAAAGGGGTACTTTGTACATTTATTTAATCCTACTAATGTGCAGTCATTGCCCAGGCAGGGGCTGCATTGCAGACGTTTGGCACTGATTAGGACAAGACCTCTCAGCTATACATTGAGGGGTTCTAGAGCATCCATGTGGGCAGCCTTCTTTGTGCAGTAGGACAGGTGCTGCTCTTCAGTATGTAACCTAAAACGATCCTATTTCTTGTGATCACGAAGAAGCAAGGATGACTAATATCATGTCATAGTGAATATTACTAACAGATTTGTTAAAGTTGGTGACATCACTTAGAGATTATTCCTTTATGTTGTCAGGTGGTTCTTATCGTTGATCTCCATAGCTGGCACTGGATTCTCTCAGCAATGTTAAGTAATTGTCAAACAGCAATTACCTACTGTGTTCTTAGCACAGAGTTGTGAATTTTGTTAAAAGGAGTACTGTAGTCCTGAATATTCCTTTAAAGAAACTGCAGTGAGCCTATCTACATTTTTTTTTTTAATTACAGCTTTTAAAATAGAAGCTGATGCTTGATCTTGCACAATTTTTATGTCTAGTATGTATGCTCGAGTGTGTGTGCAGGTGCGTGAGATTAGAGAAAATTTGAGTCAGCGTACTTTATAGTGTGAGTTTTGTGAGCTAATACAGTCTATGCCCATCTTTTCCCTACCTGTTTCATACCTGTAAGTTTTTGAGAGATGATCTGTCTAATACAAGTGACAAAACAGTTCATTCGTTAGAGACTCAGAACAAACACGAGTCTGGACTGTTGGGGGTTGCGTTGAAACTGAAAGTGAATCTGAGACACAGAAAAGGCTTTGCTACCCATGACTTGCCCCGTCCTTCAGTCTGCTGGAGCCCCGGTTGTTTGTACTGACCGTCCTGTGATCATCAGAAGATTCATTGATATATGGTTCTCACTTCCCCTGCCCCGATTTTCTCCCTCTTTATCCTTAGTGGAATGACAAGCTAGAGGACCAGCACCGCAGTTGGGCTGGCTTTTGGCTGCAAGGAGGTTTAGAAAGTGGAATTAGAAAGGAAGGGAAACTCGAAGAACTCTTAAAAAGATTCATAGCAATCTCATGCTTTCCTGAGCAGAGGACGTCATAGGTGGTTGTATAGTTTAGAGACTTATGATTATGGATTCCTTTCACTTTATGGTAGTTTGCCCTTAAAGTATAAAAATTAGGACACCTTTATAAAGCAATGATTATACAAAAAAAAACGACAAGATGTATAAAGGTTTTGAATTCTTTTCTGCTTCCTAACCTGAATGGGATTTTTGTTTTCTTTAAGGAAAATGTCTTTTATATTTTTCCCTGCTGGAAGCCTCCTCCTCCCATTGTCTTTTCTCGTGTGCTGTTAGGTTACGGAGTGGCCAGTTAGAATTTATGTTTTAGAAGATGAATTATTTCACCCTGTTCAAGCCAATCACTATTTTATTTCAGTTGCATTTGTCAAAACATCCAAGAGTCTCCCTTAATATTTATTATAAAGCCAAATTTGGCTTAAGAAAGTGTATTTATGAACTGCCAAAAGGCCTTGTAGCATGGTCCCCAAGGGAAAATTATATAGTAAGCTTCCAGTGTGTGCCCTTAGAAGAATGATTTTATTTTAGCCCCTTTAGAGGTTGGTTAGTTGGTATATTTTCCAATAAGAATCCATGAGAGTCTACCCAGTTTTGTGGAGACCTAAGCTTTCCTAAAACAAGTGTTTGTATGGGTGGCAGCTTCCATGGTGATTAGAAACACCAGATCCTATATACTGATGAACAGAGTACAAATGAATTCTTTGAAGGGCGAGTAGTTTAGGTTAAGGGAGCACTGGTGGCACGGTGATTAAGTGCTCAGCTGCTAAATGAAAGGTTGGTGGTTTATACCCACCAGCTGCTCCATGGGAGAAAGGTGCAGCAGTCTGTTTCCGTAAAGATTTTACAGCCTTGGAAACTGGGGCAGTTCTACTCTGTCCTGTAGGGTCACTGTGAGTCAGGACTCGACTCACCCGCAGTGGGTTTTTTGGAATCTAGATTAGCACATGTACCTTTCTCATCCCGTCTCCATCACCACCACCACCACCAAAAAAATGTCTTTACAAATAAACTGCAGGTATGCGTCCAAGATTAGTGATGCAGTATGCTGCTAACATCTTGATGCTCAATTTCACAGCATTCTTTGAGCATCTTACCGCTGATACATTCATATGTGTATGTAGTGTTTAACACTGTAGAATTTTATTACAGAAGATGCTTACTAGATTTTAGGGAAACTGAGGGACAATTAATGAACTTAAGTAACCATGCATTAAAATGAATATTTTATATTAGAGCTGCAGATTTGAAAAAAGATGCCTCCTATAATTTAAGTCATTTATAGCTCTTAGCCCATTATTGCCAAAGATGACACTTGCAAAGTCTCCCTTCCTACTCTGATGTAATCAGAAGTTTATATCTTACTGTTTCTTAAACCTGAACCAAATACTATCAAAAGATGCAATTTTCCTGATTCTTTAGGATGAAATATGTAGACAGGAATTTTGATCCCTTGAAGTTAATGTAAACCTAGACATTTTCTTTTTGAGAGGCAGGGTAAAGAGGTAAAAATCCACGTCACTTAACCCCTACCCTCTTGGGAAAATATTTATCTCAGGTAGTTTTTCTTTCCCTAAATTAATACTTGTTCTTCCTTTCCTCTTGCCTTCCCAATTTCTTCTTGATTATTCCATGGTATCTCCATGGCACATTTTACTCTAGAAAAGGTAGATAAAGTGATTATAGAAAATCTTTGGTCTTTGGAACACCATACTGAGAAGAGGTAGCTAGCCACTTCCAAAACTTTAATACTACACTTAGAGGGAAAGAATAAATGGAGTTAGATCTGGATACCTCAGCAAGAGACAGCACTAGCTAAAATAGCTAAAGGTTGTATTTTAAAGGAATTAAAAAAAAAAATGTATCCTTCTGCAATAATAGCTCTGCATTTATTACCACTGGATGTCTTCCTTGTTTTACGGCCATCAGTATAGCAATTCTTTCTAGAGAAATTCCCTTTCTGCTATTGAGCCAACACTCTGACTGATTACTATAGAATAAAACCCATAAAAATAGTTTTACTCACCCTCTTGTGTGTGTTCTTGTTGAGACAAGAATTGCCTTCCTTTTGGTACTTTAGCTGCTAAAGAGTACTGAGATATGATAAATTACCTTTTAGAAAAAAAGAACTCTGAATTCTTATTTAACTTGCATTTAGACCCATGTTACTTGTACTTATATTTTAATTGTTGAGCAAATGTATCATAAGCAATGCTGCCAGAAGTAGTGCTGCCACCTAAAGGAAGTTTAAGAGAAACGATAGACGTAAGGTTTGTTTCTGTCTTGCCACACTTGTTCTCCCAGAAAATTACTTACCCTGGTAAGGGCATCAGTTATCTTTCTGGGATGACTTGAAGGCAGAGTGATAGCATTCATCACAGAGAATGCTCTTTCAGAGTTCATGTGAGTTCATTAACCAATTACAGCTAACTATAAAGTGTGGGCATCATTTTCTTCTTAGGTCTTACATTCTGACTTTTAAATTAGGCCTAGCCTTCATAATTTCTACTATCAGTTGTACTGGGCAGCATGATATTGTATTTTTTATAATTAATTTCTTGAAACTCAGCACCATAGTAACTGATAATCATCACAACAACATAGTCACCGGGCGGAGGATCGGGAGAGACCTCTGTAACCAAGTGTTTTACCTAGAATCTTGTGCCAGGGTACATGCTAGGTGACTTAATTCAGATTAGGGCACAGATGGAATCACATCATGACTTTAGTCTGGTGCATGTGTAGATAGTCAAAGATTTATGCAAGTGCCTTCTGTTTACTGGAAAATATTAAAACTCATTTGGGTGAAAGCTTCCCAGATGGTAATAATTAATTGCACCTCTGCCTTTTCCATGGATAGATTGACTCAAGCAGTATAAAAGTCCAAAATTTCCTTGGTTCACATTTTGTGTGTGTGTGTGTAAGACTGTTTGTATTTTATTTTTTCCAATATTACCCATGATGGAAAGCCAGACTTATCTGGCAGAATCTTAACCCTTGGTTCTAGTTCCATTTTTAATATCAGGTTCTTTCCTCAAATCTTATTCCACTGTCTCTCTGATATAATTTATTTATTTCTCGTCAAGTGTGGTCACATACAGACCAGCCCTCGGTCACAGTTAGCTCAAAAAATGTTCCATTTCCTCTTAAGGTGCTCAGTAAATCACCTTTATTGTGAGATGGTAGTCTTTCAAGTTAGTATTAGTTCTTAGCTTTCTCCATGAATATAAAAATGTTCAGCCTCCATAATATGGACCTCATCTGAGCCTTTTGTGGTATATTTGAGTAAATTACATTTTCATTGTCATAGAGAACCGTGGCTATTTTTGTTTTTGGAATATCCAGAATTTTGGAGATTTTGTTTTGTTTTAGCTTACCTGATACCACAGAATATATCATGTTTATTATCCCAGTCACCTTCCCCACATTCTTTTTCACTATTTTTTAAATTATATGATGACCGGTAGATTCTCACAGTGGCATGTAATTGAAAAGTACTATGGATATTTAAGAAGAAAGGAAACAATTTTAACTATTTTTATTGTAATTTTGTAGAAGAAACGGCCTGTAAAAGAAATGTCTGTAAACCAGAAAGCATTTGGGAGATTTTATATTTTATAGGTGGTGATTCAGGTGACCTTCAGCGTATAAGATAGATCAGTAGTTTACACAACCTTCGTTCTCCTGATGAAGTTTTTATTCATTTTCCTACAGCTCAGCACTTTGTTGTTCCCTTTGCTGCTTATATGAGGATCAGTACTTTAAATTTGCTTTATTTGTGCTTTTCAGAGGGTTGTCATAATCACGGCGGCTGTGTTTCTGGCGTCAGAAGTTCTGCTGTCGAATGATTGCCCGAGTGTTGTTTCTCGTTAAATAGGGTGGCTGTCACAGGACTCTGAAGAAAAAAGGATGATGATTTTGAAAGCCATGTATATTTTATGACCTAGGTTCATAGTAATTTTAATTTAAGGGCAAAGGGAAGTAGTCTGTCTTGTTTGCCCTGTGTGACCATTACTCCTTATTGTGCAGAAGAGAACTTATTTTGTTATAACAAAAATAAGTCACATTCTGGGGAAAAAAAACAAGCTGGAATAGCTATTTTTTGTTTCCTTGGTTGGGTTTTTGTTTTTTTTTGGGCGGGGGAGGGGAGGTGGGGATCCTCTACATAAGGATCAGAGCTACTTGCTACCATAAGCTCTTGCTTGTTGGCAAGAGAATTATTTGTATTCACTTTTTATCCCAGATTGAAATTGCCTTCCCCTTCTAAATTATCTTCCTTTACTAATATTGGTGATAGCAGGAACAGTGAGCTTGTAAAAGCAAGTGTAATGAGGTATTCTAGAATCATGCATATGTGGAGTCAGAATCTCTTCAGTTATTTGAAGTATCTATAGCCATATGATTTTATTAGCGCTGGTTGTCAGAAGTCTGCCAGATTGAAGAGGAAAGAGGAGACAGAATGAAAATAGCGAGATGCGGGAAAGAAAATGGCTTCCTTTCTTACTACTATTATATAATCTAAAAATGATATTTATTTTTTAAAATCCAGGTGTGGTACCTGTAGCAGAGAAACATTGGCTTCCTACACAGCCCTCATTATTGTTCTCCTAGAAAATTACTGTAAAAGCTTATGAAACCAAATTAAATGCCCATGTTCAGTTTGGCCTAATTTTTAAAAACATTTGAACTGCAGCTTTTGTGTGTTTGGTGTACATCAGCACTCATGCAGATTAAGGTCAGAAAGAACGGGATTAACCATCTGCGTGTTTGCATTTGCCCCTTGGGTACAGTAGGTGGCATTAGCATGCACTAGCTGCAGAGTTACAGCACCTTGTGGAAGTAAGTGGTGGTGGTTTATTATAACAAGAAAAAGTGAAGCTCCAGCTCTGTAAAATATTTACTTTGCAGAGTATAAAACTGTGGGATCTTTTCTGGCAGCATTTACTTGTTGATTCTTAATTCCTTTCTTTGAAAAATCTTAAATAATTTAATATTCCTTTATATCCTCTTAACGTTGTCAAAGCTGGGGTAGCGTGATTTCCACCCCCCCAAAAAAAAGGGCTCCGTCTTTGCTACCTTTGATCACTTTTAGAAATCCAGTTATAATAATAAATTTTAACAGTTTGTGGCTTCCTGTATCAGCACTGGAGTAGTTGGTTGTGAATATTAAAACCTATTAACATTCTCCCTCAATAATATGTAATTGCTGTGTTTTTGATCAGAAGGTATGGCTAGAAAAAATGTGAAACATCACTTAAACCAAAGCCAGTTACAAGGAGTATTCTCTCCTGTTGGTTTACCTTCACCTCAGAACTGCAAGAATATTACAGCACATAGTGACTTGCTGTCTGTAACATTTCTACCAGTTGTTTCTATAGCACATTGGTCTTGGCATTTCTTGGCACTATGGTTCTCTGTTCTTGGCGATGTCTTATTGTTTGTGAGGATTTTGATTTTAAATAACTAAGTGGGACTATAAATGTACATGTGTGTCAATACCAAGAAGATCCTGTCCCAAAGCCCTAAATTTCTGGTTTCCATTCAAGTCTTTTAAACTTGTTTTTTTTCTTGCTGAGTAGCAAAGAACTTTTATTGTCCACTTCCCTAAATACGTAAAAACTATGAACACTGCGTTATAGTTGACTGTATTGTGTAGTTTTTTGCTGAAAACTTTTCCTGTAAACACAATTGCCTTGTTCAGTTTAGCTGTAAACTGACTCACCATAAGATGCACTGTTGATATGCTTTCTGATGTGTGTTTGATAAAGGTGATAAAATAAAGACGAAAAATAAAGGAATTGCTTTTTCATTTCAACTACTTCTGCACTTAGTATAAACAGTCAAATTCAGATAACAGGGAAATACACTTATTTTATTATTTACTTTTTACTGAAAGCTACCATTGAAAAACTTCCATGTAGCTTCAACCATCCATTTCTAAAGAAGATGAATTTTCCTTTTTGGAAATAGTGCATCAAATTGATAGTATTTTGGAATAAATGTTCTTGATAGTGTAGAAACAGCCTGTCTGATGGAAACAATCAGAATTCAGAATCAGGAAGATTTGTGTTCTAGTCCTGACTCCCTTATCAAGTTGGGTAGCTTTAACCAAGTTACTTAATTTCTGACAATACCCCATCCCACCCATTGCCATTGAGTCAATTCCGACTCAGAGAGACCCTGTAGGACAGAGGAGAGCTACCCCATAGGGTTTCCAGGGAGCGCCTGGTGGGTTAGAACTGCCGACCTTTTGGTTAGCCATAGCTCTGAACTGCCACGCCAGCAGGGTTTGTCTGACAGTAGTACCATTCTTATGTTGTGAGGACCAAATGAGATGGTAGGTACAATAATAATAATAGCCATCATTTATGGAACATCTCCTAGGTGACAGGTGCTATTTTAGATACTTTATGTCATGTTTAAAGTCCCCTTTTTACTTACGGAAACTGAGACTCAGGTGAAATGAACTTGCTCCACATTTCATACAAGTTAGAGTTGGTATTCATATACTGGTTAGAGGGAGCGACATGTTTTCTAGGAAGTCAACTACCAATGTGGATGCAAGATTCAATGAGGAGATGCTGGGAGGTAGAAGGGACACTCTTAAGAGGCAGTTGTGGAGCTCAGACTGGACATAACAAATGTTTAAACCAGCAATTCTCGTACTTCAGCATATGTCAGAATCCCCTGGAAGGGCTTGTTAAAATACAGATTGCTGGGCCCCACCGCTAGAGTTTCTGACTGAGTAGTTCCTAGTGGGGCTCGAGAATCTGCATTTCTAACAAATTCCCAGGTGATGCTGCTGCACTTTGAGAACCACTAGTCTATACAGAGGGCATTGGTTGTAGGACTGAAAAGCAGTGGCAGCTAGATCCCAGAGCTGGCTGGGAGTCATTCTTAATCCCTCCTCCCTTATACTTGCAGTCATAATAGTAGCTAGCATTTCTTGAGCATTTGTTTTGCAGCAGGCACGATGCTAGATTGCTAAATGCTTTTTGCACACTCCCCCCCTCCTGCCATTTAATCTTCACAACAACCCTGTGAAGAAGGTACTAATATTTGGTCCATTTCACGGTTGAAATGGGTGTTTAGATTAACTTGCTTTCCTGGGGTTGCACAGTGGGTGAATGCCTGGTTCTAAAGCCCTGCTCTTCACACCAATAATTCCTCTCCAATCCATCGTCCCCTTTTCCTTCCCTCTTACTAGTTTAGGCCCTGAGCGCACCTTACGGTAAGCAAAACCATAACTTCTTAGCAGGATCCCTCAGTCTCTCCATGACACTGCTGACAGTTCTTAAAAATAAGCCTGGCCATGCTACTCCCTGCTTAAAAATTCTTCATTTTATTTCCTATCTCTTCTTCCCAGTTGCCTTCAAAATAATAATTTAATCCCCTTAGACTGGCATGTAAGACTTTTCCCAATCTGGCTCTGTTACCAATCCTGCCTGATCTTCTGTTTCTTTCCTTATTTACGCTTTATGCTTCAGCTGTACTGCACTACTCCTATTTCTACAAATTTCCTGCTTTTTCCTGTATCTCACCCTCTTATCAACATGAAACTCTATTCCCTGCGTACCCCTGCCTTTTCTGTGTGGTAAAATCCTATTTATCTTTTAAAATAGCTCAGTTGTTACCTCCTCTAATTAGTCTTCCCTGAACCCTGCCTGCCCCTTGCCCCTCAGTATTACTGCCTCTGTGCCAGCTTTGTACTTTGTATATATGTGTCTGCTATAGGGTCGGACTTGCCCCTTGGTTTTGTCTCAAGTGCACGCCGTAAAGGTAGTGGATCACCCTGTACAGGTCTGTATCCCTCGCACCACGTCTTTGTTGTTCTTAGTTGCTGTCAAGTCTATTCCAGCTCATGGCGACCCCTAAACCGAAACAAAAAACCAAACCCGTTGCCGTCGAGTCGATTCCAACTCAGAACGACCCTACAGGACAGAGTAGAACTGCCCCATAGGGTTTCAAGGAGCACCTGGTGGGTTCTAACTGCTGACCTTATGGTTAACAGACATACCTCTGAAACACTATGCTACCAGGGTTTCCAGGCGACCTCTGGACTATAGTTATTGCTTGATAAATATTTGTTGCATTGAAAATAAGTTTATAGACTCTGGCAGCCAGTTGGATGTGGCTGACTCCCAGGATTTTAAAGAATGACAATTTGATTGTTTCAACTTCGATTAACTGTAAAACAGAAGGAAGCAATTGTAAAATGGAACATATTGACACATGAATAATAACATCGGCAATCAAGTAACTTCACAAGTAATCTGGAAAGGTAGAATGTCTTTGGACTTTAAAAATATGGCAAATTATTTTTGTGGAGGAGTTTGTGTGGTCTTAAAGTTAAGGAAATAGGATTTTTCAGTCCCATCTACTGCATAAAATCGTGTATCTCAGTAACCAAAGTCCTGGAGTCCCTGCCTAGTAGGAGTATGTTAGACTTGCTGAGCAAATTTCCAACTTAAAAACATGAGATATTTTATTGTGACTTATAGTTCTCCCTGCTATTCTACAATTTTTAATAAGAATTCTTATGAAGTAGGTTGGAACATGAGGGAGTTGAAACACATAATTACTAAAACATTCCCCAAAGCCCATTTTCCTTGTGGTGTACCATATATCATCTGCTTATGTATATTATAAATTATATGGTATCTATATGTATATATACTTCACATCTTCATTTACATATGAAATAAAAATAATGTTCCCAGGATAGTAGGTAATTAAAGGCTGCATATTAAGTACAGTAAAAGTTTCAGAAGCCGGAACCTGTGCAAGGTGGAAACCTGTCAGAGAAGAAAACTCAAATATTTTCCACTACATAGAGAGCAATAGAAAAATGGTGACTGCACCGTCGGAGGCGGACAACTTGCAAGACCCGGAAATACAAGGCAGTTGCACTGAGTTCCAGCTCTTATAGGTTTCACTGTATCAGCAAAATTAAATGTCTTCCAGAGTTATGGTGAAAACATGGCATGAAGCTCTATGAAAAAGACCCACTGCACAAACCTTTTCAGTTGAGATTAATTTGAAAGCAGTGAGGCATATTGTTGATGTCTCAGTTGTGAAATATTCATCAGACCAGAGCAAAAAAAAAAAAAAAAATACCAAACCCATTGCCATTGAGTCGATTCCAACTCCTAGCGACCCTATAAGGACAGAGTAAAACTGCCCCCCATAGGGTTTCTAAGGGGCAGCTAGTGGATTCAAACTGCCAACCTTTTGGTTAGCAGCCAAGCTGTTAACCACTGTGCCACCAGGGTGCCACAGCCAAAAGATTCCTGCTATATAATTAAAACATTTGCATTTTTCTTATCTTTAAGACCACAACCCTGTAAAGAAAAGAGGGGTCAATGATAAAGGAAAATAAAGTTGAGATTTTGCAATAACCTTTTGAGAATGAAGCTCAGAGTAAGGTGAGAACTGTATTTAAAATGAGCAATTGACAGTAGAACCTGCGAAAGCAGGAGACCTGTGTAAGGCGGAAACCTGTCAGAAGGAAAACGCAAACGTTTTCCACTAAATAGAGAGCAAGAGAAAAGTAAGACTGCACCCTGTCGAAGGCGAGAAACTTGCAAGACCCAGAAAAAAAGGCAGACAAGCAGAGTTCCGAGTTCCGGCTCTTACAGGTTTCCCTGTATAAAGGTAACACATTCCGTCTCCTGAGTGGCATGGCCCCTAGTGTCCTGGTTTTGTACAACTGGCACAAGACAGCCTCTTGGAGACTAATATGTCGTTACGCTTATTTTGTGTTCTAAAAGGCACACCATTATGTATGCCAGAACATGTTTAAATAAAATGTTCAGCGAGAAAGGACCAAGCGTGTGAAGACTCAACTGTAAGGATGAAAGCTAAAGTTTAGTTCAGCAGGAATTGAAAACGTTGAAATTAGAGAAGTGTTTATCAGTGTCTGGTTCAACATTTACCAGACTATATCCTGGGAACACTAGCACACTATGATTTTAAAAGAGGCTTTGAGGGGTGGAGTAGGATGGAAATATTCCATGGATGAATCTGTTTTGGGTGGCCTGCCTACTTTCTCCCAATTTTCTCAGAAGTCTTAAACAGAAGCCTATTTAAGTTTTTTCTTTTTTTTTCAAACCTGGGTTTCCCAAACTCATTTTTTTTTCCAGCTTTTTTAGTTTTAAAAACAACAAACACAGAAAAGTTGGAAGGATAGTGCAGTCATACTAATATACTGTTCGCCTACATTCACCCATTGATGACATTTTGCCATGGTGTTTTATCTTTACCTTCTCCCCCTTTATATATATATAAAGTTGTAGACATCATACTTGACCCCTAAGTACTTCAGCATGAAAATCTCCTAAGAATAAAGGCCTTGTCCTATACTACCATACCTTTATCACACCTGCAGAATTGAACACTGATACATGACTGTCTGATCATTTTTTCCCAATTATCTCAATAATGCCTTATATAACTTGTTTTTTCTTATCCGGGATCAAACCAAGGCTTGTTGGTATTGAGGATTTGTGGGATATTAGTGTTCTGCAGAACACAGTTTGGGGGAAAATACCTTAAATTGTGTATATTTAAATTCATCCCTTTTCTTGTGATTTAATAAATGGTTAATACTTTGTTAAGAATGTGCCTTCTTTTCTAAGGGGAGGTAATATTGACTGGACTGTATCCTTGATCATTTGCATCTCTCAATTATGCTTGCAGGAGAAAGCAGAACTATACTTACTAAGTACGAGAATATGCCTGACAAAATAGCAAATAACGTAATGCTTACAACAAATTAGCTAACTATTTTCAAGAATGTGCCTTGAAAATTCAGTACAGATTAATTGCTAATAATGTGTACACAGGATAGATTCTTTTTTTTTTTTTTTTAGTGAAGTTTTGGTGTTTTAAATTATATCTTTCCTTATAAATGCCATGCTTAAAGAAAATTTGGAAAATACACTATGCGTCCTTTCTTTTTTCTGTCACTAATATGGATTTTGGGGCTGGGGACTGGCATGGTGAAAATGGCATACATTTTAGGGCCTAAGCATTTAAAAATAATTTTAAAAGAATGTGTGACTTTAAGAGAAAAAGGAAAGAACAAGTATGATCCAAAGAACCATCATAATTGACAAATGTCCTAGTTCTCATTTAATTAAAAAATAAACTTTTTATTACACAGAGTTCCATGACAAATAATGCTTAACACATGTTTGGAAATCATCCCAGATAGCGTCTGAGGGCCACTGCTGACTTAGGAGGTGTGGTCAAGTTTTTGACTCAATGAGGCTTTCGGGTCCTAATTTCTAATTTCTTTAGCGAAGTCAGTTGTATTCCATCCTGAATTTCTGCATTCTACGAGTTAGGTGAAAATAGAGTCATCAG
Source organism: Dugong dugon (assembly GCA_030035585.1). Lineage (NCBI taxonomy): Eukaryota > Metazoa > Chordata > Mammalia > Sirenia > Dugongidae > Dugong > Dugong dugon. The sequence goes on along the minus strand of CM057462.1, from coordinate 180,744,571 downwards.
AGTTGTCCACCAGTAGTTGGTTTTTCCTAAGGAAATGGAAGACACGGAGCCTGAATATTCTTACTCATCTGGAATAAATATTATTGTGATATAGATGTCTGTCATTACTCATTACTTATAGTTTTATTAGATTAATTATAGTATTTTATAGACCTTAATCTTACTTAATAGTTCTAAGAGTTAGGGAAAAGTCTGGTTTTAGCCACAATACCCAAAGAATCATTTCTCCTCCCTTAGAAATATAACAAATCTCTAACTTTGCTCCGCAGTCATTTTAGTGTCTGGATAGCTTATACTTTTTATCTCCTTTTCTCATGGTCTATTAGTTGACTATATCCATTCTCATTCAACTTCCACCTATATGCCAAACATGGGAAAATATTTATTTCATCTCAGCCATTCCTTTGTGTGTGTGTGTGTGTGCACCAGGCCCATGTATAAACAGCCTACTAGATGTTTCCAATTATGGGTATCCTATGGATATCTCAAATCTCAATATGTCCAAAACCCAATCTGTTACCTTTAACCCTGTATTACAAATGACAGAAAGTAGTGCTAGCTGAAGCAAATAAACCAAAACCAAAACAAAACAAAACAAAAAAACACAAAAGGATTTATCACTAAGACACAGGTGAACTTAGGGAATACAAGGGCAGGAATGCAATCAGGTCTCAGACCGGGGTAGGAACCAGACACTGGGAAGCTGCCAAGACTCCCCCTTAGTCTTACTTAGTCTCTGCTTCTTATAGGGTATGCCTGCTTTTTTAGTTTCTCTCTCTCCTCCTCTTTGTCTGTCTCTCTCCCTCTCTGTCTCTCACACACACCCACACACATCCCACTACAATGACTATTACTACTACTGCCAGCTATTACTGCTTCTCTCTGTTTCCTCATCCACTCGTGGGGTATGGCCGCCCACAACACAGTTAGAAATTTGAACCACATTTAAAAATTCTGGCTTTCTTTAGGTCCCAATCACAAATTTCCAGAAGAGAACACTTAATTGGCACAGTGTGTTTAATTGTTCGCCCTCAGTCAACAAGCTATGACCAGGGATGTTGACCCACACCATACAAAGACTATTGTAGCCTCTCCCTTTGGCGTTGGGAGCCATTCTTCCAGAAGACAGAATTGCTCGTTAGCGGAGGAGATATCTCAAAACCTCCTCTGACTGTATTCTCTTTCCTATAAGTCACCCAAGTCAGAAACATGGGAGTTAGCCAATTCTCCTCCTCCTGGGCAACACACAGGAAGTCCTGCCCATCCTAATTCTTCAATGTCTCGTTAGTCTAGTCTCTGAACTTCACACCCTTTGTCAGTGCCGTATTTTGGACCCTCATAATTTCTTGCATAAATTATTAACAGTGGTCTCCCTGCCTGCAGGCTCCACTCTGCCAACAGATTCATTTTTCTTAAGTTCTGATCAGATTCCTCCCATGAAGCAAGTTCTGAACCTATTGAGATAAAGTAGTTAGGCAAATGGAGATCAGATGGTTACTGTGCACTGACAGGGCAGCTGGAGACGGCAGAATTAGACTCGACACAGTCTCCCCCTAAAGTGCAGAGTTTTTACTACTAAACTTAGCAAAAGGTGGAGAGCACGTGCTTTCTGCAGGACCAGCGAAAAGAAGAGAGAAAGGGGCTAAGTAATGCATAGCCAGTTCCTATTCCCAAATTTATCAGTTCACTCCTCTCCCTCTGGAAATGAGTAAGTAAGCGGGTGGGACAATGAAGCAGCTCCTTCCACATGGAACGTCCGGAGTGGGGACCAAGTGTTCACCCTTAGCACTTTGAGTCAGAGATGACTCCCAGTTTGTGGTAAAGTGTTCTTGCCATTGCTGCATATTCATCAAAAGTCTGAGTATCTGCCGATTGGGTTATAGGTAAGAAAGAGAATTTGGAGGTTAGTGCTGCGATGCTAGGTAACATATAGGGCTATAATCCCTGACCTAGGCTCTCCAAAGTGGTGTTTGGAAAGTCACTTCTATAGTTTCTGTAAACTGGAGTGCTGCTATTCAAAATGGCTTCCATCCACTTATTCCAGTGTCTGTTCATGCACGTGACACAATTGTTTTCTTCTTCCAGTCCACAGGCAGGGTGAGTCAGCTCATCAGCTAAACCTTAGGCAATAGGATATATCTGGCAAAGGATGGTGATGTTGCAGCACTGGCTACCAGCACAAGTGGTCATAGATAGTAAGGGATGAAAGAACAGACAGTTCACAGGGACAATACATCTCTGCTTATTTATTTTTTATGCCGTATCACCCGATATATTTTTGGACTGCACATCAGGGCTGCTTTCCTGCTTACAATGGCCAAGTTACTAGGGTAAACGACAGAGAGATGATCAGTTGCCGAATGTGTATGTGTGCATGTATGAGACAGACAGAGCCAGAGAGAGCTAGAGACAGAGAATGAAAATTAGAGATTCGAGGACCACTACAGAGGAGGTGGTTTAGAAATGAAGACAGAAAGAGAGTAATAAAGAGACTTGTAGACTCTCCAACGGAGTCCCTGAATGGCCAAATGGTTAAGCGCTTGGCTACTAACTGAAAGGTTGGCAGTTTGAGTCCACCCAGAGGTGCCTCGGAAGAAAGGCCTGGTGGTCTACTTCCAGAAAAATTAGCCATTGAAAACCTTGTGGAGCACAGTTCTACTCTGACACACACGGGGTCGCTGCAAGTAGTGGACTTGGAGTAGACTCAACGGCAACTGTTATACTCTCCAGCGGCGTTTTAGTGTTGAATAGACTTCATCACACATTAACTATGTAATCTTAGCAAGCTATTTAACCTCTATAAACCTTTGTTTCCTCATTTGTAACACAGAGGTAATAATTGTATTTACATCATAAAGTTGTTGTGAAGACTAAACGAGCTAAACGAAGCGTCACAAGAAGGTGCTTTCTTTTCGTTTTCTTTCCTTTTTCTTTGGGCTCATCATCATCCTGACTACTCTGATCATGTCAGGCTGCAGGTTACACTTTTCAAAGCGCTTTTTCTTCAGTGTTAACTCCACTGTTCTGACCATGTTTGGTTCAGTGCCCGGCTCATCTGACCTTGTTTGATGTGAGTAGCATCCCTAATAGCAGAATTTTTTGGCAAAACCGTACTTTTTATTTCTGACTAGTACACTTACATTTTGAAAACTCACATTTCTACACGCAGCTGTGGAAAATATGCCAACTACAATAAATCCAGAAGCAAAGCTGTGAATGTGTTTTCTTTTTTCCTGTCGTTATTACTGTTATTATTATTTTCATTGGGTTCTCAAGCCTGCCAAGGAATGATTAAATATAAACGGTATGTCTTTACCCTTTGATTTTTGTGGAAAAAGATGTATACTGCTACCACAAGTATTTTTAGTTTACGTAAATATTATTATATGTTAAAGTTAATTCCGTTAATACAACTTCACTATCACGTCCAGTGATTTTTTTTTAAATTGTACTTTAGATGAAGGTTTACAGAACAAATAGTTTCTTATTAAACAGTTAGTACACAAATCGTTTTATGGCAATGGTTAACAAACCCACGACATGTCAACACTGTCCCTTCTCAACCTTGGGCTCCCCGTTACCAGCCCTCCTGTCCCCTCCTGCCTTCCAGTCCCTGTCCCTGGAATGTTGTGCCCCCATTAGTCTCATTTTGTTTTATGGGGCTGTCCAATCTTTGACTGAATGGTGAACCCAGGGAGTGACTTCATTACTGAGCTAAAAGGGTGTCTGGGGGCTATACTCCCGGGGTTTCTCCAGTCTCTGTCAGGCCAGTAAATCGGGTCTTTTTCGTGAGTCAGAATTTTGTTCTACATTTTTCTCCAGCTCTGTCTGGGACCCTCTGTCGTGATCCCGGTCAGAGCAGTCAGTGGTAGTAGCCGGGCACCATCTATATGTACCGGACTAAGTCTGGTGGAGGCCATGGTAGTTGTGGGCCATCAGTCCTTTGGACTAATCTTTTCCTTGTATCTTGTTTTCTTCATTCTCAGATTTAGGGGGAATTTTTGTTAGGGTTTTTAAATAAATATATTTTCCCTCCACAGATAATGAGCCCTTAATTTTGCTTACAGCTGATAGCTATGTGAGCAGTTGAAACGGAATTATTACTTTAGGATGAAAAACTGAATAAATTGGCTGATGATTAATTCACAAAAAGTATTTTACTGTTAATGTAGGTGTGAGTCTATCTGGGCCAATTGTTTCTTAAGCTGTTTGTTTAATATGTCAGGAATAAAATCCTGTGGCCTAATTAAAACAGTCTATCCCCCTTGTAGCCAGAATTTCAAGCTTTGAGTATCTCTTTATGCTTTTCACAATTGGCTTCAACAAAGCTGAATAATTTCATATATATGCCCCACATAGACTACATTTCTTGGATAAAATTCACATTTTATTCATTTATCATAATATTTTTTTGAGTTCTGGGAACATGACCCAAGATTAGTTTTCTCATTTTCAAGGGATAACAAAAACCACATACAGTGACTAGCAAAGCCCTGGGTACAAATAACACGTTTCTTCTTTTCAAACGTATAGGCACCATGACTGGCTTAGCCACTTGTAGTTTATACCTTGGTGAGATATTCAGCTTATTCCACCTCAGTTGTATCTTCCTGCTATACAGTTATTTCCAACTTTCTTTTGGCATGAAAAGAAATGGTATGGCTTTTTTTTTTTTTAAATTTTATTATGCTTTAGGTGAAAATTTACAGTGCAAATTATTTTCTCATTTAAAAATTAATACACAATCTGTTTTGTGACATTGGTTGCAATCCCCTCATTGTGTTAGCACTCTCCTCGTTTCCCTTTCCACCCCGAGTTCCCCTGTCCATTCTTCCAGTTTTCCTGTCCCTTCCTGCCTTCTCATCTTTGCTTTTGAGCAGGCGTTGCTCATTTGGTCTTGTATACCTGATTGAGCTGAGAAGCACGTTTCTCACATGTGTTATTGTCTTATAGGCCTGTCAAATCTTTGGCTGAAAGATGAACTTTGGGAGTAGCTTTTGTTCTGAGTTAGCAGGGTGTCCAGGGAGGCCATAGCCTCAGGGTTTCCTCCAGTCTCTGTGAGACCAGTAAATCTGGTGTTTTTTTTTTGTGAATTTGAATTTTGTTCTAATTTTTCTCCCGCTTTGTCTGTGATACCCTGTCAGAGCAGTTGGTGGTGATAGCTGGACACCATCTAGTTCTTCTGGGATCAGACTAGTGGAGGCTGTGGTTCATATGGTCCATTAGTTCTTTGGACTAATATTTTCCTTTTGTCCTTGCTTTTTTTTTTTTTTTTTTTTAATTCTCTGAAGGGGATGGGACCAATAGATGTATCTTAGACGGCTGCTCACAAGCTTTTAAGATCCCAGATGCTACTCACCAAAGTAGGATGTAGAACATATTCTTTATGAACTATGTTACGCCAATTGACCTAGATTTCTCCCCAGATTGTGGTTCCCAGCCCTCAGCCCCAGAAACTCAGTCCCTCAGGGTGTTTAAATGTGTCTAGGAGGCTTCTATGACTCTGCCTTGGTCAAGTTGTGCTGACTTCCCCTAATTGCGTGTTGTCTTTCCCTTCACCAAAGTTAGCCCTTGTCTACTATCTAGTTAGTGATTTCCCCTGCCCACTCCTCCCCTTCCTCATAACCACCACAGATTGTTTTTTTCTGTGTGTAAACCTTTTCTTGGGTTTTTATAATAGTGGTCTCATACAATATTTGTCCTTTTGTGATTGACTTATTTCACTTAGCATAATGCCCTCCAGATTCAGCCATGTTGTGGGATATTTTGTGAATTCATCATTGTTCTTTATCATTTCTTAGTATTCCATTGTGTGTATGAACCATAATTTATCTGTTCATCTGTTGATGGGCACTTAGGTTGTTTCCATCTTTTTGCTGCAATGAACGTGGGTGTGCATATGTCTATTTGTATGATGGCTCTTATTTCTCTAGGATATTTTCCTAGGAGTGGGATTGCTGGATCGTATGGTATTTCTGGATTATTTCTATTGCATTAGTTGTCTTTCTCTTATTGAGGTGTTGAAGTATTTTATCGATTTTAGAGATTAGATCCTTGTCAGATATGTCATAGCAAAAAGTTTTCTCCCAGTCTGTAGGTTCTATTTTTACTCTTTTAACGAGCATAAGTGTTTAATTTTTAGGAGCTCCCAGTTATCTAGTTTATCTTCTGGTGTTTGTGCATTGTTAGTTATGGCTTGTATTCTATTTATACCATGTATTAGGGCCCCTAGCATTGTCCCTATTTCTTCTTCCATGACCTTTATCGTTTTAGGTTTTATATTTAGGTCTTTGATCCATTTTGAGTTAGTTTTTGTGTATGGTGTGAGGTATGGATCCTGTTTCTTTTTCTTTTCAGGTGGACATCCAGTTTTGCCAGCACCAATTGTTAGAAAGACTGTCTTTTCCCCCATTTAGTGGACTTCGGTCCTTTGTCAAAGATCAGCTGACCATAGGTGGATGGATTTACATCTGGGTGATACGGCTTTTTAACCCTGAAACTCTGCCAAAGTGAGGGGAGACACAAAACACTGGTATAAATTAAAGAAGCAACAAATTATTGAGAAAAGGAAATTTGTGAAAAGGATTCAAACTAGGATCCAGTTATAAGTGCTGTTCATGTACCAACAGCCTTTATGCTTTTCATAGATTTTCACTGCTTCTCACTCTACACCATCATTTCACTGGTAAATTCTGTTTGCCTACTTTCCCCTAACACATTTTCTACTGCATGGAGACAAGGAGGACTAAAATGTAGGGCACCTTGACTGACATCCACTAAAACTGGGTAATTTATAAAAGAAACCCACAAGCATATATTAACACACACACATACATACACACTAATACTATATCCCTTACACTGCATTTATTTATCTTTAAAAATGCATGTTTAATACGAGTGACTAGAGCTAAATGATATGGATAAATTCTAATAGTTGCTATTGCAACTGTTCTATATCTTAAGTATTGATCAATACATTTTCATGTTTATACCATAAATCAACTGCTTTTGTCCAGAACACTTTTAGAAACACTGCTGCCAAAGTCAGACATTCATTTATTTATCCCTGAGTTTAATGCAAATACTCAAGACCAAATCTCTCAGGTATACGGAAAAAAAAATTCATGTAACTAAGCAAGATATGAGCTTTCATGAAATAAGGAATATTTCTACAAGATGAACTATAACTTATTATAGATATTCCTAACTTTGTATGTGGGCTTACTCATTAGATAATACAGATATTTTATTTGTCACCATTATTGTCATTTGGAAGCGTTACCATGCAATGTTCATCTAAATGAATTCTGGGGAGAAGATTTACTATTTTGGAAATTAAATAATTAGAGATATAGATTCATTAACACAGTGATTACAGTATGAAATGTGGAGTAAAGTAAGTACTCAAATCCAAATCTACCACGGGGGTGAGACCTGGCAAATGTTACTTAGCATTTCTAAGCCTCAGTTGACTAATCTATGAGACAAAGATAATAACAGAAACAACTTAATAGGTTATTGTGAAGACGAAATGAGAAAATAAGAAAAATGTATATAAAGATTTAATAAAAAGTATTCAGTAAAAAAATTTCAGTTCCTATTGAGAAGAGCTCAGTGATTTGAAAATGTCCAGGGTTTCTATACTGTGATTAACTTTTTGTAATATTTATTTATTTTGTTGGAACAATTGCTTTCTGAAAGAAGCTATTAACAGCATGGAATCACTTAAGGGGCATTTATACATTTAAAAAAATTATAAAAGAGACCTACTCTGTCACAACATACACCTAAGAAATAACGGAAGTTTATCTATAATTATAAATAACTAAAGGATTTATATACATTATTTAAGCCAATTTTGGACCAAATTTATCCAAAATTGTACTTTGCTGTGCTTAATGAATGGCAAGCCAATATAATTGATATAAAAATTCTGGAAATCTGCCGATTTTATAATAATAAATCATGTTTAGTACACAGTTCATAAATATTTTTACCGGATAAATTGTGAAGAGAATACCTAAAATAATTGTCATGTATTGAATTTTGTCCCCCAAAAATATGTGTATCAATTTGGCTAGGCCATGAATCCCAGTATTGTGTGATTGTCCACCACTTTGTCATCTGATGTGATTTTTGTATGCATTGTAAATCCTACCTCTATGATGTTAATGAGGTGGGATAGGCGGCAGTTCTGTTAATGGGGCAGAACTCAATCTGCAAGATTGGATTGTGTCTTGAGCCAATCTCTTTTGAGATATGAAAGCGAGAAGCCAGTAGAGAGACAGGGGGACGTCATACCACCAAGAAAGCAGCACTGGGAGCAGAGCGTGTCCTTTGGACTGGAAGTTCCTGCGCTAAGAATTTCCAAGACCAAGGGAAGATTGATGACAAGGACCTTCCTCTAGAGCCTACAGAGAGAAAAAGACTTCCCCGGGAGCTGATGCCCTAAATTTGGACTTTTAGCCTACTAGACTGTGAGAAAATAAATTTCTCTTTGTTAAAGCCATCCACTTGTGGTATTTCTGTTACAGCAGCACTAGATGACTAAGACAATAATTATTAGAAAATGTTCTTTTTTGTGGCAGCAAACATTCAAGCAAATAATCAGAAATATTTTGTACTATTAACAAATAGTATTAACAAATTTAATGCATGCCTACCTCATCCTAAAACTGATTCACACCAGCTATAATCTGATGCTACATCAAAGTTACCAACAGTCATTTGGAAAGTTTCATTTATATTCTAATATCTCTAAATTACTTTTTGGTAAATTACTATTTCTGTGTACTAAATTGTCTCATACAGCTGTGTCTATTATAACCAATAATAAGTAATCCTGTAAAAATAGCTATTAAACAAAAAATGACCACTTTCAAACAAAATATGACAACTTTTTTTAAGTGGTTATATAATAGAGCTTAAGAAAACCTAATAGTAATAGAATGGTATATTTGTTGTTGTTAGCTGCCTTTGAGTTGGTTCTAACTCATAGCGACCCTACGTACAATAGAACGAAACACCGCCTGGTCCTGAGCTATCCTCACAATTGATGTTATGCTTGAGCCCATTGTTGCAGCCACTGTGTCAATCCATTTCGTTGAGGGTCTTCCTCTTTTTCAACGACCCTCTACTAAGCATGATGTGCTACTCCAGGGATTGGTCCCTCCTGATAACATGTCCAAAATCTGTGAGATGAATTTTCATCATCCTTGCTTTTAGGGAGCATTCTGCCTGTACTTCTTCCCAGACAGATTTGTTTGTCTTCTGGCCGTCCGTGGTATATTTAAATTTCTTTGCCAACAGTATAATTCAAAAGCATCGATTCTTTGGTCTTCCTTATTCATTGTCCAGCTTTTGCATGCATATGAGGCAATTGAAAATATCATGGCTTGGGTCAAGCACACTTTAGTTCTCAAAGTGACAGACATCTTTGCTTTTTAACACTTTAAAGAGGTCTTTTGCAGCAGACTTGCCCAATGCAACATGTCGTTTGATAGCCTGACCACCGCTCCTATGGGCATTGATAGTGGATGAAAGTAAAATGAAATTCTTGAAAACTTCAGTCTTTTCTCTGTTTATCATGATGGTGTTTATTGGTCCAGATGTGAGGATTCTTGTTTTCTTCATGTTGAGGTGTAATCCCTACTGAAGGCTGTGAACTTTGATCTTCATCAAAAAGTGCTTCAAGCCCTCTTCACTTTCTGCAAGCAAGGTTGTGTCATCTGCATATCAAAGGTTGTTAAAGAGTCTTCCTCCAATCAGGATGCCATATTCTTCTTCATATAGTCCAATTTCTGGGATTATTTGCTCAGCATACAGACTGAATAAATATGGTGAAAGATACACCCCGGTGTACACCTTTGCTGACTTTAAACCATGTAGTGTCCCCTTGTTCTGTTAAAACGACTGCCTCTTTATCTATGTACAGGTTCCTCATGAGCACAATTAAGTGTTCTGGAATTCCCATTCTTTGAAATGTTATCCATAATTTGTTATGATCCAAAGAGTCGAAGGCCTTTGTATAGTCAATAAAACACAGGTAAACATCTTTCTGGTATTCTCTGTTTTCAGCCAGGATCCATCTGACACCAGCATTGATATCCCTTGTTCCATGTCCTCTTCTGAATCCAGCTTTAATTCCTGGCAGTTCCCTGTTGATGTACTGCTGCAACAGCTTTTTAATGATCTTTCGCAAAATTTTACTTGTGTGTGCTATTAGTGATATTGTTTGATAACTTCCACATTCTGTTGGATCACCTTTCCTTGGAATGGGCACAAATATGGATCTCTTCCCGTCAGTTGGCCAGGAAGTTGTCTTCCAAATTTCTTAATATAGACTAGTGAGGACCTCTAGTGCTACATCTGTTTGTAGAAACATCTCAATTGGTATTCTGTCAATTCCTGGAGCCTTGTTTTTTGCCATTACCTTCAGTGCAGCTTGGACCTGTTCCTTCAGTATCATTGGTTCTTGATCATACGCTACCTCCTGAAACGATTGAATGTTAACCTATTGTTTTTGGTTTTCTTGAGCCACTCTTTGAAATCTTCTGTTCAGCTCTTTTACTTCATCATTTCTTCCTTTTCCCTTAGCTACTCTACATTTAAGAGTAAGTTTCAGAGTCTATTCTGACATCTGTTTTGGTCTTTTCTTTCTTTCCTGTCTTTTAATGACGTTTTGCTTTCTTCATGTATGATGTCCTTGATGTCATTCCACAACTCATCTGGTCTTCGGTCATTAGTGTTCAATGGGTCAAATCTGTTCTTGAGATGGTCTTTAAATCCAGTTGGGATACACTCAAGGTCGTATTTAGGCTCTCATAGACTTGCTGTAATTTTCTTTAGCTTCAGTTTGAACTTGCATAAGAGCAATTGATGGTCTATTCTGCAGTCGGCCTCTGGCCTTGTTCTGACTGATGATGTCGAGCTTCTTCATCGTCTCTTTCCATAGATGTAGTCAATTTGATTCCTGTGTATTCCATCTAGCAAGGTCCAAGTGTATACTCACCATTTATGTTGGTGAAAAAAGATATTTGCAAAGAAGAAGTCATTGGTCTTGCAAAATTCTATCATGTGATCTCCGTTGTCATTTCTATGGCCAAGGCCATGTTTTTCAACTACAGATCTTTCTTCTTTGTTTCTAACTTGCAAATTCCAATTACCAGTAATTATCAATACATCTTGATTGCATATTTGATCAATTTCAGACTGCAGAAGTTGATAAAAGTCTTCAGTTTCCTCATCTTTGTCATTTGTGATTGGTGTGTAATTTTTTTATTATAGTACTTTAAGTGAAAGTTTACAATTCAAGTTAGTCTCTCATACAAAAATTTATACATACATTGTTATGTGACCCTAATTGCTCTCCCTATACTGTGACAGGACACTCCTCCTTTTCACCTCTGATTTCCCGTGTCCATTCAACCAGCTCCTGACCGTCTCTGCCTTCTCATCTCACCTCCAGACAGAAGCTGCCCATTTAGTCTCATGTATCTACTTGAGCTAAGAAGCACATTCTTCATGAGCATCACTTTATGTCCCATAGTCCAGTCTAATCTTTGAAGAGTTGGCCTCGGGAATGGTTTTAGTTCTGGGTTGACAGAGAGTCTGGGGGCCATGTTTTCTGGGGTTCCTTCAGTCTCAGTCAGACCATTAAGTCTGGTCTTTTTACTAGAATTTGAGTTCTGCACCCCACCTTTCTCCCGCTCCATCAGGGACTATCTGTTGTGTTCCCTGTCAGGGCAGTCATTGGTGGTAGCTGGGCATCATCTAGTTCTTCCGGTCTCAGGGTGATGAAGTCTCTGGTTTATGTGGCCCCTTCTGTCTCTTGGGCCAATACTTTCCTTGTGTCTTTTGTGTTCTTCATTCTCCTTTACTCTAGGTGGGTTGGGACCAATTGATGCATCTTAGATGGCCACTCGCTAGCTTTTAAGACCCCAGACGCCACTCACCAAAGTGGGACGCAGAACATTTTCTTAATAAGCTTTGTTATGCCAGTTGACCTAGATGTCCCCTGAAAGCATGGTCCCCAGGCCCCTGCCCCTGCTACTCTGTCCCTCAAAGTGTTTGGTTGTATTCAGGAAACTTCTTAGCTTTAGTTTAGTCCCATTGTGCTGACTTCCCATGTAGTGTGTGCTGTCCTTCCCTTCACCTAAGATAATTCTTGTCTACTATCTAGTTAGTGGATTCCCCTCTCCCTCCCTCCACCCTCATAACCATCAAAGAATGTTTTCTTCTGTATTTAAACATTTTCTTGAGTTCTTATAATAGTGGTCTTCTACAATATTTGTCCTTCTGTGACTAAATTTCACTTAGCATAATGCCATCCAGATTCCTTGATGTTATAAGACGTTTCACAGATTCATCATTGTTCTTTATCGTTGTGTGGTATTCCATTGTGTGACTATACCATAATTTGTTTATCCATTCGTCCTTTGATGGACACATGGGTTGTTTCTATATTTTTGCTATCGTGAACAGTGCTGCAATGAACATAGTTGTGCATATATCTATTCGTGTGATGGCTCTTATTTCTCTAGGATATAGTCCAAGGAGTAGGATTGCTGGATCCTATGTTACTTCTATTTCTAGCTTTTTAAGGAAGCGCCAGATTGATTTCCTAAGTGGATGTACCATTTTACATTCCCACCAACAGTGTATAAGTGTTCCAGTCTATCCATAACCTCTCCAACATTTATTGTTTTGTGTTTTTTGGATTAATGCTAGCCTTGTTGGGGTGAGATGGTATCTCATTGTAGTTTTGATTTGCATTTCTCTAATGGCTAATGATTGTGAGCATTTCTTCATCTGTCTGATAGCTGCCTGAATGTCTTCTTTGGCAAAGTGCCTGTTCATATCCTTTGCCCATTTTTTAATTGGGTTATTTGTCTTTCCGTTGTTGAGGTTCTGCAGTATCTTGTAGATTTTAGAGATTAGACGCTGATCGGATTTGTCATAGCCAACTTTTTTTTCCCAGTCTGTAGGTTGTCTTTTTACTCTTTTGGTGAAGGGTTTTGATGAGCATAAGTGTTTGATTTTTAGGAGCTTCCAGTTATCTAGTTTCTCTTCTGGTGTTCGTGCATTGTTACTTATGGATCGTACTTATGCCATGTATTAGGGCACCGAGCGTTGTCCCAATTTTTTTCTTCCATGATCTTTATCATTTTCGATTTTATCTTTAGGTCTTTGATCCATTTTGAGTTAGTTTTTGTGCATGATGTGAGGTATGGGCCTTGTTTTAGTTTTTGGCAGATGGATGTCCAGTTATGCCAACACCATTTATTAAAGAGACTGTCTTTTCTCCAACTAATGGACTTTGGGCCTTTGTCAAATATCAGCTGCTCATAGGTGGATGAATTTATGTCTGGATTCTCAACTCTGTTCCATTGGTCTATGTATCTGTTGTTGTACCAGTACAAGGCTGTTTTGACCATCGTGGCGACATAATAGGTTCTAAAATCAGGTAGTGTGAGGCCTCCCACTTTGTCCTTCTTCTTGAGCAATGCTTTACTTATTCGGGGCCTCTTCCCTTTCCATGTGAAGTTGGTGATTTGTTTCTCCATCTCATTAAAAAATGTCACTGAAGTTTGGATTGGGATTGCATTGTATCTGTAGATCGCTTTTGGTAGAATAGACATTTTCACAATGTTAAGTCTTCCTATCCATGAGCAAGGTATGTTTTTCCACTTATGAAGGTCTCTTTTTGTTTCTTGCAGTAGTGTCTTGTAGTTTCCTTTGTATAGGTCTTTTACGGCTCTGGTTAGATTTATTCATAATTATTTTGTCTTCTTGGGGACTATTGTAAGTGGTATTGATTTCGTGATTTCCTCTTCAAAGTTCTCTTTGTTGGTGTAGAGGAATCCAACTGATTTTTATATGTTTATCTTGTATCCGAAAATTTGCTGACATCTTCTATTAGTTCCAGTAGTTTTCTTGTGGATTCTTTGGGGTTTTCTGTGTATAAGATCATATAACCTGCAAATAGAGATACTTTTACTTCTTCCCTACCAATTTGGATGCCCTTTATTTCTTTTTCTAGCCTAACTGCTCTGACTAGGACCTCCAGCACGATGTTGAATAAGAGTGGTGATAAAGGGCATCCTTGTCTGTTTCCTGTTCTCAAGGGGAATGCTTTCAAACTCTCTCCATTTTGGATGATGTTGGCTGTTGGTTTTGTATAAATGCCCTTAATTATGTTGAGGAATTTCCCTTCTATTCCTATTTTGTTGAGCGTTTTTATCATGAATGGGTGTTGGACTTTGTCAAATGCTTTTCCTGCATCGATTGATAAGATCATGTGGTTCTTGTCTTTTGTTTTATTTATGTGATGGATTGCATTGATTGTTTTTCTAATGTTGAACCATCCCTCATAGCTGGTATAAATCCCACTTGATCATGGTGAATTATTTTTTTGATATGTTGTTGAATTCTATTGGCTAGAATTTTGTTGAGGATTTTTGCGTCAATGTTCATGAAGGATATTGGTCTGTAATTTTCTTTTTTTGTGGTGTCTCTACCTGGTTTTAGTATCAGGGTTATGCTGGCTTCATAGAATGAGTTTGGGAGTATTCCATCCTTTTCTATGCTCTGAAATACCTTTAGTAGTAGTGGTGTTAACTCTCCTCTGAAAGCTTGGTAGAATTCTCCAGTGAAACCCTCTGGGCCAGAGCTTTGTTTTTGCTGGGAGTTTTTAAATTACCTTTTCAATCTCTTCTTTTGTTATAGGTTTATTTAGTTGTTCTACCTCTGTTTGTGTTAGTTTAGGTAGGTATGAGTTTCTAGAGATTTGTCCATTTCCTCTAGGTTTTCAGATTTGTTAGAGTACAATTTTTCATAGTATTCTGTTATGATTCTTTTAATTTCAGTAGGGTCTGCTGTGATATCACCCATCTCATTTCTTATATGGGTTATTTGCTTCCTCTCTTGTTTTTCTTTTGTCAGTTTGGCTGGTGGTTTATCAATTTTGTTGATCTTTTCAAAGAACCAGCTTTTGGTCTTGTTAACTCAGTTGTTTTTCTATTCTCTACTTCATTTAATTATGCTCTAATTCTTATTATTTGCTTTCTTCTGGTGCCTGAGGGCTTCTTTTGCTGCTGTCTTTCTACTTGTTCCAGTTGTAGGGTTAATGTTTTGATTATGGAGCTTTCTTCTTTTTGGATGTGTGTGTTTATTGCTATAAACTGACCTCTGAGCACTGCTTTTACTGTGTCCCAAAGGTTCTGATAGGATGTGTTTTCCTTCTTATTTAATTCTATGAATTTCTTTATTCCATCCTTAATGTCTTCTATAACCCAGTAGTTTATGAGCAAGGTGTTGTTCAGTTTCTATGTGTTTGACTTTTTTTCCTTGCTTTTTCTGTTATTGATTTCTACTTTTATGACTTTATGTAATATTTTGATGCTTTGAATTTTGTTAAGCCCTGCTTTATGGCCTAATATGTGGTCTATTCTGGAGAACGTTCCATGTGCATTGGGAAAGAAAGTATAACTGGCTGCTGTTGGATGGAGTGTTCAGTGTATGTCCATTAGATCAAGTTGGTTGACTGTGGCATTTAGATCTTCCATGTCCTTAATGAGCTTCGTTCTTGATGTTCTGTCCTTCACCAAAAGTGATGTGTTGAAGTCTCCTACTATTATTGTGGAGCTCTCGATCTCTCTTTTCAATGCTGTTAGAGTTGTTTTATGTATTTTGGATCCCTGTCATTGGGTGCATAAATATTTATTATAGTTATGCCCTCCTGGTGTCTTGACCCTTTTTATCATTATACAGTGTCTTCCTTATCCTTTGTGGTGGATTTTACTTTAAAGTCTATTTTGTCAGAGATTAATATTGCCAGTCCTGCTCCTTTGGAGTGTTGTTTGCTTGATATATTTTTTTCCATCCTTTGATTCTTGGTTTGTTTGTGTCTTTAAGTCTACGGTGTGTCTCTTATAGGCATCATATAGACGGATTGTGTTTTTTTTTTTTACAGTCCACCACTCTCTGTCTTTTTATTGGTGCATTAGTCCATTTACATTCAGTGTAATTACTGATAGGTATGAGTTTAGTGCTGTCATTTTGATGTCTGTTTTTTGTGTGTGTTGTTGACAGTTTCTTTGTTCTACTTAATTTTCTGTGCTGAGTTGTTTTTCTTTATGTGTTTTCCTTTCATTTTTTCATTGTTGTTGATTTTGTATTTGCTGAGTCTTTATGTTTTTCTTTTTCTTTGTTTGATGTGTAGAACTGTCAGTTTCCTTTGTGGTTACCTTAATATTTACCCCTATTTTTCTAAGTTTAAACTATTCTTTTATTTCTTTATATTGCCTTGCCTTCCACTCCAGATGAAAAATCTACATCTACATTTTTTAGTCCCTCTTTTTTTTTATTTTAATGTTTTCATCTTTTACATATTGACATCTGTTTCCCTATTTTTGGTGTTGTAGCTTTGATTTATTTTTGTGACTTCCCTATGTGGGTTGATATCTGGTTGCTCTGTCCTGTGTTCTAGTCTTGGGTTTTTATTTGATGTTATAGATTTCTAACCGGAGGACTCCCTTCAGTATTTCTTGTAATTTGGTTTGATTTTTGCAAATTCCCTAAACTTGTATTTATCTGGAAATGCCCTAATTTTGCCATCATATTTGAGAGACAGTTTTGTCAGATATATAATTCTTGGATGGAAGTTTTTTTCCTTCAAGGCTTTGTATAGGTCATCCCATTGCCTTTTTGCCTGCATAGTTTCTGCTGGGTAGCCCGAGCTTATTCTTATTGACTCTCCTTTGTAGATGACTTTTTGTTTATCCCTAGCTGCTCTTAAAATTCTCTCTCTATCTTTGGTTTTGGCTAGTTTGATTATAATATGTCTTGGTGACTTTCTTTTGGGATCTACCTTATGTGGGGTTCAATAAGCACCTTGGATAGATATCTTCTCATCTTTCACAATATCAGGGAAGTTTTCTGCCAACAAATCTTCAACAATTCTCTCTGTATTTTCTGTTATCCCCCCTTGTTCTGTGCTCCAATAACTCGTGCGTTATTCCTCTTGATAGAGTCCCACATAATTCTTAGGGTTTCTTCATTTTTTAAACTCCTTTTATCTGATTTTTCCTCAGATAAGTTGGTTCAAGTGCTTTATCTTAATCTCACTAATTCTGACTTCCATTGCCTCAGTTCTTCTCCTGTGGCTTTCTACTGAGTTGTCTAATTCTGAAATTGTATTTTTAATCATCTGGATTTCTGATTGCTGTCTCTCTATGGATTCTTGCAGCCTGTTAAATTTGTCATTATGCTCTTCTTTAATCTTCTAAATTCCTCTATTGTGAGGTCTGCATTTTGCCGAATTCCGTTCCTGATCTCTTGAAGAGTTCTGTATAGTAATCTTTTGTATTCTGCCTCTGGTAATCCCAACATCATCTCTTCCTCCAGTAAATTTCTTGAATCATTATTTTAGGAGCTTGCTGAAGACATCATCGTCTGCCTCTTTATGTAATTTGACATTGACTGTTATCTCTGAGCCATCAGTAAGTTATTAATTTATTTAATGTTTGCTTACTGTGTCCTAGCTTCTTGTTTTGTTTTGATATGCACAAATAGGCTTCTTGTGTGAGCTAGCCTGATCACTGGCACCCCTGAAGCTCCAAAGTCCTGCCACTGGGTGGCCAGACTTGCCATTAAGTATGTGAGCCCAGGAGTAGGCCACTCCTCCTGTATGGATACAGCTCAGGTGTCCAGGTAGTCAGCCACCAAGTGTGTGGTGCAGGCTCTAGACAGGTCCAAGACAGGCATGGGTGATTAGTGTAGGCACACGCATCTGGCTTCAGCAGGGGGACACACACTGAGGAAGGCAGGGGGCCAATGGCTGCCCCTGAGGGTCTGGGAGGAAAGCATATCCCTGTTCCCTAAGGCATGTAGGTGGATGGGTTTTGCAGCCAGAAAATGAGCACCCAATGCTGTTGGCTGTAAGGACTGGGGGGCACCTCTTATTCTTAGGCCCGTCGCAGGTGGCTATGTGGTGCATGTGGAGCCACCCATCCTCAGGCCCCTGAGATGGGTAGGTGAAGACCCTGATTAATGGGCCGAGCAGTGTCAAATGTCATGAACCTACCACTTCACAGCTGCAACAGTTGAAGTTAGATTTCCAGTATATACCCTGTTGTACTGTGGTAATGAGGGCCCATGCTATTGAAATTGGCCCACACAGGTCTATGCAGGGGGAAGGGCATTCAAAGTCCGTGGACCTCTTTTGCTCGTGCCTAGACAAAGGAGCTGGGCCTACCGTGAGTTCCTGGCTTAGGGGAAATGGCAGATTATTTTTTCCCTGGTTTGTTAATTTGTTCTCTCTCCAGGGCCGAGTGAATGGCTCTGTGCACATGATGGGTCTTACTTCTGGCCCAGGGGACTTGGCAATTGCTGAAGCAGTCCCAGACTCAGCACAGACCAGGGAGCGGGGAGGTAAATGCGAAAGAAGTTTTTCCCAAAGGGGGTTGTTTTTGATCTTCATGGTAGGCTAGAAGGAAGTACTTATCTTTCACCAATCGAGGGTTTCTTCTCACTGGTTCTGGATGGCCTATTAGACTTTCTGCCACTCAGTCTCTCCTGATGCGGAAAACACCTCCTGAGCGCCGCTGCTTGCCTCGCGACGCACTAAGAGCTGATCTGGCTTGAGAGCTCCAGCTCCTGCCAGGTCAGTTCTGGCAGCTCCTCACTGCTTCAGAATCATCTCTCCCTCCCCCTGCCACTCAGTCTGATTCCTCAACTTTTCCTTTGATGTTCACGGCTCCTAGATTGTCATATATAATCGACTCACTTGTTTTTTCAGGTCTTTGTTGTAAGAGGGACCACTGGAAGCGTCTGACTACTCCGCCATCTTGGTCCTGCCTCTCGTGCGCAAACTTGAATAATGGTCGTATTACTTGGTTTTCCTTGTAGGTGTATGGGTACTATCCTATCACTAACTGCATTGTAGTTCAGAATACACCTTAAAATATTCTTTTTGATGATGAATGTGACTCCATTCCTCTTTGTCATTCCTGGTAGAGTAGACCATATGATTCAAAATGGTCAATACCAATCCATTTCAGTTCTTTAATGCCTAGGATATTGATCTTTATGTGTTTTATTTCATTTCTGATGAGTTCCCATTTTCCTGGATTCATACCTCATACATTCCATGTTCTGATTATTAATGGATGTTTGCAGCTGTTTCTTCTCATTTTGAGTCATGCCACCTCAGCAGACGAAGGTCCCAAAAGCTTTACTCCATCCATGTCATTAAGGTCGACTCTACTTTGAGGAGGCAGCTCTTCCCTAGTTGTGTTTTGAGTGCCTTCCAACCTGAGTGGAGTATCTTCTGGCACTATTCCAGACAATGTTCTGCTGCTATTCATGTTTTCACTGGCTGTCTTAGGCCAGGTTCTCTAGAGATGAAAAACCAGTAAAGCATATAAATATATATAGAGAGACAGGTTTATATCAAGGAAACAGCTCACGTGATTGCAGAGGCTAGAATGTCCCAAGTCTGTGGATCAGGGTAGAGGCCTCTCCCAAGTCACGAAGCCGCAGAAGCTGGCGAGCCCAAGATTGGCAGGTTGGAGAGCAGTGCTCCCGCTCACAGGCTGTAAAGGTTGATGAATTCCAAGATCAGCAGGCAAGACTACAAGGTTTCTCCTGATTCACAGAGCTGCAGGGGCTGGCAAACTGAAGATCGGCAGATCAGAAAGCAGGGCTCCACTCACAGGCTGTGAAGATTGATGAATCTTAAGTTCAGCAGATAAGCTGACAGCACAAGTCCCAAGAACTGGAGATAAGATGACAGGAGGCAGCCGCAGGATCTAGAGTAAGCAAAAAGCCAGAACGTCTGCTTATATTCAGATGCAGGCCACACCCCCAAGGAGACTCCCTTTCATCTGATTGGATACTCACAGTATATTCAGTCATGGGAGTGATCACATTAAAACACTGAGAATCATGGCCCAGCCAAGCTGACACACAATCTGAACCATAACACTGGCCATTTTTTTCTGAAGTAGACTGCCAGGTCCTTCTTCCTAGTCTGTCTGAGTCTGGAAGCTCCACTGAAACCTGTCAACCATGGGTGACCCTACTGGTATATGAAATACCAGGGGCATTGCTTCCAGCATCACAGCAACATGCAAGCCACCACAGTATGACAAACTGACAGATGTGTGGGGATGATATATTTAGGAACAAAATAAATAAATCTTTTTTAAAAAATATGCAAGTAGAATCCTATCATGATATAATTTAAAGAGGAACTCTGGTGAGGGAATGTAAGATGCTGTGTGTTCCTTTCAATCAGAAATATTTATTCTATTCTTGGGTGATGCCTTAGTCATCTAGTGCTGCTCTAACAGAAATGCCACAAGGCCACAAGGGAAAGGCTTTAACAGAAGTTTATTCTCTCAGAGTCTAGTGGTTTAAACGTCCGAATTCAGGGTGCCAGTTCCAGGGGAAGCGTTTCTCTCTCTGTCAGCTCTGGAGGAAGGCCCTTGTCATCAATCTTTCCCAGTTGAGGAGCTTCTCAGTGCAGGGACTCTGGGTCCAAAGGATGGGCTATACTACTGACTCTTGTGTTTTGGTGGTATGAGGCCGCCATGTCTCTCTGCTGGCTTCTCTCTTTTATATCTGAAAAGAGATTAACTCAAGATACAATCTAATCTTGTAGATTGAGCCCTGCCTCATTAACACAATTGTTGATAATCCCACCTCATTAACATCATAGAGGTAGGATTTACAACACATAGGAAAACCACATCAGATGACAAAATGGTGGACAATCACACAATACTGGGAATCATGGACTAGCCAAGTTGACACACATTTTTGGGTGACACATTTCAACCATAAAAGGTGACCTATATATTTTATCATCAATTCATTATAACTACTGGGAATAAAATGTAACTAAATTTACTCTTTTCATGTCAAGAGAAGAATCCACATTATGTTTTTTAAAGAGCTTTATGACCAAGACAAATCTAGACAGAAGTTACTTCAGTGAAATGCCAGACAGGCCACTGACTCATAAGCAAACTCCAGAGTGTGTTTTCTAAACCTTGTGAGCGAGAAATGAGCTCAGTTAGTGCATGGTGTGGCGTGCTATATGAAGTCAGAATTTCAGGAGAGAAGTCCCTGTTCCTCCCACTCCCCATCTTTGGGGAAAAACACTGCAAATGATAATACTCTTTTTAAAAGTACTCAGAATCTCTAGTCGGGAAGGAAATATACCAACATGGTAATAGAAATTGAGTATGGTGGCAGGCCCATGATAATAATTTTCTTCATTCCTCTCCTTCCCTCTCTTCCCCTCCCTTCCTTTTTTTTCCTCCCTGCCTCCTTTCCTTTCTCTTTTTTTCCTTTTGTATGTTACAAATTTTAGTATGTTTGCATTCTTTAATGAGATGGAAAAACTAATGATTAACTTTATATGGAAAGGGAAGAGGCGCTGGATAAGTAAAGCACTACTGAAAAGAAAAATAAAGTAAGAGGATTCGCACTACTTGACCTCAGAACCTACTACACAGCCATGGTGGTCAGAACAGCCTGGTAGTGGTACAACAACAGACACATTGACCAATGGAATAGAATTGAGAACCCAGATGTAAATCTATCCACCTATGGTCACCTGATCTTCGACAAATCCCTAAATTCCATTAAATAGGGGAAAAGACCGTCTTTTTAACAATTGGTGCTGGCAAAACTGGATGTCCACCTGCTAAAAAATGAGACAGGAACCATACCTCACGCCATACACAAAACTAATTCAAAACGGATCAAAGATCTAAATATAAAACCAAAAACTATAAAGATCATAGAAGAAAAAATAGGGCCAATACTAGAGTCCCTAATACACAGCATTAACAGGATACAAACCATACCTAACAATAGACAAACACCAGAAGATAACTGGGATCTTCTAAAAATTAAACACTTACACTAATCAAAAGACTTCACCAAAAGAGTAAAAAGACAACCTACAGACTGGGAAAAAATTTTGGCTATGACAAATCCCACAAAGCTCTAATCTCTAAAATCTATAGGAAAATCTAACACCTGTACAACAAAAAGACAAATAATCCAATTAAAAAATGGGCAAAGGATATGAACAGACACTTCACCAAAGAAGACATTCCGGTGACTAACAGACACATGTGGAAATGTTCGCGATCACTAGCCTTTAGAGAAATGCAAATCAAAACTACAACGAGATACCATCTCACCCCAACATTACTGGCACGAAAAAAACAAACAAACAGAAAACAACAAATGTTGGAGAGGTTGTGGGGAGATTGGAACTCTTATGCACTGCTGGTGGGGATGCAAAATGGTACAACCATTTTGGAAAATGATATGGCGCTTCCTTAAAAAGTTAGAAAGAGAAATACCATACAATCCAGCAATTCCACTCCTAGGAATATATCCTAGAGAAATAAGAGGGATCACACGAATAGAAATGTGCACACCCATGTTCACTGCAGCGTTATTCACAATAGCAAAAAGATGAAAACAACTTAAGTGCCGGTCAACAGATGAACGGATAAACAAATTATGGTACATACACACAATGGAATACTAAGAAATGATGACGAACAATGATGAATCCACAAAACATCCCACAACATGGATGAATCTGGAAGGCATTATGCTGAGTGAAATAAATCAATTACAAAAGGACAAATATTGTATGAGACCACTATTATAAAAACTCATGAAAAGGTTTACACACAAAAAGAAACAATCTTTGATGGTTACAAGGGAGGGGAGGGGTGGGTAAGGAAAAACACTAAATAGACAATAGATAAGTAGTAACTTTGGTGAAGGGTAACACAGTACACAATACTGGGGAAGCCAGCACAACTTGACCAAGGCAAGGTCGTGGAAGCTTCATAGACACATCCAAACTTTCTGAGGGGTGAAATTACTGGGCTGAGGGCTGGGGATCATGGTCTCATGGGACATCTAGCTCAACTGGCATAACATAGTTTATAAAGAAAATGCTCTACACCCTACTTTGGTGAATAGTGTCTGGGGTCTTAAAAGCTTGTGAGTGGCCATCTAATATACTCCACTGGTCCCACTCTGCCTGGAGCAAGGGAGAATGAAGAAAACCAAAGATACAAGGGAAAGATTAGTCCAAAGGACTAATGGACTACAAGTACCACAACCTCCATCAGACTGAGTCCAGCATAACTAGATGGTGCCGGGCTACCACCACTGACTGCTCTGACAGGGTCTCAGAAGTTCTCAGACAGAGCTGGAGAAAAATGTAAAACAAAATTCTAACTCACAAAACAAACAAAACAAGAAAACCAGACTTAATGGTCTGACAGAGACTGGAGAAATTCCGAGAGTATGGCCCCTGGACACCCTTTTAACTCAGGACTGAAGTCACTCCTGAGGTTCTCCCTTCAGCCAAACATTAGACAGGCCCATAAAACAAAACGAGACTAAATGGGCACACCAGCTCAGGGGCAATGACGAGAGGGGACAAGAAAGCTGGTAACGGGGAACACAAGGTTGCCGTTGGGCTGTGCCTTTAAACAGCCTGAATTGAGAGCTTTCGGAGCTCCGCGGAAAGCCCTGTAGCCCTCAGGCTGTGCCTTTAAACAGCCTGAAACGGACGTGTCCTATACTTATCATCTGAAGGGATTTGAGTGCGAAGGCGTCTACAGCTGCCTCACACGGGGCACCATCTGTCGGAACGGCAACGGCGACGCGATGGTAACCAACTGCACAACTCTTACAGAGAAGTGGGGCCAAGGAGGGTCACTCAGAGGAGTCGACCCCGCTTCAGTCCCAGGAGTTTATTTACAGTCAATACAGCAAGCAGTGAAGCAAATCACAGAACAATGGGCTTTGGGGGAATAACAATAAGTTTCTTCGGCAAGGGAGAATGGAGTTCAGGTAAACAAACCAATCAGTAACCGGACAATAGGTTTTGGAAAAACAAGTCGTGACAAGTCTCAACATGTTGCTGACAAGTCTCAACATGCTGTGTGCAGCATATGGGCCTTTGAGGGGCTGAAGTTGTCACTGGCGTAGCCATATTTCAATGGCACATATCCCCACAATATTGCAATAAACATCTGACTTCTAATCTTGCTTCTGCTTCTTAGCCACTTGTTCTGTTCTTAGATAAACCACTTCACTTTTGGGAAATTTTGTTTTCTTATCTATGAATTAAGGCAGTGACTCAGATAATCTCTAGCCAACATCACTAGAGTGGAATTTAAAAGTTCACTCCTCCACACCATAAAAACCATACCTCAGTTTGGAGTCTTGAGTCTGTGTATCTCTGTAATTATTGCACACCAATGCTCTCTAACCACTTTATCTCTGATTTACTCCCTTCTGTTATTTACGTACTCTAGAAGTGTAAGAAGTTAAAGCGCTTAGCTGGGTTGGAGGTTCCGATCTACCCAGAGGCACCTCAGGAAAAAAAGCCTGGCAATCTACTTCCAAGAAACCAGCCATTGAAAACCCTGTGGAGCACAGTTCTACTCTGACACAGTTGGGGTTGCCATGAGTCAAATTGACTCTACAGAAGCTAATTTTTTTGGCTTGTAGGTTATAAATATTTTTTGAAGGACTGTACTTTTATTCATTTTTGTATCTCATCCCCATCATCTTGTACATTGTAGATGCTCAAGGACCCCCTGACAACTTCCCATCTCAAGACGCTCTGAAGAATTACATACGCCTTAAGAGGCTGTAGAGCCCTGGTGGCACAATGGTTAAAGTGTTGGGCTGCTAACCAAAAGGTCGGCAGTTTAAATCCACCAGCCACTCCTTGGAAACCATATGGAGCAGTTCTACTCTGTCCAGTAGGGTTGCTATGAGTCAGGACTGACTTGACGGCAATGGGTTTTTTTTTTGTTGAGAGATTGTGGAAAACACAGAGTAAAAAAAAATGTGTCACATAACAGCATGTATTCATCATTTCACAATATTTCAAAACACATCCTGAGCTCTAGAAAATTTAGAGTGTGGGGGGGTGGTGAGCTGTTAGGTCAGGATGATCTCCTGGGAGAATGACGTACTCATGTCCTAGGAAACTGTCAACAGGAAAGTCAAAGCCCTACTCCTTACCCCACCCATTGTTTGCAGCCTCTTGGAAACAGTCATCTCGTGGATATACAGGGCTTGCCTTGAACCTAGCCAGACTCTCTTGGAGCTTTGTATGTACTCCTGGGAAATAAGTGGGGTGCTTTTAGAAGTTCAGTGGAGTAGTTGAGGACAACATTACGTTCAGGATGATGAAGGGAGTACTCCTCTGGTGTGGCTTTGCTCAGACCAGCCCACTGTTGACAAAATCTGGGCAGATCATCATTGGTTGCACTGGGCAAGAAAGTATGGACAGACTGCAGACTGCAGTATCCGACACAGCTGCAGGGAAACAAGTAGGCTCTTTTAGTTAAGTAACATACTTCCTTTTCTGAAATTAAAAATGTATTTTCCTAATTATAAAACAATTTTCACTTCAGCAGATTTGGAAAATAACCAAACAAGCATCCAAAAGAATATAAAAATTACCACAATCCCATTGTCCCTAAAAGACAAAACATAAAACCTACTGTTGCATATCCTTCTGAATGTTTGAATTTTTTCACAAGAATGGCCCATTCAAAACATCTCTCCTGAAATTCCAGCATTGGTCTATATTTTTAATAGAGGGCTATTCCATTTCCCTTCTTTTCTTTCCTTTTCCTTATTTTCTTTTTGTCTCTCATTCATTTACTCGCCTAATATTTATTGAATGGCTACTCTGTGCTAGGCCTTTTCTCTTTCAATTTTCTTTCCAACCCTGTAAATTGTATTATTATCTCAATTATGTAGATGATGAAATTGAAGTTCAGAGAATTTAGGTAATTTTTCCAAATCTTACAGCTTCTCTTTCTCTCCCTAACACACACACACATACTCTATTCCCTTCTCTACTAGGTATCTATTTATCTTTTTTTAAACCAAGCTGGGATCATAAAATACTAATAAAAATACAGTTATGTGGTAAATACTCCCTTTCTCATGCTTTGAATTTCACAGCTTAATACCAAATCCTTACTTCCTACATTCTCTACCGGAGTACAAATTCCTTGTTTGTTTTGTTCTGCTTTTTTTTTTTTCAAGGAAGCAACAGGAGTTAGAAAAGGTGATAACGTTGCTAGTGGGAAAACATAAATGAGCTCATAAAAGCCCCATCACCCAGGGTGAGCCATGAAGGGCAGCCTCCTATAAGGAGTGAGGCTGTTCTCACCTCCCACCTCTTTCTCAAACTCGATTGGCCTACCCTTTTGGAAAAATCCCTCTTTTACTCTCTTCTTCCTCTGAGCTTTGAAATCCTGATTTGTGCATTTATTCTGGCACTTACGGCCCTCTACCTTGAGCAGATACCACCTTTTCGATCTCTATTATTGCAGTATAAAGTCCTTGAGGACACAGACTCTATCATTTGATTCCCCCACGTGCCCATCACAAGGTCTAGCACAGAATGACACAATAAACACATCTCGAACAAACGTCTATTTGCATTGATTGAATGCTGAGAACATGCCAGTTTGCTCTTAAGGGACATCCATATAAACATTAATCTCCACTCTAAAAATGTTCCTGCACTTCTTATCTAAACCTTACTGTTTTCTACTGGCCGATTGCGAATCAGAGGAAAATACTTCCCATTATCATCATAGAAGCCCTGGTGGCACTGTGGTTAAAGTGCCCAGCTGCTAACCGAAAGGTGGGCAGTTTGAACTCACCAGTGTTCTGCAAGACAAAAGACCTGGAGATCTACTCCCATAAAGATTTTAAAACAAAAAACAAACAAAAAAAACTAAACCCATTGCCCTTGAGCTGATTCCAACTCACAGTGATCCTATGGGACAGGGTAGAACTGCCTCATAGAGTTTCCAGGAAGTGGCTGGTGGATTGAACTGCCAACCTTTTGGTTAGCAGCCAAGCTCTTAACCACCACCAGGGCTCCCCTGTAAAAATTACAGCCTAGGACACCTTTGGGGCAGTACTACTCTCTGTGGTATAGGGTCGCTATGAGTTGGAGTCGATTCCACGGCACACAGCAACAATAACAACATTATTCCAGTCCCAAGGACGCACAGCTGCCACCATAAACTGCGGCACTTCTGGTGGCATTTACCGCTTCCCAGGTGATGATGTGGCATTCTGACAGGGTGCCAGAGAGCATGTGGCATGGGGCAGGCAAACTACTCTGTTGACTATGGCACACCCAATCTTCTTCCTCCAGAGCTGTGGGTTCCCTGGGTTAAAGATTTTCTTTTGTGTTTGGACTGGCAATGAAGAACTCCATTAGTTTTTTTTTTTTTTTTTTAATTAATTTCAGCCTTACAGAGAAATTGCAGAGTGGTATTAAGAAGTTCCATATGCCCTTCATCCAAATTTATTATTATTTTGTCCCCTGAATTCCCTCCTCCCTGCCTCAATCTCTCAATCTCTTTCTCTGTGTATGTGTGTGTGTATATACACATTTTTTTCTGAGCCATTTAAGAATAAATTGCAGACATCATATCCCTTTGCCCCTAAATATTTCAGTACGTATTTCCTAAGAACAAAGATAGTTTTACATAACCATAGTAAAATTATCAAAATTTTAAAAAATTAACATTCATACAATGCTATTATCTAATCCAAAATCCATATTCAAATTTTGTTGATTATCCCAATAATGTCCTTTATAATTATGCTATTTCTATTTTTCTGGTCTAGACTATAATCCAGGATCTCATATTACATTTCATTGTCATGTATCTTTAGTCTCCTTTAATCTGGAACAGTTTCTCAACAGTTTCTTTGTCTTTCTAGACATGGACATTTTTGCAGAGTAAAGCCAGTTAACGGTAGTTACTTATTATTCTTCTTGAATTCTTGAGCCTCTTATGGTTTTTCTTGTCTAATTGCACTGGCTGACCCCTTCAGTGTAATGTTAAATAATCATAGGTAGAATGAGCATCCTTATCTTATTCTCTACCATTAGCTCTTAAAAGACCATGTATATAATAAATATTTTGCAGGGACAGAAGTATGTCTTCAATGTAAGAAGCTTCAAGACATTTAGCTGCCAAGGTAAGATTAAGGGCCTATTCTTCTTGTCCTAGTAACCAGAAAAAAAAAAAAAACAAAAACGAAAACAAAACTTAAGCAAAAATAGTAAAAGTCAAAATTTGATTTTATAATAGTTCATTAAAAACAGTTGTGCTGGACCCCAGTTCTCCTTTTTTCTTTTTTTTTTAATTTATTTTTGTTGTTGTTGAGAATATACACAGCAGAACATACACCAATTCAACACTTTCTCCATTACAGTTCAGTGACATTGATTACATTCTTCAAGTTGTGCAACCATTCTCACCCTCCTTTTCTAAGTTGTTCCTCCCTCATTAACATAAACTTACTGCCCACCTAAGCTTCCTATCTAAACTTCCAAGCTGCTATTATCAGTTTCATCTCATATAGTTTGTCTTTTTTTTTTTTTTTTTTTACTTTTTTCTTTAAATTTTATTTACTTTGTTGTTGTTGTTGAGAATATACACAGCAAAACACGCACCAATTCAACAGTTTCTACATGTACAATTTTGTGACACTGACTATATTTTTTGAGTTGTACAAACATTCTCACCCCCCCTTTTCTGAGTTGTTCCTCCCGTATTAACATAAATTCACCACCCCCTAAGGGTCCCATACAGTTTTTCGAGTTGCTGTTGTCTATTTGATCCCATATAGTTCTTAAAAGAGCATAATGCTAAAGGCAGACCTTTTTTACTAGTTAAGCTATATTATTGTTTGTTTTAAGAAGATTTCAGGGGATATTTTTGGTTCAAGGTTCAAAGTTTATCTCAGGGGAATAGTTTTAGGGGTTCATCCACCCTCCATGGCTCTAGAAAATCTAGAGTCCATGATAATTTGAATTGTGTTCTGCATTTTCTCCCTTTGGATTGGGATTCTTCAATAGACTCTTTGATCAGAATGTTCAGTAATGGTAGCCAGGCACCATCCAGTTCTTCTGGTCTCACGGCAAAGAAGGGAATTGTTTATGGAGGCATTTAGCCACACATTCCATATCCTCCTTCTGTTCCTGACTCTTCTTCCTCTGTTGTTTCAGGTGAATAGAGACCCATTGCTGTGCTTTGGATGGCTGGTTGCAAGCTTTTAAAGGACTCTTTATTAATGATTTTGCTCTTTATTCATCTATCCATCTGAGATTTATAAAATGCCTATAATATTCCAGGCACTATATTAGGTGCCTTCTCATTTAATTTTTACTACACCTATTTTATAAACACAGAAATTGGGCTTACAGAGGTTATCTGACTTACCCAAGGTCACACAGCTTCTAAGGATAGAACTATGATTTTAAACCTTGGACCCATGGTTCTAATTGTTTTAAACCTTCATTTTTTTTTTTTTTTTACTCAGGGAGTACAAGTGTACAAGAGTAACAATCAGTATATTTTCAGCAAGCAACTGTCTTAAACTTTCTTCCTTGTTTGTATTATTAAAAGTTACAGTTCTGTATTTAGCTACATCATTGTGGGCAGGTCCCTAGGTCTTTTTAAGCGGGACCTGGTTATCATTAATGGGAGTGATTTTGCTTTTCTCAGTTTTCACAAAAGATTTTAGAGAAATGTTCCTAATGGTATCAGGAATCGAAAGCAGCCAAAGGCATTGCAGATGATGATAAAGCATACTAAGTTATAAAGAACCTAGAACTATGCCTGACAGAGTAAGCACTCAATAATGATATCTTAAAATTTAGTGTTTGCTCTGTGTATGTTACGAATACTGATTTAATCCTCACAACAACTGCATTTTTATTACTGCATTTTATAGATGAGAAAACTGATACACAAGAGTTAATACACTTGCACAAGATCACAAGCTAAAGAAGCTGGAATTGTGTCCTCATAGCCCATGCTCTTAACTGCTACACTATACATCTCTTAAATGAATGAGTGAAGTTCTGGGATCGGGAAAGTTGGAGAGTATTCGATCTCCGGAATGTAAGTCTACCAGTGTGAATTTTTCTGTTGTTACTTGACGGGGTGGGTGATTTTGCAATTGATAAAGGAAATGAAAAAGCCCTTTGCAGTCAAGAAAAGCACCTAAATGCCTGAATTTTTTTTTTTTTTTTTTAATGATAGGTGCTTTGTAAAATCTAGGTGTTTTTGGTATTCCATTATCTAGGGCTTCTTGCAAAAACCGTGCAAAGGAAAGTATAATGCAGCTTTAAATGTAAACACAGCTTCTAAGGGCACAGTGTGAACATATACTCTGCATGTGCACACCTACACGAGATTATATAACAGGAAAGTATACAATAGACAACTATAAACGCGGGTCCTGTAATAGCCTTAGAGGTCGTCCAGTTCAACCAGCATTTTCGTGGAGAAAATATCGAGGCCCAGCGAGGTTAAGGCCACAGTCACACAAGGCTGACCCTGAGCTCACTATCACTGGTCCGCTTTTCAGTACCTCAGGTTGCCTAAGACCTTTGCTTCCATTTCCTCTCTCCCTTCGTGTTTGTTTGTGCTGAAGTAAACGGGCCAGCCTTCATCCCTCTGGGACCTAAAATACCACCCAATAGAAAGAGAGAGCCCCGCCAGGAATCTGGCGAAATAACTAGCCTAAGGTCAGACGGTGCGTCAGGCCCGCCCTCAAGGGTTCTCTGCAGAGAAAAAGGGTGCTCTTTCCCAATCAACCTCTGGGGCGGTCGGAAATCCGCCACCCAAATGACATGGCTCACCGCCCAACTCCGTGGTCCGCCTCCGAGCCATTGGGCCTAGGGGATGGGTAAAGGCCGCGGGCTCTCCACTCGTGGGACAACTGGTGACATCAGAGTTTAGGACCCAGCCCGGCGTTACCTTTGCGGGGACTCGGGCCTAACCCTCCCCTGGGACGCAATTGTCATTCCCCCGCCCCCTCGCTAGGGCTCTGGAGAGGTGGGGCCGTCTGCTGACAGGACGCCCACCCCATCCCCATTGGGCCAGAAAATGAGTGACGTGAATATGGCCTCCACTCCGAGCCCCAACCTGGTCGCTTGAGCTCCGGGCGCTGACGTGTCGGGGGCTGGCGGTGTTGGCTCCTCCCCGCGCCGGCCGCCACTCGTCGCGGCGAGAGAGGGGCGGGGTGGCCGGGGCCGGCGCTCCCCTCGGCCCAGATCCCGGCCCGCCCCGCCATCCCGGCCCCCCGGATCAGGGTATATATTCGGAACGGGTGCCGGATGCCAATGAGTGTCCGCGCCGTGGGAGCCGGAACCGGGCGGACCTGCATCCTCGCCGAGGGAGGTGAGAGGCTCGCAGCTCTGTCGCTGCCTCCTTCCCCGCCACCCTGGACGGGAACGGTGGGGCCCGGTCTCCGGGGCGGGCGGACGGCCTGATCCCGCCACACACACGCCCCCACAGCCACGCACGCAGACGCGGACACGCGGCGCACGTACGAGCACAGCGCCGACAGCCTGGCAAAAGTCGAGGAGCCCGCTTCCCACCCACGCCCAGCCCTGTGCGCCCGGCAGGCGCATCCCACCCTTGGCGACCCGGCTGGAGTGGGGCTGGGCTGGGGAGGAGAAGAGGGCGCCCCAGATGGACGGGGGGTGCTGGGGGAGGATCGGACTTGGGACACTGTCTGGAGCCAGAGGGAGTTGTCAAAGACGGTTGGAGTTGGGGGAGGGGCCGGATAGGGGACCGGAGCCTTGCGGGTCTCAAGCCAGGGCCTCGTGGAGGGCGTTCCTAGGGGCACTTATGTCAGGCTGTGTCAAGGGGACCCTCCAGTGGAGACAAGTGGTCGTTGGAGCTGTCGGGTGGGAGCGAGTTGGGGTGTCTTGAATGGATGAGGAAAAGAATTCTGAGAGCTGACAAGGACAGGAGATAACCTGTGGGGGAAGTGAGACTGGGACAAAACCTACTTGCCGCTTTTTAATTTATTTATTTATTTTTTAGTACTGGTGATGGGAGAGGGTTGAAACTTCTGGGTTTCCCCTCACTTGGCCAAGCAGAAGCATGGGTTTGGAGGGCTGAGGGCACACATGTGCTGAACATATGGCTTCCTGAAGCTTTTATCGAGCTTGGCCCCACGCTGTGGTGTATTTATTCGTACATGCTTTATGAAATCTGAAGTCAGGCGATAGTGATTATGATAATATATATATGTCATGATGTAGTGGTTTTAGTTTCAGGACTTCTAGGCGAAATTTATTGGGTGTGGGCTGAAGGGTTTGCAGGAAACTGAAGGCATTTGTCTATTTCCTCACTATTAGTCAGTTGACTCATTGAGCTGGGACTAAGAAAGACTTCATAGGCTGTGCTGCCAGCATTTACAGGATTCAGTGTTTAATGGCTCAACCCCAAGACTGTTTTTCAAAAGCTCTAAGAGGCTTACTTACCAATTTTGGGGGCGTATATGAAGGGGCGGAAACCCTGGTGGTGTAGTGGTTAAGAGCTACGGCTGCTAACCAAAAGGTTGGTAGTTCGAATCCGCCAGCTGCTCCTTGGAAGCCCTATGGGGCAGTTCTACTCTGCCCTACAGGGTCACTATGAGTCAGAATCTACTGGATTTTTTTTTTTTTTTGTTGTTGTTGTTGTTATTCCTCTGTTACCTAATTCCCTGATCTGGAACCAGAAGGGTTGTCAAGGCCTTTGGAGTTGGGGGAGGGGCCTCACCTGGATAGGGGACAGGAGCCTTGAGGTTCTCAAGCCAGGATTCAGTGTTTACACTGAATACACTACAGTATGCTTCCTTAAATCTGGGCAAATGCAGTAGTATATTAGGAAAGACATTAGGAAAGACCTCAGTTTTTGGCAAATAGTTTAATATAAACCTTTTCTCTCAATTCCTTTTTTTTTATATGACTTTTTGTTTTTTCTTATTGTACTTTAGATGAAGGTTTATAGAGCAAATTGGTTTCTCATTAAACAATTAATACACGTATTGCTTTGTGACATTGGTTGCCAACCCCATGACATGTCAACGCTCTCCCCTTCTTGGCCTTCGCTTCCCTGTTACCAGCTTTCCTGTCCCCTCCTGCCTTGTCGTCCTTGCCCCTGAGCTGGTGTGCCCATTTAGTCTCATTTTTTTTTATGGGCCTGTCTAATCTTTGTCTGAAGGGTGAACCTCAGGAATGACTTCAGTACGATGATGTGTTTTTTAAATTAAAAAATAATAGCCTTGTATCTCTTGAAACCTATATAAATCAGTAGAAATGGCTTTTAATACCCTAATGAGTGTTCAAGGCTCACTCTCCTGACTTCTTTTCTTTTGTGTTTATTTATACTCTCTAGAGGATCTCTTTCATATAAGCCAGGGGATCATAATTTAATATCATGTATGCTGATGAGTTTGGAAGTTTTATCTTTATCTCCAGTATCACCTCTCAACTCCAGATTACTACATTCTTCTGTGTAATCAGCATTTCTACTTGGATGTCTAAGAGACATCTCAAACTTAAGATGACCAAACATGAAGTATGAATTCTCCTCGTTTCCCGAACATATCCCCAAATCTGCTCCTTACTAGTGTTTCCCCATCTTAGTAAATGGCACCACCCCTTACAGTCATCTTTCTTAGATTCCTGTCTTTACCTCTCAACCATGTTCAATCCATTCTCGAATTCAGTAGGCCCACCTTCAGAATCTACCTTCTCTACCACTCTAAGCCACTATCTTCTCTCATCTGGGCTATTACGTAGTTTCCTAACTGGTCTGCCTGCTTCTACTCTTGCCTTCATTACAGTCTTTTGTTCACAGAGCAGCAGAAAGTCCCTTTTAATACTAAAATCAGACCATGATATTCCCCTGCTCCAGATTCTTCAGTGTCTTCCCAGATCTCAAAGTCCTAACTTGACTGACATGGCCTTGCCTGATCTGGTCTCTGCCCACTTCTCCAGCCTCATTTCCAATCACTCTTTGCCTCAGTTACTCTGCTCCGGCTGCACCAACTGTCTTGCTCTTCCTTGAACATGCCCACCACATTCCTGTCTCAGAATCGCTGCACTTGCTGTTTCATCTACCTAGAATGTTCCTCCCCAAGATACTAACTTTGTTTTGCCCCCTCTCTTCATTCAGATGTGTTCTTGAACGTCAGCTCCACAGGAACCCTACCTGACCACTCTGTCTAAAACAACCACCATCACCCCGTTGCTCTTTAGTCCCTGATTCCACTTAATTGATCTTTTTTCATTGCGCTTGTTTGCTACCTGACATTTCATATGTTTGTCTGTCTTCCATATGGAATGTGGGTAGTCACACTGTTGCTTTGTTCGTTGCTGTGTCCCTGCCACCTAGATCAGTGCCTGGTGCATAGTAGGTGCTCGTTAAATATTTGATGAATGAATTAACAATGACATATGAAAGTTTAATAGTTTTCCTTCCTAAATTGCCTATTAATGTTATCTTTACACATTAAAAGGAAACTTTCAGGAGTAACCTGTTCACGTAAGTAAGTGAGAATAGTGGTTGTGAGCCTGTCTTTTATTTAACAGAAATACCAGCTTGAGAAAAGTTCTGTCTCATCTACATCCATTTGCCTCTCATATCCTATTCCTTGCTCTTTGAAGATACCTTTAATTTCTTGAAAAGTTTCTTATACTGTTCCCACTGAGTGCATTTTATCTTACCTGTTATATCCTTGGCAAATTGCTTTTCATCCTTCAATGCCCAACTCAAATAGTAGCTCTCTTCATGTTCAGAAGGCTGTTACTCAGTGGCCTAGAGCACAGATCTCACTTACATAATAGTAGCTAATAGCATTTATGTGGTGCAAGTGGATAACACACTTGGCTGCTAACCAAAAGGTTGGGGGTTCAAGTCCACCCAGAGGTACCTTGGAAGAAAGGCCTGGTGATCTACTTCCAAAAAAAATAGCCATTGAAAACCCTATGGAGCACAGTTCTACACTGACACATATGAAGTTGCCGTGAGTTGGAATTGACTCGGCGGCAACTGGTTTAAAAGCATTTACAGAGGGCTTTCTGTGTGCCAGGTACTGTTTAAACCCTGTTCATTATATTAACTTATTAATCCCCTTAACCTTATAAGCGCTATCATTATCTCCATTTTACAGATGAGAAAAATGGAGGCCTAGAAAGGTTAACTAACTTCTTCAGGTCACAAAATTAGGAAGTGGTGGAGCTGGGATATGAACCCAGCCAATCTGACTTGAGTCCAGTGCTGCTTACCACGAAACTGTATTGTCTTTCTTTTAAGTGAGACTGTTAGCATTTCCACTGTTTTTATGAGAAGCATTGCTGTATGGTGGGAAGAGCAAAAGCTTTAGAGTCAGGTAGATCTTGGTTAAAATTCCTCTTTTTCTGCCTACTAGGTATGTAACCTTGGGCAAAATTTTTAACTTCTTTGAGCCTCATTTTCTCTTGGGTTGTAAGGATTATTTCATTTCTGCCTCTCAAATTTGTTTTACCTTCATTTCACAGATGAAGATATCAAAGTTGAAACTAGGAGAGCCCTGTCATGGATTGAATTATGTCCCCCTAAAAATGCATGTATCAGTTAGTCTGGGCCATGATTCCAGTATTGTGTGGTTGTCCTCCATTTTGTGATTGCAATTTTATGTAAAAGAGGATTAGGGTAGGATTGTATAACACCATTACTAAGGTCACATCCCTGATCCAAAGTAAAGGGAGTTTCCCTAGGGTGTGGCCTGTACCACCTTTTATCTTACAAGAGGTGAAAGGGAAGCAAGCAGAGAATTGGGGACCTCATTCCACCAAGAAAGAAGCACTGGGAGCAGAGCGCTTCCTTTGGACCCGGGGTTCCTGTGCAGAGAAGCTCCTAGTCCAGGGGAAGGCTGATGACGACAAGGACTTTCCTCCACAGTCGACAGAAAGAGAAAGCGTTCCCCTGGAGCTGACGCCCTGAATTTGGACTTGTAGCCTACTGGACTGTGAGAGAATAAACTTATCTTTGGTAAAGCCATCCACTTGTGGTATTTCTATTATAGCAGCACTAGATGACTAAGACAGAATTTGGTACCAGGTGTAGGGGTGCTGCTCTGTCAGATACCTAAAATGTGGAAGTGGTTTTGAAACTGTGAATAGACAGAGGAGCAGCAGTGGCGGCAGCAGAGAACCTGCAGTGGCAGAGAAGCAGCAGCAGCAGAACCAGGAGACCAACATGAGATGGTGCTGGTGCCGACCCATGGAGTGAGAGAGCTGAGTGCCTGTGCACAGGAGACTTACTGGCGGAATGGGGTGCTTCCAGGCACTTATTGGTGAAGCTACAGAGCTTTGGAACACTTGCCCCAGCAGGGCAGATGCTGGCATGAGGCCTGAGGAGCCAAGAGGCCAAGAAACCAGGAGGCAGAAGCTGAAGAGACAAGGAACACAAGAAGCTGAGCTGCCTCATTCTCAAAAGGTAACGCCCAGGACCTCTGGTGTTTCAAAGGGTGGAGCATTGGCCTCCAGTGTTTCTAAGGGTGGAGTTGCCACTCAGATGGACTAGGAGAATGGGGCCACCTAAAGCCAAGGGAGCAGAGTTGCCATCCCAGTGGGCCTGGAAGGTGGAACTGAAGCCCAGGGCTAAGGGGCCTCCACTCAGAATCCAGAGAGTGTGGTCAATACCTAGAGTCTGGAGGGCAGGGCTATTGTATAAATGGTCTCAGAAAACAGAGGATTATTTTCAAGCCTTGAGGGCTAATGTAATGTGTTCTACTAACTTCCTTGGTGCCTCTTTTGCCTTCTTTCTCTTCAGTTTCTCCATTTATAATGGAAATGTCTAGCTTGTGCCTTTTCTGCCATTGTACTTTGGAAGCAGGTAACTTGTATTCTAGATTTCACAGATGAAGAGGAGTTTTTGGATTTTGGACTTGGAGTTGGTTTAAGACTTTTGCTATGATATGATGGGGCAAATGTGTTTTACATGTGGCAAGGACATGAATTTTGGGGGCACAAAGGGTGGCGTGTCATGGATTGAATTGTGTCCCCCCAAAATATCTGTCAACTTGGCTAGGCCATGATTCCCAGTATTGTATGATTTTCTACCACTTTTTCATCTGATGTGATTTCCCTATGTTTTGTAAATGCTATCATTATGTAATAAGATGGATTAGCAGCAGTTATTGATGAGGTCTACAAGATCAGATAGTGTCTTGAGATATAAAAGAGAGAAGTGAGCAGAGAGCCATGGGGAACCTCATACCACTAAGAAAGCAGTGCCACGAGCAGAGCGTGTTCTTTGGACCTGAGGTTCCCGCGCAGAGAAGCTCCCAGACCAAGGGAAGATTGATGACACGGACCTTCCTCCAGAGCCAACAGAGAAAGCATTCCCCTGGAGCTGACACCCTGAATCTGGACTTGTAGGCTACTGGATTGTGAGAGAATAAACTTCTCTTTGTTAAAGCCATCCACTTGTGGTGTTTCTGTTAGAGCAGCACTAGATGCCTAAGACAAGCCCCAAGCAATAGAACTAGGAATAAAAGTCAGTTCTGTTTGATTTCAAAACTTAGAAATATTTTAGCTGGCGTCTGTGAGGTAGGCCTTTAAGGATGAGTGCAATTTCCGTAGATAGAAAGGACTGAAGAAAGTACTTGGATGTAGGGATGTGGGTCTTAGGGGACAGCAAGTTAGAACTCTGTCCCACACTGATAATTTAATAAAGCTTCATTTTCATTTGATAGAAAGTCCTTAATTTAGTTATGATCATTGGTAGCTCTAAAGTACATTTTATAGATGGTATCATTTCTTTTGCTTCTTGTAGTATTCTATCCCTGAATTAAATCTAAGTAGCAGACCAAAAATAAAAGCTGGGGATATAACAGGCTTAACTTTATGTGCTAATCTAATATGAAATTTATTGTATAAGAAGAATCATGAAGCCAACCTGTCACTTTGATTTTTGGGGGCATCCGATTAAAAGTCTCTAAAAGTTATATGCATGTCTCTATTGGACAGTAGTATCTTTCCTGAATTTATTTTTGAGTGGACACTGGTTAAAATTATTTCTAAGAAATATCTGATTTGGGTTGGCATGCCCAAGACAGAATAAAAAGTAACAATGATTTTAAAAATGAAGTGTTTACTCATTCCGTAAAGTTCCTCACCCATCTGTCCTATGCATTCTCTTCCTTTGTCTTCCCCCATGCTGTTTTTACACTGTCCTGTGCCACTGCTACTTTCTCTCATGTTCCTAAAGCATAGTGACACTGCCCTATTTAGTAATCTACTGTTGGCTTCCTATTACTTATACTATTAGGTCTAAATCCCTCTACATAGTTTTCAAAGGCTCATTGTGGTCTAATCAGTCACTATTTTATTTCTCACCATTGTACAAAGAACCCCAACTTTCTTCCTGCTCTCCACCCCACACATACGTTCTCCTTATTGCCACCCTAGCTCAGCTTGTTTCTTAATTTTTTCTGTCTAGTCTGCCCAGGTCTTGGAGGAGGCCCAGCTAGATCTCGCCTCCTTTGTGAACTCTTTCTAGACACCACCTGTCTTCTTTTGCATTTATCTGTATTATGCGACGAGATTAAATACTTCCTCATTCTCTTTTTTTCCTTACCACTATCAGTTTAACATGACATTATCATGAAATGCTCTTAAGAAACCTTGCCTTATTCACTGAGTGTTAGTATGAAATGCTTTCCTTTTTAACTAGGTTTTAACTTCTTAGTGAGTAGAGACAGTGGGCATGGTTTTATTGCTTCTCTACAGAAGCTGCTGTTGAAACAAAATGTATTTTCATGGTTATAGGTGGTCCTGTGTGCTTAAGAATTTGGCTGCTAACCAAAAGGTCAGCAGTTCGAATCCACCGGCTGCTTCTTGGAGACCACGTGAAGCAGTTCTACTCTGTCCTGTAGGGTCGCTTTGAGTCAGAATCGACTCGACGGCAGTGGGTTTGGGTGTTTTTTTTTTTGTTTTGTTTTGTTTTTATCTTCCTGAATATTGCTGTATTCTGAATTCAGCAGTTATTCTAACATTAGAGATAAAAGGAGAACAGTTGAAATATTAAGCAGTCAAGTATTCTTTCAGTGATAGTGTAGTAGTCAGAGGAGTAGTTCAGAGGCAACTAAATGTGTTCGTTAGAGTGAGCCCTGGACTCAGACTGCCTGGCTTCACATCCCAGCTCCAGCAGCTGGGTAGGTTGCTTATCTGCTCTATATTTCAGTCTCCTCAACTGTAAAGGAGTAATAGTGATAACACCTATGTCATAGAGTTGTTGAAAATTAAATGAGATAATGTAGGTGAAGTACTTAGTGCAGTGCCTGGTACGCAATTCTAATCATTACCATACAATTTTGATCTCTTACAAATACTGAGTGACCTAAAGGCAGGAGTTAATTCCCTTAACACCAAGTTTTTGAATGTACTTATTTTTAGGAGAAAAACCTCAAGTTTGGAGATTGGACTTTGACCTATTATTAATTCCTTTTCTCTTTTGGGTTTACAGGTGTAGAAATTAAACCCCTATTCTCGCAAAGCTTGGCTACCAGAGCATTATGAACCTTAATGACCTCAAACGCAGGTTGTCCAAAGCTGGGCAAGAACATCTGCTACAGTTCTGGAATGAGCTGGAAGAAGCCCAACAGATAAAACTTTATGAAGAGCTCCAGGCCATGAACTTTGAGGAGCTGAACTTGTTTTTCCAAAAGGCCATTGAAGGGTTCAACCAGTCCTCTGATCAAGAGAAAGTGGATGCACGGATGGAACCTGTACCTCGAGAGGTGTTGGGCAGTGCTACCAGGGATCAAGATCAGCTCCAGGCCTGGGAAAGTGAAGGTACTGAGCTTGTACACATTTGTGCTAAGGTTTATTATGAGATATATTACAATTGTTAAAGTAGCTGGGTCATGAAACTAGTATTTTGACTCTTGTACTACCTTTACCCCAGTGTTTCAGAGAAAGAGACAGATGGTGTTGCCCAGACCTCTTCAGGGTCACCCGTTAGCAGTCCCTACATTCTTTTTCCATTTCTGGTGCCCAGTTCAAGGTTTTTCTCATTCAAGTCTTAATTTGCCTCCGGTATCTTTGTCCTTAGTGTCTGTACTTCTGCTAGATTTCTCTTCTTGAAGCACAAATTAAATGTTTCAGTTTGTTCTTGTTGTTGGGTTCATCAAGTCAATTCTGACTTACAGTGACCCCATGTAATAGAGTAGAACTGCCCTGTAGGCTTTTCTAGGTTGTAATCTTTATAGAAGCAGATCACCAGGTATTTTCTCCCATGGAGATGCTGGGCGGATTCGAAACACCACGTGATGCAGTGAATTATTTAATATAGCCCTTCTAGCCATAGTCTTTGTAACTCTCACCAAATGACTAGGTGGGGCTATGCAAATGAGGTGTATGGAAACCTAACAAGAGGATTGGTCAGTTTTGCCATCCTGCTAGGCTTAAAAGGAGACAGAGAGAGAGTATGAGCTGTGACATGGAAGACAGGGAGAGCTGTAACACAGGGAAAGATGACGAGAAGCAGCGGCAGAGAAACGGTGACAGCAGAGCCAGGAGACTGACAGGAGACGGCCTGGTGGGCTTCTTGGGCCACAAAGTGAGAAAGCTGAGCGCCTTTGGGCAGGAGGCTTGCTTGGGGGTGCCTCTGGGCACTTATCAGCAGAGTTAAAAGAGCTTTGTAACACTTGCCTGAGCAGGGCAGAGGCTGAGGGACCAGAGAGAGGCATGCCTGCGGGCAAGGCTGAGAAGAGGCTATCCTGATGGAAGAACTGTATTTTGAGCTTTCCTGAACCTGAATTGTAACCTGTTACTTCCCTAATAAACCCCATAATCATGACTATTGTCTGAGAGTTTTGTGTGGCCACTGCCATGAATTATCGAACCCAGGAGAGAAGTAGAGTGTGCCATGGGAGGGACAAATGGTGGCAGAATTGGTAAAAAGGGCTGGCGAGGGGAGGTTTGTCTGACCCCTGCCTCATAGGAATCAGCCTTGGGCTGTTGATCTTGATTCTCCTTCCTCCTTGTGAAGTTAGAGGAGGTCAGATGCCTCCACCACGCCATTTTTACATGCCAACTTTTTGGTTAGCAGCTGAGCATATAACAATTGCGCCATCAGGGCCCTGCCCTAACCTGGTTCACGTCTATATTTCCAATCTTGCTCCATATTTAGCCCTGTCCCTACTCCCTCATACATTTTAGCCATCTCAAACTATCTTTCCTTGAACATTATATTATGCTTTTCCTGCCTTTGCTTCATACTTATCCTGGCCTTTGCCTCTAACTGACCTCGTAAGGTCATCTCCTAGAATTGTGCACTGCAGTGGCTCTGCTGCTTGGTGGACTTCACTCATTCTTTCAGGCTTACCTCACACATACTGTTTCATCCACGACCTTTTCTTCAGTGTTTCAAGTTGGAGTTAGTTTTCCTTGCTTTTATTTCATTCTACTTTATCACATCGTAAACGACTGAAGAGCAGCCCATGTGTCATTGTCTGTGTATGTCACATAACAGAACAGGATTTTGCATCAACAAGTTGGTCAACAAATGCTTTTTCTTCTGAAGCATACTATTCTAGTGCTTTTGAGAAAGGCTACGAGAGCTCAAACGTAGCTTTTTGGTGGAGATAAGAGCTGTGGTTTTTACAACCTACTACTTAAGAGCACACAACAACAACTACCAGTCTCTAACTAAAAGGGTGACTGTGTATTGCAGTCCAGGCCCTTGAGTGTTTGTGCATGCTCCTTGTCACATCTGGGCTTCATTTCCTCAACTGTAGACTGTTCAGATTGAATTAATAATTCATTTTTTTCTAACATTACTTTATTATGGAAATAATATCAAAGTAACAAATACAATGTAGAAATTGCTTGTAATCTCATCAAATCAATGTTTTTATTTCTCACATTACCACCTAGTACTTGATCATATACATATTTGCTTTTACACATGGGCAATAATATTATGGATATAATTGTATATTTTCACCATACTATGGCTATTTTTATCTTCCACTTTTTGGCTCCCTTCTTCCCTCTTGTCCCACCCTCTCAAAAAAAAAAAAAAGAGAAACTGGCCTTATCAACCTTCTGTATCCCTCCTTAAGAGCTCTAGTGGCTCAGTGGTTAAGTGCTCGGCTGCTAACTGAAAGGCTGGTGGTTAGAATCCACCAACTGCTCTGTGGGAGAAAGATGTGGCAATCTACTTCCATAAAGATTATAGCCTAGGAAACCCTATGGGCAGTTCTGCTGTGTCCTATAAGGTTGCTATGAGTCAGAATTGACTTGATGGCAATGGGTTTTCTTATTTGGTATCCCCCTTTGTAGCTTTCTCTAGTCTCACAGATTCACTGATTTTCAAACTGTTCTTCAGAGCCCTAGAGGTTCCATTGCTAGAGAAGCGTCTTATGTGGGGACTGGTGAGGGGATGCTAGCAGAGGTCTCCAACCCCTTCTTTTCCCCATTTATAAAGAGCAGTTCTGTTGTTATCTGTTTTTTGTATTTGATCTTTATGTGAAGTTTCATTTGAAAGGGTTTGAAGATTAAAAAACAGTTTGAGAGTAATTGGATTATCTTCAAGGAGGGCCGTTTCAGATCTGAAATGGTAGTGGCTAACGCAGCATCTTACTTGTAACAGGGCTCTGCCACTATGATGTGAGTGAGTGACTTCCAGATGGATCCTTCAGAATGGAGAACTTCAATGATCATATGACCCCTACTGATTTTGGATTCATTAATCTTCCTGTCTTCCCTGTATTTCAAAAAAGCTACTATTTCAAACCAAAAGCCACTCAGGCTACTTTTTGCCCTCTAATATCCCAGCGGCCTATATTTCTCCTTGGAATTTTAAGAAGATTAAATTTCAGAATCAACTCTTATGGGAAGTCAAAGCTTTGACCTTGTACAAGGTGAACATAAGTAGTAATCAAGACCTCCTGTAATTTGAGTCTGTGGGTGATGTTTGCCAACTCCTTTATGACCTCTTTGTTGGAAGTGGTGGAACTAGTCTATGTTTATAATCTGATTTAAACTAAAATCCCGAACCTTTAGAACCAAGTACAGTAGTAGAAAGTGCAAAACAAACTTCCTTTAGGCTTAGTGTCAGAGGAGCAATATGTGTTGCTTCAACAGTAGGAGTGGAGAAGGAGAGGTTGTAACTGATATCATTTTTGCTTAGCCAGAAACTACGTCGTGTTTGCAAATTCATAAGCTACCAAGGAAATCTCATTTTGTTATCAAAGGGACGAGATTGCCCTTGTGAAGATTATGGAGTTATATTTCAGATAGTAGGGAGATCTTGGTAATTGTATCAGGGTCAGTTGTGTTTTTGTTGTTATTCTTTGTTCATTTGCTTTTGTTTTTCTGGGATAGGAGAATAAAAGCATTGTATAGTAATTTCAGATTATCTGATAGCTGTTGACATTATAATGGACATTTTGACACCTAAGATGCAAAATTCTTTATTTCTAAAGGAAGAATATATAAGTGACTGCTGTGCTCCTTGTTGAAGAGAAGTCTTATTTTAATTCTTGACCAGCTGGAGAAAATGTGATGTAGAGAACAGCCAGAAAATATGTTTCTTACAAAGCTGAGATTTTGAAAGAGAAGGAATTAGTAATTTTGATAAATGTGATTTTTGTAAAGATACTCAAATTGGGAAAATATATTTGCTTAATAAGTATACCCAGTCTTTATTGAGACATTTTCTTATTATTCTTAGTGGTGCTTCTCTACCATATGGCACTCTGGTAGAAAAGTAGTGCATAGATTATTTAGAAGAACTGTACTCATAACAACTAGAAGAAATGTACTCATAACATTATCTACTCTATGTTTTCTGAGCTCTAGTACAACAATATTTTTAATAGGTTTATTTTATTTTAAAGGCAATATGTGCTTATTTTAGAGAATTTAGCAAATACTAAAAAGAACAAAAGAAAAAAAACAATCTGTACCATCCCATCATCCAGAGATAAATACTCCCTGGTA
This sequence comes from Dugong dugon, assembly GCA_030035585.1. NCBI lineage: Eukaryota > Metazoa > Chordata > Mammalia > Sirenia > Dugongidae > Dugong > Dugong dugon. The sequence goes on along the minus strand of CM057462.1, from coordinate 180,700,668 downwards.
ATATTTTATAGTACTTTCTTTCAAACACAAACTTTGGGATTATGGTTTACGGACATTTTTGTAGCCTGCTTAAGAATTTGTTATGATGGAAAATTTCAAGCATACTTGGAAGCAAATATTTAGAGACAAAAATAGTATAATGAACCCCCACATATGCAGTACCTTGATTAAACAGTTTATCAGATTTTTGCCACTTTTGCCTCATCTTTTTTTTTTGCCGTTTTCTTTGATGTAGTATTTTGAGGCAAATCCCAAACATCATGTTAGATCTTACTCTCATGTAATTCAGCATGCATCTCTAAATATATGGACATTTGGTTACTAATCATTACACTGTTTTTATGCTCAATGAAATGCACGATAATTCTTCAGTATCTTAATACCCAGTTCAAATAGAGATTTCCCTGATTGGTCTGCTTTTTTGTGCTTAATGTTTTAGGGGAAGAGTTAATCTGTAAAATAACAGTGCAGCTATAAAATGTGATTAAAAATTAAAGACTTAAATTATCTCCTGACTAACTTTCTTACATCGTTTTTCTTTATTTCCACCAGTTGCATAGCTGTTTCCCCCGTTCTCTTGTCCTGGAGTACTGGCTATTTAAATGGAAGTCTAGCAGTGCTCTACTTGGAAAACACCTGTGCTGTCCGTCCTTCTTGTTTCAGGCATGTGCCCTAGTTAAAGTGTATGGGAGGAACTAGTCCAAGCAGGAAGTTGTCTCGGAAGCATTTGATTGCTGACGGGCCACTGCAGATTCTTCTACTTCTTGTAAACAGTAAAAAGTGCTCAGACTCATAATGCATGACTCTGAGGAGAGAGATCAGTCTCACCTTGAACATGTTTCACTCCGATGTGGGTTTTTATTTAAACTCTGATTTGATCTGTGTGGAGGTCAGTTCTGTAGAAAAAGTTCTTATCTCTTGTGTCCCATAACTGAGAGAGAGAAATGATGATATAGTAATGCACTTTTCAGGTTGTTTTTTTTTTCCTTTGTCTTTCTGCAGAAGTTTTGGGATAGGAAAAGTTGATAATTTCCTAATTGTCACATGGATTAAGTACATTTATAGTCAGTTGACGTTTTTTCAGATTGGTGCAGTGTCGCACATTTCAGATTTATGTGATAGCAAATACCAGTACAGTTTGAAATAATGTTATTGCCTTACAGCCAAAGAGCTTACTAAATTTTATCCGTCCACTTAATTCCATGCAGTATTTTATCTGCTATTATAAGATGGATAATCATTTATGTGTTACATACTTTTGGTAAACATTGCAGCTTTATTGTAGTAACACAACCAAAGCGAGTGAGTATTTCAGCTGGCGTACCCATAATTTGATACTGTTAACAACAGCTGTAGCTGCATTTAGTTCTTGAATTGCAGCTGGTCTTGATACTCTAGGGACTGCTTTCTTTCCTCTTATTTTTCTGTCCGCACCTAAGTGAGGTGCATAAGCAGGAAGAAGTTAATACAGAAACCTCTTTACCACAAATACATATGGATTGTGTTATACATATTTGTACTAGTTGTGGTTAGATAGAGATAAGATGTAAATGTAAATCTGCCCGGAACTGTACACCTAGCAAACATAATCCTCACGCTACTCTTAAGAAATGGTGACCAGATGGGTTATCAGTTCCACAGCTGGAAAGAAGAGTTGAAGAAAGTATGGCAGACAGGGGTTTAAGAAATGAGCAATACCATTTATTTTAATAAAGAATGAGACCACCATGAGCTGCTGGTTAGCAAATCCTTAAAATTGGAAAATTTGAGAAGACTGAAATGCAGGAGTAGTTTTAGGGGAGTTGACTGATCCCTGAAAGAGGCAAGTTTGTGCAGCGATATTTACATAACTGGTTAGAACCTGTGGAAGACACTGCATTGTGTTGGGTGCCATCAGGAGAGAAGGAGCCGAGACATGGAGCTCACCCTGGGAGCAGGGCTCTTACCTTCTCAGGGAAGATAGTTATCTTTGGACTGAGGGTAAAAGTAAGAATGGAATAGTCAGGAAGACTGACTAGAGCCACATTAACAGTAAAACAACTTCAAACACGTGCCATATGAAGAATCTAAATAGTACAAAAAGAACGAAGGCCTCTGTGTCCAGAATACTTACCTGGGACTTCTTGAAGATGTTGAGAAGTATTTCTGACTCTCACACCGTTGGTGCTATGGCCAGGCTGCAGTTCTTTGGCTGCATTTTAAAAAGATGCAAAACTTGTTTTGCAGCAAAACCTAAACCGGAAGGACCTGAGACTATTTATAAACTTCATTTGTTTAACTTAATGTGATTACGGGGTGCTGTTCCGGATCTGCTGGGAATGTAATACATTATACGTATCCAGTATTCCTTTCCTAAATTCTGAAGAGTTCTACGTTCTGAAACAAATCTGATACCAAATGTTTAGGTAGAGGCTTGTGGGCCTATTTTAAAATAATACTTTTTGGGTCAATGACAGCAGAATTAAATGTATGCCCTGGAAACGAGAATTTCTTTGATAACTCAAGGAATAACCACGGTTTTCAAAACTGCCTTATATGGTGCCCTGCTCTCCCCGATTCTGGCTGGTGCTTTATCTCAGTCAGCCTGTTACGGTGATTACCGGGCTTACTTAAGGTGGACACAGGCCTGGAATACTGTTAGAAATACCAGTGTTTGGAAAGTTTTAGAGATGTTGGCTCTTCCTGCCTCAGCAGCTTTTCTGTGTAAGATGGTGGGTAAAACAGACTTTTTTTTTAAAGAAAAAGGCAGCATCACCTCTCATGAATTCAGTGAAAAAGGGAAGAAAGGGCAACAAGGAAAGTGGAAGAGAAGTTTATACTCCTGAAAATAATGGTGCTGTAATATATGTGTTAAATGTTTGGGTGTGACAGAGGCTGCCCGCAGTGTACCCTCCAGAGGTGGTGTGGTGTGGTGGTGGATAGCCCCGGAGTTGGGTTCTGATCCTCATCCGTGTTTACTAGCTGTGTCTCCAGGGGCAGGGCCCTTAACTTCCCTGAACCTATTATCTCTAAAACAGGGGAAAGTATATCTGCCTTAGAGCATAGCCACTATGTTGGGGTCTGATGTTAGTGACCTTTGGTTTTGTTTTATTACTTTCAAACTCCAGTCAGGTACAATTAATTGCTGTGGAGATAATTACAAGCACAATTCTGGTTTGAGGCAAGGAAGAAAGAGAGCAAATTAAATCTCAGGTAGCTAAGATCAGCTTCATATCAAAGGTAAAAATTACGGAAATGTGCTTTTAAATTTTTTAGTTGACAAAACAGCTAGAATAGTTGCTGAATAATGTCTTTGAACTGCACTCATTCACTAGTGAAGAAAAAATGTAGAATCCGGACCGGGGACAGTTTTGGTTTTATAATGGGTTTATTTAGCATTTTTCTTTAAGTTGTCGATGTACTAGTGTATTAGCTTTAAGAAAATCTATCACAAACACCTAAAGCATAAAGTTGGTAAGGTAAATAAACCCGCATTACTAAAGATTTAAAAAATAATAATAATATTGGCCACCACTGCTCCCTCTGATGTGACCTTCGATTGTAGGCAGTAGGCTATAACACTTCCGAGAATTTTAGTCAAAGTACGAAATTCAGAAAACAAGAATGGAAAACAGCAACCATCGCTTTACTCTGATTTGATATTGTCCAGTTTTTCTAGCTTCCCAGTCTCCATGCTGGCTGTCACACGGGCTGCTCTGCCTTGCTGTGCTGAGATTGTCCACCTTCCAGTGCAGTCTGTCATGATTTTGGGGTGTGTGTGTGTGTGTGTGTGTGTGTTTATACAAACTGAGTCTCTGTCTTTCAATAGCTTTTAGTTTCTTTACTTTTCTCCTTCCTTCCTTCTTCCTCCCTCCCTCCCTTTTCATTTGAATCTTAACTCCATGATGAATTTGTTTTAGTCCAGAGAACAACATTTTTATCAAGATACTATGTTTGATTACTCCTTATTGCTGAGTATTCAACTGATGAAAACGGACAGACTTCTAGACAGAAGAAGTAAATCAGTAATAAAAAGACTGAATCTCACATCCTTCTGAGCTGCTGTAGATGGCCCATTTTTTAAAAAGACATTTTAATCAATTTTATTAAAGTATAGTTACATATAATAAGGTATATGAGGTTTATGAGTTTTAACAAATATGTATACATTGTAGCTACCACGCCAGTCAAACTGGGCATTTCTATCACCCTGCAAAATCCTTTCATTCCCCTTTGCAGGTAATCCCCCAAGCCCACTCAGCTGAGTCAGGTTTCAGACCTGGATACGCTGACGTCAGAGCCTGGGTTCCTAGCCATTGTACTATACGGCTTTTTTAAAATTTTTTAAATTGTACTTTAGGTGAAGGTTTACAGAACAAATATTTTCTCATTAAACAGTCAGTACACATATTGTTGTATGACATTGGTTAACAACCCCACGACATGTCAACATGCTCCCTTCTTGGCCTTGGAGGACCTTTTTTTTTTTTTTTTGGTGAAAATATACATACCCAAAGATGCACCATTTCAAAAATTTCTACATGTACAATTCAGTTACATTGATTACGTTCTTCCAGTTGTGCTGCTATTTGCACTTTAGATGAAGGTTTACAGAGCAAAATAGTTTCTCATTTATACTGCTTTCTTAATGGAGGGTTTCTTTTCTTTACATTTACTAGGTGGTAGCTTGTCTAATATATTTGCATGCTCATTGATTAATTAGTTATTATTATTGATTGATTTATAGACTAGAGGTAATTTAATAGTATCATCGTTCATCTTGAAACCTTGGTATCTTCTATCCAGTCTTTTTCTTGACATCCAATAAGTAGTCACATACTTACAAAACATCTATAATATCTCTTGGATCCTTTTCTTCTGACGTTACCATAAAAAAAGATTTTATTAGTTTATTAAAGTGTAACATTCATTGTTTGGTGTTTGGTTGGGTTATATAAATTTAATTGCTTTAACGATTAAATGTTTTTGTTAACAAGATGATAAACCCATGGTTCTCTGTGGATCAGTTGTTCTTTACGCCTTATGCAGATAAAGTGACTCTTTGCTGCCACCTAGGGATGTGTAATCCTGAAGTGTTGAATTATAGAAGTTTTATGATACACGTGTTTTCTTTTTTAGGACTTTTCCAGATTTCTCAGAACAAAGTAGCAGTTCTTCTTTTAGCTGGTGGACAGGGAACAAGACTCGGCGTTGCATATCCTAAGGGGATGTATGATGTTGGTTTGCCATCCCACAAAACACTTTTTCAGATTCAAGCAGAGCGTATCCTGAAACTACAACAGTTAGCTGAAAAATATCATGGCAATAAATGCATTATTCCATGGTAAGCTGTGTCTTATTATGGGAGGTGTCAGAACATATATTGGTTTATAATATTCAAATGTATATAGACTTTATTCATAAGTGGGCATATTTCCTGTTACTTCCAATTTTCTCCGGAGGTATAATTTACTATATATGCTGAAAGTAATATTATAGCTAGAAAGATCACTATAGCCTCAATGAGTAATATATACTCATATCCAGTTTTTACATCCCTACCTGAGTACCTCTGGGTACTCAGTGGGCCCTCTTAGTCTAGAAACGTCATTGATCTAGAAACTGATTGATCGTTTGTCTAGGTATACAATTTCTAGTTAAAAATAGTTTTCTCTCTGAAATTTCATATTTGAAGGCATTACTTTATTGCTTCCAGCATTGCTGTTGAGAGGTCCAGTGCTATTCTAATTCCCAATTCCCACCCCCTGACCCCCGCCAAAAGCATCTGGCATCTCCTCTGTAACATCTGAAATTTCATGATGATGTGGTGTGGGTCTGTTTTCAGCCATTGCTTTGGCTACTCAGTGGACTCTCAATCTAGAAACTCATATCCTAAGTACCAGGTTCTCTAGCCCTCTGCCATGTACGGCTTCAGAACTTAACAGGCATCTCTCCAGACTTCACTGGCTTTCTGCCTTCCACACCAGCTGAAAGCTCCCCTGATTTCTCTGCTGTGCGCCCAGCTTGGACTCTTAGTCTCCTTTAGGGAGTCCCTGGATGGTGCAAATGGTTAACACATTCAGCTGCTAACTGAAAGGCTGGAAGTTTGAGTCCACCCAGAGACGACTCGAAAGAAAGGCCTAATGATCTACTTCTGAAAAAGCAGCTGTTGAAAACCCTGTGGAACACAGTTCTGCTCTGACACGCATGGGGTCTCCATGAGTCAGATCGACTCCATGGCAACAGGTACTAGGATGTAGTGTCCCCGCAGCCCTTCCTCAGACAGTATCTCCTAAACACCAAGAGATCACAGGAAATTCTACTTTGCTCTTTAAAAGTTTGGTTCAGCTCTTTAATCTCCCTCCCAGAGCAGCTTTCGAAGTTAGCACACGTTTATCCCTTCAGCTGTGTGTTACCTCTTCAGCCCAATGTGACCAACAAAAGCTCTGCTGGCTTCTCCGTCCCCCTACAGTAACCTGCCTGGTCCAAGCCCATATTCGTCACTATTAGCCAGTATCCACGTTAGCAGATGCCTTAGGAAAAGGCAGCTGCTTATCCTCAGCTCCCCTTTGAAAGATTCTTCCTCTGTGGAATTTTTGTTCCAGTTCTTATTTCTTCTGTAGCTCTGTGAAGCCTTTAAAAATACACGTTTCATAATTTTCCCAGCTTTTCTAGTTCTTTTCAACAAGAGTGTTGGCCTGCTGTGAACTTTTTGTTTTTCATCTTGATTCCTGTGGGGGTTTCTGAGGGACATCTGTGTTGTGAGTGGCCACCATTTGGCTTACGGTTCTGGCCTCCCATGGTCATGTTGGGCTTTCTCCTCTCTTTCCTACCTCCTCACAACTCAGAATTGCTGTTCTTTTTTTATACGGAGCAGTTTAGCCACATATTTTGTCATCTAAATCATGACCAAAACTTTTTGTACCTAACTTAAAAATACCCAGGATATTTTGTTAAACAGACAGATACCTACTCTGGTGGGAAATTATACCATTTAACCAATATTTATTAAGTGCCTGCTGGGGATATAGCAGTAATCAAAACAGACACAAATCTCTATTTATATGTACTCGACATTCTAGTAAGGGCAAAAGCTAGTGCGGTCACTAATCATGGTTTTAGATAGCATTTGTTCTTTTTTTGCCACAGTTACATGGGTTGAATTTTTGTGACAGCAGAGGGTATAATTATACTTTTGTGATTCTAAATGGAGGGTGAGTAGAGAACAGAGGCCAGATTTCATTTTGAAATTTTAATAAAAGTAAGAGATCATTAGAATGTGGTATAGTTACCTTTTTCTCTCCATTTATTTAGAATAGGAGTTTTTAATTTAAAATACAATTTTCATAGAATTCTAAAATGCTTTCTTTAGCTAGTTACAAGTTTTCTGTTGCAGGAGGTATGTTTAATACCATTAGATAGTTGTTTTTTTTTGTTTTTTTTTTAAATACACAAGGGTTGATGAAATTAACTGCAGGAAATTCCCTTTGGGTCCCATTGCTGTTGAGTCAATTCTGACTCGTAGTGACCCTGTAGGACAGAGTAGAACTGCCCTCTAGAGTTTCCAGGGAGTGGCTGGTGGATTCAAACTGCCAACTTTTTGGTTAACAGCTGTAAGCTCACCGTAGCTCTTAACCACTGCACCACCCGGGCTCCTCCCTTTGGGTAGTAGCTAATAAATGTGTCTTGCCCGGGAAAAGGATAAAGAAACTGAAAATGAGAAGCACTGCTCTCAGAGATTTTCTTTAGCCTAGAAAATAGATAAAACTTTGTTTAGCCCTGATTTATATAGCATTATTGCTTTGAAAATTTTCTTTTTTTCTTGCAAGGTATATAATGACTAGTGGCAGAACAATGGAATCTACAAAGGAGTTCTTTGCAAAGCACAAGTACTTTGGTTTAAAAAAGGAGAACGTAATCTTTTTTCAGCAGGGAATGCTGCCTGCTATGAGGTTTGATGGGAAAATTATTTTGGAAGAGAAGAGCAGTGTTTCTATGGCTCCAGGTTTGTAACCATCCTGATTTAATGGTGATCAGAAATGCTAATAATATGAATCATTATATTTTGATTTTCTTTTTAAGATGGTGATTTAGATGTTAAAGTTTTTTTTTTTTTTTTTTTGATTTGGTAATGATTTAAGAAAATGAAAATGCCCAGTGGTGAAATGAATACCCATATACTTTTTGTGGAAGTCTGCCCGGGGGAGCACTTTGAGCAGCATTCAGTGTTCATTCTCTTTGCTCAGTATTTTATGTATAGCAAAGTTCATGGCTACCTGATTTATTATAGTGAAAAACTGGAAATCATTTACTGTTTAATCAATGAGAGGCTGAATTATAATTCATCTAGAATTAACTATTAAGCAGTGTTAAAATAATTGGAGGCATTAAATGACAAAGGGAAATAGTTTGAGTAGGTTAAAAGAAAGCAAGATACAAAACTACATACACGGTATGATAGGGCCACCACTTCGCACAGTTGTGGGGGCTCCGTGCTCATTGTCGTGTATTAATGGCACCCCCTGGAACTGGACCGTGTGCTGCCTGGGGAGCCACATGCAGTGACTCTGAGTGTGAGCCCAGTGATAGAATTCGCCACTGACGGATTCACATCTGTGTGAATCTATACTTGGAGGAGAGGCTGAAAGGAAAGAAACAACAGTATTAACAATGGAGATCTCCACAGGTAGGCTTTGATTTCATCTTAATTCAGTCAGTGGAAGAATTTACCATTCTTAGATCTGTTTTGTGAGGTTGTCTAACTTCTCTTCATAATTTAAACTGTGAAAACAGCACTAAAGATAGATGGAGGAGAGGGTGCTTTTACTTATATTTAGTTTCAGCCACAGTAGACCCTCATATGAATCTGATCTTTTAACAAATTATTTGATTTGAAATGCTCATGGATTTTTGAGATAGGAGAGATTGTCAGTGTTGGGGCTGTAGATGCAGAAGTAACTTGACTCATTCAAATTCCCGTAAAACTTGAAATAACCATTGTCTGATAAAGAATTTCATATCTCACAATATATTATAGGTGATATTGTTAAAAGGGACTCAGTTAAAAAGAAAAATATGATCTTTGGGGTTGCCTGGTTCAGCATTAATAACGTATTCTCCGGATACTTGTATGCTAAATAATGTTCAGACGCATGTAGTATAACAGTGACACCTGAATCCTTCCTTAATGGTATTTCATTTTCTTGGCCCTTTAATGTGAAGTTGTGGTTTTCAGAGCTCTTCCCCCCAGTTTGGAAATGTTGAACAATCTTTGGGTTACTGACCTAATGGGTTTTAGTGTACCACTAATGGGCTGTCTTATTTCCCAGATGGGAATGGCGGTCTTTATCGGGCTCTTGCAGCCCAGAATATTGTGGAAGATATGGAGCAAAGGGGCATTTGGAGCATTCATGTCTATTGTGTTGACAACATATTAGTAAAAGTGGCAGATCCACGGTTCATTGGATTTTGCATTCAGAAAGGAGCAGACTGTGGAGCAAAGGTAATGCTAATGGTCTTTCTCTCTGTCAGTATATTCATTTCGGGAGCCATACTAGATTTTCTAGTATAATTTGAATATTTCAGAACCATTGATGCCTCTAAGGTAATTAAGCTATCCAAACCCCTCCCCCTCCTTTTTTTTTTAAACTGGCAACATTCAATTCTAGAAACAATCTAGAAACACACTGTTCATCCTAAATAAGAGTTGAAAACGTGAACATATTTGGAAGTTCTTGGGAAAGTGAATGGTAATCATTAGCCTTGGATGGATTCATTAAATATCAACTTGTGTTTGATCAGATTAACTCATTTACTTTCTACGACAAAATGACTAGAGTGGTAGATAAGGGAAATGGGGGAGAAATAGCAGATGGAGACGTCAGCAAGGCATTTGACAAGTTATCTCCTGATATTCTTGTTAATAAGATGAAGATTTGCAGGTTGGGGATAAGGACAACTAAGGAGATTAATAACTTCCTGAATGACCACAAACATACTGATAAGGATGGTAGAAAGAAGTTTGTATGTCGTGTAATAAGACTCTGTCCTTGGCAGTATTCTTTTGACTTTTTTTTTTTTTTTAGTCACATAGATGAAAGTATAGGAGGCATACCTCTTTGGTAGCAAACAAAATACGTAATATACCTAGGAATAAAATAGGAAACACGCAAGACCTTTGGAAGACTTAAAAGAGACATAAATATTACTTCCTGGATGGAAAAATTGAAAACTGTAAAGGTATCAGTTCTCACCAAATTAAAGTATAACACAATCCCAGTGAAACTATTCTGGGAACCTTTGACAAAATGACTGCAAAGTTTAGAATAAATATGTAAATGTTGCCAAGAAAAATGTTGAAAGAGGTGGATGATGGGGGGAGGGAGGATTGGAGACGATCTACCAAATATTAAAATGGGTTGTTAGAAAGTAGTTAGGAGTATGGTACTAATACCAGTAAATGGCAGATTAATGGAACGGAATACACTGATCAGAAAGAGTCCATTTATATATAAGAACGCACTATATGAGATTATGGCATTTGAAGTCAGTAGGGGGAAGAACGCACTGTTCAATAAATGAAGTAGGAGAACCGGTTAAATATAATTAAGATCTCTGCCTCGAAGCTCATAATAACATCATTTTAAAATATAAGAAAGGAAACCATAAAAATGATAGAAGAAAATTTAGAATAATTTTATAATATTGACATAAAGGGAAGCTCGTTCTGCCAACAGCTGGAAACTGTACCAGCTTCTGACAAGAACAAATTAAACTATGTATAAATTTGAAATATCTGGATTTAAAAAGAAGATGTGCCATAAGAGACATACCATATTCCTGGTTGGAGATTTTATATTACAAAGATGTTGTTTCTCTCAAAATTAGTCTGTAAATCAAATGTGAAGTCACAGCCAAAAGCTGAAGTCTTACATTTATAAATACAAGTTATAGAGCGATTGAGCTGATAGACCTAGTAAGATTCCTTCTGACTCTGGAAATAAAAGAGATGTTTAGTTGGTGTATTTCAGATCTGTGCCTCTTCCAATAGTCTATGAATGTCTGTACTGTATTGTAAATAGCTATTAAACTGTAATAGAAACATGATGTATTGGATTCTAAGTAGTTACTAAGCTTTAAAAAAAAACAAAACAAAAACCCAGTGTACTTCTGACTTTGTTCCACTTGGTGTCACTCTTCTTTCTAGAACAGAAGCTCAGATTTTACTGCTCTGATCGTCAGTATCAGTTTAAATTATGTAAAATCAGAGAGTCTTGAACCTGGAAGGGACCTCAGAGATCATCTGGTCATCCCCTTTGATCTCAGAAATGATTACACTGAGTTCCAGTAGTTTTAAAAGTCCTAGGTTCAAGGTCGGTAATCCTATTAAGTGAAGCCAGGATTAGAATTCACATTTGAATCCACCAGCTGCTCCTTGGAAACCCTATAAGGCAGTTCTGCTCTGTCCTATAGGGTCTGTCAACTCGATGGCAATGGGTTTGGTTTTGGTTTAGTCTTAATACCATACCGTATTATAAAAACCAAACTCTTTAGATTAGTTACGTTTTGCTGGCAGTTCAGAATACTTCAAATTAGTGTGCTAACTTTTCTTAGTACACTAATCACCTAGGGATACAAGTGTTAACTAGTCACCCATCTCTGCTACTTATGAGTCCTCTAGGACAAATCTAATCTTATTCTTCCTTGCAGACTCACTGCTTAGCTCTGTGTCTGGCACATAATGGGTAGTCACTCGTGAATGAATAAATAAGATACCAAAATAAGACTAGACTGGTATATGCTAAAAATATTTAGAAGTGTTAGAAATCATGTATGTAATTTGCCCCTCCCCCTTTATTAATAAGAAAATCAAGATATTATAGTATGTTTAAAAACACCTAAATTGGGGAGTGATTCATAGTGTGGTAATAGAATTCTTTGCAGTACTTCTTTAATAGGCTCCTATCTTGGCGCATTGGAGCCCTGGTGGTGCAATGGTTAAGAGCTTGGCTGCTAACCAAAAATCAGCAGTTCAAATCCACCAGCCGCTCCTTGGAAACCCTATGGGGCAGTTCTACTCTGTCCTGTAGGTTCACTATGAATCAGAATGGACTCGATGGCAGCAGGTTTGGTTTTTTTGGATCTTCGTGCATTAAGTATTTTTTTAGGAGTGAGAGCCTTGAGAAAAGAAAGAGTGGGATGGTTTGCAAAAGCACAGAGCTAAAAGGTTAGGAATCATTGTTAAATGAAGATGGTTTTGTAAAGCAGTTAACAGTAACTTTGAGGTTATGTTATTTTGGACTCAGCTTTTCAGGATTTAACTTGGGAAAAGTTGAGTAAACCTCTTAATTTTATACTATGTATCTTTTCTGTATAATATAAACTGATTTCAACTTTGTGCCCTTTACAGTGCTGTTTTCTGTAATGTAGACCTTCTGTAATACCTGGAGGTTCATAGTTGTTAGAGAAGTAAACCTTTCACCAGCAGATTAACACTTTGGATATGTAAAATGTGACTTCACTTATCCTGGTTTTTCTTGGCTGATTGGGAGAAGGGGAATAGAGGTGATTTGTAAAATAAATCTGTTTTTTTGTTTGTTTTAATGGGAATGAGAGGAGGTTTCCAAATTCCCCATCTAGGAAGATACCTAGTAGAGTGTATATGAAGTGAGAGGTGGTGGTGGGCTGATAGACAAGAATTGCAAAGAGGCCCCTGATTAGTTCAGATCTTTTTGCTGTGTAATGTTTCCCTCCAGTTTAATCCACTTTCTTGGTAAAAAGTTTCTTTTCATTGAATACTGTGCTCCTTTCAGGAGGGCAAACAGTATAACTACACAGCAGGCCTAATGTATCCAGCAGTCTTGCCTCCCAGCGCTAGACTCAGTGACTGTATCGCTAATTGCTGTGTAAACCAAGTTCTCAATAGTGGCTTTCCTTGTCTGGAAGAGACAGTTACTGGCTGTTTACTTTAAGAAATCAGTTGCTGAAGAAGTTTCAACTTTATTGGTATAATTTCATGTACACTTAGGATAGACTTTGCAAATTGGGGACAGCTTTTTTAAAATACTCTGAAGCATGCTAAATTATTAGTTGGACAGGGCAAACAAAACAAAATCTTCAAATACCTTTTATTGTTTGATTCTTCTGTTGGATTTTCATCTCATCGGAACCTTGTTTTTATACTTGTCTGTTGCATCCAGTTCTTCCATAATTTTCTTCTTAACATTTAATTTAGGTGAGTGATTCCTGTGTGGGATTAGGGTGGTGCAGTATCATAATCATCTGTGAGGTTTTTTCAAATCACAGACCCTTACATTCTCCATCTGATTTTGATACACACCCTTCTCTCAGCTCCCCGAGCAGTCTAGAACCAGTGATAGATTATCAAATCACTGGTTTAAAAATTTTTTTTAAAGCATAGAATCTCTTCAGACAGAATCCAGTATGCAAACAGAGCAATGTAAATGGGCATTTCTGATTGGAGTTGGAGTGGGAGCCCAGTGACTGGCCTGTTCTAACCCTCCTACCTCCAGTCTAGGTTCCTGAAAAACAAGAAGTATACTATGTTCATGAATGACAATTACAAAGGTGCCATTTTCAAATGAACTGATGATTTGGGCAATATAAAATGAGAGACAAAAATGCCTTACTTCTTGAATCACCTTTTTTCTTGTGAATCCCAGAGAAATTTCATTTCATTTCTTCTCAGAGTGGCTGAGTGTGGTTAAGGAGAAATTAATTAATAATAAAATACAAGCTATTTGGGGGACATAGACTCCTCATTTACTTATTTGCCGTCCAGTGTGATTTCCTCTGGGCTGTATGTGTATGATGTGTCTTTTACTCCAGGATTTAGTTGGGTGATAAGTAGGAGGGAAGTAATTTACCTCGTTTCTGATTGGAAAGTAGTCTATCAAAGAATATAAAGATGGTTAGGTGATTATCTAAAGTTAAAGATTCCTCTTGCCTTGATACCTTAGAGATTATGTAAGCTACACTGTAACGTGGCATTTAAAAATGGCGGCACTTCAAAGAAACATTTAATTAAATTTCTTCCTTTATTGTTGTCTTTCTTTTATGGACAGGTGGTAGAGAAAACAAACCCCACAGAACCAGTTGGAGTGGTTTGCCGAGTGGATGGAGTCTACCAGGTGGTAGAATATAGTGAAATTTCCCTGGCAACAGCACAAAAACGAAGCTCAGATGGACGGCTGCTGTTTAATGCAGGGAACATCGCCAACCATTTCTTCACCGTCCCGTTTCTGAGAGATGTAGTCAAGTATGGGCAAGCTGGGGGCCTTTTCTTACTTTATGTATTGTTAATCAGAAATTAATCCACTTGAGAGGTAGGCAGACACCCCAAGTCCATACCCCACAGAAGTCAGCTTCTTTGTGGGTCACCATTATCAAATGGAAATTTGTCTCACGTTGTAGTTGTTTTTGTAAGGTGAGCTATTTCACAGGGTGAGAATTAGTAGGAACCCATTCCCCAGGGCATTAACTGGAGTCCAAAGCATTTTTCCCCCTCTCTTCTCTCCTCCTCCCTCCAACTGTACTGAGTTCTGGGGAAGCAGAGAATAAGAAATGAGACACCCACCACAACTGGGAGCTTTTTAAAAATACAGATGTCCACCCTACACCTACTTAATCAGAATTTCTGGGGGTAGATCCAGGGCATCTGTATTTTTAAAAAGCTGCCCACACAATTCTAACGCAGCTGATTCCCAGACTAGCATTTAGGGAGTAGTGCATTAAAGAGTAAAGAAAAAAGAACTTGATAGATACCTGGATGAAAATCAGCACGGTAGGGTAGTGCTACTAAGAATAAAATAAGAGCTGTTTTACTTCACCAGATTTTTAAATGAAGAGCATTCTCATTATCTGATTCTTCATTTGGTAGCATTAGGTAATCAAGATGACCATCTATTTTTTTAAAAGTTAAAGTTATTTTAGCATATCAACGCCAGTTCCAAAATACTTCCTATCCCACTATGTCATACGTAACTGTGTTATTAGTTTATCCACAGTGACATTTTTCCATCTCAGACGTGAAGGGATCTCACTTGGGAAAGTTGGGGCAAAGAGTAGGATGTTTTATAAAAGACAAGGAAGTGATGGGGAAACACTGGTATGAGCCGTGTGTGTATTTTTCACTGTAGAGGTCGTCATTTGATTTCTTTAATATAAGGAAGTGAATGAAGAAATCTATTCATTTACTATTTAAATATGAACTGAAACTTAACAAATATGAACTGAAACTTAACAAATGCTCTTCACTTTGAAAGTTTTAATACTGGTTGTTGATGCATTTGCTCCTGAGTTTTACCAAATTTTCTGGCATTTTAAATCCAGAAAGTAATTATACCTTTTTTTTTTTCCTTAGTATTTATGAACCTCAGTTGCAGCACCACGTGGCTCAAAAGAAGATTCCATATGTGGATTCCCAGGGGCAGTTAATTAAGCCGGACAAACCAAATGGGATAAAGATGGAAAAATTTGTCTTTGACATCTTCCAGTTTGCCAAGTATGTTTTGAATAGCTCCAGTAAGATTATGTATGTCCTGAAATGCTGTTTTTACTCTCTTAGGCAGGAAGCTGTTTTAAAGAGACATTTGATAGCATATATGTCAGATACGGTATTTTGATCCTGGTGTATAGTCTAGATTCATTATGATTCTGTGGTTTAAAACCACAATTCAGGAGTGTGGTCTAAGTTTCCAAAGAGTACAGTTTTTTTTTTTTTTTTTTTTTTAATGATTCTGGGGTTTATTAGGGAAAGTAACAGTTACAGTTCAGGCTCAAGAACACTCCGGATACAGTTCTTACACCAGGATAGCCTCTTCCCAGCTGTGCTCCCAGGCATGCCTCTCCCTGGCCCTCAGTCTCTGCCCAAAGACACTCAGCTTTCTCTCTCCGTGGGCCGGAAGCCCACAGCACCCTCTCCTGCTGCCGGGTCTCTGCTGCTGGTCTCTACTTCCCTGGTGGTGGGCTCCTCCTCTGTGCTCTGCAATTGGCTGTCTTTTAAGGCAAACTGACCAGTCCCCTTGGTAGGCCACAATTACCCTATCACACAATCACCTGAGTGGAAGTTACAAGACCATGGCTAGAAAAGGAGTACTTTTTTTTTGAATCAATTAATTCATTTTCTGGTTCTCCTGTAAAAATTTTAAAGTCATTTATTTTGCCTGAAAGACTGAAAAAGGTTGAGATAAAGAATTGACCCATTTTGCGTTTAGGATATATTGCTGACCTATGAGTCAATGTTACAGTGAACAGAGTTCTAGATTATATAGCTGTCTGTAAAAGATCACATTTGATGTTGAGATATCTCAGAAGGTGACTAATATGAAAATGCAGAAGACAGATATAGCCATGTAAGATTAATCTCCCCATATACATTTCTACATCATCTTTTTTGCCTGCTCCACCCCCCGCCCCCTGCCCCGATCAGATACTGATGTGATCTTTTTACATTAAGATTTCTAATCTTTCTGACCTAAGATGAAGTGTTTTATACTTGGGAGTGGAAATGATGTCTCATTTTTGCATTGGAGAAAGAATTCCAATTTTCTTCAGCAAAGGGATGAGCATTATTTCATTCAGCATTCATTTGAAATTGGATTAAGACAGCATATTATTGAAAACCAAAGACTTACCTCTGTAGAGGAGTCAGAAGCTGTGTATGCAGTTTTATTTCATAATAAAAAAGTCTGTATGGTTCCACTGTAGGAAGTTTGTGGTATATGAAGTATTACGGGAAGATGAGTTTTCCCCACTGAAGAACGCAGACAGTCAGAATGGTAAGGACAACCCAACTACTGCAAGACATGCTTTGATGTCTCTTCACCACTGCTGGGTCCTCAATGCGGGGGGCCACTTCATAGATGAAAATGGCTCTCGCCTTCCAGCAATTCCCCGGTAAGTCAACATCTTCTCTCTTTTGTGAATGTTTTCTTGGTTTTTTCCTCTTGGACTTCTTTCTCTTCTCTTTCTGATGTATTCCTAGATCTTTTTTTTTTTTTTACAAAAGCAAAATATAAATGTAAGCAGTTCCTGATGTGAAATAATGAAAGCTTTGCCCATTGCAAAGAGTGATAACTTTACTTCCTCTTAAAGAGGAATTTCTTCTGAATCTCTTGTTGGGATCCATCTCCACCATGTCAGTGAAATGACTCCTACTGAATAATGGTGAGAAGATAATTCTTTTGGTGTACCGTATGGTTAAAGCCCATCAGTCGCATGCTGTACCACAGCCTGTAAATGCTTCAGCCGCAGAGGCTTGGTTGTTGCTGCCTGTGTATCTGTGGCCTAATTACAAGCAAGCGCTGTGCATGAGACCCACCAAAGACTCGCCACCCACAGGCCGCCTTTGAGATGTAGGACCACCACAGTTCTCACCACAGCACTTTGAGGTTGCTGAGAAGGTGCCAGAAGGACAGTGAATGCCAGTTTACATTCACTTTGCATTCACTGATACTCGGATTTGAGAAATGTTTGGGTTTTTAGAAGTTGGGGGAAAAAAAAAGGTACTTAACACCTATACCTATCCAAGATAAAGCACTTTTAAGTTAAATGGTTCTTGTATTTTATGAGAAAACCTTCATCGGCACCCAGAATTTCCTAATTCTAAATCATTCAGTATTTTCATACTTATGTAAAAAACATTCTGCCATATAATTTATATTCTTAAGGGATAAAATGGTTGGCCGCAGGCACTAGAGTGCTCTGATAAATGTTAGAACATTGTGCCTTGGCACTTATTGGCCCCCTTCCTGTGTATTCACAAGTAAGGGCAGTGGTAGCCTCTGTCTCGCAGTCCAAGGCCATTTTCCAGCTTCTGTCTCGGCAACGAGCTTGCTCTGTGGCATGTCAGATTGCCCTCATGCTTCATCTCTGGCCATTAAGTTGGTTTTTCCCCCCCTTAAGGTCTCCCTTGTGCAATGTATGGTTTACCATAAGTACATGCTGTTTGGTCAAGTATATTTTGCAACCCCACTCCATTGTTGTTGTTTGATTTATTTCCATTTCCATTAATGCTTATTTATTCCTAATAGCAGTGCTACAAATGGAAAGTCAGAGACCATCACAGCTGATGTCAATCACAAGTAAATATACCAGCCTGCCTGCAGTGCATGGTGATGGGGCTGTGCTTCCCTCCATACTAACAGGCATTGTAGTTAGTGCTCTGTCTCTTGGGGGAATGGGGGAGAATGGTTTAAGCTTTGGTGGGGGTGTACTGCTTCCTTGGTGGCAGGTCTCTGTCTGGGTGACACTAACTCAGAATCTCAGTGCATGCTGGAAATGGGGAGCATGCTTTACTAAAGAATCCTACCATAGATGTTAGAGCCTGCGGTGACAAATTTACAGGTGGTAGGTAAGATTCAGAGCAGGTGACAGACCAGGGAGAACACATTTGGATCCCAGCGTCCCCCATGAAGCCTAAACCCAGCTAGGTAAAAATGGCATTCTGCAGATCTGACTTACTGAATGGGATAGGTGCTCTCAGTGTAAAGCTAACTGCTCCTGACACATCTGATGATCTTTAGTATGGAGAAAATGGTTATTTTGATTTCCTATACATGAAGAGCTCTCATTTGTGGTCATTGTACATTCATTTTATTCAGTTACTATTCTGCTCACGAGGAAAGTATCTTTTTGTCCTTCTGGTGGGGAGTTTTTAGCTAGAAGTAGCAGTATCTTCTCTCATCTGGGTACTGACAAAAAAGTTTGAGAAAGCCATTATTTTAGCAGCTAAAGAGACACCTTAATAGTCTTGCTATGCTTTAAAAGTTATTAGGTTTGGTTTGAAATTTAAGTTTTTAAGATAATTGGGGAAATGACCTAGAGATGGAAATCATTTTAGAAATAGAGTAGTGCTGATGTCCATTTCACACACACGCTTTCTCCTGCCACTGCCACTCATCCTCGCCCTGTGGAGGTGCCCAGTGAGTGTCAGTACTTCTGTGATGTGGCCCCCTAGACAAGGAAGTGGGCTCGCGAATCTGGTTAGCTTCCTCTAGGAGCCGTCAATTACTGTTATCTCTTACCCCGTGGGAGCTGGGTGCAGAGCTCTCTGTCGTTTCTGGCTCATCTGTCATTTTTAATTTGTGGAAGCAAGATACTTTGGTAATTCAAGAAATAAAGTTTTGGCCCTAAATTTTTGTCTCATTGAACTACAGCTTTTACCAAAAAAGTAAAATAGTTTTCTTGATTATATACCTGAAAACAACATTTTAGCTATCTCAGCCAAGATACAAAAAGTTTTAAATATTTAGTGCTTGTTTCGGGGCTTTTATTTAGTAACTCCCCGCCCCCCGCCCCACTTACTTCATTTCAGCCGTTTGTAGACTAATTAAACTGAAATAGAAGTTTAGACCCCAGTAAGATCATGGACTCAGAAATAGTTCTTGCTGAACTCCTTAGCATCAAAGTATGCCCTCAGAGAGTGGAAAAAGTTTACTTAAAATGAGAGATGTAGAAGAACTGTTTTGGGTAAAAGAGGGAAGAAACAGGTTGGAGATATTCCAAAAGAATGGAAGCAAGGATGCTGAGTTTTGAGAAAGTGACATTTTTATTTTTCACCTTAAAGCCTACTGAACAGTGTTAGATGCTAAGAGATGCTTGGCTAAAGAATTTGGGGCAATGGTGTTATTGGACTGATTTGCTAATAACCTGAGATTTTACATTTGTTGATGGTGGCTTCTGTCTGTCTTCCTCCAGGACATCCAGCTTTATTAACTTTCTTGGTTTCTTGGGGTATCTTTGTGGTATCTTTGTGGTGCTAGGAGGGAAGTTATATTCAGACCAGCTCTGTGTTCCTCAGGGTCAAAACCATCTTTTGATCCTGGTACACTAAATCCCCCAGGGGTTCAGGTAGAACTGACTGTACACATAGCTTATCAATAGGATAGGCCATCATTGTTCCAGTTAGGCCCAGTATGACTTTGAGTTGCCCCAGAGGGTCTGGGCCAGGCCTCTTGAGCTCTTTGGATAGAATCTGGCACATGGTTAGAGAGACGTGTGCCAGCCTGTGCACTTTCTTTTCTCCAGCATTAGTCTGTTATCCGTGTACCCTCATAGTTCATTTGTTCATTTAGCTGACAAACATTGGTAGGCCTGCTGACATCCTTAGCAATGTGCTGGGTGCTGATGTATCTACGTAAGAGAAGCAAGTCATTTCTTAGAGCCTGCTGGGAGGATCAAGATACATATATATAAAAGTTAAGTAACATCATTAGGCAGTATGTGATTGTGTGCTAAATGTGTGGTACAAGCAATAATTGCTCCAGAAGGTCAGTTATGTAATAGGTATCTAATATATAAGCAGGTATCTAATACACACACACACACATACCTATATATAGATACACATTTTTTGGGGGGGTATAAAAAATGTAGTTGTTAAGGGAATACTGGGTCTGACCTAACCTTGGAGAATGGGTAGGATTTGGATAGCCAGGGATCGTAGCTGAGAATGACTTGGAGTAATCCAGGAGTGTGACTGGCCTGGTGTGTGTGGAAAGTAGCAGGATAAGTAACTTGGAGTAGGATATAGAGCATCTTGGATGCCTAGCTAAATGGTTCTCGTTAGAGAACGGTTGGCCTGTGGCCAGACTCAGAAGCCCTCTGATGTTATTGACTCCACCAAAGCCTGAGTCTGCGTACTTGGTAAAACAAAGAACTGTGGTTTGAGGCTGCAGGAGACTAGATTTTTTTTGCATTGTGTCCTGTTGGTGAGATTCTTGAAACAATGAACAATCCAGAGGCCAAATGACTGTAAATGTATTGGAGACACTATTTATTGACTTCTGTGTTGGAAAATTTAGAAGCTCAGGATGAAAATGACTATAAATGTGAGAGTATGACTTAGAGGAAGCAAATGGCCTTGCCTTCCCTTGGGTGCATTCTCTGTTAGCTCTTGAAGAAGGAACTTTTGGTAACAGTAACAGGGAAGCACTTTGAAATATATTGAATAAATCAGCTCAGCTAATCTACAAATTTGGAGTGTACAGAAAAACATGTACTGGGAAATAATAGAGCTGACCTTTAGAAAATACTGTCCAATAGAATGTTCTGTAATGAAGGGATTGTTCTGTATCTATGCCGTCCAAGCTGGTAGTCGTCTGTGGCTGTTAAGCATTTAAAATGTGGCTATTATGATTGAGGAACTGAATTTTTAATTTAAAAAAAATTTTAATTTAAATTTAAGTTTAAATAGCCACATGTGGCTGGTGGCTACTGTACCGGACAGTGCAGCTTTAGAATGTTTGTCAACAGTACTACCTAACTGGCAAGGTTGTGGTGAGGATCAAAATGAAATCTGAAGTACTCAAAGCACCTACCACTGGGCCTGGCATGTAGTATATACTCAATAAATAGTTCTTTCCTTTATCTAATTGAAACTTGGAAATGATAAAAAATGAGATGTACATAAGGGGATAGTATATCAACATTGGTGATGTTCTTTAAAGAGCTACCAGTAATTCCTTGTACTTGCCCCCGATAGTATCCTTCTGACCATTATAATTCCATGTTAACTTAATCTTCAGGGAATTTAGTGATGATTAGGATAGGATCCATTCTATTTGCTCAACTAGGAAAATTTTTTCTGCCAAGTTTCTCGGAGGAAAGTTATGGTCCGTACGTTCACGGTGGCAAGTAACATGGGAAGCAAAATGTTTAACAAGTGTTTGGTTTTTTCCTTAGCTTGAAGGATGCCAATGATGTACCAATCCAGTGTGAAATCTCTCCTCTTATCTCCTATGCTGGAGAAGTAAGTTTACCCTTCTTTTCTTTCAAAAGTAGGATTCTGGTATTGTTCTATTTTAAGTATATTTGCCCTTACTGAAGATGCAGCATTTTCTGATGGCCCTGCCCTCAGGAGCTTGTCCTCGTGATGAACTGAGAAGCTGCATTTGTTCTGAATCCTCTTTGAGGAACCCTGTTACGGCTTCGCCTTTATCTTGTAAGTGGGTTAGTTACCATTAACAGAAATCTTTGCCATCTAGTCCATGTCACCTATACATTGAAATGCAATGAGCCTTAAAAAAATACGTAATCAACTTTGTTTTTAGATGTCATCTGGCTCTTTTTAATGCGATGTCATTTTTCCTCTCAAAGAGACTGTTCATATACCTAGTGCTCTCACTTCTAAAACCTGGGGATTTAGGAATCCCTAGGGGTCTCTATGAGTTAGAATCCACTCAACAGCAGTGGGTTTGGTTTGGGAGCATTCTAATATATAGTATTTTTTTCTGGAGATCCTTATCAGTATTGGCTAATTCCAGTGTCAGACAGCCACCTTGCCTAGAAGTTAACTCTATTGGGTGATGATTATAGGAAGAATGAATGTCATATTAACTTTAGAAATTATAATCAGAATAATTTTTTCTTTTGTTGCTTGTTTTATACTTCCATAAGTGGGTCTTGAAGCTCAGTTTAAAAACTATACTAGATAGATTTTTATTGAGTTTTAAATTTTTACATCTTAATCCAACTTTTGGCACTCACACTTTAAGTCATTATGGCTACTAAGTCCAACATTGCATGGTTAGTGTCCATCAATTTTCTGTGTTTCATTTCAATCTTCCTTTTAGGGGCTAGAGAATTATGTGGCAGATAAAGAATTCCATGCACCTTTAATCATTGACGAGAATGGAATCCACGAGCTGGTGAAGAATGGTATATGAACCAGATGCCATGTGCTACCATAACAGGAATAGCTTTTATTTTTGATAGACCAACTGTGAATCTGAAGGACCTCTCCTGGAAGACTGCAGTTTGAACATCCACAGGGTTTCATTTTGCTTGTTGAACCTTATCACTACTACAAATGCCCCAAGATCCAGGTGTCTGAACTTCAGAAAGCATTTTAATTATTCTTAACTCATTGAAGGTCTTATTTATGTTTTTTCAGTTGTATTTTTTTTTTTTTCCCAAGCCAAGGAAAATATTGACCACGCAGGAAATTTCCTATAGCTTAAGTATAGTTAGGATGTTCAGCATCACTTGGAGCTTGGAAGCATTTGTTTTTGAAGTTGTACATAGTAACAATATGTCGCTGTACATGTCGAAAGGTTTCTATGGTACTAAAAGTTTATCAAACGTTAAATTTTTAAAAAATGATTGGGTAGTGAAATAAACTTTTCTTCTTGTCTCTGGAGTGTCATTTGTACCTTGAGGAAATTATACCATTGGGAGAATGAGACACTTGGGAGAAACTTTGAGATAATGCATAAAGACAAATCGATGCCTCTGTGAGGTTGCAGAGACATAGAACTTCTTTCCATGAATATCAGACTCAGACTCTATCTTTCTGTCACTTTATAATACTGGCTCTCACTTTATAACCAGATTTGATTTTGGTCCCCATGGGATGTTTGGCAGTATCTGGAGACATTTTGGTGGTTGTAACTGGGAGGGTGAGGTGGTGCTATTGGCATCTAGTGGAAGGATGCCAGGGATGTTGCTGTACATCCCACAGTGCACAGGATAGCTCCCTACAACAAAGGATTATCTGGTCCCAAATGTCGATAGTGTCAAATGTAGAGAAACTCTGCTTCATGTTGTTTTACTCTCTTTTGCCCTAGTATTTGGTGGCACTTAGGAATTCAAATGAATATAGTTCCTGGATTTCCTCAGGCAAGTTAATCACCATCATCCCAGTTTTATTCAGCTAGAGGATTAAAAAAAAGGTGATTCTTTAAACATGGGCCATAGATCATTGGTCATTAGAAAGAGTTCTCCATGTATAAAATACAGTTTGTGTGAAAATATTGGGTGTTAAAAATAAATTTTATCTACCATTTAAATATTGCCCAAAAGTATAAAAATCAACATCTGAGTAAATAAATGATTTTAAAATTATATCTAGAGATCAATAAATTTTATTTTCCATTGACAAGTTGTCACAGATGGGATGGCATGGGTGGGTCTTTTGTTCTGTAGAAACAAAATGTTTTTAAGGATCCCTTTAATTTTTAAGAGCACATGATATTGATATCTAGCTATCTAAATTAAGTTTTTTTGTGCTAAGTCCTAAATAGTGTGTCTAGCATTTTCTGTTTTATCTTAATTCAATAACAGCCCAATTTTATGTTTGTTATCATTGCATTTCTCAAAAAGATTTGTGAGGTTTGCGTTATCATTGGTATGAGCTCCAAATGGATTGTGAGGACAGAACTGCACAGCTTTTTTAGCACTTGTTAACCTGAATGCTGTGGTTCATATCCTTTATCCTGAACCTTCATCTGCTATTTCCTCTCTCCCTATCTTTAAGATCCTATTAACAATGCTGGGGAAGGGGAGAAATGGAGGCACAGGATTGGTAGTGGTTTCACTAGAGAGGAGCGATGGCTGGGGGAACATTGGGTAAGTTAAGAGTGAAGAGCCTGAGAGCCTCTGAGCCACGAAATTATCAGATGATAATTATGTACCTTCATGAGTCCTTGTTAAATGTTCTAATTCAGAAAATACAGAGTTGGGTAAAATGTTTATAAAGAAATTTGAATTAGAATAATTTGGTAACAGTGTGGTAGCATATACGTGAGCGTTCGAATCACTTTGAGTTTGGTTGAAGTCACACCTGCCATGTATTAATAACTGTACTGATTGTCACAAATGAACATAGAAGCCCACTGGAGTATGTTATCTGAATATTTGATTACTGTTTCTCAACTTCCCTCTTGCCTCTTGAGTTTGATGCAGTTTTGATGTCTAAAAAGGATTTTTTGCTGATACCTACTTGAAGGTGAACAAAAAATAATCTTGTTTTTTAATTTCTAGCCCTCCTATTACCAGAGGTTTTGACTGTCATTGGTAGTATATGATCTTGTTTCTTACCCTAGCTGGCTGTCTCCAGAATTTCCTCTTGATGCATCGTGGTACATACAGTAGGACAAGGTAAAAGCGGCAAGAAAAAAATCACACATAATCTAGGAGAGTGACTAAAATGCATCACTCAGTTGGCTTGGAAATATGTTTTTCTACTGGCTGAGACTGATGTTTTTGAAACCCATGGGCCTCATCAGAGCCCGACCTAGAAAAAGCGTGTTAGGAAGTGATGAATGAATGAGTCAGCCAGTCATAACTGAATGCCTGTCACATGCCCAGCACTATCAGATAAAGGATACAAAAGTATAGCACATAGTCCTCACCTTACAAAGCTTGCATTCTGGTTAAAGAAATAAAATTAACCCACACAGCACAATGGGAAGATAATTTTGAACTAACATCTGTGGAATTAAGTTCAGTAAGAATTAAACAAAGGTGATCATTGTGAACTAGAGTTTGATGTGGCAGAACTCAACAAGTAACTCTACCAATTTGATAGATTATTGGCTTCTCAAGTGGGGATCAGAGGTCTGTGTACTAACAGGAAAATTTACCTTAAGAATTCTAATATGAATTATGGAAAATCAGTGGGGTTTTTAGTAATCAGAACCATGTTTTGCCCATAGTGAATACTCATTTTTTTAAACATGAATTTATTGAATTTAATTCAAGAGTGTATTAAAAGAAAACTGGTAGTTATTCTAGGGAGAAAAGAGGTCACTTAACTGTTAAGTTGCCAGGTGATACCCCATATACAGGGTTAATTAGAACAGCCGTATGATTTTTCTAAGTGTAGCCCCCTGCCAGGTACATCAGCATCACCTGGAAACTTGTTAGAAATTCAAAATCTCAGAATTACTGAAGTATACATTTGGGGGTGGGGCCTAGAAATCTGTGTTATAACAAGCCCTCCAGGTGATTCTGATGCACTCTAAAGTTTGAGAACCATTGCTGTAAGAGAATCTAGGGAGGGTGATCAAAAGTTCAAGGACAGTACAAAGAAGGAAACATATACTGGTCTCCCTCAGTTTCTCCCCCAGCTTCCTAGACCAGGAATAGGCTAAGCCAGGAACCAAAGATATGTCTTACGTTAGCTTTGTTCTTTAAAATACCAAGGGGGTAGAACTGATGGTGGTAAAAGACTGAAAGATGGAACCACCAAGACCTGACCAGGAGAACTGTAATTGCTAGAACAATGGTTTCCAAACCCTTTGGATCATCTGAAAAAATACAGGTTCTTCACTCCAATTCTAGAGATTATGATTCTTAAGTCTGGTGGGAGACCTGGGTATCTAATTTATAAAAAGCATTAGATAATTCCTAAGTGCAGCTAGAATTGAGAATCACTGATCTGGAGGTATAGACCTATTAGAAATCAGCCAAGGGTAAGAGGGAAAAGGAGTTTGCACATGCTCTGACTTCTGAAAAATTAGACAAAGGGAGGAAAGAGTACGGAACATTTCACTTGAGAACAGCACAAGCAAAGAATGGGGAAGACAGACCTGGGAAATAAACATTTAGGGAATGATTCCATTTTGCAACTATCTCAGGCTGTTAGAACCACCCTAAATAGAGGGCGTTCTAAATTTTATCACTCTGACTCATATCATTTCCTGAAATGGGCAGGGGGTGAGGGGAGGGAGAGAGAAAAGGACCAGTAAATGAATATTTTGGTTTAAAAATATTACTAGTTTACGGCTGAATGAGAAGAAAAAGTAAAATGATGTATTAAGGCGATGGCCATATGGGTGATTTTTTGGGGGGAGATTTGGTTTTGAATTATTGGATAATGCATTTTTAGTAATTTTCTAATTAAAAGTTTTACCTTTTATTTAAAAAAATTTTTTTTATTGTACTTTAGATGAAGGTTTGCAGAACAAATAGATTCTCATTAAACAGTGAGTACACACATTGTTTTATGACATTGGTTAACAACTCCACAACATGTCAACACTCTCCCTTCTCAATCTTGAGGACCTTTTTTTTGGTGAAAATATTACATAGCCAAAGTTACACCATTTTGAAAGTTTCTACATGTACAATTCAGTGACATCAATTACATTCTTCCAGTCGTGCTGCTATTCTCACTATCCTTTTCCAAATTATTCCATCACCATTATCTTCAACTCTCTGTCCCCTAGGCTTCCCATCAAACCTTTTGAGTTGCTGTTGTCAGTTTGATCCCACATAGATAATTCTTTTTTTTTTTTGAACCTTAGATGAAGGTTTGCAGAACAAATAGTTTTTCATTGAACAGTTAGTACACGTATTGCCCTATGATAATGGTTAACAACCCCATAACATGTCAACACTATCCCTTCTCAACCTTGGGTTCCCTATCACCAGCTTTTCTGTCCCCTCCTGCCTTCTAGTCCTTGTCCCTGGACTGCTGTGCCTCATTAGTCCTGTTTTGTTTTATGAGGCTGTCCAATCTCCGGCTGAATGGTGAACTTCAGGAGGGGCTTCACCACTAAGCTAAGGGTGTCCGGGGGCCATACTCTTAGGGGTTTCTCAAGTCTGTCAGGCCAGTAAATCTGGTCTTTTTTTGTGAGTTAGAATTCTATTCTACATCCTTTTCCAGCTCTGTCCAGGACCCTCTGCTGTGATCCCAGTCAGAGCAGTCAGTGGTGGTAGCCGGGTACCATCTAGCTGTACTGGACTCAGTCTGGTGGAGGCCAAGTTTTACCTTTTTTAAAGTCTCAAAGGAAAAATAAACTAAGGGTATTTACATCAACCAGCCAGGTACAGCTGTTAGAGAACTTGAAGGTAAAATTGGCTGTGGTGAGTTGGGGGATGTATGTAAAAGTACCATTAGACAATGGAACGTTGACTGCACCACTGCAGGGTAAGACAGCATGGTCTTCATTGTCTCTGACCTTGGGCATTGCATGGAGCTTCTTCATTTGTGGAATATGATAATCCCTTAAACCAGATAACTGTATGCCTTCAAGGTGATGTACTTTGAGAGAAAGCCTTTCTGCAAGAGGCTTAATGTGAGCCCTCTCTGATGTAATATATGAATTCAGTACTGTATTATGCCCTCTTAAAGATGACAGGCTTAAAGGCTTGCCAAAAGGCTCACTGAGTCAGTGGTAACACCAAATATGTTTATACAGATGTAGTGTTTTAAAGGTTCGAACAAAGTTAGGATACCCTAAGACCAAAAAGTCTGTCCTGATAGCCTTGTGACTTCTTGTTTCCACATCGGTTCTTTTATTCTAGCTCAGTAAGTCTACTTGTCAGGAAGCATTCCTTCTCAGATTTTCGTCTGGTGGGCAAAGTTTTTAAAAATCACGTGTACAACTCATACTGTATTTTATACAGTAAAATACATAACATAGGTGATAAGATTGAAATGAGACTTGATAAATTTTCTTTTAAAGTCTAAAATTTCCCTTAATTTATATACGTCTAAAGGATCTGAAATTTGGCCGAGGAGAGATTAAATCTCAGGAATATATAAAGTATTAAGTAATGATGATGACATCTTATTATGACATTTAACTATGTGCCAGGCATTGCATGAAGTACTTTATATTTAATCTGTTATTTTCCTAAAAGGTGGGCATTTATTGTCCAGCTTATAGGTAAGGAAATTGAGGCTTAGAGTTAAGTAAATTGTTTAAGATCATATACGTAGTAAGAAGCAAAACTGGGAATTGACCCCAGTGAGTTGAATCCAGAGACCCACTCCTTGTTTAATTTTTTTATTTAAAAATTTCCAACATATACAAAAGTAGAGAACAGAATAATGAAACTCCATTACTTAGTTTCCAACAGGTAACACTGGCTAATCCTGTTTCATTTACTCTCTACTCTCCACTTACCACTGAGTTACTGTCAAGTCAGTTCTCGATGTTAGATGTAAATACTACAGTATGTATCTAAGACAACTGTATCTATATACATATACACACACCTACCATGTTTTTACACAAATAATGCACACGTCCTATGTTTGTTTGCCAACAGCTCCCCCTGCCGTGAGGCATTTTCATGAGCATGCTATGCTAATTTTTTTTTTTTTTTACAGTAGCATGTAAAAAATTTGGCGTAGTGGCACTTATGAAAATACCTTGCGGGGGGAGGAAGCTGTTGGCAAACAAACATACAAGATGCACGTTATTTGTGTAAAATACGGTATATCTTCACAATACCTTAGAAACCTTAATAAACCCATTGCCGTTGAGTCAATTGCGACTTGTAGCAACCCTATAGGTCAGAGTAGAACTGCCCCATAGAGTTTCCAAGGAGTGGCTGGTGGATTTGAACTGCTTTTGGTTAGCAACCGAACTCTTAACCACTGCACCACCAGGGTCCTGAAACATTAATAGTTAACAATATCCTTAATGTCATCTAATATCCAGCCAGTGCTCAAATTTCCCCAGTTGTTTCATACATATCTTTATAATACAGGTTTATTTAAATCAAGACTGCAAGTCCATTTATTGTCTTTAGCTAATATGTCTCAAGTGTTTTTTTCTAATCTATGCAGGCCCCCTTCTCTCTTTATATATATATATATATAAACAAGCTGGTTTATATATATGTAATATATATATGAAAAAGCTGGTTATTTGTCCAGTATAATTGTGCACATTTTGGATTTTATTTTCATGGTGTCCTCGAACATGTTCCTCTATCTCCCGTGTTTTCTGTACACTGTAGTTATATGTGAGGCTTGATCAGATTCAAGCTCCTGTTTTATTGCACAAAAAACAAATCCTTCTTAAATATTGCTGTGTATTTACTATTGTATCTCGTTAGAAGGCACATAATTGTCTCTTTGTGATGCTACGATTGAGCGGTGTGTTCGATACTGTCATCCTGATCCAACCATTTTAACTCTCCCTGTCCACCTTTCATTTAATGGTTTTAGCAGCTATATTGATGATTGTTTCCTAGATCCATCATTTCATTAGAGGCTGAAAATGGAGATTCTTCTAGCATTTCTTTCGTATTTACTAGCAAGAATTCTTTTATAAAGAAAAAACTTGCTTCAATTATTTGATTGTCGTTGTACAACAGAGGCAGGATAAATGCTTGGTTCTTTCCATTTAGCAGTTTCTGTAATAATGAGTTATGCCCCAGCACTCTCCAAAGGCGATCAGTGAGGTCTCCTTAATCCTGGAAATCATTATGATTTTTTAAAACATATTTTATTCAAATTTATTACAATATTCTTATGTAGCTTCTTTGCTACAAGATGTATCAAGACCAACTTACATGTTTCCTGCCTTACCCTAGACAGGATTTTTTTTTTAGATTACAGACTTAGGTGTTTTATAAAATGTATTTATTCATTTATTGTGACACATTTACTTTTCTGACTGTACTTTGAAGAAATTCTTGCAATGAAAATTTAGGTTTGTAAATCTCACCTACTTGTGGAGTCATACTCGCACTCTCAGACCAAGGGGTTGTAACAAGCAGGACCATGTGCTAAAAACAGTGAGGCCTCTCTGGGATGAGAGTGTGACTCAGCTGGTGCAAGCTAGTTCTGGATACTTTGTACAGACTTCACCAAGGTTGCCTTCAAATGAGACTTCAAGCCCCTTGAGGGAGCTACCTACCAGTGATGCACAGCACTGGCGAAGGAGCCTGATCCACCTAGGAAAGCAGTTTCTCCAAAACCCCGTGTTCTTTTAATGGGAAAATGGTATTTAGTTACTATAATCTGGACACTAGATGTTAATTGCTATGGGTTTTAGCCCATTGTTGTAGGCCACAAACTTATTGGGTGAATTTGATTAAATTAGTTAAATGATCTCCCAGATCCATTTGACTTTAGTAATCTATGCTTTAAGGCACAACTTAAAATCATTTATCTGCCTAGATGACATATTGTTGTTAGTATCTCTGATTTATTTGATTCCAAGCCCTTGATTCCAATTATGATTATTCCTATGAGAAAACAGATCCAGTTTGTAGTGTGGTTTCTAGGATCTTGTTCTGTCAAAAAGTAGGCACTGCTTGCAAATTTGCTCTTGAATAGTGTTAGGAAACCAGCAACCTTGTCTCCTTATCTTCTCTTTCTTACCTGTTAACTATGAGTCAGAATTGACTCAATGGCAATGGGTAACTATCCATTTTTACATCGGTACTTTATAAGTTTCACAAGACACTTTTACTATTGGCATGTGTGGTCTTAGTTAGGCATGTCTCAAGAGAAAATAAAATAACAGCTAGAGTTTACTGGGCCCTTATGTGTCAAGATTCTGCTAAGAGCTTAGCATACATTATCACAATTGGTTGTCACAATAACTGACTGAGGTTGTGTTTATGGATGAGTAGACTGAAGCTTAAAGAGAGTTCATAGCCTTCAATTTCTGGCAATATGGCCAACTAGAGGCCTTGCAAGCCTCCTACTATAAAACACCCCCAAATAAAAATAAAATATGAAAACAAATCCTTTTAAATGCATTTGACCTTTCAGGAATTTTACAGGAATCTTCAGAGGCCCAAAACTAAAATGGGAACAAGAGTCTAAGGTAGTTATGGAGCATTAAAGCTGATGGATGTTTTGAGGGCATTTATTCATTTCACAGGTCCTAATAATCTTGCTCATGAAATAATTCTGAAAAACTATCCTTCCACATTCTTAAGTTAGCATCTAAAATTTATCATAAATTCAAATTATCGGAAAGGATGTAATTTCCAGCATATATAAGGATCATAAATATTGACATTTAAAAATAAAACTGCAGAGATGGGGCCAAGATGGCAGAGTAGTCAGATGCTTCCTGTGGTCCCTCTTACAACGAAGGCCTCAAAAACAAGTGAATCGATCATATATAACAATCTAGGAGCCCTGAACATCAAAGACAAAGTTGAGGAATCAAACTGACTGCCAGGGGGAGGGAGAGATGGGTCAGAAGCAGCAAGGAGTTACCAGAACTGACCTGGCCAGCACTGACACCCTGCAGGTTGGATTGGCTGGCACGTGGTGAGGCAAGCAGTGGCACTCAGGATGGGTTTTCCACATCAGGAGAGACTGAGCAGCAGAGAGTCTGCTCAAGCCTCCAGAATCAGTGAGAAGTGGCGCTCGGCAGAAGATAAGTCCATGAGTCTAACCTACTGCGTGGATCAAAAAACCCCACCCTTTGGAAAGTACCTCTCTCCCATTTACCTGCCCCCCTCCCCACTCTGCTCCAGGTCCTGATCCGGCTTCAGTGATTGCTGTGCCCCCTGGGCCGGAAATAAGACCCATCGCATGCCCTGAGCGATTCTCCCAGCTGTGGAGAGGGAACAAATTAACAAACAAGGAAAAAATAATCTGCCAACTCCCCTAAATTAGAAACTTAGAGCAGGCACAGCCCCTTTGCCTAGGCACAGGCATAAGGGATCCACGGACTTTAATACTTTTCACCCTTGCATAGATCTGTGTGGGCCTGTTTCACCAGCACAGGCCCTCATTACCACAGTACAGTAGGGTATATACCTGAAGCCTATTTTCAGCTGTATCAGCTATAAGGGGGAGTGGCAGATTTGTGACATTTGACACCACCCTGCCCATTAAGCAGGGTCCTCATCTACCCACATCAGGGGCCTGAGGACTGGTGGCTCCACCCATGCCACCTGGCCACCCACAATAGGGGTCTAAGAATAAATGGTGTCTCCCAGTCCTTAGAGCCAAAAGCATTGAGTGCCCATAGTCTGGCAAAACCCAGCCACCTATGTGCTCTAGGGATAGGGACATGCCTTTCACCCAGACACTTAGGGGCAGTTGTCAGCACCATGCCTTGTTTAGTGTATGACCCCCTACTGCAGCAAGATAGCTGTGCCTACTCCAATCACTCCAGCCCTTCTAGGACCGTAGGTGAGAGCCTGCACCACACATTCCGTGACCAACAACCTGGACACCTGAGCTGAATCTACACAAGAAAAGTAAACAGACTCCTGGGCTCACATAGCTAGTAACAGCTCTAACCACCTTGTGACAGGAGTAAGAGCTTCAAAGACACCAATAATCAAACTAGCTTACTTGAGCAGCCTATTTGGACATATCAAAACAAAACAAAAAACAAGATGATAGGATGCAGTAAGCAAACAAAATAAATATAATAACTTACTGATGGCTCGGAGACAACAGTCAATATCAAATCACATAAAGAGGCAGACCATGATGGCTTCAGCAAGCCTCCAAAACAAAGAATCAAGAAACCTTCCAGAGGAAGAGAACTTCTTGGAATTACCAGAGGTAGAATTCAAAAGGTTAATATACAGAGCTCTTTAAGATATCAGGAAGGAGATCAGGCAAAACACAGAACAAGCCAAGAAACCCATAGACAAAGCAATAAAGGAACTTAAGGTTATACAAGACCATAATGACAAATTTAACAGGCTGTAAGAATCCATAGAGAGCAAACAAATCCAAAAGATTAACAAAATTTCAGAATTAGACAACTCAGTAGAAAGTCATAGGAGAAGAATTGAGGCAATGGAAGTCAGAATTAGTGAGATTGAAGATAAAGCACTTGACACCAACTAATTTGAGGAAAAATCAGATAAAATAATTAAAAAAAAAGAAGAAACCCTAAGAAGTATGTGGAACTCTATCAAGAGAAATAACCTACGAGCGATTGGAGTACCAGAATGGGGGGATAACAGAAAATACAGAGAGAATTGTTGAAGGTTTGTTGACAGAAAACTTCCCTGATATCATGAAAGATGAAAAGATATCTATCCAATAAGCTCATGGAACCGCACACAAGGTGGATCCCAAAGGAAAGTCACCAAGACATAATCAAACTTGCCAAAACCAAAGGTAAAGAGAGAATTCTAAGAGTGCCTAAGGATAAACGAAAAGTCATCTACAAAGGAGAGTCAATAAGACTAAGCTCGAACGACTCAGCAGAATCCATGCAGGCAAGAAGGCAATAGGATGACATATATAAAGCCTTGAAGGAAAAAAATTGCCAGCTAAGAATTATATATCCAGCAAAACTGTCTCTCAAATAAGATGGTGAAATTAGGGCATTTCTAGATAAAGAGAAGTTTAGGGAATTTGCAAAAACCAAACCAAAATTCCAAGAAATACTAACATGAGTCCTCTGGTTAGAAAATCAATAACAGATAAAAACCCAAGTCTAGAACACAGGACAGAACAACCAGATATCAGCTCAGATAGGGAAGTCACAAAAATAAAGCTAAAATACCAAAAATAGGATAACAGAGACGTCAATATGAATAAAATAAATAATAAGATGAAGGGACTAAATAATGTAGTCATATATCTTTCATTAGGAGAGGAAGTTAAGGCAATACCAAGAAATAAAAGATTGGTTTAAACTTAGAAAAATATAAGTAAATACTAAGGTCACCACAAAGGAAACTAACAATCCTACATGTCAAAATAAAAAACAAGAAAAACATGAAGACTCATCAAATACAAAATCAACAACAATGAAAAAGATGAAAAGAAAATACATAAAGAAAAATGACTCATCACAGAAAATTAAGTGGAACAAAGAAACTGTCAACACGACCAAAAAAAAAAAAAAAAAAAAATCAAAATGACAGCACTACCTAGAAATAATTACGCTGAATGTAAATGGACTAAATGCACCAATAGAGAGACAGAGAGTGGCAGAATGGATTTAAAAATATGATCCGTCCATATGCTGCCTAAAAAATAAAGCTGCTACATGACTATTTCAATGGAATAAAATTAAAAATTTGATAGCCTCCATCATCTATTTAAAAAAATACATGGACAACCCCTGTTGGTAAAAATTTTAGATCATCTCTTTTTCTCCTTGAAGTCACACTTTCATCCCATTTCCCTCATAGAATTTTATCTGGGTGCAATTTATTTTTATTCTTGAAAGCTTTTTATTAAACCCCATCATACTTTTCTGCCAAATATATGTATCATTATATATGTAACATTATATCATTAAATGCATATGTATATATATATACCATTATAATATCATTAGATGCATATTATATATCTATTATACATACATTACATGTGAGTGAGTACCCAACTAGTATACAATGATCAAAACAATAGGAATCTATTACAACCTGTAGAT
Organism: Dugong dugon; assembly: GCA_030035585.1. Classification (NCBI taxonomy): domain Eukaryota; kingdom Metazoa; phylum Chordata; class Mammalia; order Sirenia; family Dugongidae; genus Dugong; species Dugong dugon. Next base: position 180,665,818 of record CM057462.1, on the reverse strand, counting down.
GTTTATTAAATATAAAAGTAAATTTTATTGAAATAGCATCTCCTAATGAAACTTTTTTTTTTAATCTCCAGTTAGTGGCATACCTATATTTTCCAATATGCTTTTTACAAAATTTGAACACTCAAATTCTCAAAGAGGCTGAGAAGGCACAGAATGTTGTCATAAGTTTGTTTCAGACCAATTAAGGTGCTGTTGTTTTCATTTCTTATTGAGGCTCTCATTCTGTGCTCTCACTGACTGTAGCTCCAGAGTAAGAAATTCTTTGTTAAGAAGAGGGGAATGGAAAGGGTGAAGCATTAAACAAAAATAACCATTGCCTTGCACATCCTCCTCAATACAGCTGAATCCAGAACATCTGAATAGGGGCCAAATATTCCATTTATAGCATCATGTATTGCCCTTAACAAAATTTGTACACGACAGGGAGAGAATCAAAGCCCTATGAGGTATTTTTGGTGCCTTGCATTAAAAAGCCTTCACAGATGCAATGTTTTAAATAGTTTCTTAGGCACCTGGAGGTTTATTTCATTTGGAGTGACACACTATGGTAAGATTGAGGATGGGTGAAAAGTTGCCTTTCTTTTTGGGAAAGTTGGAGAAGGCACTTGTGAAGGGATGTGAGAAAGGAAAACCAGCATGATGACTTGACAGCTGGTGACTTTCAGACAGCACACATACTGAAATTGAGGTTGTGGAAATGATTTTCCCTAGAACGATCTATTCATGAGCATACTCCGGTGGTTTTCCTGCACTTCTGGATGAATGTATCCTTCAGTTTGAACAAAGCTTTGAACAGCCAGCTAAGGACAGGAGACAAGGTTTTGAGCCTACACAAGGTTCTGGATACCCTGCACATCAAAATGCACCTCTTGAAGGATTGTGCATCAGTGAAAGGGTGAAATAGGAAAAAAAAAAAAAAAAAAAAAAGGAAGATTAGCAAAGGGATACAGCAAGGAAACAAGTCTGTCTTGGCCTTTGTTCTGGGTGGCAAATGAAAGAAAAAAAGTCTCTCTTGAAAATTCTGAACCAATTTTATGTGAGATTTAGGTGCAGATTCACACTTGCCATGTAGTCCAAAAAAGCCAAAATCAATAAATTACATAAAAGTAGACTTGCGTAGGTAGGTGTCTTAATTATCTAGTGCTACTGTAACAGAAATACCACAAGTGGATGGCTTTAACAAACAACAATTTATTCTCTCACAGTTTAGGAGGCTAGAAGTTCAAATTCAGGGTGCCAACTCCAGAGGAAGGCTTTTTCTCTCTGTTGGCTCTGGAGGAAGGCCCTTGTCACCAGTATTCCCCTGGTCTAGGAGCTTTTCAGCTCAGAGACCCCGGGTCTGAAGAATATATGTTTCTGGCTCTTCTTGGTTGGTGGTAATGAGGTCCCCCTGTCTTTCTGCTCACTTCTCTTTTTTATATCTCAAAAGAGATTGACTTAAGAGACAACCTAATTTTGTAGATTGAGTCCTGCCTCATTAACATAACTGCCTCTGATCCTGCCTCATTAACATCATAGAGGTAGGATTTACAATATATGTGGCCTGCATCTAATATATGTGGCCTTTCTGGCAAAGCTCACTGACTTTTGCTCACTCTGGATCCTGCATCTGGCTCATCATCTGACCTCTGGTTCTTGGGACTTGAGCTAGTAGCTTACCTGCTGATCTTGGGATTTGTAAGCTTAGACAGCATGTGAGCCAGTGGCCTGCAGTTCTAACTGCAGATCTTGGGATTCGTCAGCTTCCACCAGCCTGTGATTCATATATAGGCCTGCCATCTGACCTGCCAATCTTGAGTTTCTCAGTCCCTGCAGCTACATGAGTCAGGAGAAGCCTCCAGCCTGATGCATGGACTTGGGACTTTCCAGCCTCTTCGATTATGTGAGCCATTTCCTTTATATAAATCTCTCTCTATATATATATTTATGTATACATTTCACTGGTTTTGCTACTCTAGAGAACCCAACCTAGGACATTTGGTACCGAGAGTGGTTCTAGAGCAACAAAATTGTAAGAATGAGTTTTCTAAACTGGTTCTCAAGTCTGGTTAACCTGAAAGATGTTGATGACTCTGTTTCCAGTAGTAAAGAGTGCACTGCTAATCCATGGCATGAGGTGGCAAAAGAAATACACAAAATATCACCACCAATAGATCAGGTATTTGTGAGAGGCAAGGCTCTGGGTGATCGTATGTTTGATACCTTTCTACAATCTTATCAGAATGAGAAGTATAAAGAAGCTGGTTGGTTGGCCCTACTTTCACTAGACAAAGTACTGAAAGAAAGAGATGAACTCAGGGCTTCAGAGTCACACCTCAAGTGCCATATAAATGACCTCAAAATTGCCACTGTGTGGTTGAAAGAAAGCCTTATTTCTTGATTTTCCTGATATTGCTGAAAACCAAACCCAGAGTCTTATTATAAGAGTAGCTCAATTACAATGCCAACTGAATTCCCAACCTCAAATGGTGTCTGAAGTTAAAATGAGGGCATTGATTAGGAAGAAATGGGAACCTGAAGCTTGGGATGGGGACATATGGGCAGATAGTCAAGAAGCCGGGGATACTGAGTGCCTAAACTCCACTGAATCACTGTTGTCTACAGAATCATCCTTCTGACTCCCATCTTTGATTACTCCATCTATGTCAGCTAAGCCACCCTCCCCAGTAAAACCATTAGCCCCTCCACCCCCTCTGATGAGGTTAACTTAGATGTGTCTGAAGAGCCTTTGTCTAAGTCATCCCCTGGGGAAGTGTCGGAGTCATTGCATGGAGCATCACGGCCTGAGACAGATGCCTTACAAGACATTGCTGAATGTTGTCAGTACACATCCCCACCACCCATTTTTAATTCTAGACCTATAACTAGACTTAAGTTCCAGTGAGCCCCAAACGGTGAAGCCCAATATGTGACCCATGAGGAGGTATACTACACTCCAAAAACTGCTTCCTTTCTCTGATACGTACAAACAGAAACCTGGGGAATATGTGTAGGAATGGCTATTAAGGGCATGGGATGATTATGCAAGGAACATAAAGTTGGATCAGTCTGAGTCGATTGATATGGGCCCACTAAGCATAGATTCTTAATTCAACATTTCAGCTCGAGAGGTTGGGAAAGCATCTAATAGTTTATTTGGTTGGTTCACTGAAGCATGGTTTATGTGGTGGCCTACAGTAAATCAAGTTAGAGTACCAGAATCCAAAGGCTTAGGGAAATTGGCATGTTAGTGTGGATTTATCAGGTTAGACCCACAGACCCACACATAGAATGCCCAGAGGACATACCTTTTACCACATCAGTGAGGAACAAATTTGTGAAGAGGGCCCCAGCATCCTTGAAGACTGCTGTAATTGCTATTTTATGTAAGTCAGACTTGACAGTGGGAACTGCCCTCACTGAATTAAGACACCTAACTACAATAGGGCTGATTGGACCTCATGGTGGTAAGGGCCAAGTGGTGGCACTCAACTGACAAAGACAAAGTGGGTGTAGTTTCCACAGTGGAAAGAAGAGTCAAAACAGTAATCAGAATAGTCTGACTCATATGGGCTTATGGCATTGTCTACTTATTCATGGTGTACCTAGGAATGAAATTGTTGGGAAATCTACTAAATAGTTACTTGGTCTGTGCCAGCGGAAGAATTCTACATCAAATGAATGGCAGTCTAACTCGAATCACCAGAATAAAGAGTCATGGCTCCTCAATCAATTCCCAGACTTGAGCTAGTTTACAGACCCACAACCCCTTGAATGAAAGGGAGGCTGAGTCCGCTTGAAGAAGGACCCCACTGCACTGCCAAAAATGTATACTGTTATTCTTTCTTCCAGCCTTCCCCAAAGGGATCTATGCCTTTTACTGAGTGACCGTTCACTGGGGAAAGGGAAATAATCAGGCTTTTGGGGAGTACTGGATACTGGCTCTGACCTGACATGAATTCCAGGAGACCCAAAACATCACTGTGGCCCACCAGTTAGAGTGGAGGCATATGGAGGTTAGGTTATTAATGGAGTCTTAAATCAGGTTCGGCTCACAGTGGGTCCAGTGGGTCCCCACACCCATCCTGTAGTGGTTTTCCCAATTCCAGAATGCATAATTGGAATGGATATACTCATCAACTGGCAGAACCCCCCACTGGATCCCTGACTAGTGGAGTAGGGGCTATTATGGTAGGAAAAGCCAAGTGGAAGCCATTAGAAGTGCCCATACCTAGGAAAGCAGTAAACAAAAAGCAATAGTGCATTCCTGGAGAGATTGCAGAGATTACTGCCACCATCGAGGACTTGAAGGAATCAGGGATGGTGATTCCCACCATATCCCCATTCAACTCGCCTATTTGTCCTGTGCAAAAAACAGATGGATCCTGGAGAATGACAGTAGATTATTGAAAACTTAACCAGGTGGTGACTCTAATTGCAGCTGTTGTTCCAGATACAGCTTCTTTGCTTGAGCAAATTATTACATCTCCTAGTACCTGGTATGCAGCTATTGATCTGGCTAATGCCTTTTTCTCCATACCTGCTCTGAAGCAGTTTGTCTTCAGCTGGCAAGGCCAGAAATACACCTTCACTATCCTACCTCAAGGGTATGTCAACTCTCCAGCCCTATGTCATAATTTAGTCCGCAGGGACCTTGATCACCTTTCTCTTCCACGGGACATCACACTGGTCCATTACATTGATGACATTATGCTGATTGGACCTAGTAAGGAAGAAGTGTCAATGATTCTGGACTTATTGTTAAAATATTTTTGTGCTAGAGGGTGGGGAATTATTCCCACAAAAATTCAGGTGCTTTCCACCTCAGTGAAATTTCTAGGTGTCCAATGGTGTGTGGCATGTGGAGATATTCCTTCTAAGAAGGATAAGTTATTGCATCTGGCCCCTCCCACAACTAAAAAGGAGGCACAATGCCTAGTGGGCCTCTTTGGATTTTGGAGGCAACATATCCCTCATTGGGGTGTGCTACTTTGGCCTATTTACAAATAACTCAAAAAGCTGCTAGTTTTGAATGGGGCCCAGACCAAGGAAAGGCTCTGCAACAGGTTCAGGCTGCCATGCAAACTGCTCTGCCACTTGGGCCATATGATCCAGCTGATCCAATGGTGCTTGAAGTGTCAGTGGCAGATAGAGATGCTGTTTGGAGTTTTGGCAGGCCCTTATTGGTGAACCACAGTGTAGACCCGTAGGATTTTCTAGCAAAGCCCTGCCATCCTCTGCAGATAACTACTCTCCTTTTGAGAAACAGTAGAGAGTGAATGCTTAACGATGGGCCACCAAGTCACCATGCAGCCTGAGCTGCCCATCATGAACTGGGTGTTATCTGACTTACAGAGTCATACAGTCGGACATATCTAGAAGCACTCCATCATTAAATGGAAGTGGTATATATGAGATCAGGCCCAAGCAGGACTTGAAGACAAAAGTAAGTTGCATGAGGAAGTGGGCCGAATGCCCACTCCTGTCACATTATCTGCACTCTCCCAGTCTGTACCTATGGCCTCATGGGGGAGTTCCTTGTGATCAGCTAAATGAGGAAGAGAAAACTGGTGCCTGATTTACAGATGGTTCTGCGCAATATGCAGACACCACTTGAAAGTGGACAGCAACAGCATTACAGCCCCTTTCTGGGACCTCCCTGAAGGACAGTTATGAAAGGAAATTCTCCCAATGGGCAGAACTTCTGGCAGTGCACCTGGTCAATCTCTTTGCTTGGAAGGAGAAATGGCCAGATGTGCAATTGTATACTGATTCATGGGCTGTGGTCAGTCATTTGGCTGGATGGTCAGGGGCTTGGAAGGAACATGATTGGAAAATTGGTGACGAGGAAGTATGAGGAAGAGGTATGTGGCTAGACCTCTCTGAATGGGCCAAAGAAGTGAAGATATTTGTGTCTCATGTGAACACTCACCAAAGGGTGACCTCAGCAGAGGAGGATTTTCCTTAGATTGAGTTCTCTAGAGAAGCAAAACCAGTAAAGTGTATAAGTCTATATATAGAGAGAGATTTATATCAAGGAAACAGCTCACATGATTGTAAAGGCTGGAACATCCCAAGTCTGTGGATCAGGATAGAGGCTTCTCTTGATTCCCGTAGCCTCAGGGGCTGGCCAATCCACTATCAGCAAGTCAGAGATCAGGGCTCTTGCTTGCAGGCTATGAAGATCGATGAATCCCAAGATTGGCAGGCAAGACTACAAGGCTTCTCTCGACTCATGTAGCTTCAGGGGCTGGAGAACCAAGATCAGTAGGTTGGAGAGCAGGGCTCCTGCTCACAGGCTGTGAAGACTGATGAATCCCAAGATCATCAGATAAGGTGATAGCTCAAGTCCCAAGAACTGGAGGTCAGATGAACAGGAGGCAGCCGCAGTATCCAGAGCAAGCAAAAAAGCCAAAACATCTACTTGATTCTGATACAGACCACATCCCCAAGGAAACTCCCTTTCAACTGATTGGCTACTCACAGCAGATTCCATCATGGGAGTGATCACATATAAACACTGAGAATCATGACCCCGCCAAGCTGACACACAATCTTAACCATCACATATTTTAACGATCAAGTGGATAGGATGAAGTGTTCTGTGGAAACCACTCATCCTCTTTGCCCAGCCACTCCCATCATTGCCCAATGGGTCATGAACAAAGTGGTCATGTTGGCAGGTGTGGAGGTTATGAATGGGATCAGCAATATGGCCTTCCATTCACCAAGGCTGACTTGGCTACAGCCACTGGTGAGTGCTCTATCTGCAAGCAACAGAGACCAACACTGAGTCCCCAATATGGCACCATTCCTTGAGGTGATCAGCCAGCAACCTGGTGGCAGGTTGATTACATTGGAGTACTTCCATCATGGAAAGGGCAACGTTTTGTTCTTACTGGAATAGACACTTATTCTGGATATGGATATACCTTCCCTGCACTCAATGCTTCTGCCAAAACTACCATCTGTGTGCTTACAGAATGCCTTATCCACCATCATGGGATCCCACACAGCATCACCTAGGATCAAGGGACTCACTTCACAGCAAATGAAGTGCAGCAATGGGCCCATGCTCATGAAATTCACTGGTCTTACCATGTTCCCCATCATCCTGAAAAAGCTGGCTTGACAGACCAATGGATACAATTACAGTGCCAGATAGGTAACAGGGTTGGGGAAGTCTTCTCCAGGAGGCTGTTAATGCTCTAAACTAGCATCCAATATATGGTGCTGGTTCTCCCATAGCCAGGATTTATGGGTCCAGGAAAGAAGGGGTGGAAATGGGAGTGGCACCACTCACTATTACCCTTAATGACGCACTTGCAATATCTTTGCTTCCTGTCCCCACGACCCTATGCTCTGAGGGTCTAGAGGTCTTAGATCCAAAGGGAGGAATGTTCTCCCCAGTAGACACAACACTGATTCCACTGAACTGGAAATGAAGAATGCCACCTGGCCACATTGTGCTCCTCATGCCTCTGGATCAACAGGCAAAGAAGGGATTTACTGTATTGGATGGTGTGATTGATCCTGAATACCAAGAGGAAATTGGATTGATATTACATAAGGAAGGTAAAGAAGAGTATGTCTGGAATACTGGAGATCCCTTGGACATCTGTGATGGTTAAGATTGTGTGTCAACTTGGCTGGGCCATGATTCTCAGTGTTTTGGCAGTCATATAATGTTGTGATCACTTCCTTGTTGAGATTTGATACATGATCATCCCCATGATGGGATCTGCTGTGAGTAGCCAATCAGTTGAAGGGGAGCTTCCTTGGGCTTGTGGCCTGTGTCAAGTGTGGATGGACATTCAAGCAGGCCTCTGGGGCTTTTGCTTCTTCTGGATCCTGCAGCTGGCTCCTGTTCATCTGACCGGTTCTTGGGACTTGAGCTATCAGCTTATCTGCTGATCTTGGGATTCAACAATCTTCACAGCCTGTGAACGAGAGCTCTGCTCTCTGATATGTCGATCTTGGGTTCACCAGCCCCTGCGGCTACATGAATCAAGAGAAGCCTCTATCCTGATCCACGGACTTGGGACATTCCAGCCTCTACAATTGCGTGAGGTGTTTCCTTGATATAAATCTCTCTCTATGTATATTTATACATTTTACTGGTTTTGCTTCTCTAGATAACCTTGCCTAAGACACCCAGCTAATCTGACACAACCTTAACCATTACAGTAATTGTTATGAGTATTTCTTCATTGTATGTGTACATCAAATATTTTTGTTTTCTTCACTTATAAAATATAAGATGTAAACAGGGCTAGTGTATTTTCAGTTATATGTATGTTAGCTGTATCATGTTAGGCACAAGTATGACTTTTTTTATTGTCTTTATTTAGAGATTGTGTATGGTCTAGGGAGATGTGTACGGATGTCAAGTTGACAAGGGGTGGGCTGTGATGGATAAGGTTGTGTGTCAATTTGGCTGAGCCATGAATTGCCAGTGGTTTGGCAGTTATTATGTAGTTAGGCAGCTATGTAATGATGTAATCACCTCCATAATGAGATCTGATATGATATAATCACTTCCATGATGAGATCTGCTATGAGCAGCAAATCAGTTGAAGGAGAGTTTCCTTGGGAGTGTGACCTGCATCCAACATATGTGGACTTTCTGGCAAAGCTTGCTGGCTTTTGCTTGCTCTGGATCCTGCATCTGCTTTGTCATCTGACCTCCAGTTCTTGGGACTTCAGCTAGCAGCTTACCTGCTGCTGTTAGGATTTGTCATCCTCTGCACTGCAGCCTGTGATCCCTAGGCCTGCCATCTGACCTGCTGCTCTTGAGTTCATCAGCCCTGCAGCTATGTGAGTCGGCAGAAACCTCCAGCCTGACTCATGGACTTGGGACTTCCCAGCCTCTACAACCATGTGAGCCATTTCCTTGATACAAATCTCTCTCTCTATATATGCTTCACTGGTTTTGCTTCTATAGACAATCCAGCCTAAGACAGAAACCAAAGGTTATTAGTGGTTACCAGGGGTGGGGGAGAAGGAAAGGGGGAGTTTTTACTTAGGAGACATTGGTCTTACTTTAATGGTGGTGGAATGATTTGGAAAAGAATAGCAAGAATGATTTCACAACTGGGAGGAAGTAATCAATGTCACTAAATTGTATACACAGAAATTGTTGCGATGGTATATGTTTTGTTATGTATATTGTCACCACAACAAAATTTAAAAAAAAATTAAACAACAACCAAAAAAAATGGGCAAAATATTTGAACAGACACTTCGCTAAAGAAGATATACCGATAGCAAATAAACACATGTAAAGATGCTGAATGTCATTTGTCATTAGAGAAATACAAACTAAAATCATGATGATGAAGTAGCACTATTAGAATATGTAGAATCAAAGACTGACCAGACCAAAGATTGGCAAGGATGTGGAACTTTCTTATGTTGCTTGTGCCAATATAAAATGGTACAGCCATGCTGGAAAATAGTTTGGCAGTTTCTTAAAAAGTTACATATAAACTTAGCATACTGTCTAGCAATAATGTTGGGTGAAAGAAGCCAGACACAAAAGAATTCATATTATATTATGCCATATATATATATATGGTGATCAAGGACTAGCAAAACCAATCTATGGTGAAAGAGTCAGAATAGTAATTTCCTATTGTGGGATGGTGGTGGTGGCATCTGTTGAGTTAGGGTCACAAGGGAGCCTGCTGAATGCTAGAAATATTCTATATATTGTGAAGAGTGGTGGTTACAGATGTGTATATATTTGTAAAAATTCACTGAAACAGCCTTGGGAGACGCGGAGTCAACATGGTGCTATAGACAGAAGCACCATGCCATCCCTCTGCAGCAAAGACCTGAAAAACTAAGTAAAATAGATACAAACGTCAATCCTGGAACCCTGAGTACCAAATAAAGAAATAAAGAACTCAATAAAGCACCGAATGCAGTAAGAAACTGACAGAGAACAGAGAAAAAGTCGAGCTATGCAGTGGAGGTTCCATACCAGTTAATGTGGCTGGATTCACCGTCTTGGGCTTCAGCTGCCAAACAATGCAGACGGAGAGTACAGGAAGGCAACTTCACAGAGCTCCCAACAGGAGACAGAGCACTGGGTAACCAGGGATACATGCTTTCCCACCCCCCATCCTTTTTACCTCTACAAGGCCTCCACTGCTTGCCAACGGGCCACAGTTGCTTGGCCAGAGTGACACTAGTTCACTGCCACTAGGGTCTGCCCCACTCCCACCGGCGGACTCTTTCCACCCCATTTTTTTGTTTGTTTCCTTTTTATTTTTGGTTTGTATTTTTGTTTCTTTTTTTATTTTATTTTTTGTTGTTTTTTTCTATAGCCCTGTGTGCCATACCTTCCCCTTCTTGACGGGCTGTGATTGGTTTGGTTGCTTTTTTCTTTTTCTTTTTGTGTGTGTTTTTTTGAGGGTTTTTTTTTTTTGTGTGTGGCTTGTTTTGGTTGCTTTTCTCCTTCTCCCTTCCTTCCTACTATTTCTTCCACCCAGCTAGCCCTGTGCACCATCCCCTCCCATTCTTGACAGGCTGTGATTTTTTGGTTTGCTTGCTTTGTTCTTTTTGTTTTGTTTTTTGATATTGTCTTTTTGGGCTTTTGTGTTGCTTATCTCTCTCTCCCTTCCTTCCTTTCCTTTATCCCACTGAGCTAGACCTGTGTGCCATCCCCCCACCTTCTTGATGGGCCTTGATTTTTTGGTTTGTTTGCTTTGTTCTTTTTTTTCTTTTTCTTCACTCTCTCCTTTCCTTTCTCCCACCCCCTAGCTTTGTGCACCACCCCCACCCCTTCTGGAGGGGCTGTGCTGCACAGCTCAGGTGGAGAGTCATTGCACTAGGCCTCCCCAGGTCTGTGCTGCACCCACAGGCCAACTCCCTCAGTGCCATATTTTACATTCTTCTATATCTTTCCCCCCTATTTTTCCTTCTCCCTTCCACCTAGGCCCTGCACTGCCTCTGCCCCTTCCTGATGGGCCATGCCGTGCCACCCAGTGAGACAGATATCAGCTTGCCACCACCCCAATCCCACCCAGCCCCCAATGGCTGTCATATCCACCACTGTATTTTTTTTTCTTATTGTTATTTTTATTTTTGTTATTTATTTGATTGTTGGTTTCTTCTATTTCCCCTCAATCCTTTCTCTCACCCACCTGGCCCCTTACACCACCCATGCTGCTTCTTGACAGGCCGAGCCACACCACTCAGCTAGACAGCCACCAGCACACAACTGCACAAGTTCTGCCCCGCCCCCTTCTGCCAAATCCTACAGCACTGTCCTTTTATTTACTTTCTTTTTATCGTTATTTTACTTCATTTTTTGTTTTTTTTTTTGCCTTTGTTTCTCGCCTTTCACCCACTCACTTAGCTCTGCACATCACATCCTCTCTTTTCCCTCCTGCTTATCTGCACCATGTGCCAAATGCCATGCCACTGAGTGGTACTGGTGCGGTCCCCTGGACCCTGCCCTCCACTGCCCTTCCAGCCCTGCTCCATCACCCCTAGTTTGTACCACAAATTACCCATCCCCACCTCTCCACCCTCGCTGGACCTGCCCTGCTGCACCATAGCTGACTGACCAGCCCTACCTACTTGGACAAAGTGGTGAGAAGAATTGTGCCCACAGGTAAGCAAGCAACAAAAACACACCAAGCCCGCCTGCCCAGACATAACCATATAAAACAAAAAATCTACAATCAATAAATGAAGAAAATAATTCCTGAATGTTCCGGAGACAGCAGACAATATCAAAACATATGAAAAAACAGGAGAGGATGGTTCCAGAAAGTGACCAAAATAAAACACCAGATGATGTTCTGCCAAAAGAAAAGGAATTGGAACTACCTGATAGGAAATTTAGAATTCTAATATTCAGAGTTCTCCAACACTTGAAGGAAAATTCAGACAAAGATAAGGAAAAAATAGACAAAATCATGAAAAAAAAAAAAAAAAACCAGACAAAATCAGGAAAAGACAGACAAAATAATGGAAGAAATCAGGAAAATAATACAAGAACAAAGTGTCAAAATGACTAAACAACTATAAATCATACAAAAACAGCAATTAGTAATCCAAAAGATAAACAGCAAGATTTCAGAAATGGACAGTGCAATAGAAGGTTTTAGGAGGAAATTTGAAACAATGGAAGACAGGGTCAGCAAAGTGGAAGACAAATGCTTGGATACCACTAAGTCTGAGGAAAAATCAGAGAAAAGAATGAAGAAAAATGAAGAAACCCTGAGAAAGATGTGGGATACAATCAAAAGCAAAAATTTGCATGTAATCAGAGTTCCAGAACAGGGGGAGAAAATGGAAAACATAGAGAAGATCATTGAAGATTTGCTGACAGAAAACTTCCTTAATATCATGAAAGATGAAAAGCTGACTATCTAAGAATCTCAATGAACCCCATATAAGATAAACTCCAAAAGAAAAACACCAAGACATATCACAATCATACATACTAAAACTAAATACTAAAAATCCTGAGAGCAGCTTGAGAAAACCCAAAAGTCACATACAGAGGGGAAACAATCATACAGAGTACTATGAAAAACTTTACTCCAACAAATTTGAAAACCTAGAGAAAATGGACAAATTTCTAGAAACACACTACCTACCCAAACTAACACACACTGAAGTTGAAAATCTGAACACACCCATAACAAGAGATTGAAAAGGTAATAAAAAAATATTCTCAACAACAACAACAACAACAAAAAACCCCAGGCCAGATGGCTTCACTGGAGAGTTCCACCAAACATTCAGAGAAGAGATTACACCAGTAGTACTGAAATTATTTCATAACATAGAAAAGGAAAGGATACTTCTGAATTCATTCTATGAAGCCTGCATAACCCTGATACCAAAACCAGGCAAAGATACACACACACACAAAAATTACAGACCAATATGTCTCATGAATTTAGACGCAAAAATTCTCAACTAAATTCTAGCTAATAGAATTCAGCATCATATCAAAAAAGTAATACACCATGTCCAATTAGGATTCATACCAGGTATGAAAGGATGGTTCAACATTAGAAAATTAGTCAATGTAATCCACTACATAAATAAAATAAAATAAAAGAATCACATGATTATCTCAATTGATGCAGAAAAATCATTCAACAAAGTCCAACACTCATTCCTAATAAAAACTCTCAATAAAATAGGTATAGAAGGGAAATTTCTCAATGTAATGAAGGGCAGCTATACAAAACCAACCGCTACCATCATTCTTAATGGATAGGGGCTGAAATCATTCCCCTTGAGAACAGAAACAAGACAAGGATGCCCTTTATCACCACTCCTATTTAATATTGTGCTGGAAGTCCTAGCTAGAGCAATAAAGCAAGAAAAATAAATAAAGGGCATCCAAATTGGTAATGAAGAAGTAAAACTTCCCCTATTTGTGGACGATATGATACTATGCATATAAAACCCAAAGACTCCACGAGAAAACCACTGGAACTAATAGAAAGATTCAGCAGAGTAGCAGGATACAAGGTCAACATACAAAAATCAGTTGGATTCCTATACACCAATAAAGAGAACAATGAAAAGGAAATCAGGAAAACAATACCATTTATAATATTCCTTAAAAAGTAAAATACTGCTCCGAGGGGCAAGATGGCGCTCTAGGCAGAAACACCACGCCGTCCCTCCACAGCAAAGATCCGAAAAACTAAGCCTAACAGAGAATCAACAATCCTGAAACCCTAGAACACCAAATGAAGAGATAAAGAACTCAGCCAAACACCAAACGGAGTGAGAATACTAAAAGAGAATGGAGAGCGAGGAGAGACTCAGGCAGAGATTCCTTACCAGCTAACGCAGCGCGGATCCACCATCTTGGATTCCTATCAGAGACCAGCAAACGGGAGAACAGCCTTGCAGAGCATCTGGTCGGAGACAGAACGACCGGTAAACTGCGGTGCGCGCTCTCCCACCACCCACCCCTCTCCGCCTCAGCTGGGGATCCCCTGCTTTCCGTGGCCAGGGTCTCTGGGCTGGGGGGTGCTGGTGCTTGGATTCCGCGCGCCTGGGCTGGCGGCTTTCTGGGAGCCGTTTGCTGGCAGCTAGCGAACCTTTCTCTGCCGCCTCCCCCTCCTTTTGCCTGGGTGCCTGGTTCCGAGTGCCGTCTCTGCTCTCTCCTGCGGGGCTGTAGGGCTGCGTGCGGGCGTGTGGCTGTTTCTGGGTCTGGGCTCCCGCGTGGGTGGGATCCCGGGGCCTTTGTTCGTTCGCCCCTCTGCTTTCCGTGGCCGGGGTCCCTGGGCGGGGGGGCGCCGGTGCTTGGGTTCCGCGCGCCCGGGCTGGGGGCTTTCTGGGAGCCGTTTGCTGGCACCTAGCGGACCTTTTTCTGCCGCCTCCCCCTCCTTTTGCCTGGGTGCCTGGGTCCGGGTGCTGTCTCTGCTCTCTCCTGCGGGGCTGTGGAGCTGCGTGCGGGCGTGTGGCTGTTTCTGGGTCTGGGCTCCCGCGTGGGTGGGATCCCGGGGCCTTTGTTCGTTCACCCCTCTGCTTTCCGTGGCCGGGGTCCCTGGGCGGGGGGGCGCCGGTGCTTGGGTTCCGCGCGCCCAGGCTGGGGGCTTTCTGGGAGCCGTTTGCTGGCACCTAGCGGACCTTTTCCTGCCGCCTCCCCCTCCTTTTGCCTGGGTGCCTGGTTCCGAGGGCCGTCTCTGCTCTCTCCTGCGGGGCTGTAGGGCTGCGTGCGGGCGTGTGGCTGTTTCTGGGTCTGGGCTCCCGCGTGGGTGGGATCCTGGGGCCTTTGTTCGTTGGCCCCTCTGCTTCCCGTGGCCACGGTCACTTAACCCCGAGACTATCGGCTTCTTGGAATTCGCGCCCCTGAGTGGGGGCTCTCTGGGTCCCATTTGTAGGCACTGACTGCTGGTGTTGCCCTTTTTTTTTTTTTTTTTTTCTCAATTTTATTTTTCTTCCTTTTTTGATTAGTTTTGTCATATTTTACCTCTTTTTCTCTTTTGTCTTTCTTCATTGCTTAATTTCTTGTCCCTCTATCTCTTCCTTCTCTTTCTGATCCCTGAATACCAGGCGATGTATGCCTCTGTACCTTCTGGCCAGGCTGAGCTGTGAAAATTGAGACCGACTCCCCCAGACCTCATAGCTGCATCGGTGCGATCCCTGGGAACTTTGCAGTTTTTTAACTTTTCTGATTTTCATTTGGTCATTCTTTCCTTTTCTTTCTCTTCCCCCTTCTGGTTTCCTCCATCCCATAGTCTCTCATCTGTACATTCCAACGACAAACTCCTCTAGCATTCTTTTATGTTTGTACGCTTTTTGCTCCTCCTCCTCTCTCCTCTCTCCCATATCCAGCTTAGCTTCACACATAACCATCTTCCCGCTGCACCCTACCTACCTGCACCGTGCACTAGACATCACATCACCAAGCGGTGCAGGCACGCCCTATTGGAACCTGCCCAGCACTGACTACCGACCGTCCTGGTGGCTGCGGTGAGTGCCACAAGCAACCCATCCCAGTGGCTCCTCCTCAACTAGATCTGCCCAGCTGTACCACAAGAACGAAAAAAAAAAAAAAATCTACAAACAATAAACGAGAGAAATATTTACTGAATGCCCCGAAAACAGCAAACAATATCAAAACATTTACAAAAACAAGACAAGATGGCTCCAATAGGCGTCCAAATTAAAACACCAGATAACTCTCCTGTGGAAGAAAATGCACTAGAAGTACCTGATACGGAACTCAAATCACTAATACTCGGAATTTTCCAAGAACTGAGGCAAAAAGCTGACAAACATGAGGAAAAAATAGACAAATTTATGGAAAATACAGACAAAAAATTGGAAGAATTCAGGAAGATGATGCAAGAACAAAATGCCAAAATAAATTCACAACTCGAAATTATACAAAAACAACAATTAGAAATCCAAAAGATAAACAACAAGATTTCAGAAATGGACGGTGTCATAGAAGGGCTGAGAAGTAGATTTGAAACCATGGAAGACAGGATCAGTGGAACTGAAGACAAACACTTGGATACAACTCTGTTTCAGGAAAACTCAGAAAAAAGAACAAAGAAAAATGAAGAGACCCTGAGAGTTATGTGGGACACAATTAAAAGCAAAAACTTACGAGTGATTGGCATACCAGAACAGGGGAAGAAAACAGAAAACACAGAGAGGATCATTGAGGAACTGCTGACAGAAAACTTTCCCAATATCATGAAAGATGAAAAGCTGGTCATCCAAGAAGCTCAACGAACCCCATATAGAAGAGACCCCAAAAGAAAATCACCAAGACATATCATATTCACACTCGCTAAAACTAAAGACAAACAAAGAATCCTGAGAGCAGCTCGGGAAAAACAAGAAGTCACATACAGAGGAGAAACAATAAGACTAAGCTCAGATTATTCGGCAGAAACCATGCAGGCAAGAAGGCAATGGGATGACATATATAAAATCTTGAAAGAAAAAAATTGTCAGCCAAGAATAATATATCCTGCAAAACTCTCATTCAGATTTGATGGTGAAATTAGGTCATTTCCAGATAAACAGAAACTAAAGGAATATGCAAAAGTCAAACCAAACTTACAAGAATTATTAAAGGGAGTTCTTCGATCTGAGGACAAACAGCTTAAGCCCTCAGGCAGGACCTAGGACCTAGGATGCAGGTTAACATGAACCAGATACCATTCTAGGAACTGAACTACAGACGACTTCCCAAAAACAAAAGATATACAACAGGGAATCAGAGAAATCAATCAAAGGATGACAACAACATCAAAACAATGAAAGAGGGAACAAACGGCATAGGTATAGAACCTTCTAAAGGAGAAGAAGGCAAGGCGATACCAAGTAACGGTAGACTGCTTCAAAATTATAAAGATAAGGGTAAAATTCATGGTAACCACAAAAAAAGTTAACAAACCAACTCATAAAAATAAAGAGGAAAAACATAAAGTCTCAACAAAAACAAAACCTACAAAATCAAAAGAAATGAACACAAAATCCACAAACAAAAGGAACTCAGCACAAGAGAGTAAGAAGAACAAAGAAAACTTCAGCATCACAAAAAAAAGCACTACAAAATGACAGCAACAAACTCACATCTATCAATAATTACACTGAACGTAAATGGACTCAATGCACCCATAAAGCGACGGAGAGTGGCAGAATGGATAAGAAAACAGGATCCATCTATTTGCTGTCTACAAGAGACACATCTTAGAAACAAAGATGTGAATTTATTAAAAATCAAAGGTTGGAAAAAAATATATCAAGCTAACAACTATCAAAAAAGAGCAGGAGTGGCAATTCTAATCTCAGATAAAATAGACTTTAAAACAAAATCTACCATAAAAGACAAAGAAGGACACTATATAATGATTAAGGGGATGATCCATCAGGAAGACATAACCATAATAAATATCTATGCACCCAATGACAGGGCTCCAAAATACATAAAAAAAACTCTAACAGCACTGAAAAGAGAAATTGACAGTTCCACAATAATAGTAGGAGACTTCAACACACCACTCTCAGTAAAGGACAGAACAACTAAAAAGAAACTTAGCAAAGATACAGAAGACCTAAAGGACACAATCAGCCAACTGGACCTCATAGACATATATAGAACACTCCATCCAACCGCTGCAAAGTACACATTCTTTTCCAATGCACATGGAACGTTCTCCAGAATAGACCACATCTTAGGCCACAGAGCAATCCTCAACAAGATCCAAAATGCTGAGATAATTCACAGTATCTTCTCTGACCACAATGCCATCAAGGTAGAAATTAACACTAGAAAGAGCAAGGAAAAAAAATCAAACACATGGAAACTGAATAATAATCTGCTTACACATCAATGGGTAATAGAAGAAATCAGAGATGGAATTAAAAAATTCCTAGAATCAAATGAAAATGAAAACACATCATACCAAAACCTTTGGGACACAGCAAAGGCAGTCCTCAGAGGACAATTTATAGCAATAGATGCACATATCAAAAAAGAAGAAAGGGACAAAATCAAAACATTAACTACAGAACTCAAACAAATAGAAAGAGAACAACAAAAAAAGCCTACAACCACCGGAAGAAAGGAAATAGTAAAGATCAGAGCAGAAATCAATGAAATAGAGAACAGAAAAACAATAGAAAGAATCAACAAAACCAAAAGTTGGTTCTTTGAAAGAATCAACAAAATCGACAAACCACTGGCCAGACTGACAAAAGAAAAACAGCAGAGGGCACAAATAACCCAAATAAGAAATGAAATGGGGGACATTACAACAGACCCAACTGAAATAAAAAGGATTATAACAGAATATTATGAAAAACTATATTCCAACAAATTTGAAAACCTAGAGGAAATGGATAAATTTCTAGAAACATACGGCCTACCCAAACTACAACAAAGTGATATTGAAAATCTGAACAGACCCATAACAAGAGAAGAGATTGAAAAGGTAATAAAAAAACTCCCAACCAAAAAAAGCCCTGGCCCAGATGGCTTCACTGGAGAATTCTACAAAACATTTACAGAAGAGCTCGTACCAGTTCTACTCAAGTTATTTCAGAGCATAGAAGAGGAAGCAACACTTCCAAATTCATTCTATGAAGCCAGCATAACGCTGATACCAAAACCAGGCAAAGACATCACAAAAAAAGAAAATTACAGACCAATATCTCTCATGAATATAGATGCAAAAATTCTGAACAAAATTTTAGCCAATAGAATTCAGTATCATATCAAAAAAATAATACACCACGACCAAGTAGGATTCATACCAGGTATGCAAGGATGGTTTAACATTAGAAAATCCATCAACGTAATCCACCACATAAATAAAAGGAAAGAAAAAAATCACATGATTATCTCAATTGATGCAGAAAAGGCATTTGACAAAGTCCAACACCCATTCCTGATAAAAGCTCTCAATAAAATAGGTATAGAAGGGAAATTTCTCAACATCATAAAGGGCATCTATGCAAAACCAACAGCCAACATCATTCTTAATGGAGAAAGGCTGAAAACATTCCCCCTGAAAACAGGAACAAGACAAGGATGCCCTTTATCACCACTCCTATTTAACATTGTGCTGGAAGTTCTCGCTAGAGCAGTAAGGCAAGAGAAAGAAATAAAGGGCATCCAAATTGGTAATGAAGAAGTTAAACTCTCCCTGTTTGCAGATGATATGATACTATACATAGAAAACCCTAAAGACTCCACGAGAAATTTACTGGAACTAATAGAAAGATTCAGCAGAGTAGCAGGATACAAGATAAACATTCAAAAATCAGTTGGATTCCTATACACCAGTAAAGAGAACGATGAAAAGGAGATCAGGAAATCAATACCATTTTCAATAGCCCCTAAAAAGATAAAATACTTGGGAATAAATCTGACCAGGAATATAAAAGACCTATACAAAGAAAACTACAAAACACTGCTGCATGAAACCCAAAGGGATCTACATAAATGGAAAAACATACCATGCTCATGGATAGGCAGACTCAACATTGTGAAAATGGCAATTCTACCTAAAGCAATTTACAAATACAATGCAATTCCGATACAAATACCAACAACATTCTTCAAAGAGATGGAAAAACTAATTATTAACTTTATATGGAAAGGGAAGAAACCCCGAATAAGTAAAGCACTACTGAAGAAGAAGAATAAAGTTGGAGGACTCACACTACCTGACCTGAGAACCTACTACACAGCTACAGTACTCAAAACAGCCTGGTACTGGTACAACAACAGAGACGTTGACCAATGGAACAGAATTGAGAACTCAGATGTAAATCCATCCACCTATGGTCACCTGATTTTTGACAAGGGTCCAAAATACATCAAATGGGGAAAAGACAGTCTTTTTAACAAATGGTGCTGGCAAAACTGGATATCCATTTGTAGAAAAATGAAACAGGACCCATACCTCACACCATATACAAAAACTACTTCAAAATGGATCAAAGACCTGAATATAAAGCCTCAAACTATAAAATTCATAGAAGAAAAAATAGGACCAACACTTCAGACCTTAATACATGGCATTAACAGGATACAAACCATAAACATCAACACAAAAAACCCAACAGATAAACTAGATAATTGGGATCTTCTAAAAATCAAACATCTATGCTCTTCAAAAGATTTCACCAAAAGAGTTAAAAGAGAACCTACAGACTGGGAAAAAATTTTTGGACAGTACAAGTCAGACAAAGGTCTAATCTCCATAATCTACAAGAAAATCCAACACCTCTACAACAAAAAGACAACCAATCCTCTCAAAAAATGGGCAAAGGAAATGAACAGACACTTCACCAAGGAAGACATTCAAATGGCCAACAGACACATGAGGAAATGCTCGCGATCACTAGCCATTAGAGAAATGCAAATTAAAACCACAATGAGATACCATCTCACCCCGGCATTACTGGCACGAATCAAAAACACTGGAAATAACAAACGTTGGAGGGGCTGCGGGGAGACGGGAACTCTTATACACTGCTGGTGGGAATGCAAAATGATACAGCCATTTTGGAAAATGATATGGCGTTTCCTCAGAAAGCTAGAAATAGACGTACCATTCGATCCAGCAATCCCACTCCTAGGAATATATCCTAGAGAAATAAGAGTCATCACTCGAATAGACATATGCACACCTATGTTCATGGCAGCATTATTCACAATAGCAAAACGATGGAAACAACCTCGATGTCCATCAACAGACGAATGGATACACAAACTATGGTACATACACACAATGGAGTACTATGCAACGAGAAAGAACAATGAATCGGTGAACCATCTCATAACATGGATGAAACTGGAGGACATCATGCTGAGTGAAATAAGTCAATCACAAAAGGACAAATATTGTATGAGACCTCTATTGTAAAAACCCATGAAAAAATTCACATGCAAAATGTAACAATCCTTGTTGGTTACCAGGGATGGGAGGGGGGGGAATACTAAATAGGTAATAGGTAAGTGGTAACTTGGGTGAGAGATGAGATAGTACATAGTACAGGGGAAACTAACACAACCTGCACAAGGAAAGGTCATGGAGGCCCTATAGACACATCCAAACCCCCCGAGGGACTGAGTTGTTGGACGGAGGGCTCTGGGGACCATGATCTCGGGGAACATCTAGCTCAATTGGCATGACACTACTTATAAAGATAATGCTCTACATTCTACCTTGGTGAGTAGTGTCTGGGGTCTTAAAAGCCTATGAGCGGCCATCTAAGATACTCCACTGATCTCATCCCTTCGGGAACAAGGGAGAACGAAGAGAACAGGATACAAGGAAAAGATTAGTCCGAAGGACTAATGGTCCACAGCTACCAAGGCCTCCACGGGACTGAGCCCAGTACAGCTGGATGGTGCCCGGCTACCACCAACGACTCCTCTGACCAGGATCACAACAGAGGGTTCTGGGCAGAGCTGGAGTAGGATGTAGAGTATAATTTTAACTCCCAAAAAAAAAAAAAAAAAAAAAAAAAGAAGACCAGATATACTGGCCTAAAGAATACTAGAGAAACCTCGAGAGTGTGGCCCCCAGACACCCTTTCAGCTCAGAGGGGAAGTTACCTTCAAGGTTCGATGTTAAGCCTGGGAATGGACACCCCAGTAAAACTAAATGGGACTAACGATGTACAGGAGTCCGGTGACAAGGGCCAGAAGGCAGAGGGAGAGTAGGAAACTGATGATAAGGAACACAAATTGAATAAGGACACTGTCGATGTCTTGTGAGATTGTTGACCACTGCTATAGGGCAACATTTGTAGTAACTATTAAATGGGAGGCTGTTTTGTCCTGTAAGCCTTCATCTTGGGCGAGAATGGCAGCACAATTGGAAGAGCATAGTCAATATCACTTAAATGTGTAAGTAAAAAGTTTTGAAATGGTGTTTAAATAAAATAAGAATAAATAAATAAATAAATAAATAAATAAATAAATAAACAAATGAGACTAAAGAGGTACAATAGTCCACTGACAAGGTCCAGAAGACAGAAGGGGACAAGGAAGCCCCCTGGTGATAGGGAACACAAGGTGGAGTAAGGATATTCTTGATGTGCTGTGAGATTGTTAACCATTGTCATAGGGCAACATGTGTAGTAACTGTTAAATGAATAACTATTTTTTCTGTAAGCCTTCATCTTAAGTGAGAATAACAGCACAGTTGGAAGAGCGTAGTCAATGTCACTGAACTGTGAATGTAGAAATTTTTGAAACGGTGTATCTTTGGCCATCTGTAATTTTCATCAAAAAAAAAGGTTGAGAATTTAGAGGCTTAATACGTTGTGGGGTTGTTAACCAATGTCAAAAAACAACATGTGTACTACTATTTCATGAGAAACTATTTGCTCTGTAAGCTTTCACCTGAAGTACAATAAAATATATATTAAAAAAAAAAAAAAAAAAAAAAAAAAAAGTAAAATACTTAGGAATAAAGCTAACCAGGGATGTAAAAGACCTGTACAAAGAAAACTACAAAACACTAACTGTCAAAGATTGAATTATGTCCCCCCAGAAATGTGTGTATCAATTTGGCTGGGCCATAATTCCTGGTATTCTGTGGTTTTCCTATAAATTGTAAATCCTGTCTCTGTGATGTTAATGAGGGAGGATGGGCGGCAGTTGTGTTAGTAAGGAAGGACTCAGTCTACAAGATTGGATTGTATCCTGAGGCAATGTCTTGAGATACAAAAGACAGAAGTGAGCAGTGAGACAGGGGGACCTCATACCATCAAGAAAGCAGTGCTTGGAGCAGAGCACATCCTTTGGACTGGGGTCTTTGCACCGAGAAGCTCCTAGTCCGGGGGAACACTGATGAGAAGGCCGACAGAGAGAGAAAGACTTCCCCTGGAGCTGACGCCCTGAATTTGGACTTTTAGCCTACCTTGACTGTGAGGAAATAAACTTCTCTTCGTTAAAACCATCCACTTGTGGTATTTCTGTTATGGCAGCACTAGATGACTAAGACGCTAATGCAAGAAACCAAAAGAGGCATACATAAATGGAAAAACATACCATGCTCATGGAAGGCTAGACTCAAAATTGTGAAAATGTCAATTCTACCCAAAGCAATCTACAAATACAACACAATCTCGATCCAAATACCAACAGCATTCTTTCTTTAAAATGATGGGAAAACTAATCATTAACTTTATATGGACAGTAAAGAATCCCCGGATAAGTAAAGCATTGTTGAAGAAGAAGAATAAAGAAGCAGGACTCGCACTATCTGGCCTCAGAACCTACTATACAGCTATGGTAGTCAAAATAGCCTGGTACTGGTACAACGACAGACATATTGACCAATGGAACAGAATTGAGAACCCAGATGTAAATCCATCCACCTATGGCCACCTGATCTTCGACAAAGTCCCTAAGTCCATCAAATGGGGAAAAGACAGCCTTTTTAACAAATGGTGCTGGCAAAACTGGATGTCCATCTGCAAAATAATGAAACAGGACCCATACCTCACAGCATACACAAAAACTAATTCAAAATGGATCAAAGACCTAAATATAAAACTAAAAACTATAAAAGTCATAGAAGAAAAAATAGGGTCAATGATAGAAGCCCTAATACAAGGCATAACCAGGATATAAACCATAACTAACAATAAACAAACACAAGAAGATAAGCTAGTAACTGGGATCTGCTAAAAATTAAACACTTATGCTCATCAGAAAACTTCACTGAAAGAGTAGAAAGAGAACCTACAGACTGGGAAAAAATTTTT
The DNA here is from genome assembly GCA_030035585.1 of Dugong dugon. Taxonomy (NCBI): domain Eukaryota; kingdom Metazoa; phylum Chordata; class Mammalia; order Sirenia; family Dugongidae; genus Dugong; species Dugong dugon. Next base: position 180,642,094 of record CM057462.1, on the reverse strand, counting down.
GGCCATGACAAATCCGACAAAGGCCTAATCTCTAAAATCTACAGGAAAACCCAACACTTCTACAGTGAAAAGACAAACAATCTAATTAAAATATGGGCAAAGGATATGAATGGACAATTCACTGAAGAAAACATTAAAACGGCTAACAGATACATGAGGAAATGTTCTCGATCACTAGTCATTAGATAAATGCATATCAAAAACCAAGTGAGATACCATCTCACCCCAACACTATTAGCACAAATCAAAAAAACAGAAAATAACAAATGTTGGGGAGACTGCAGGGAGATTGGAATTCTTATGCACTGCTGGTGGGAATGCAAAATGGTAAAATCATTTTGGAAAATGATATGGTGCTTCCTTAGAAAGCTAGAAATTGAAATACCACATGATCCAGGAACCCACTCCTAGGAATATATCCTAGAGAAACGGGAGCCATCGCATGAACAGACATATGCACACCCATATTCATTGCAGCATTGTTCACGATACTAAAAAGATGGAAACAACCTAGGTGCTCATCAACAGATGAATGGATAAAAAACTATGGTACATACACACAATGGAATAGTACACAATGATAAAGAACAATGATGAATCTGCAAAGCATCTCACAACATGGATGAATTTGGAGGGCATTATGCTGAGTGAAATAAGTAATCACAAAAGGACAAATATTGTATGAGATCACTACTATAAAATCTCACGAAAAGGTTTATACACTAAAAGAAATAATCTTTGATGGTTACGAGGGAGGGGAGAGGTAGGAGGGAAAAACAAATAGACAATAGACAAGTGGTAACTTTGGTGAAGGGTAAGACAGTACACAATACTGGGGAAGCCTGCACAACTTGTCCAAGGCAAGGTCATGGAAGCTCCATAGACACATCCAAACTCCCTGAGGGGCCAAATTACTGGGCTGAGGGCTGTTCTCGGGGAGCATCTAGGCCATTTGGCATAACATAGTTCATAAAGAAAGTGTTCTACATTCTACTTTGTTGAGTAGCTTCTGGGGTCTTAAAAGCTTATGAGCAGCCATCTAAGATACTCCACTGGTTTCACCCCATCTGGAGCAAGGGAGAATGAAGAAAACTAAAGACACAAGTGAAAGATTAGTCCACAGGCCTAAAGGACCACAACTACCATGGCCTCCACCAGACTGTTTCCAGCATAACTAGATGGTGCCCGGCTACCACCACTGACTGCTCTGACAGGGATCATAACAGAGGGTCCCAGACAGAACTGGAGAAAAACGTAGAACAAAATTTTAACTTACAAAAAAAAGACCAGCCTTACTGGTCTGACAGAGACTGGGGAAACCCTGAGATTATGGCCCCTGTAAACCCTTATAGGTCAGTAATGAAGTCACTCCTGAGGTTCACCCTTCAGTCAAAGATTAGACAGGCCCATAAAACAAAATGAGACTAAAGGGATACAGTAGCCAAGGGGCAAGGATGAGAAGGCAGGAAGAGACAGGAAAGCTGGTAATGGGGAACCCTAGGTCAAGAAAGGGAGAGTGTTGACATGTCGTGGGGTTGGCAACCAATGTCAGAAAACAATATGTGTATTAATTGTTTAATGAGAAACTTGTTTGTTCTGTAAACATTCATCTAAAGTACAATAAAAAAAAGTATCCTCCCCCCCGCAAAAAAAAGAATCCTTGGGATAACTTTGTCTGCATGAAAAAAAAAATTCATTGGGCTAAACACTTAAGATTTGTTCATTTTACTCTTTGAAGTTATACCTCAATTAAAAAGAAAAAAAAAAAAGAACTTATTCCCCCATGCACTTTGAAGTTTTAAATACGTTTTAAAATAATTCATTTGTCAAAGGGAAAGTGTAAATAACTTATTTAAGATTTCATAACTAGTAGATTGCAGAGTGGAGTCCCTGGGTGGTGCAAACAATTAACAAACTTAGCTGCTAATAGAAAGTTTGGAGGTTCTAGCCCACCCAGAGGTGCCTCAAAAGATCTACTTCAGAAAAACAAGCCATTGAAAACCCTATGCAGCATAGCTCTACTCTGACACACCTGGGGTCACCATGAGACAGAATTGACTCAATAGCAACTTTTTTTTTTTTTAAGATGGCAGACTAGGGATTAAAATCCAAGTCCTCTGACTCTTAAAATCTCTGCTTCTAATTACTAAACTATGCTGCTTCCTGCCACACTTTCTCCTAATTCCAACAACATTCTGAAAAAGGCTATATGCCCCAACTGTAGCTTTTGGAAGAGTAAAGAGATGAAACATTTGTGTTTTGCAATTCTTAAGTTATGAGAGTTGAGGAGGAATGGTTAAGAACTATAACCAGGGAATAGCAGTTGTTTTCAGTGAACTTCATGATTAGCAGTTGGAGTGAAGGGCAGCTTGATGAGAGATTGGTCCACCAGCAGTCTCAAAGCAGGAAGGGTCATAAGCATGAGAGACAGGATCAGTTGGTGATCAGGGCTAGATGGGTGTCTCCAGGGACACGCTCAAATTAGTGTGAAATAAGGGGAATCATGACAAGGTTATGCAACATCAATGCCAAACCAATTACTCTTCTTGGGCCTAGACTAGTTTTTGTCATTTATAGGAAAGTATGTGTAGCTGCAGGCAACAGCAAAAAGCAGTTCTGGGCATAACTGATTTAATCAAAGCCTGAGAGAGAAGGGTAGGGCTCTGTTTAGGTGAGGGTGAGCCCTGATGGCACAGTGGTTAAGAGCTGGGCTGCTAACCAAAAAGTCAGCAGTTCGAATCCACCAGCCAACTCCTTGGAAACCCTATGGGACTGTTCTACTCTGTCCTATAGGGTCGCTATGAGTTGGAATCGACTCAATATCACGTAACAACAACAATTGTTTCTGTAAGGAGCCCTATTGGCACAACAGCTAAGTACTCGGCTGCTAACCAAAAGGTCGAAGGCTTGAACCCATTTAGCCACTCTGTGGAAGAAAAGACCTGGCGATCCGCTTCCGGGAAGATTACAGCCTAGAAAACCCAATGGAGCAGTTCTACTCTGTAACTCACGGGGTCACTATGAGTCAAAATCAACTCGATGGCACCTAACAGCAATTAACTGTTTCTGTGGAAAAACTTTTCTCGTATTCTTTGCCCTCCCTTTATTATATTCTCAGCAAATGTCCGCTGCCCATAAAAGATATACTTAGGAGCAGCGCACTTGACAGGTTGAACTTGGCACTGGTGAGACAGTGTCACTAGAGAGGCTTGAGGGCAGGAAATTCTATTCACCCCCATGTATTCTGCTGTTAGGAAACCACAGTAACTTGTGTCTGGGGATGAGAAGGAAAAACCTCAACCTACAACGGGTGCCTTGGGTTGCAGGTGAAAGTGGAAAGGTCTACCCCTGCAGAGAACAGACTTGCAAGGCTGTTTTGCTTGTTGGCTTATCCTCCATCTGAGAGACAGAATATCCAAGCAGTTATTAAGTTAAAGGCCTGTAGTATTCTTTGGACTAACATGTATTAGGATAATGCTATTTTTGTCCCACCTTTTAATCCTTGTATCCGAATTTCTCTGGCAGTCTAATACTCACACTCTGGGAAACTTCTTTCTGGAGGTATCTGCCATTCTCTGGAATGTGTGGCAACAGCCCTTGGGCCCATGCTTATCCTATCCAAATCAGCTCTGCTGTGAGTGGGGCTGGAGGGGATTGATGAGATAGTATCTGAAGCCCTGGAGCAGATGTATTTACTTAAGCTGGTTTTTATGGCTTGATCTTTAACTTACTTTCTGAATGCGTTATAGGCTAGTTCATGTGAGTCAGCAGCCTCCCAGGGGGTGTAGTCCTGGCTGGTCTTTGTTGCTGGAGGTCTCTGCAGACTTCCTGGCTAGGGTTATTTCTGTGCAGTAGAGGGCAGCAGTTTCAAATGCTCAGGCATTAGCTCCCCAGCCCCAGGACAGAAATCAGTGGAGAAATTAGGAAGTAGAGGCTCTAGAGTGTCCGGATATGTATGTCTAGCCCAGAAGGCTGACATGAATGCTGCATGAGCCCTGTCCCACCCAGATCAACATTTCAGAAGGGGTACTCCCACAACTTCTCCCACACAAATGTGTCTGTTGTCACTGCTCCCACTTGCAGGAGGACTTCATCTTACAGACAGAAAACTGAGGGCCAAAGAAGAGAAGTGACTCCCTCAAGTTCATGCTCTAGTTTGTGACAAAGCTCAGACCAGATTCTAGGCCTAAGCTGGAGTTAGAATTTGGGATTTGTCAGTTTATTGAGAGTAATTGAAGATCTAGGTGTGGATTAAATGGTAGAGGCTCAACTGCTAACCAAAAGGTTGGCAGTTTGAATCCACCAGCCACTCCTTGGAAACCCTATGGGGCAATTCTACTCTGTCCTATAGGGTGGGTATGAGTTGGAATTGACTCGAAGGCAGTGGGTTTGGTTAAGATTTACAGTGTAAGATGAAGAAGGGCAAGATAAGACTGAGTCCCAGAAATAGTACCAACAGTATGGATTGTAGAAATTAGTGAAATTTTCTTTTTTTCATATGTTCTATCCAGGTTTCACTCCAACAAAAGCCATTTTCAAAATAAGGTCTGATAGATTCATTGACGGAAATGTTATTTGACAGATTTAATTTAATGTGTTATCTCTCTTGAAGGAGCTCTGGCAGTGCAGTGGTTCAGTGCTCGGCTGGTAACCAAAAGGTTGGTGGTTAGAATCCACCAGCCGCTCTGCAGGAGAAAGATGTGACAGTCTGCTTCCATAAAGATTAGAAAAAAACACCAAACGTTGCCGTCCAGTTGATTCTGACTCATAGCGACCCTGTAAGACAGAATAGAACTGCCCCATAGGGTTCCAAGGAGCTGCTGCTGGATTTAAACTGTGCCAGCCCTTTTTGGCTAGCAGCCAAGCTCTTAACCACTGTGCAACCAGGGCTCCTTTTATCAATAATAGACATTATTATAACCTTTCCGTTACGGTTGATGAGGGCTTAGCTTTCTTATACTCTCCTTCCACTGCCATCAAGTAGATCACAGTATTTTGTCAAATCAATATTAGTGTTTGCATTATTATGATTATATAAATACATCCCACAATTGCTGCAAATAGTATACCATGATTCTGCTTTCTTTTATATGCAAGTTTTTGTTTAACCTAGAGTTAATAATTCCCTCATTTTTTCTTTTGCTTAAATTTCTATTTACCTATTGCTATTATTTCCCCAAATGCTCCAAAACATCTGTCAAATGTGAAGCAATAACATTTTCAAAATGCTCTAACACATCAGTCATCCCTTCTGCTTCCTTCTATCCTTCCACCTGAACTGGTTGCCCTCTATGCCTACTGCATGGCTTTTGTCCAGCCTCTTCCTTTTGGAGCTTTTCTATGTTGGATTCCCTATTTCTGTGTCTTCTTCATTGGCTAACTCTCTTGCAATGATGGAGCACATACTCCAGTACCTAGCCGAAGAAGAGTATATGGGAGGTAAATTTTTTGAGTTATTGTATACTTTAAAATATCTTTATTTACTTCAGAGATAGCTTGGCTGCGCTACAATGTTCTAGGCTGAAAAGGATTTTCCCTCAGAATTTGGAAGGCATCAGTTCATTGTCTTCTAGTTTCCAGTATTGCTGTTGAGAATTTTGGTGCAATACTGACTCTCAATTTGGATCTTTGTGTGTATAGTTTTCTCTCTATAAGCCTTGAACATCTTTATTTCTAGTGTTCTGATTTCATGATAAAATTCCTTGGTGTGGGCTATTTTTCATTAATTTTGTTTGCTTTAAAGGCCCTTTCAAACTTGAGATTCATGTCTTTCAGTTTTGGGAAATCTTTTGTATTATTTCTTTGATAATTTCCTCCCCTTTATTTCCCTTGCTCTCCCTTTCCTGGCACTTCTATTAGTTGGATGTTGGACTTTCAGAATTTATTCTATAATTTCTTATATTTTCCAATCTATTGTTTTTATCCTTTTGCTCTATTTTCTGGAGGGTTTCCTTGTATTTAGTCTCTAAGCCCTTTATGAATATTTTTATCTTATCTGTCATCTTTATTGAATTTCTAGGAGCTCCTTCTTAACCTATTATGGATGGTTCTTTTCTTTTTACAGCATTCTGTTCTTGTTTTATAAATACAAGGTCATCCCTCAGCTCTCTTTTAAAAATTTTGTCTGTTTTTTGAATAATCTCTCTTTTCTCCAAGTTCCTTTTATGGTTTGTTTACTGTAGTCTATTTCATGTTAGAGGGTTTCTTCTAACATTTTTCATATACAATAATACATTTATTTTGTTTATGTATAAATTATTTATATTTAACAGTGTAGCTCTATGTGCACAGTGAAACTGTGTCCTTGTCCTTGTGAACTTGACTGTAAGGCCTTGAGGCATTTTAGTTGGCAGTTTGGTTGGTCAGGATGTACACAGTCACTGAACTTACTCTGTTTTAAAATCTTTGCCTTCCTCTGTCCTCTGCTGTGTCTGATGTGCATGAGTCCAGAGCCTTTCTGGTTAAATTTCCCTGATAATAAGCCTTGGTTTTCCCATGGCAGAGTAGGTAGAAGTTGGAAATCCTGGGTGCTTGCAATTGGGGAGAGGAGTTTACCTGTCCCATTCAGATTTTAAACCATTCTCCCATTACAATTCTGTGCCTCAGCCCTGCCTTCTTGGATACTTGGAGCCTGCCAGTCCTAAGTCTTTCCATGGTCATCCAGGGGCAAAGTGGCTCACATCAGTATCTTCCTGTGCAGACACTTAGGTTTTATAAAACTTCTGCTTGCTAAGTGAGTTAACAATTCTCCACCTACTTTATCTTCCTAAATTCATTGCAATGTCTGTCCACTACTGCTTCCTCTTTTATGTAATCAATCTACCATATTTTAATGAGAAGAACTGGGTTTTTATTTTAGAGTAGGTGGAGCTTTAAATCAGAGAAACAAACTCCTAATTGTAAGAGATTGTGTGTATGTGGGTGGGGGGTGAGGGTTGGAGTGAGGTGTGTGCTAGGGGACTGTAGAGAAAATCTCTGTTAAAAACAAAACAAAACATTTTCTGTTGGTTGCCTCTTAGTTGTTTAGAAGATGAAAGAGTCCATCTTTTTAAAGAAACCAGAATGAATAAGGGAGGGCAGGAGTTAGTAGAGAATTACAAATGTAAGAATGTTATATACCACTTTTTTAAGAAAAAAAAAGCACTAAGAGAATTCTTTAGTAAAGAAATTTTAAGGGGTAGCATGCTAGTGATGGCATATGGGAAGAAAAATCAAGAATATTTATACCTACATAGAAATAGAGAGGTATAAGAAAATGGAGCCCTGGTGGTACAGTTGTTGAGAGCTCAGCTGCTAACCAAAAGGTGGGCAGTTAAATCTACCAGTTGCTCGTTGGAAACCCTATGGGGCAGTTCTACTCTGTCCTATAGGGTTGTTATGAGTTGGAATCCACTCAATGGCAACAGGTTTGGTTTGGTTTTTGGTTTTATTAAGAAAATAAACCTTTTGAATAACAACTGCTAACAGGGTAGAGTTATTATAAGATCTTAGAATGGTCCTAGAGTTGAGACAAAGATCAGGCTCTTATTACAGCTATAAATAAAGCAAAAATTTAGATAAATGAAACTTACAAAATTACTGTAGACCCAATAGCAATGAGTAGACCCAGTGCCCAGATCTTAGTTTCTAAATACCATTCTCTAGGGCTCCCCGGAGAAACAGCTGATTCTAGGGCTAGGGTAGAGAAAACACAAGATGAATTTGCAGCATATGATAGTACCAGAAAGTAAGAGAATGCTCAAAAAACAAAAGGATGAGACATGTCAAAGGGACACAGGAGTCAACTTGAAAGAGCTCCCAATGGCCAAAGCTGTAATAATTGGAGCAACAAAATAAATAATGTAGTTTTGGATTACGAACAAACATATGAAATAACTATACATGGGTCTATACTGATATAAGTAAAAAATTGAATAAATAAATAAATGGGAGAGAAGAGATAAATCTTTCTTAGAAAATTCCAAATAATATATGTAGATATTCCCCCTTTCCAGCAGGTGGAGCTTAATTATCACCATCTTTCCTTAAGGGTGAGCTAAACTTAGTCTGAATCAACTCGAAGGCAACTAACAACAACAAGACTTAGTGACTCACTTCCAAAAACTAGAGCAAGAATAAGGAAAAACAGTAACTTTAGAGTGACTTGATCTTATAAACTCTACCTTAATCAAGTGATGAAAATTAACATCACCAGTGATGTCACGTGGGTATCATTCTGTCCTTACAAGATGTGACCCTTACAAGAAGGGCACTTCACCTTTATGATATTCTTTTAAAACAAACAAACAAACAAACAAACCCATAAGCTCAGTCTAATCATGAGAAAAACATCAGACAAACACAGATTAGGGGATATTCTACAGGATACCTGGCAAGTTTCGAAAAACAAGGCAACACTGTGAACAGTCACAAATAAGAGGAGACTAGATGAGCACAACAATGACATGAAATGTGGTACCCTGATTTGGATCCTGGAATAGAAAGAGGACATAAATGGAAAAACTGGTAAAATCCGAGTAAAGTCTGGAGTTTAGTTCATGGTAATGTATCAGTGCACGAAGCATTGGTGTTCAGTGGTGAATTCTCACTCACCTTTTACGCAGGAGCCCTGGGATCAACCCCCAGCCAATGCACCTCAAGCACAGCCACCACCCATTTGTCAGTGGAAGCTTGTGCGTTGCTGTGATGTTGAACAGGTTTCAGTGGAGCTTCCAGACAAAGATGGGTTAAGAAGAAAGCGCTGGTGATGTACTTCTGAAAATCAACAAATGAAAGCCCTACAGATCACAATGGTCCAATCTGCAACTGATCGTGGGGATGGCACAAAATTGGGCAGTATTTTGTTCTGTTGTACATGGGGTTGCCATGAGTTCAGGCCCTACTGGACAGCAGCTAACAACAACAACAACGACAACAATGTGTCAACATCTGTTTCTTAGTTTTGACAAACGTTTAAGATGCTAACGATGGGGGAAACTGGGTGAGAGATACAGGGAACTCTCTTCGCAACTTTTCTGTAAACCTAAAATTATTTCAAAATAAGTTTATTAAAAGGAAAAAATGGTAGAAAGAAGGGTACTTCTAAAACTTATGCAATCTGTGTGTCTTTTATCTACTTTTGAAGACATAAAGAAAGTAAATAATCTTTTTATTGTTTCAAACGTACACATGTGCATATCTTGTTTTATATCTCCAGGCCCCTTAGGTATTGATATCCAAGAAACTCTCAGGCCAATATGCTCATTACATTCACTTGTTGACATTTGCAAAAAGTATAGTCATTTATCCACACACAAATGCCTCTGGGGCATCTATGCTATGCCAGGTACTGCGCTAGTTGATGGCAGTGAAATGCAGAAAAAAATGAACTAGGTTTCTGCCTTCATCGAGCTTTAATTGTGCATTGAAGAAGTTAATCCATTTCTTTAGGACGTGCAAAGCCAATCACTCTTTATCTACCTCAATTTGTGAAATACCCCAGAGACTTGTTGACTTTCCTTCAATTTTTGCTCTGGAGGGAGCTGCCTAATTCATCTACCCTTAAAGCCAGGTCCAAGTTATATGTTGAGTAACAGCATGACTGCCTGGCCATCTGAGAGATGCTAACATCATCCATACCCCATACGCTACCTTGCCCCAACAGATTAAAGTCATCCAGGCTCACTAAAAGAAACCTGGAAATGCAGAGAAATAAATGTATTTAAAGTCATTTCCTCTCTAATGCAGCTGCTATCATTTTTTTTGTGTATTTTTTCTTTCAGATATTTTTGTCCCACATGCTTTAAAAAGATCCTTAAATAATTAAACATTACCCCATATTATTAATACTCATGGACCTAATCTTATTGACAAATATTTCTTCAGATGCATTTGCTAGCTTAACTTTTTTCTTAGTGTTGAACATTAATATTTTTTCTTCCAGCTTTTTGCTACTATAAATAATGCTGTGATAAATATAATTTTTAAAATAAGAGGTTTCCTATATTTAAGACTATTTCCTGAGTATGGATTTTCAGAAGTAGAATGATTTGGTCAAAGGATATAAATATTCTTAAAGGTCTGAATACGTGTTTTTATATTGCTTCCCAGAGGATTTTTACCAATTTATACATTTAACAGCTGAATTCATTTTCTATTGTGGCCATAGCAAAATATCACAAACATAGCTTAACAACATTAATTTATCATCTGAGATTTCTATAGGTCAGATGTCCCATATGGGTCTCACTGGGCTAAGATCAAGGTGTTGGCAGGACTGCATTCTCTTCTGGAGGCTTTAGGGAAGAATTCATTTCCTTGTCCATTCAGATGGCAGAATTCAGTTCCATGAGTTTGTAAGACTGAAGTCTCATTTTTCTTGCTGGCTGTCAGCTGGGGCCACCCTGGGCTTCTAGACTCTCCTCTTCTGTCCTTGCACACAGTCCGTTCACCTCAGAACCAGCAATGAGGCATTGAATCCTTTTTATGCTGCTATCTTCCAACTCATTCTTCTGCCTTCCACTGTGCCATCTCTCTGACCCGGCCTGGAAAGGTTCTCTGCTTTTAAGGGCTCATGAGATTAATTTGACCCCACAGAGATAATCCAGGGTAATCTCCCAATGTCCAGGTTTATTCTGCCTGCAATCCTAGATGCTCTATTTCTCTCAGAGAGTTGGGGAGTTGTTCTGCCTGATGTTTCCACCTGGGAAGAATTGCTTGGTTGCATTTGGGTGGGGAAAAAGGTTAGAAGGCCCACTGTTCTTAATAATAATAATAAAAACTCATTGCCCTCGAGTCTATTCTGACCTTTTGGTTAGCAGCAGAACACTTAAACACTGTGCCACCAGGGCTTCTCACTGTTCTGAATACAGGCTTTAAATGATCTGTTAGGTTAATTTAGTGGTCAGATAATTTGGACAAAGGAGCCCTGGTTACACAGTGGTTAAGCACTTGGCTGATGACAGAAAGGCCAGCAGTTTGAACCCACCAGCACATCCACGGGAGAAAATACCTGGCAATCTGCTCCCATAAAAATTACAGCCTTGAAAACCCCATGGGGCAGCTCCACTCTGGCCTATAGGATAGCTATGAGTCAGAATCAACTCCATGGCAACTGGCTTGGCTTTTTCCTTTTTTTTTTTTTTTTTTTTGTGATCTATAAGGATTTAAAACAAATTTTATGGGGTTTTAGGTGAAATTTTACAGTGCAAATTAGTTTTTCATTCAAAAATTTTATACACAAATTGTTCTGTGACATTAGTTGCAATCCCCTCAATGTGTCAGCAGTCTCCCCCTTTCCCTTTCCACCCTGGGCTCTCCATGTCTATTCATCCAGTTTTCCTGCTCCTTCCTGCCTTCTTGACTTTGCTTTTGAGCAGCTGTTGACCATTTGGTTTTGTATACTTGATTGAACTAAGAAGCATGCTCCTCACATGAGTTATTGTTTGTTTTACAGCCTGTCTTCTACAGGCTGAGAGGTGGACTTCAGGAATGGCTTCAGTTCTGAGTTAGCAGGTGTCTGGGGGCCATAGTCTCAGGGATTTCTCCAGTCTCTGTCAGACCAGTAAGTCCGGGCTTTTATTTGTGAATTTGAATTTTGTTCTGCATTTTTCCCCCACTCTGCCCGGGACCATCTATTGTGATCCCTGTCAGAGTGGTCAGTAGTGGTAGCCAGGCACCTTTTAGTTCTTCTGGGCTCGGCTGGTTGAGGCTGTGGTTCATGTGGTCCATTACTCCTTTAGACCAATATTTTCCTTGTGTCTTTGGTTTTCTTCATTTGCGTTTGCTCCAAATGTGTTGGGACCAATAGATGTATCTTAGATGGCCGCTCACAAGCTTTTAGGACCTCAGACACTACTCGTCAAAGTAGGATGTAGAACAATTTTGTTTACGAACTACGTTATGGCAACTGACCTAGATGTCTCCTGAGAACATGATCTCCAGCCCTCGGCCCCAGTAACTCAGTCCCTCAAGGTGTTTGGAAGTGTCTAGGAAGCTTCTATGACTGCCTTGGTCAAGTTGTGCTGACTTCCCCTAATGTGTGTTGTCTTTCCCTTCACCACAGTTAACATTTGTCTACTATGTAGTTAGTGAGTTCCCTTCCCCACTCCCCACCTTCCTTGTAACCACCACAGATTATTTTTTTTTCTATGTGTAAACCTTTTCTTGGGTTTTTACAATAGTGGTCTCGTACAATATTTGTCCTTTGGTGAATGACCTATTTCACGCAGCATAATGCCCTCTAGATTCATCCATGTTGTGAGATGTTTCGTGGATTCATCATTGTTCTTTATCATTGCATAGTATTCCACTGTGTGTATGTACATAGTTTGTTTATCCATTCATCTGTTGATGGGCACCTAGGTTGTTTCTATCTTTTTGCTATTGTGAACAACGCTGCAATGAACATGGGTATACATGTATCTATTTTTGTGATGGCTCTTATTTCTCTAGGATATATTCCTAGGAGTGGCATTGCTAGATCCTATGGTATTTCTATGTCTAGCTTTTTAAGGAGGCACCATATCGTTTTCCAAGGTGGTTGTACCATTTTACACTCCCACCAGAATTTGTAAGACTTCCAATCTTCCCGCAACCTCTCCAACATTTGTTATTCTCTGTTTTTATTTTTATTAGTGCCAGTAATGTCAGGGTAAGATGATGCCATGGATTGAATTGTGTCCCCCCAAAATATCTGTCTATGTGGCTGGGTCATGATTCCCATTATTGTATGATTGTCTACCATTTTGCCATATGATGTGATTTCCCTGTGTGTTGTAAATCCTGTCACTATGATATTAATGAGATGGATTGGCGGCAGTTATATCGATGAGATCTATAAGATTAGACAGTGTCTTAAGCCAGTCTCTTTTGAGATATAAAAGAAAGAAATGAGAAAAGAGACAGGGAGACTTTATATCCCCAAGAAAGCAACGCTGGGAGCAGAGTATGTCCTTTGGACCCAGGGTTCCTGCATGGAAAAGCTTCTAGTCTAGGGGAAGATTGATGAGAAGGGCTTTTCTCCAGAGCCGACAGAAAGAGAAAGCCTTCCTCTGGAGCTGAAGCCCTGAATTTGGACTTCTAGCCTACTAGACTGTAAGAAAAGAAATTTCTCTTTGTTAAAGCCATCCACTTGTGGTATTTCTATTACAGCAGCACTAGATGACTAAGACAGATGGTATCTCATCGTAGTTTTGATTTGCATTTCTCTAATGGCTAATGAGTGCCAACATTTCCTCATGTGTCTGTTAGTCACCTGAATGTCTTCTTTGATGAGGTGTTTGTTCATATCCTTTGCCAGTTTTTTAATTGGATTATTTGTCTTTTTGTTGTTGAGGTGTTGAAGTATTCTATAGACTTTAGAGATTAGACCCTTGTTGGATATGTTGTAGCCAAAAATTTTTTCCCAGTCTGTAGGTTCTCTTTTAACTCTTTTGGTGAAGTCTTTTGATGAGCATAAGTGTTTGATTTTTAGGAACTCCCATTTATCTAGTCTCTCTTCTGAGAGTGCTTGTGCGTTGTTACTTACGGTTCATATTCTATTTATGCCAACATATTAGGGCTGCTAGGATTGTCCCTATTTTTCTTCCATGATCTTTATTGTTTTAGGTTTTATATTTAGGTCTTTGATCCATTTTGAGCTCATTTTTGTGTATGGTGTGAGGTATGGGTTCTGTTTCATTTTTTTGCACATGGACATCCAGTTTTCCCAGCACCATTTTTTAAAAAGATTGTCTTTTCCACATTTAATGGACTTTGGTCCTTTGCCAAAGATCAGCTGACCATAGGTGGATGGATTTAGGGTTGGGTTCTAGATTCTGTTCCATTGGTCTATGTGTCTGTCTTTGTACAAGTATCAGGCTGTTTTGGCTACTGTGGCTGTATAGTAGGTTCTGAGATCAGGTGAAGTGAAGCCTCCAACTTAGTTCTTTTTCTTCAATAATGCTTTGCTTGCCTGGAGCCTCTTTCCTTTCCATATACAGCTGGTGATTAGTTTTTCCACCTCATTAAAGAATGCTGTTGGTATTTGGATAGGGATTGCATTATATCTGTAGATCACTTTGGGCAGGATCGACATTTTCACAATGTTGAGTCTTCCTGTCTATGAGCATGGTATGTTTTTCCATTTATGTAGGTCTCTTTTGGTTTCTTGCAGTAGTATTTTGTACTTTTCTTTGTATAAGTCTTTTATGTCCCTGGTTAGATTTATTCCTAAGTGTTTTATCTTTTGGGGGGCTATTATAAATGGTATTGTTTTCCTGATTTCCTTTTCATCATTCTCTTTATTGGTGTATAGGAATCCAACTGATTTTTTATGTTGACCTTGTATCCTGCTACTCTGCTGAATCTTTCTATTTGTTCTGGTAGTTTTCTTGTGGAATCTTTAGGGTTCTGTATATAGTATCATATCATCTGCGAACAGGGAGAGTTCTACTTCTTCCTTTCCAGTTTGGATGCCCTTTATTTCTTTTTCTTGCCTTATTACTCTAGTCAGGACTTCCAGCACGATGTTAAATAGGAGTGGTGATAAAGGGCATCTTTGTCCTGTTTCCATTCTCAGGGGGAATGCTTTCAGCCTCTCTCTGTTGAGAATGATGCTGGCTGGTGATTTTGTATAGATCCCCTTTATTATGTTGAGGAATTTCCCTTCTATTCCTATTTTATTGAGAGTTTTTATCAGGAGTGGGTGTTAGACTTTATCAAATGCCTTTTCTGTGTCGATTGAGGTGATCATGTGATTCTTTTCTTTTGTACTATTTATGTGGTGGATTATGTTGAATGATTTTCTAATGTTGAAACATCCTTACATACCTGGTATGAATCCCACTTGATTGTGGTGTATTATTTTTTTCGATATGCTGCTGAATTCTATTGGCTAGAATTTTGTTGAGAATTTTTGCATTTATATTCATAAAAGATATTGGTCTGTAATTTTCTTTTTTTGTAGTATCTTTGCCTGGCTTTGGTATCAGGGTTATGCTGGCTTCATAGAATGAATTTGGAAGTATTCTTTCCTTTTCTATGCTCTGAAATAGTTTGGTAGTACTAGTATGAGCTCTTTTCTGAATGTTTGCTGAAATTCTCCAGTGAACCTCCTCAGGCCAGGGTTTGTTTTTGTTTGTTGTTGTTGGGAGGTTTTTTTTTTGTTTTTGTTTTTTTTAAATTACCTCTTCACTGTCTTCTCTTGTTATAAGTCTGTTCAGATTTTCTATCTCAGTTTGTGTTAGTTTAGGTAGGTAGTGTGTTTCTAGGAATTTGTCCATTTCCTCTAGGTTCTCCAATTTGTTGGAGTACAATTTTTCATAGTATTCTGTTATGATTTTTTTAAAAATGATTGGACAGAGATTTTCTTAAATGTTTTAAACCAAAAAGTCTCCCACTCTTTGCTAAGGGGCTCTGTGTGCGTGTTTGGGCACACCTTCAATTCTTTGGCAGATAGTTTACAAGTGTTCCTTAGTCTTTGCTTTTTGCTTGCACAGAGTCTCAAGGTCAGCATTGGGTGACAGTTTTAGTCATTTTCTGGTCTTTCCTGAGTATCTGCACAACCCTCTCTATGCATGTGGCCTTTTAAGCCCCAAGAAATACGTTGGAGCTTTTCAAAATCCCTTATCGTTTCCCAACTTTTCTTTTTAAAGTTTTTGGCCAGCCTCTTCCTTGCTTCAACTGGTGTTACTGCCTTAGGCCCTTGCAATATTAAACCACTTCAATGATTGCTTTTGATGAATGTCATGGAGGATAGGCTTTCTTACTGAACAACCTCTGAGCCAGGTCAAATAAAGAGATACCCCGAGAATGGAACTTTTCCAGGGAGCCACCATGTAGGTAAAAAGTGACAGTTTTCTGGAGATGAGGCTTTTTGGGAAGCACCAAACTCCTCTGCCCCCTCCAGTGGCTGCTAGGCTGTTGTATTTTATACATATCATGATTGTGAGGCTGCTGGTGTTAAAGGCTACTGCAAAGCTGTGCAGAAGGGGGTGAGAACAGGACAAGCTTAGATTCCACAAAGCTCACTGTTCTTACCAAGTTTTCAGCCATTTTTCTAGAAAGAATGTTCCTCAGATTGTTGCAATCCATTGGTTAATATCCAGAGTTCTGAAAAAGTTGATTTTGCAATTTTGTTCCTCAGTGTTCTTGTTACTTTTAAGTGCTTATTTCAGAAGTATTTTCCTTTGCTAACATTTGAATGTGATCTTAGGTTGAAGGAGGGATAAATGCTTGTAAGTATGTTATCTTGAAATGGCTAAATTGATTTAAAAAAATGAATTTCCATATTATTTTTCCTCCTATAAGATTTTGTCACAATACATCTCACATAAGAAAATTATTTTATAATCACGAGTCAAGGTTTGTGGACATAACCCCAAAACTGAACTGAAGCTTAAGAAAGCACCCATCTCATGACTGATCCAATGCCTTAGATTATTGGAAAGAACCAAGGCTGGTAGAGAGTGATGCACTCATATGCCTTATTTTTGAAGTGTACCATTTGGAAGATAAAAATATTTTGCTTGTTGGTGCTCTTAAACGTATCCAACAATTGTCATTATAGGGTTTTAGTTTTATTGGTGGACAGCTGGAAGCAACATATCTAACAATTCACACCAAAATAATTTATAACTGATGATTCTCTGAGAAACATACTTTTTTGAGTCTTTGTTCATTCTACTTGATTTAGGTGAATGGGCCAAAAAGGATCTAATGAGTGAAAAATTTGAACCCAACACTTTGCTAGACCTTTATAAGAATACAAGAGATGAGGCCCAGAGACTCCAGTCTCTGCTGTCATTTGAAAATCTCCCCCTCTATTATGTATTTCTTTACTCCCCATACTGTCCAGAAGATTCTCTACAGGAAAAAGCTGTTTAACTCATGGAGTAAAACTCTACCTAGTATTTACAAATCAACCCTTGACTGAAAGCACAATGAAAATATCAATTTTCAGTTGGCAGGCCAAATTAAAGTTCTATTTTAGACATTTTTTCCTTATTCTCTTCCCCAGATACACAACTAAAATTATGATGATAGTTTCACATTTCCATAATTTATTTCTTTTTCTTTTTTATATTGGGCTTGTTTAAGTCCCCAAACCCAGAATGCCAATTTTATTTTCATTTGAGTCTTCTTTTCTTCTGAAAACTGCAAATTAAAGTCCCTTTATATTATTCCAAAAACAGGCTTCCTTTCTTTCCTTCATCCCTTGTCTCACAAATAATTGCTCCTTTGTGAAAAACTGAACAATAGCAAACCACTGGTAATCTGTTGCTGGTTTATATCCTGTATTTAACCAGCAAGTTGTTTAATCAGAAACATAATCTGACCTATTGGGTAATCCAAATTTCGTTTAATGTATCTAAGGATAATATATCTCCATCCTGAGAGAGATACTTTCATCTCTCTTTTCTTAGACAATGGAGACTTTTTAGTATAAAATAAGGCACACAAAATTATATCATTTGATAAAATGTGAAATTGGAAAATTAGAACTTTAATCAATATTTTATTTTTATCATTCCACAGAGGTTTTTGGTTTGGTCCCTTCTTCTTGCATTTTCTCTGAGGCAGCACAGAATTCTTCACAATTCTCTAATGTATGTTTTGGGATGTGATTATGATTACATGATATTGTGTTTCAGATTTGAATACTTTGTGGGTTGTTTCTAGTGACACTGTCTTTTAAAGTAATGCCAAAATAGAAAGAAAAATGTGGCAGAATTTCTGTTGAGAGACAGGAGCCTTTCAGTGCCATGGGTCCTCAGAAATCTTTCTCCTTTAACTTCTCTAGGTTGTCCTCTTATTCTGTTTTACTCCTTGGTAGTTAAGCACTGGACTACTACCTGAAAAACTGGTTCAAACCCTCCCAGAGATGCCTCAGAAGTAAGGCCTGGCAAACTGCTTCTGAAAGATCACAGCCTTGAACACCCTATGGAGTAGTTCTACTCTGCCAACATGGAATCGCCATGAGTCAGAAGTGGCTTGTCAGCAACCACGGCCAACAACAAACCACTTTAGGTTGATCAAATAATTGAGCTACCTTTACAGCATTTTCTATGAGATTGTTGCTCTACACTTAATTGGGAGTCAAGATACCTGGGTCCTCATCCTGCCTGCTTATTAACCAGGCTGACCTGAGGCCAGTCACTTATTCTTTCTGAGCCTCAGTTTTAACTCTATAGAATAGAGTGGTTGTGTGTGTGTGTGTGTGTTGGGGAGGAGGGGTTCGACTCAATGAACTCCAAGAGCTCTTCAAGGTCTTTATATTTTTCTGGGACTCAAAACAGAAATCTTTCTGGTTATTGCAATATAAACCCTGTGCTTTGAATTTTAAAAAATTTCCTTGATAATCTTCTCTTCCTGTATACTTCCATCTATCTCTGTGCAATCTATCCTTTAATATATATGCACTTATGTGTATACACACATACATGTATATCTCCCGTCTGTCTTCTCTATGCTTTGAACACGTGAGAGGGGATGAAGATGTTCTTATCAACTTAGACCTGGGTAGGATTGAAGAAATAGTGGATGGGAGCCTGGAGTGAGCAGAGAAGCCATTAAGGGAGGTGGTTAAGCATGCATTTAAGAATAACATTATAATGAACTGGAGGAATCCCAGAAAACATGGTCCCCGGCCTCTCTGTCAACACAGACCTGAAGCAATTCTCCAAGCCAACTCTTTAGACAAAGGTTGAACTGGACTGTGGGACATAAAATGATACTTGTGAAGAGTGTGCTTCCTAGCTCAAGTAAATACATGAGACTAAATGGGCACCTTCTGTCCGGAGGTGAGATGAGAAGGCAGAGAGGGTCAGGAGCTGGTTGAATGGACACGGGAAATCAGGGGTGGAAAGGAGGAGTGTGCTGTCACAGTATAGGGAGAGCAGTTAGGGTCACATAACAATGTATGTATAAATTTTTGTATGAGAAACTAACTTGAATTGTAAACTTTTACTTAAACTGCAACAATAAAAAAAAAAGAATAACATTATAATGATAATAATAATAATGGCCAATGCTAACTGAATATTTACAATGTGCCAGACACCATTCTAAACTCTTGAAGTTTAATGAATAAAATAATTTATTTCTTTTAACATTTCTCCAAGATGGATACTGCTAACATCTCTATTTTATATATAAGAAAATTGAGACACACAGAGTTTAGGTCATGGGTGGAAGTGCACGAGACCCTAGAATGGAAACTTGCCATCTGATTGTGAGAACGCTGGTTGGATTTAAAGTCTTGTACAGTTGTCATGATTAGTAAGTGAGAGAACTTGGATTTGAAAGGAGTAATTCTGACTCCAGAGCCCCTGCTCTTAACCAATACTGCCATACTGACCAGTGCCCTGTCTTGTCTAGAGTTCTTCCTGCTGCTGGTGCAGTGAGGGGACTTCCCAGTGCTACACAGCCACCTCCCTGGTCTGGATGCTTTGGCAAGTAGGAGATAGAGGTGGAGTCTTGGGAGATAGAGAAGGGACAAGCGGTCCTGAGCCTCCTTGGGGAGGTATTCGGACCAGGCTGGCCCCTGGTTTGGGTCCCCCCATCCCTAGGAGTCTCAGTTACCGACAAAAGAAGGGCACACCCTAAGCACTGCTGGGATTTCAGGCTCAGCAATACCATGTTTATGTTGAAGCTGCTGTGACTCACCCTCCAGTGGTGGGGGCATAGCAGGGTGAATGATCCTGGAATTTCTCCATTTGTGGAAGCACAGCTTATTTCAAGAACAAGAAACAAAACTCATTGCCAGTATGGGTGGCCTAGACTAAGATTTTCTGAAGGCATGGATGCTCTGTTGCTTGCCTAGCCCCATGGTCTCTGTCCCATCCACATCCTGATGTCCCACAGGTCTCGTGCTGCCACCTACATGCCCCTGCTTCATCACTGAACAATTTGTCTTTCTCATCATGATACTTATACATCTTATCCTGCACTAGCTACAGCTTCTTTGATTTACTGGAGTAAGAACTGCTGAAGGAGCCAGGTAGCCTAACCCCTGTGTTTCCCACCACCTTGCTCTTTTCATTCTTCATTCCAGAATGAAGGCTGTAGGAACTTGGGTGCTCACCTCTCCCCATCTGACTCCTAGGAGTGAGTGATTTCTGCGGCAGGGAAGGGGTATTTTCCTCTGGTCTCCTGTCTTCTTTGTTTAGGATTCACACATGTCCAGCTCTCTCAGGTAGGGCTTACTTTGGGCATTCATTCATTCATTCATACATTCAACAGTATTTTATATTTTGGAGCCCTGGTGGTGCAGTGGTTAAGAGCTCGGCTGCCAACCAAAAGGTGAGCAGTTTGAATCCACCAGTTGCTCCTTGGAAACCCTATGGGGCAGTTCTACTCTGTCCAATAGGGTTGCTATGAGTTGGAATTGACTTGATGGGTTTGGTTTTGGTTTACTATGTGCTAGAAGTCCATGGGTAGTGCAAGTGGCTAAGCACTTGACTACTAGTCAAAAGGTTGGCAGTTCGAACCCACTTAGAGGTACCTTTTAAGACAGGTCTGGCAGTCTGCTTCCAAAAGGCCACAGCCTCAAAAATCATATAGGGCAGTTCTACTCTGTTACATGGGGTTGCCATGAGTCAGAATCGACCTGATGGTGACTAGTAACAACAACACAGTTACAGGCACTTGAGAATACAGAACTAAACAAAATACTCTAACAGTCTAGTGGGTATAAAGAAGTATGTAGTATGTCAATAAATCCTGAAATGGAAAAAAGATGGGAAAGGGGATAAGAACTGAGAAAAACCTGTTGCTGTCAAGTCGATTCTGACTCACAGTGGCTCTATAGGACAGAGTAGAACTGCCCCATAGAGTTTCCAAGAAGCGCCTGGTGAACTGCTGACCTTTTGGTTAGCAGCCATAGCACTTAACCACTAAGCCACCAGGGTTTCCAAGGAAGTGAGAGTGGGGGTGAAATATTAGAAAGAGTGGTCAGAGATCACTGAGAAGGTGACATTGGAGTAAAGCCCTTTAAGAAGTGAAGGAGCAATCCAAGTGGCTATCTGGGGAATAACATTCAGTGTGGATGATTAGAAAATGTAAAGACCCCGGGGCTGGTTGTCTTATCTGAGGAAGCATCTTATCATGATCTGATTAGTTGGACCTGCCTGGGATTACAAATACCCTGTGCAGGGGAACTGGTGGCTGGGACACAGATAAGGCAGTTGAAAGAAGTTTTAGATGGCACAGCACAACCTGGCCTCTAAGGCGTAAGGACAAACTGAGTGGTCATCTAGGCTGGTAATGGGTGGAGAGAATGTATCCAACAATTGGATGGAAGTAGTGGTGGTCATTTGCCTATTGTCTCTCAGCTCTAAATCCATCCTTCTATGCTCTGCTTTGTAATGTTGGGGCTGGGACTCTGCAAACTACATTCAGAAATTTACTTTACCATCAGGGTTCCTCTTAGGTTCTGCCAATAGAAAGACAGGAGGAAGAGAGAAAAGTGTCATTTCCTGTTTTCGGTATCAGTGTCTTTGCTGCAGCAGTGGCGTTTCATACTAAACATGGCAGTTTGTTCCGGCGTCCAGTTTCTTTCCACATTCTCCAAACCAGCCTCAACATGTCCCCTCAGTGGTACCAGCAAAACCAAGTTATAAACCACCTCAGAGGTCAGAGCGCTAGTTTCATGGTGCCCCTTCTTTCTAGCTCCTAAGTTCTCATAGCTCCACCCCCTCCCTTTTTGTTCCCCTAGTCTTAGGCCGGTAGCTGCTTTCTGCAGTTATTATTTCTGCTCAGTCAGCCTCCAACCCTGTGTGACCAACTCCTCATATTAAATCTCTTTTGTTGAAATACCTAGTGTGGTGCCTATTTTCCTGACTGGACCGTGACCGATAAAGGAGTAGAGCTTAGAACACGGAATCCGAGACGGAGGTTTTACTCAGGAATCTAGGCGTGTAAGTAGTTAGTCAACAGGTGGCTAAAGAGATGCTGGGAATACCTATGTGACTCTCTGGTTTACTTGTCTGTAGTAATTGGAATAATGATACCTACTTTCTATTTTTCTAAGGAAGGCTGAGAGTGTTAGTTAATTTAATAAAAGAGGTACTTGTACAGAGACCTGGAAGGAGTCTAATTTCAAATTTCAGAAGACCACTTGACGCAGTTTAAGCAACAAATTGTACTGTAAGGATACGGAGGTGTCTTATGGGATCCAAGAGCAGGAAGAGTATCTTGACATTGGGAAGAGCTTGCGACTGGGAACTAGAAAGCTGCAAGAATTCTCGCTTGCCATTGCGTTGTTCGCTTGTTGGCTTCATTCTTTTCTCTCTGTAGACTGGCTTTCTCATCTCTCCCAGGACTCCTGACGAGGAGAATATTACCACCTATGTTTTCAGCATTGCCATCGCCTCTTATTAAGAAGCTAGTTCAGATTGGAATTGCAACCCCTCGCTCCATTCCACAATTTTATGAAACAGAATTCAAGAAACAGCTTGGGTCAAGTCCTGATTCCTTCAGTTATGGCCAAGGAAGTGGAGGTTATGTAATACAAGCTTGGATTCTGGTAGTCCACCCCTATGGAGAGGGGGTAGTAGTGAGTTTACTGTGGACTGAGCAGACCTACAAGTGTCTTCTACTCTGGGCCTTAGGAATGTTGATGAAACTTGGAATTGGGGGCCATGACCGGAAGTAGGTCTTTAATCCCAGATGGACTTGCCATAACTCTGCAGATCCTCCCACCTCAGGCTCCCATCAGTTCTGAGAAGGAGAGGAGGGAGGTGAGACAAGAGACTGCAGGAGAGAATCTCGGCTCTAGATTCAGGACCCATCTCTCCACTCACCTCTGCCAGATCTCTTTCAAGTATATTCCAGATTTCTCATAAAAATAATTCTACCACTAATCTTCATGTTGTTGAAGTAACCGGGGTTCCCCGTGGGCTAAGCAAAGAATGAGAGATTGCAGGGCTTGATCAGTGTCCTCAGAGACTGCTGACATTCCACGGGGTGGTTTTCCTCAGGCTCTGTTCCCTTTAAGCTATTCCTTCACCCCCCTGTTTGCCCCAGGGATGCTTTACATATTTATTTTCCTCTTTCTTTTGTTTTGTTGACCTCAAATCAAAAGTTTAAATGAAGTCATTTCATGCAACTGCATGGTGTTTTGGAAAGACTAATGGACAAGGATTCAAGAGATGCGGGTTTTATTCTGTGCTTTCCCCTCCTGTATTGTGACTTGGACAAGCCGCTTAACTGACTTGGGCCTCAGCTGTAAAACAAAGGGGTTCGACTGGTTGCCCTCTGAGGCTCCTTCCAGCATATGCTCCAGGGGTGGAGGAGCTATCCCTTGCCTTATGTTGCACGGGGGTCCCAGAATTGAAACTTGCTTTGCTAACTGTGAGAACTCAGGCAAAAGACCACTGTTGAATTTTGATAGAGCCTGGCTTGGTACATGGGCCATGAAGGGCCTTGGAGAACACAGATCCCATCTGTGAGACTAATATCCGAGCCTTCCCAGAAGCAGACAAGGATTACATAGAATTGGAATCTGGTCTTTATCTTGAAAGGCAATTTGAGCTGCTGGACGTTCCAAGCTGGAGTTGTACAAGGAAAAATAACATTGGTGGTATAAATTCTTTTCTGCTTTGAAATACATTGTGTGTTAGAAAGAGAGAGGAGGTGTATATAGGGTATCTCAGGACAATAGGATGGAATTACTGGTATGCACTGAGAGCTGAATGATATGACACTGTCTTAGTTACCTAGTGCTGCTATAATAGAAATACCAAAAGTGGATGGCTTTAACAAACAAATTTAGTTGCTCATATTTTAGGAGGCTAGAAGTCTGAATTCAGGGTGCCAGCTCTAGGGGAAGGCTTTCTGCCTTTGTTGGCTCTGAGGGAAGGTCCTTGTTCCTTGGTTCCCTGGCAAGGGCGCATTATCCAGTAAGCACAGTATGTACCGGCTTACAGTAAGCAAGGTATGCACAGGCTTAATTGTGTTTACTTACTAATCTGTACTGCACAGTTTCACATGAGTTTCACGTCCCGTTCTTTGATCTACAGGCCAGAAGTCCGAATTCAGAGCACTGGCTCATGGGGAAGTCTTTCTGTCTTGTAGGCTCTGGAGGAAGTTCTATGTCCATCAGGACAGTGTCTTCCCAGCCGTGTCTGCAGGCAGGCTTCTCTCTGGCCGTTGGCTCCTTGGCCCCTCGTCCCCTACCCTGCTTGAGAAAGTGTTACAAAGCTCTTCAGCTCTGTTGATATGTGCCTGGAGGCAGCTGACTCTTCCAGGAAGCCTCCTGCCAGAAGGTGCTCAGCTCTCTCACTCTGTGGGTCGGCTTCTGCACCATCTCTTGCCAGTCTCCTGGTTCTGCTGCCACCGTCTCTCTGCCACCGGTTCTAACCACCTTGCAGGATCTCCAGTGTTACAACACTGTCTCTGTGTCTCCTGGTTCTAGGAGGTTCTCAGCACAGGGACCCCGGGTCCAAAGGACATGCTCTGCTCCTGTCTCTTCTTCTTGGTGATACTGAGGTCCCTTTGATCTGTGATGTGGTGAAAATGAGGTGAAATTGTGCACTACAGATTAGTAAGGTAACACAATTAAGCTCATGAATACCTAGCTTATTAGGTAATCCATGCCTGTAACCCTGGTGATCTTCAAGTGATGTGGCATCTATCTTCCCCCATCTCTGCTTGCTTGTTTAATGTCCTTTATATCTCCAAAGAGACAGACTCAAGATATGCCCTACACTAATCCTGCTTCGTTAACATAACAAAGACAACCCATTCCCAAATGTGATATAACCACAGCCATAAAGTTTAGGATTTACAACACATATTTTGGGGAGGACACAATTTAATCCATAACAGACATGAAGCAAAGTCTCTAAAACAAGTTTTGAAGGTTAAAATATATTTAATACTTATTTACAAAAACCAAACCAAATCCGTTGCCATCAAGTTGATTCCATCTCATAGCAACCCTATAGGACTGAGTAGAACTGCCCCATAGGGTTTCCAAGGAGCTGCTGGTGGATTCGAACTGCCAACCTTTTGGTTAGCAGGCGAGCTTTTAACCACTACACCACCAGGGCTCCACTTACATACAACCACAAAAAAAAACAAAAAACCCAAACCTTCTGCCATCAAGTCAATTCTGACTCATAGCAACCCTATAGGACAGAGTAGAACTGCCCCATAGGGTTTCCAAGGATTGGCTAGTAGATTTGAACTGCCAACCTTTTGTTAGAGCAGCCTGAGCTCTTAGCCACTGCACCACCAGGACTCCACTTATATACAAGCCCTCTCCAAATAGGCACTTACAGATATTAGCCTCTCCCACTTCTCAGTGTCCTCCAGAGGTATATCAGGCAAGTAGGGTGAGTCCCTAAAAGTAAGGCTCAAATAACTAAGAGTTCTTTGATTTTTCTAAGCTTCTCGGATCCCTAACAGAGCAGTTAGTGGGGACTACATTTTTTCTCTCACAGACGCCCGAAAAACCCCAGCCCGTAAGCCAGCCAGCTGAGGGTCTTCAAGTTTCAGAAGGAGGGTTATCATTCTGTACAAGAGCACTGCTTCAAACGGAACCGAGCATGGAAAAAGATGCTACTGCCAGAACTCCACTCTGCCCTGAAATCAGGATGTATGAGAGCTGGGAGATGGCTTCACTAGCTGGGGGTTGTTTTCACGGAGTGCAGACAAGGATATGGCATAGATGGCAGCAAGGGAGATTCGGGATAGACATAAAGCAGAACTTTTGACACTGAGTGTTGATAAACGCTCAGGTTGTTGAGAGATCCTGTTCTCTGGAGACATTTAAAAGTAGGTTGCTTTCTTATCTGGCAAGAACAGTTAGGGTTTCCAGACTGTAGCCTGGAGAAGGATTACATTCCTAGAATGATGTGACATAAATTGTTTTGAAAAACTTTTTGTGGTCCTCACTCTCCTCAGGGAATCTAAGTCTGAGTTGCAATTCTGAGTTTTCTGTAGTTATTTTTTCACCTCTCACCTCAGAATTTCTGTGGAGGTGAGGAATTCTTTTCCACAGTGAAAAATGAAATGGAAGAACAGCAAAGCAGATGCAGGGCACAGAAACCAGATAACCTAGTTCACTAGAATTAAGTGTAAATTACGAGTCTAGAGTCTATGAGAAGATTGGTTGGTGATACCAAATGGGTAGAAAGAACATCGAGAATCAGAAGAGACGGTTTCAGACTCAGATTGTACCAGGTACCAGCAAAAAAACCTCCAACAAGCTACTACTTCTCTGAGCTTCATTCCCCTCGTACATATTGGGGCTGTCAGTGGATCAGATGAAGTCATGTCCTGTGGAAGTAGTCTTTAAACTATGAAATATTGTATGTGGTATTGTTAAAAACACAGGCAAATAAGAACCTTATTTTGGCTTAACTTGGCTTTTCAGCTCATCTATGAGAGAGTCACCACACAGATTGATTTAAAAAAAATTTTTTTTTTCCTATTTCTCATTTCTTTCTCTGGTGAAGTGCTAAGAAAGAGTGACACCATCAAAGACAGGCTTTAGGGGTAAGAAAGAAGGGAAGAAAAATGGCTCAGATGATTCTCCATATAGATAACAAGGCTTCAATTCCTGAAAAAGTAAGAACTGACCGCATTTCCCACATACTCTGAAATTGTTCCTGTTCACCGCATAAACACACGGCACTTTATCGTCAGCAAAGTACGCGCGGGCGCGGGCGCGCGCACGCGTGTGTGTGCGTCTATGTATTCTAGCAACACCAGCTATGATCTTGGGAAAGTTATTTAGCTTCTCTGTGCATTAGTTTCCTCATATGGAAATTGGAGAAATGATAGTACCCACCTCTTGATGTTTTTGTGAGAATTAAATGAAATAATACACATAAAGTTCTTAGAAGAGTTCTTGGCACATGTTATTGCTGTTATTAGGTGCCGTCGAGTTGGTTCCAACTCACAGCGACCCTATGTACAGAAAGAAACACTGCCCGGCCCTGCATCATCTTCACGGTCATTGTTTGCTTGAGCCCATTGATGCAGCCACTGTGTCAATCCATCTTGTTGAGGGTCTTCCTCTTTTTTGCTGACCCTCTACTTTACCAAGCATGATGCTTGGCACCAAGTAACTATTTTTTCCTCATCTCATTTGGTCCTCACAACCCTGTGAGTTGTCAGTTCTTGTCATCCCCATTTTATAGGCAGAAAAGTTAATGACTTGTTCAAGATGCCTCTGTGCAGTAGTGGCTTGGACTCGGATCATTTGCCACTAAGATTCCTTACAGGAGAGAAGCATCTAGTAGTGTCTAGCTCAGCCCACAAAGGCAAAAATTCCTTAGAATTAAATTATCTTTGAAAGACCTGTAAATTGCTTATAAAGAGAGTACTCATGCTTTTACGGATACAACTCCGTGGAATAATTCTTAATCGTTAAAATTTGACATCCAGGAGCTAAACCCAGGAAGAAACCAAAAGAAAGTCTGCACGCGGTTGTTGGAACATTCAAACCATTCTGCTTTTAAGAAAACCAGAGTGAGTCCGCTTACCTATGAGGTCTCCTCCATACTTGTTTTTAAAATATATTAAGACTTTATACCTTAGTATAAAGGTATAAAGTATGTATGTCAGTACTTACATACAAATACATACAATACATACAAACTGTTTAGTACCTCAATCGTGCTGTCTACTGTGGACAGTTCAACCAATAATAAGCTGTCTTATCTTAAGGAAGGAGTCCCTGGGTGGCTCAAACACACATATATAAATTACAGTGTTTCTGAATTTCCTCAAGATCCTTCCACCAGTAGCTTCACGCCCAGAAGAGGAGCACCTAAATAGAGCAGAAGGCCTAATTTGCAATTTTAAGAATTCCAGCCCTGCTCAAAACTCTATCAAATAATTCTGTGAGTCCCCAGTAAATTTCCTCTGTGTGTCCCGTGAATTAGTCTTCCCCACTTTCAAGTAACATTTGCCATTTTCTTTCTTTCCGTCTCTGGTTTCCTGCAGTAATGGCTGTTGTCAGGGTTGAAGATGCCCACCCCATTTCTTCCAACCAAAGCTGTCTTCAGAAGCTTCAAATCTGATGATTCCTCCTAATGCTCTAATGCCCTTGAGATAGTTTAGTAAAATATTGCTTTCAGCTTTTCCTTGCTTCTTTTTTTTTTGTTAGCACCTTCTTCCTAGGTTTACAGCTTTGCCCCCAGATTTGCCTGAAGAAGACCTGAATGATAGAGACAGTATTTTTCTTACAACTGCTCCTTACCTTTGACACAACTCTGTTGCTTTTGGAGCTATCTTTGTCCCTTGATTCTCTCTTAGCTAGTTTTAACTCAGGAGTCTCCTTGGTCTGCCTACAAATAGACTCTTGACAGCTCTGCCCATCCTTCCTCAGACAGATTGAGGTAGTCTGGGTTTTGGAGTCAACATCACTGGCTCAATCCTGGCTATGCGCATACAAAAACAAGCAGTCCTGCCTATGGAATAAAACCACCTGAAATATTGGTGTTTGATAACACATACCTACTCCTATAGGTGACCAGTGACCAGTTGTTGTCAAGACTCTGACTCACGGCCACCTCATATGTGTTAGAGTAGACCTATGCTCCATAGGGTTTTCAATTGCTGCTTTTTTTTCAGAAGTAGACCTCTAGACCTTTCTTCCGAGGCACCTCTTAGTGGAGTTGAACCTCCAGGCTTTTGGTTAACAGTTGAGTAGATTAATTGTTTGCACTGCACTGGGACTCCATACCCATAGGTACCTCTTCTTTATTAGGTTCTGTCTTTATGAAGTGATTACACTGTTTTTCATATTTGACCCAGCTTACCAATTGTGTGAAATCGTAGATCATATTATTGGTGCATTCTTTATGGCCATGACAAAAAGATGAATTTCTATAGGTCTAGATATTTGGGGAATATTCTAGGACTATTTCTATAACCAAGTGACTTTTGTTGCCTCAGGAAAGCACTCATTAAAGTACCTGATAAATGCTCAATATCAGTATATGTTTATTGAGTAGAGCTGAATGCCTTGGTCTTAGTCATCCTCAGACCTGACTTCAGATGTCCTAACTTGCTTGAAGAGACTTCTTAATGGGTTTATCTCTGTACTGTCTCTTCTCTTTGTAAAATAACCCTGGTCCTAGTACACCACTGTCCCCTTAGGTCTTGTTTTCTACCTTTAATCCTCTCTGTGGCTGCTCTCTCAACAGTCTCCAAGCTCTGCGTGTCCTCTTCAGGCTGACGAGCACAGATATGAAAGCCAGCTTTCTGACTGTCAGACTGGTGCTGACCTTAAGAGCCTTTTAGGGACTTAATAGGAGCCCTGGTAACACAATGGTTAAGTGCTCGGCTGCTAAACAAAAGGCTGGCAGTTTCAACTCACTTAGGGACTTGGCAAGACCTGCAAATCCGTTCCTGTAAACATTATAGACTAGAAAACCCTGTGGGGCAGTTCTACTCTGTCACATGGGGTCGCTATGAGTTGAAAGTTGACTTGATGACACCCAACAACAGCACAACAGGAACTTAGTACCGTCAGCTTCGCTCTTAATTTCATGGGCATTCCAACTGGGAGTCTCCTTATCTCTCTGTTCCCCTTATAAAGCATGTCCTGCTCCACACTTAACATGAGAATGCCCTTCTGGGATCTCTTTCCACCTCCTTTTCCTGTTTGTCCCATCTCCCTTCATCCTCATCTTGGAGGCCATGATCACCTGCCAAGTACGAGTGGAGATGATGGTAATAGCTCAGGAGACCAGGGGAGGGGGTCTCTTTACCATGAGGACATCTCTCAAAGACAGGTTGGGTCTTCTCAACCCCCCTCTTTCAATCTACCTTTCTCCACAGGTCTCCTACCCTTGAGCCCCTGCTTGCCCTGGAGTCCCTGTTAAGAAAAAAGGAAGTGGCTTTTGGGTTGATTCCAACTCATAGTGACCCCATGTGTGTCAGGGTAGAACTGTGCTCCATAGAGTTTTCAATGACTCTGATCTTTCAGAAGTAGATCACCAGGCTTTCTTCTGAGGCATCTCTGGGTGGATTTAAACCACCAACCTTTCAGTTAGTAGCTGAGCGCTTAACCATTTGCACCACCCAGGGACCCCATCTAGACTCACGGAGAATCAGGGCCTCCAGGACAACTCCAACCTATGTTTGGTCAGAAATCATCCAGGCTCTGAAGGGTTAAGGCTGAGAGCCTTGATGGGTGGATTATTAGCTATCTTTCGGAGAGCAGAGCCAAGCAAGGGCTCCTCCCCTGTCGCCTGCACACCCCTTTAACATGATCTCTGGCCATGGCTGTGGAAAGGAGAAAAAAAAAAAGTTTTCAAAATAATTTAGAAAGTCTTTGTACACGCTTGTGTTTTCATTTAGCAGCATGAGTCCGGGACAGCAACAGACCCTCAGAGGCAGCCGCCAACTGGGAATTGAGTGGAAAAATATAGAAATCCTGGACTCTGGAACTGTCCAATTTGTTTTGGTTGGGGAGCTGGTTAGGGGCAGGGATTAAATCAAATCTTTTTCAGGGAGGGCTCAGCTCTGGGCTTTCATGGCCAAAATACTAAAGATCAACTCCATGTGTGTGACCCAGCTGGCCTGGGAGCTTCCATTGGAAGAGAACCCAAATCTTAAGTTCTGCTCACAGCTTCAGCTCAAGTAAGAAAAACGAGGTGGTGGTGGGGGTCACAGTGGGGTGGCCAAGTCTTAGGACTTGAGGAGGGATGCGAGTGGGGATGAGGCGGAAGGGAGCTGTGTCTTTAAGTCTATTCTATGGTTATACATATTTTTTCTTCTATGAATGGGTTTTGCTGTAAATTATAGCTTTGCCCGTGGTCCCTTGGGTCAAAAGAAATAGTCTCTAAACAGAAAACAGCTCTGATTGGTGACTTTCTGTCTTCCCTCCCCAACCCCCTTCCTAATTGAAACCAAATGTGCAATATATTGGATGCTGGGATCCCTGGCGCTTTCCCAGGAATCCTCAGAATGTGAGGTTTCTCTCAAAGGCATCTTGCATCAGCCTGTGGATGTATGCCTACCACCAGGCTCCTTCATAGGCAAAGTGGAAAAAGAAGCGTTTCACAACAAATTCTTTTTCTTGGGTTGGGGGAACGCAGTGGATTATAGCTCTGTTTTCTTCTTTCAAAAACTGTTCACCCCTGGATGAAAGTAAGTTATGTGATTTTCTTCTTCTTCTTTTTTTGGTCTTTTGTGAAAACGAAAGCTCCGAATGAACTTCTCGTGGTGTCTCAGGAAAAGTTTTCAAAAGGAGGTAGAAGGCTGATTTGCAGTCAGGCAAGGAGGGGAAGGGAATTGGGCGCACAAACTTGAGAAACCAAGGACCCTGTGTTTTCAGGGGTCTGGATTTATGTTACAGAAGGAAGAATAAACAGCACTGATGACCAAACAGGGCTGAAGCAAAATAAATGAATCCATAGCAGCTGCAAGATACAATAAACAGACTTAGCAGAGTTGAAGTTGTTGGCAGGCAAGACAGGCCGATTGCAGAGTTGGTTTCAGGATGGAGAGACCAGAGCAGGGGATCTGGGGTTTTAGGAGTTTGGTGTTGGTGTTTGAGGGTCCTGAGTTTTGAGGAAGCGAACAGGGGCCAAGCACTTTCAGTTTTTCAGGGGAGTTGTGTATTTAATTGTGAGAAGGGCTACTTTCGATGAGGAGTAGCTGTGCATGGAGGTCTGGGGTGGCCAGGCGGGAGGCCGGTGTATGGAGGATTTTTCAGCTGGTGACGCTGAAATGCAGCTGGCCTTCCTCATTTCTTCCTCCCCACTAGCTCTGGGGTACCTTTCCCTTTGTTACTGGATGACTTGGGGCTACTTTCCATAAGGACCTCTGAGTCCTGGCCTTAGCTCAAGAGCCCCATCCAAAGGGAAAGAGAATTTTTCTGAGTGGCTGAAGTCCTCCGGCCAGCCATTTGAGATGAGAGTTCGACAGTGTTGAAGCCAGTAGGGGGTTCAGCACCATCTTGCCGACCGCTTGACTTCTGCATCCTTTCCATAGAGGAGCATGGAGCTAGAGTCCTGAAAAGGGCCTGGGAGATCTCATCTGACCCTCTCACTTCACAGATGTCAAAAATGATACTCAGGAAGAGGGACCAACTCGGTCAGGGTCACACAGCATGTTAGTAGCTGAGTGAAAATGAAATTGAGGTTCTCTTTTCGGCTAGTCCAGGGATCTTTTCACTCCATACCTCTACTTTAATGTTCCTCTTCCAGCTTATATTGGCCGAGACAATAGAGGCAGTTTAATTAGCAAGTCACCATAAGTACATTCGTTATCAGCAAGAGAGGATCCTAATGGCGGTTCATCAGCTAATGGTATCCGCTGTTACAGTTGGGTATGTGTGTGTGTGTAAATAAAAAGGCTAACATTTGAGTACCTAGTGTGCACCAGGCTCTAGGCTCAGAGCATTACATACATTATCTGATTTAATTCTCATGGTTATTCCTGTTATATAGAGAAGGACATGAAGGCTTGGAGAAGGTGAAACGGGTTACTCAAGGAAGTGCAGCTATTAAGTTTGAAACTCATGTGTGTCTGACTCCAAAACCTGTGCTCTTAATCACTATTTAATAATACTCCCCTCACCCCTCTCCACACATACACTTGGCTACTTTGGGAGTCAGATTCTGGTTTCTCTTGGTGAGCAGGGGATGAAGGTGTTGGGCTGGGGGAGCAGTATGGATTCTCTCCCTGTAGTCACTTCTGCACTTGGACAGACATTGACCTGGACATGAGAAAGGGGCTTCAGGTAGACATCACTGTGTGGGTTCATTTCTGGGTGCTTGGTATATACTTAACATTTTGTTATGCAAAGATCCTGGGATTTAGAGTCAGAAGACCCAAGTTCAAGTTCTGGCTCTACCTTCTACTGTTTAGCAAAGTTACTTTACCTTTCTGAATCTCTGCTTCTGTAACTATTAAATGGGAAGAATAGCAATACTTTTCAATACGGCTGTTTTCAGAGATATTGGAGATGAATGCACGCTGAAGCCTATGAAGGGCTGAACAACATCCATTACTATTATGATGATTACTGAAAACCAGAACAGAATGGGCCAGGCAGTTGGTGCCGATGCTGGCCGGAGGGCAGTTGTATTTGTCTGTGCGTGAAACTCCGAAATGGGTGACCCAAGTCTTAATGCCCTTCTCCTTTGAATGGAAATGATCCCTCTTCATGGGGAATATGCCTAGGTTTTCTATCTGAAACTCTTCTATGGTGGCCTGGCCGGTCCATGACTCCTCACTCAAAGCAGTAGAGGCTGAAGGACACCATGCTTGTTGAGCACTTTCTGCCTCACACACGTGAGTCTGTGCCATCTCTAACCAAGAAGGGTTTAGTCAGGACCAGTCTACCAGTTTCTCCTCAAAGGAGTTTATCTTTCGAGGAGCTTTATATCTGTCTGAGGATGGATCTTTGACCCAGGACCTTCTTGTCACCAGGGTAGCCTCGCACATCTCCCCTTCCCACATATCTCACCCCTTCCTTTATTTCCCATCCCCTCTTCTGTGCCTGGGTCAGAAGGAAGGCAGTTGCTGCTGGGGTGGTGGGGCATGCAGGGAGGAGGTCCCTGCCTCTGCTTCTGGTTAAGATCCATTTGCTTCATAAACACCAAAGGTAAGGGAAGTCATTTGCAGAAACTTTTACTTAGAATCCTCAAATTGAAACTTCTACTTGTGTCCATGTTGTAGTGGGAGAATCCTCCAAAAGACCTCATTGCCTATCCAACACCCTCAGCCTTTTGGTTAACTCATTGTCTTCTTCCCTTCTTACACGGTCATGTTCCAGACTTTAAACCACGTGACTTACATACTGAATCTAGTAATGAATCTAGTTCAAACCTTCCCATAAGGTTGCATTTTTAATAGACACAGTAAAAAACTAGAATGGCTACCCCCCATGCGTTAATGTCACACTATTTTTAATTAGCATTAACTCTCAGGCGTCCTTCCCAAGTCCTTTCACAAGATCCACTCTCCGTCACTTTACATCAACCACACTCAAACACACAACTCAAGCACACATCTCACAGGCATCCAGAAAGCAAACACCCATCTAAAAACTGACCTCCACAGACATGTGCCAATGCCTTATGCCAGCTCACATAAATGGTGACCTGTCCGCAACACAGACACACTGGATTCTTTATACCTCTTGCCCTGTTTGCAGTCCTGCAACGTTTCAGTCGGCTTTTTCCCAGCATAACAGTGACTACACAGTCCAGAAATGCTTCCAACATCCCCAGGCCTCCCAGAGCTTCTCTGAATTCAGCACTATCCCCAATGAGGGCTGCTCACCAGTAAATTCGAACTTCCAGGTATGCCTTAAAGGTTTTCAGACTAATTAAGTCAGAATGGCTGAGGGTGGAGATGGGGAATCAGTACTTTGAAGTGTTCCTCAGGTCATTCCAACGTGAGCCAGGGTTGAGTGCCTCTGCTGATACATCTCCAAATTGGTGCCCCAGCCACTCCTTAGTGTGGATTAAAGGCAGATGGTGATGCTGTGGTTAAAGCGACCAACTGCTAACTGAAGGCTGGTAATTCGAAACCACTAGCGGCTTCTGGGAGAAAGATGTGGCAGTCTGCTTCCGTAGAGATTTACAGCCTTGGAAACCCTATGGGGTGCTATGAGTCGGAATAGACTCAATGGCAGTGGGTTTGTTCTTCTGTTTTGTTTTGTTTTATTTTATAGGGTCACTATGAGGTGGACCCAACTCGATGGCAATGGGTTTGGTTTTTTTTTCTTTGATAGGATCGCTACGAGTTAGAATCAACTCAATGACAGTGAGTTTGATTTTCTGGGGTATATAGTTGCTGGAGCCCTGGTAATGTAGTGGTTAAGAACTTGTCTGTTAACCAAAACCTTGGCAGTTCAAATCTACCAGGTGCTCCTTGGAAACCCTATGGGGCAGTTCTACTCTGTTCTATAGGGTCAACTATGAGTTGGAATTGACTTGACGGCAATGAATTTTGGTTTTTAGGGAGAGAAATCAACCATGCTGCCTCCCTTCCTCCATTTGTCCTTATAATAAATTTTACTATCAGTGCCTCCTTCCTCTGGTTTGCTTCTCTGAGCTTGGTTGAGACTTCCTCATAATGTACCTTTTCCCCTTAAGTGGAAGCTTGTCCAAACTCTTCTCTGATGTGAAGCCGCATAGATCTGGCTACTAATCCCAGCTCTACACTCACTGGCTATGTGACTTTGGACAAGCTGCTTAAACTCTCTAGGCCTCGATTTTCCAGTCTGTGAAATAGGGATTATAATTCCCATCTAACAGGTATTACAGGTGCCATTTGCAGAGTACTTAGCACAGTGCTTAGTTCATAGCTAATAAACGTAACTTGGCACTGCTGTGTTGGATACCCTGTTCAGCCACACAGCACTAGTCCAGCAATTTTCCCTTAGCCCATCCCTCAGTCCAACAACATTTGTCTAGGCCAACAATGTTCACTCACTGAAATCTACTTCTGCTGGGAATACTCCCCAAAGTACTTTCACAGTGGAATAGACATAGGTTTAAATTCTGGCTTTGCCACCACTTACTAGCCGTATAAGCTAGGACAAGATACTTAGCCTCATTTTTCTCGTCTCACAAGATTATTAGGAGAAATAGATGCTGCTAGATATGCAAAGAGGCCAGCATAGAGTCTGTACATAGTAGATGCTCTGGATGAATGAATGCTCAGTAAATGTTACGCCCCTTATTTTTTTTCTGATGGAGTCTTCAATACTTGCTCGTCTAGAAATCTAGACTGGTGGGAACTGATACTATGATCTGTTTGAAATGGGCTTTCATGGATTGAAAAAGACAATGGTTGTTTTATTTCCTCAGCCCCACTTCTTCCACCTCACCCGATCCTACCTTTAATGCTCATGACAGACTTGTGCATATTACTATCTTTTAATGAGGAACAAAGAACAGGAGTGGGTTACCTGGCTGGTCTACTCAACATGAGAGAGGGAGAGAGAGAGAGAGAGAAATTGAGAGATGTTGGCTTGTAGAGAAGAAGGGATACTACGTATTGGGCAAGATAATCCTATTACAATAAAATGATTTAGAGGGCAGTATAAAACAATACGGAGCCCTGGTAGCACAGTGGTTAAGAGCTTGGCTGATGTCTTCGTCATCTAGTGCTGCTCTAACGGAAGTACCACAAGTGGATGGTTTTAACAAAAAGAAGTTTATTTCCTCACAGTCTAGTAGGCTAGAAGTCCAAATTCTGGATGTCAGCTCCAGGGGAAGGCTTTCTCTCTGTCGGCTCTGGAGGAAGGTCCTCGTCATCATCAGTCTTCCCCCAGACTAGGAGTTTCTCTGCACAGGAACCTTAGGTCCAAAGGACGTGCTCTGCTCCCAGTGCTTCCTTCTTGGTCTTTCAAGGTCCCCAACTCTCTGCCTGCTTCCCTTTCCTTTTATCTCTTGAGAGATAAAAGGTGGTGCAGGCCACACCCCAGGGAAACTCCCTTTACATTGGATCAGGGATGTGACCTGGGTAAAGGTGGTGTTACAATCCCACCCTAATCCTCTTTAACATAAAATTACAATCACAAAATGGAGGCCAACCACACAATTCTGGGAATCATGGCCCAGCCAAACTGATACACACATTTTTTAGGGAGACATAATTCAAACTATGACAGCTGATAACCAAAGTTCCACAGTTCAAATCCACCAGCCGCTCCTTGAAAACCCTATGGGGCAGTTCTACTGTGTCCTATAGGGTTGCTATGAGTTGGAGTCGACTCGATGGCAACAGGTTTGGTTTTTTGGTTTTGGCATAAAACAGTATGGCCCATAATTGCTAAACTGTTGTAATGGAATGCAGAATGCATTCAGGAAAGGGAGAGACGAGTTAATAAAAGAGAAGCCAGGTTTTGTCCTCTGTAGAAGTTCTCCAGTAACAAACTGGTCCCACCAAGAGTTCTAAGCTGGAAAAACCACTGGGGAAAACTGGCTTTGACTTGTTTATGTTCACGTTTTTATCCTTTACTCTGAATGCTGAAGTCTCTACCCCTTTTTTCCATCCGGCTATGTTTCTTTGGAGTTTCTAACCTGCTTCTCTCCGGATCGGTCTGGGGTCCCTCAGCAATTCAGTTGTATTCTATTTGATTTAATTTTACTCAACAAGTTTTACTGACTGCTTTTTAGTGTAAGACATTTCTTAATACTATAACTTAATAAAGGAACTGAGATGTACAGATGCCTGTAGTGAGATGTTCACCGAAATGCTAAAATTATTATCTTAATAACCTTTCTCCATCGATTTGATTTTTATATGCATATATTTGCATATGCTATGACTGAGCCTACACTATTCAGATATGACTAGACTGGAAATAATTCTTTTCTTCTTTTGATTTGTGTTCTTATTTTATGTCCTTCCTGTTTCCCATAATAATATTTGTTATTTCCAAGTTTTTGTAATTTTCCAAGCAATGGAGAATCCCAGCATATGGCAAGTTATGTACTTGTTAGTTTCCTGGAATCCCAGATACACTTGGCTTCTAAGCACCCAAGAAGGTCAGATCTGAGCTAGTCCAAGTATTTCTAGAGACCTGGGACAGCAATGAAAAGACAGAGAAATCCTAAACATGGGTTTATACTTACTCTGAAGCTTCTGGACTCAGCTGGGCTTCTCCTGGAGATCAGAAATTGTCTATAATGGATTCACTTATTCAAGAAATCTTTGGGGAGTCCTTTGGACCCATTGCTCGGAAGATAATGCTGCCGGGCGCTCTGTGGTTTGAGTTAGAAGGACAGGCATGTGATAAATAGAACCTCATGTGCATGATGTAATGAGAAGAACATACAGTGAGGTTTTGGCCCCAGCACCATAGTTTTCTTGATTATTGTTATTTTTTTTAAATCCCAGAGGAGTCTTCTAACTTCACTGGGCCTCAAATTCCTCATCTGTCTTCTTCATGAGATTTTTTTCCCCTCCTTTTAGGCTCAGATAGAAAAATGTGTAGGAAACTTTTAAAGTGGTAAGCACTGTGTCTATGAAGATGGTGGATGGTGATGCCCTTTTGGATACATTTCACACGTAGTTAATCTAGCAAAATTTGCTGTAGTGCAAGATTGTTCTTAGAGTCTTAATGGCTTAGGCAACCAAAATGACTTGACAGAGAAGACGTTGAAAATGCGGAAAATTGCCTAGTGGTTTTAGCAATTTTTTTCTTTTTAAATTGTAAACACTAGGCTACGAGTTCCAAAATTATGAGACAATCAAAATTGAAGGGAATTCTTACATCTAAGATTCTTATTGATTTTATTTTCTCACTCAAATAGTTGTGATTAAAAAAAAAATCGAAAGGTATTTTTTACCCATTATGAATTTCATAGTGTCCTGGTTTACTCTGTCATAATTTTGCTTTTTCTGTGTTCATTCATTCATTCATTTGTTCCTTGACAAATAGTTATGGAATGCCTACTCTCTGCTGGGCACTGTTTAGCAGTGTTTTGGATGTTTTTGATCACCCATTAATTTAGACAGGTATGATTTGGGGAAGGGTAATATGAATTTGAGTGGACAAAATTTGATTTGGAAAATTGATATCCAGATTGGCTTAATAAGAGTTTGCTTTTTACAACAGTTAAATAAAAACTTCAAAAATATTTCTTGTATGGTGATGGTTGGTAGAACTAGGTATTGGGCAAAAAATAAGACCCAAAGTTTTATATTTTATCAGTTAATTAATACTTATTTGTTAAACATCCATTGCATGTTCTCTACCAGTTATCATGGAAATAGAAAAGAATAAGTCATAGTTCTGCCTCTCAAATTGTTTATAATGTTACATATCTACAGTTTGCAGCTTCTCATTAATTTTTTTCTTGCTATACACTTAAACCAAAAAAACCCATTGCTGTCAAGTTGATTCCAACTCATAGCAACCCTATCAGACAGAGTAGAACTGCCCCATAGAGTTTCCAAGGAGCAGCTGGTGGATTTGAATTGGCAATCTTTTGGTTAGCAGCTAAGCTCTTAACCCCTGGCCACCAGGGCTGTGCACTTAGTGCTCGCCTAATTCAGTGCTAGAGTTTTTTCACAATGCCTGGAACATAGGAGACATTCAATAAATATCTGTTGAGTGTATAAACAAATGAAAATGAAAGATCCAGAAGAAGTGTAAGACATAATCCCTGACCTTAGGAACTTGGAAAACAACAGACACGTAGGAGAGTGACTAGCAAAAATTTCAGAAACAAATAAAATATTTGTTTCTGAATAAAGGAGACATGCTCTAACAAAGGAGACATCAGTACAGGCAAATCAAGTAGAAAGCCAAAATCACTAGTTCCGTCTTCTTTATTGGGATTGTATTCTTTATTATCCCCATTGTCTTTGCTGCCATTATCTCGAACATTAGCATTATCATCATGGCTATCATCCTATGTCTACATCCAAACCTTAAAAAGCAGCAAACAAACTCCCTTACCCCAATGACAAAGATGGAGGGGTGCGTGTGTGTGTGTGTGTGTGTGTGTGTGTGTGTGTGTGTGTGTGTACACATGTGCATACGGGAGCTATTTTGGCAGTTTTAAAGTCCCACTCACACCAACACATGCCACTTGCATTGCGCACCTGGAGTAAAATTTATTGCTGCTCAGGTTGGGTAAAAGGAGATCACACCTTGGAAATCCTCATGAGAGATATACCCACATGCCTTGTGGTAGTGGCAACTTACATAAGTGGTGAAGGTTACAAAGGCTGCTTAATCAAGAGGGTGTGCCCTCTTAAGATTCTGGAGAACAAATTGTTCCAAAGAAGAGAGTATGGGGAATTAAACTCCCTCAAGAGTAGTTAACAGTTGGGCAGATTTGGTTTTAATTTTAGAATGTGTACATTATACGGAGTTTTTAGACTGAGACAATAATGTTAAAATAACATCAATGGAAACTAAAAGGAACCCTCTCCCTCAAACCCCAACATCCTAACACTCTGATTTCTGCTTCTTTCTCATTTGAAGACAGACATTTTAATATAGTTGTAACCATTAGCCTTTATATTGAAAAATGATTAACTTTGTTTTTCAGATGAATATGCCATTGCATCCCAAACTTGAATAATATTTTATTGAATAAAGCTAAGTGGAACAGAAACTTTTAAAGTTATGGAGAAAGACTAATTCAACAGGTTAATAGCGGATGTTTGTGAAATCTTTTTGACACAATATTCATGTTATAATAACTATCACCAGAAATAATCGTCATTTCAATTGTTTTAACTAAAACAACATACAAATATTCTCACTTAAAATCATGACTTGGTAGGAAGAGTGATGAGCCTGGGCTTAATAGGGAGAAATTCTGATTTTAACTTTGCCATCTATTAGCAGTGGGACTTTGTGCAAGTATTTTTTCACCTATCTGCACTTCAATTTTCTTATGTGTAAAGGGCAATATAAGATTTCTAAACCTTCCAGTTCGTTTATACGAATCACTGGCCATACCAGTGCTCCCACCTCCATATTCACCTTCATAGCTGAGCCTTGAATCACTATGCTGTCCACCCCAGGCCTCACCCTGACTCCAGATTGGAATATCCTCCTCTCTCTTCTCATTTTAGGAGTGTCTGGGTGGCACAAGTGGTTAAGTGCTGGACTACTAGCCAAAAAGGTTGGCAGTTCGAACCCACCTGGAGGTGCCTTGGGAGACAGACTTGGCCATCTGTTTCTCAAATATCACAGCCTAGGAAACCTTGTGGAACAGTTCTATTCTGCACATATGGGGTCGCCATGAGTCTGAATCAACTCAATGGCAACTCACAACAATCTCTCATTTTAGATTACCATCCTTCTTCAAAGGCCAGCTTAAATTCCATATTCTCCAGACAGCCTATATCTTCTTGAAATTCCTAGTTCTCTTAGAATCTATACGAGATACTGGGAAACTAGTATCACCTAGTTTAGTAAGGACCATGTCTTAGGCTATCTCCGCAACTCATAGCATAACCTATAACTGAATGTTTACTGAGCTCTCAATATAGATCATGTTAAGCACTTACAATATGCCTAAAAAACCAAAAAACCCATTGCCGTTGAAGTGATTACGACTCATAGCGACTCTACAGAGCAGAGTAGAACTGCCCCATAGGGTTTCCAAGGAGCGGCTAGTGGATTCGAACTGCCGACCTTAGTTGGTGAGCAGCCAAGCTCCTAACCACTACGTCACCAGGGCTCCTAGCACAGTGCTTATTTGTTGTTGGGAAAATTCTTGGAGGGGAAGAATTGAAGCTTCACAAACTATATTCTTTGACTATGGGCAGAGTCAAAGGAACTAAAAAAAAAAAAAAAATCCTAGTTATTAGCTATGCTGCAAGATCAGAGTCTTAAGGGAGCCAAGTCATGGAGAAATGTTCTGAGCACCGGGTTTGCCATCAGAGGTACTGGGTTCACATCCTGCTTCTTATTAGCTGTGAATATTGAAGAAAGATACTCATTTCTCGGTGAGTGTCAGGCGGTATGCAGGGAAGGGGGAATAATTCGGGCAATCCTCGGCAGGTGCCGGCTTCTGCCCGCCTCCCTGCGCGTCTCGTTTCTCATTCCTCACAAAACTGAGGAAATCAAGCACTTTCCGGTCACAACCAGGTGAAAGGATCCCAAATCTGTCAAGACCTGGAAAATAAGGATAATGTGAAGTTTAAAGCTTGGTGCATCAGATGCCTTTACATCCTGGTCATCACAGAGAGAAGGCAGAGAAACCGAAGCGTCCCTGTTCCCAGATTTGGCAATGAAGGAGCTGAAAGGAACCAGACACGCTGATTGGAACTATAATTAAAAAAAAAAAAACAAAAACGAAAACGAATTTCTTCATAAGTACAAATGTAGAGGAATAAATAAGTTTACGTGCGAATACTTGGTGCATATTTGTTACGTAATGCACACAGGGCTAATTTTTTTTTTTTTTTAAAGCAGTAAATAGAAGACGGTTATTCTCAAAGGGTAATGATTACTCATTCTAGGCTTCTGGATACAGCTCCAGGTTTGGTTTCTCCTGGTTTGACTATGGGTAGAGCTGGTGTCTTTCTCCAGCTCATGTTCTTTCCCTCATGTGTATCTTCACACATCTGACAACAGGAGTTCTTACCTTTTACCTACTATTTCCCCACTGAGAGTTTACTCTTCCCTGAAACACGCTTCATTAAAAGAAAAAGAAAAGCTTTATAAAAAAAATTCTCATTTGATCACTTAGTGTCATGTAAAGAGCAAATTAACCACCACTTAATTCATGTTTGAAGGTGAGAATTTTTCTAAGCCTTTTGTTCACTCCTTCATTATTAAAGGGATATCAAGCTTGGATGTCACACCTAGGATGCAAATGCTCTAGAATTACATAGATCCCTCAAGGGAGTGTGAAGTTACTTTGCAATCCTTTTGCTATATTTTTGGAGACAAGCTTTGTTTTTGCAGCATAGAAGGTTGATTGAAGGTCTATCTACTGTCTCTTCATCACAACTTTCTAAAGGTCACTCACCCCTCTCCTATTTTCACAGGTATCCATAGACCCTCCAGTAAATAGGGGGCTATACGGTACCTTTTGCTGAACTGTAGAAAGTTCCACCTCTAGGCTCCCAGGTGCTCCTCACTTTCGTTTTCCAATTGATCAAGCAGTTGTAGGCATTTACAAAGTGTGTTCACAATAGCCACAGTGATGAACTCAAACATGTCAGAGATCATGAAAATGGAGCAAGAACTGGCATGCTTAATTCTGTCATACTGAAGGTCACCATGAGCCCGCTTGATGGCAACTAACAACAATTCAATCAAAGATGTTCAGTGTGCTTAATGCTATCCTGCTGTTGTTAATGGTCATGGAGTTGATTCCTACTTATGGCAACCCCACGTGTGCAGAGTAGAACTGCTCCACAGGGTTTTCAAGGACGTGACTTTTGGGAGCAGATCACTGGGCCTGTCTTCCAAGGCACCTCTGGGTGAGTTTGAACTGCCAACCTTTAGGCTAGTAGTCGAGCACTTAACTTTTTGCAACACTCATATATAAATTATATATATTTATATGTATTATATATATACATATATATATACATAAATAAATTACAATGCCTCTGAATTTCCTGAAGATCTTCACGGTAGCTTCCTGCTCGAAAGAAGGGCATAGAAACAGAACAGAGGACTCATTTCCAGTCCTATCTTATTAAGTAATACAAACGTTGAAAGAGGTTTCACAGATTTTTAGATCTATGTTCTCGGTTTGGATAGGGTTGGGGCAAGAAGGAATCTGGTGAAGAAGTACTTGGGCAGTTAAATAGGAAAAAAAGAGTTAGACACATTCAGAAAGGCTCCCTGTTTGCTATCTGCAAACTAAGTAATGAGTGAGATCTGGTTTCAAGCAAGATGATGTACGTGAAAACACTGGTACACTTAGAACATTGCTACACACAGAAGACATGTGTTTAGGGTGCTAGTAGGGGCATCGCCAATTCCTTTTGGAAGTGGATTGATAGTTGATACTCCAAAAAAGTATTGAGATAGTCATGATGAGAAAAATAGGAACTTTATTGGATGTTCTCATACTTAATGTTGCCCTTTAGCATTGTTTTTTATTTTATTTTATAACAAAGTACATGGTGGGAGTGGGGAAGATGCTATACAATATTTTCAACTCTTGGAGTGGCTAAAGGTCTTAATCTAGCCCTATATACGATCATAAGCCATTATCATCATCCATGACTTGTTCCGAATTTACTCCTTGGAGATGTTGGGAGAAGCACTACGATGCTTTTCAAAAATAATTTCAAATCCATCCTTATGATGATAAGGTTATTATTGTTACTTCTGAATGAGTCATCAGTAGGCATTAGGAAAAACCATCTACCATCCAGCCCACTGATCATGGGGCACTAAAGCATTTTCTTTTGAATGAATGAGGGTTAGATGACAGTGGTGACCAACCATCTAGATATCTAGGTCCATGCCATTTCCTTTTGTCAGAACTCAATAATTTCTACCCCATCACTAAACACACTTCTTAAGGAGTGTGTTTACACTGTAAAGTAAATGGTGCTCCACATTCAAAGAAAATACTCTCTTGACTGCCCTAAAGACTTTGCTAATGGCAATGTAGGGTGCAGTGGGAAGTGAAGTTTATGAAGCAGTGGCTGAAGGCTGGATGACACAGGGTGGCTTTGGTCATGGAATGCAGGTGGAGCAGACTCTTTGCTGCTTACCTATGGTGACTAGGTAGGGACAGATGTTCTCAAGGGACACAGTTGCTGATGGAAGAAGAAACTCAGCTCTCAAAGAACCTGACCTTGAGTTTGACTAATCTGGTTTTTCTCAAACCTGAATAATACACTGACCTATTTTATGGG
Source organism: Dugong dugon (assembly GCA_030035585.1). Classification (NCBI taxonomy): domain Eukaryota; kingdom Metazoa; phylum Chordata; class Mammalia; order Sirenia; family Dugongidae; genus Dugong; species Dugong dugon. The sequence goes on along the minus strand of CM057462.1, from coordinate 180,597,844 downwards.
ATTTTTTTTTTTCAGATCCTCCAGATGATTAATTACTAGGATGCTATTAAAATATGTACAAACATAAAACTAAGCATATGCTTCTAGTTCTTATGCAACTGTAAATTCAAAGCTAATTTATAAATTAAACAAAACATACTATAAACTCAATAAAGTTTAAATTAAAAACATTATTTTAAGGTGACAGATGATGTAGTTGTGTTGAAACCAGTCATTAACATGGAGGTTAAACATAGACATAGTGGAACCAGGTAACCTCAGGGCCTGGTCTATGTTTAATCTGGGTCCGTTACTTAAACATCGTTAATACTCATGCAGAGAATGCCAGTTGGTATAACTATGTTGAACAAATTGTGATTAATACACTCAAGGATTTATAAGTTCAGGAAAGTCAGATCTCATGCTTAACCAAAAGTCTGCTAGTAGGCAATAGTCAAATGCCAGTTTTAATGAGGTTTCATTTGTTAATTTGTTGAATTGTCTATTCACTTGAAGATGAGGATAGCATTGCGGTGAATGGGTATCTAATCGAATTAACAGAGTCAAGGACAGAACCACTTTTCTCTGTGTATTTACTCCTTAGGTTTTTGTTTATAAGCTGGTACATGCTGGTATGTAAAAGACTCCACATGATACATGTGCTCGCAGCATGAACATGGCATTGGCTGCTATGGGTTGGCAGATTAAACTGCCCCATGCCATGTGATGACTCAATGTTCCCACCATTTCATCTATTTCTAGACTGGTTCTTGACTTGATCTGGCTTCCATTTGGCTTTTGCACAACTATAAATACAAATAAAAAGGCAGACATGGGAGACTGCATGACAATCCTTGGTTACCATTCAATTAAAAATTTCAAATTATAGAATCAAAGATGTTGTTGTTGTTAGGTGCCATTGAGTCAGTTCCGACTCATAGCGACCCTAAGTACAACAGAACAAAACACTGCCCAGTCCTGCACCATCCTCACAATCGTTGCTATGTTTGAGCCTATTGTTGTAGCCACTGTGTCAATCCATCTTGTTGAGGATCTTCCTCTTTTTTGCTGTCCCTCTGCCTTACCAAGCATGATGTCCTTCTCCAAGGATTGGTCCCTCCTGATAACACATCCAAAGTATGTGAGATGAAGTCTTGCCATCCTCGCTTCTAAGGAGCATTCTGGCTGTACTTCTTCCAAGACAGACCTGTTCGTTCTTCTGGCAGTCCATGGTATATTCAATATTCTTCGCCAACACCATAATTCAAATGCATCAATTCTTCTTCGGTCTTCCTTATTCATTGACCAGCTTAGCAGGCTTATGAGGTGATTAAAAATACCATGACTTGGGTCAGGCCCACCTTAGTCCTCAGAGTGACATCTTTGCTTTTTATGACTTTAAAGACGTCTGTTGCAGCAGATTTGTCCGTTTTTTGATTTCGTTTGACTGATGCTTCCAAAGATACAAGATTTTAAAAATTCTAGCAATCTTGTGAACTGCAAGAATACATCTATACTTTGAAAGACATTGCTTTTAAACAAAATTCAGATTTCATTTTTCTCAAGAAAATTTATTTTCTGAACTTCTCTCTTTTCTTTAAATTTCATTAATAATTAAGAGTAATAATCATGATAACTTCTGTGCGGTGGGTGTTTATCACGCACTAAGATTAAAGCACTTTACATACACAATCTCATTTAAACCTTAAAGTGATTGTGTGAGGCGGGTATTTCTTCCTATTTTCAGATGAAAGCACATAGGAATAAGAGACAGTCCATAACAGCAAATAAGTGCAGAACCAGAATTACCTATTACTTGGCTGCTCTTCTTAGGCCTCCATTATACATTGGGAGCATCTCTTTCCCTGTAAGTAGGTACAATTGTTTTATAATTATCTGCTTAGATGCCTGTCTTTTCCTTTGTACCAAGAAACCAAACCAAAGCATAGCCACCAAGTCGATTCTGAACCATGGAGACCCCATGTGTGTCAGAGTAGAACTGTGCTCCATAGAGTTTTCATGGCTGTGACCTTTCGGAAGCAGATTGCCAGGCCTTTACTCTAAGCTGCCTCCGGGTGGGTTCAAATCACCAACCTGTTGGTTAGTAGCCGAGTGCTTAACCATTTGCTCTACCCAGGGACTCCACTGAACCAGTGGGTCTCAAACTTTAATATGCATCAGACTCACCTGGAGTACTGGTTACAAATGCATCCTGACCTTATTATGTAAGACATTTTCTGTGCAGTGTCCAGGAAACCAGTATTTTTTAACAACCGCCCTCTGGTGATTCTGTTGCAGGTGCTCCTCTGACCACACTTTGAGTAAAATGGCATTAGACTGTGAGCGCCTCACTAAATGTTTGTCAAATAATTAATTGAATGAATGAACAATTGTCAAGAGAGAATGTGTTCTTGGGAAGAACACTCTTTTGGCCAGACCTTTGGAAAATTTAGAGATACATGTTTAAATATCGCTTAATATACTCAGTCTAGACTCTCCTTCCTGGAGGCCACGCATGGCAAGGAGCCTATGAGAAGATGGCAGGAAACACAGCTCTGTCTAAAAGAATAGTAATGAAACCTCCCTGGGCCCTCCAGGATGGAATCGAAGAAATCTCTGCCTCATTTTCTAAAACTAATAGCCACTGAACTGCAAAGATTTAAATGTCTTTGAGGCTCAGAAAGAGGTTAATTTCCCTAGTGTTTAGTAGAATTGAAGTTTTCTGAGGTCGACATGGATTCATTCATTCACTCAGCAAGAATTTTTTTTGAGTATTTACTAAGTGTTTTCCCTTCCTGAGTTTCGTATCAGTTAGAAAATTTAGGACACAATGAAAGAGCAATGGAAGTAAATGTGGGGCTAGTTGCTCAGTGCCTGTAAGAACGTCCATACAGAAGGGGACTGGAGCCGAGTGCTGGCATTTGGGTAAGAACCGGATAGAATTGGATAGGCAGGAAGCAAAGAGCAGGAAGAGCAGAAGCTTAGCAGTCAGACAGCTGTTGGCTGGCTGAGTTAGTGAGGAGATGAGCCTGGAGGGCTGGGAAAATTGCACTGGGGAGCAGGGACAGACAGCATCGCTTAGATGCTGTCTTAGTCTCCTTGTGCTGCTATAACAGAAATACCACAAGTGGGTGGCTTTGAAGAACAAAAATTTATTTTCTCACAGTTCAGGAGGCTAGAAGTGTGAATTCAGTGTGTGGCTCCAGGGGGAGGTCCTTCCTTTGTCTATTTCAGCTTCTGTGGTTGTTGTTGTTTTGACTCATAGTGACCCCATTGACAGAGTAGGGTTTCCTAAGCTGTAATCTTTACGGGACCAGACTGCCAGGTCTTTCTCTTGTGGAGCTGCTCAGTGGGTTTGACCCACCAACCTTTCGGTTAGCAGCTGAACACTTAACCATTGCACCACTAGGTTCTAGTAGCTGGCAGTCCTGGGATTTTCTGGGCTTGTAGATTCATCTGCGTTGATCATCATCAGATAGAGTCTGTCTTCCCCCATATGTGCTTGCTTGTCTCTGTCTATGCTGCTCCATATAACTCAGGAGTGATTAGGTTTAGGACACACCCTGCATTGATAGGTCTCATTAACATAACAAAGAAAACCATTTTTCCAGACAGGATTGCATCCACAGGTATAGGGGTTAAGATTCCAACACATATTTTTTGGGGGGACACAATTCAATCAGTAACAGGTGTGTTTTATTGCATTAGGGAGAGCTTCAGACGTTGGGGACATCTGAACATTTTCCTTTATCTTAAAGCCAGTGGCATTTTAAGATTAATGTGACAGCAGCATGTCAGGTTAACTGGAGAGGAGAAAGAAGTTGGAGCAGACTCAAAAGTGACTTGAAGGACACTGACAAGATGGTGGAGTGGAAGCAGAGCAAAACTGACACATGTAGGGAGGATGAGTATCTAAAACTCATCTTCCCAGTAGAATCCTTGGTTGGAAGCTATTGCCTTATGCTTATAATCAAAATCCCCAAGTCAAAATTTCTCCAATAGCTGTTTCACTCTTTTGATGTTGTTAGAATAGATGGCTCTAGAAAAGACTGGAATCTTTTTTACTGCTTTTCTTTCCTTCTCTCATTGCTCCCCACCCGCCTCCCACAGTGAGGACCTCTCAGTATTGACACCTCTGCTTGGGACCTACGAAGGAAATCCTGCTAACGAGGCTAAGGTGATGTCTTGCAAAGCATAATCCTTGAAAACCTGTGGGCTTTTTCGTAGATAACAAGAGGGACGGGACAAGGAGCAAAGTCTGGTGTTCAGATAAGTTTGGGAAACATTGCCAGAGAACCAAACGGGTTTCTTGACAGCAGAACTTCCCAAAGTCTTTAATATTGTGTAAGCGCTTTGACTGTCCAAGGGAGGGACAGCTTAGAGCAGTCTCCAAACTTATTGGACCATGAGGTTCTTTTCAAAAGAAGCATCTTCAGGGGAGAGGGCTGCACAGCACACACGTGGAGTAATCAGGGATTTAGAGAGGTTATATTAAAAGTATGTTTCCTGGACTAAAAGTTGACAGTGTAATGGGAAGAAACAAGAGTTTAGAATTTTGGACTGGGCTTCATCACTACGTGGTGATCTGGGGCAAGTCACTGAACCTCTCTGGGTTTCAGTTTCTATAGAGGTTATACTAACACAAGATCAACTCTTAACTTCCTTTCAGCTCCAAAAGCCCATGATCCCGTGCATATTCAAAAGAGGAAAATAATCTGTGATTTTTTTTCTTCTCTGTAATAACGCTAGAGGTGGAGGCAGAAGTGGGGAAAGTGAGGGTAGAGGGAACAGTGAGAATCAGGTAAATAAGATGTGGTTTGAACCCCTCAGCTGTGTAGACAGCTGGGCACAGGTACAGTGATGGGGGATGTAACAGAGACAAATGAAGTTTCTGGTTTGTTCTCAGGCTTCTTTGAATCCGACGGTGTCACACAGCACATGTGCAACTATCCCAGGCAATAAGGATTCTCTGTGGTCATTTAATCCATCTAGTCTCAACTTTGCTAAGGGACTGTGAGGCCTTGGATAAAATCAGTTAACCCACCGGGCCTGCAGGCTTTTTTTCTTTTTCATCTGTGAAATAAAGGAGTTGGGGGTAGATCAGGGATTCCTATGTTTTGTGAGGAGGAGCTATTTTTGAGTTGTCTTCTGGAGCTTACCCAGACGGTGGTGGGGAGGCCGGGACATTCTTTCCACCCCCTCAATGCAGGTTCTGTCTTCAGATTTTTTCTCTTCCCTCTCTCTTTCCAGATCACCTCATCTGCCCCAGGCTTCAATTATTGCCCTTATGTAGCTGAAGTTGAAATCTGTATCTCTAACACCACTCTCTCGAATGTCAGACTCGAATTTCTACCTCTCTCTGCTGGATGCACCACATGTTTCCATTCTAAGGAAACTTAATTCCTTATGTTCAAACCCAAACTCACAATCTCCACTTACAAACCAATTCCTCCTCTTTCTTCCCCAAGAGGAGGCCTGGTGGTGCAGTGGTTAAGATCTTGGCTGCTAACCAAAAGGTCGGCAGTTTGAATCCACCAGCCACTCCTTGGAACACTATGGGCAGTTCTACTCTGTCCTATAGGGTTGCTATGAATCGGAATCAACCCGACAACAATGGGTTTTCGGTTGGTTTGTGTTCCGGTCATACACAGGCTGGAAACCAGGCTTCTTTGACTCCATCTTCCTTTTCTCTTCCCATAGCCAATCCTCTTGGTTATACCTCCACGTTGTTTCTGCTCCCTTCCTGATGTCATTATTCTAGGCAAGGTTCTAATTGATCACTCTGCCCCTTGTCTCTCCTTCTCTAAAGCTTCCTACATGCTAGGTGAGGCCTTAAAAAGCTTCTCTGAGCCTGCCATCCCCCTCTTCCAAATCTTTTTCAAATCACTCAGGCATTTACAACCTGTGTTCTTCCGCCTCAACTACCTTTCCAGCTTCATCTTCAGTTAGCTACCTGTTCTTGTCCTCTAGCCAGCTATTCATTGATCCCCTCATCCCATAACTTCCTATTCTAATTCTTCCTTTTTCTTAGACTATCATCTTCATTATTTCTACCCAAAAACAAGTACCAGTTGCCATGGACTCATGGTGACCACATGGGTGTCAGAGTAGAACTGTACTCCATTGGGTTTTCAAAGGCCAATTTTCCAGAAGTAGATTGTCAGGCCTTTCTTCCTAGGTGCTTCTGGGTGGACTCAAAGCTCCAACCTTTTCCTTAGTGCCAAGCATATGAACCCTTACACCACCCAATGCTAGCTGTATTTCACATGTCAGCTCAAATGTGCCATGCTTCTTCAACAAGTCTTCTCTGAATATTCATTTGATTTCTCTTTCTTTTGGCCCTTTATCTTTTTCTATCTTACTACCCCACTAATTCAAATACATTCTATCATTTTATCTCCTCTCAGGGCAAGGAATATGTTTTCTTCATCTTTATATCACCTATAGCACACAGCACAAACTAAGACTTCAGAAACTCTGTTGAATAAATTAATATTAAATTATTAGTCGACTATTCAAAATAATAATCTATAAATTAAAATAGTCTGCTTATCTTAACAATGGGATAACCCAGTAATCAAATGCTAATGAAATAATAGAAATTCCAAGCTAGTAAAATCTTGGTTTCCATGTTTTGCTATTCTACTTTTCTGTCTAGTTTAGGGATGATTTTCTAAAGCATTTTGATTTTTATTATCGTTATGGTACTGGGTTAGTAAAACTATTAGTTTAGAGTTAGGCATAATCTACCTGGGATCTCTTCTCCTCTGTGAAGCTGCTGGCCTTGCTATGTCATGTAGGGTGGTCTACTTTTTAGTTGGAGTGGCATATAAGGAAGTGGTTGCAAACATGGGCTTTGGAGTAGGACAAACTTGGTCTCGAATTCTGATTCTGCCTTTGCTAGCTGAGCTGCTCCCTTGGCAGAGTTTACTTGGTGTCTCTAAACCTCAGTTTCCTCCACTGTAAATGAAAGAATAATACATCTGTCCTGTAATGGCCACAGGTGCTGGTTCTGCTTCCAGGAATTGTTCAGAAGCTAATTGCTTTTTCCTCATCCTCATCTGAGGTCCCCACCAGGCCTGGTGGATTTTCTCTAGCTCCTATGAGCTTACACATGCAAACCACATAGGGCTATGTAGGTTCAGAGGCAGACTGGAAAGCTGAAACAGAAATGTGGGGACTGTTGCTGTTTGTTTTACTGGCGTGGTGAAGTCAAAAGGCGGAAAACCAACCAGTGCCTGACAAACTCCTCATGGAATGCCTTCTTTGTTGGAATAGATATCCTCTGCCATCTTCTCTTGCCTCAGCCTCATACATCTCCAGACTTCCTAAAAGACTAGACCCTTGGGGTTCCCTGAAGCCAGCTTACTGAAGGACAGATGATCAGCCCCATGCCACATTTCTACTCATAGAAAATAAAGGGGGAAAAGCTAACAATTACTGAGTGCTGAGCATCTACTATGTGCCAGGCATATTTTATACATAATTACAATTATTCTTATTTACAGCTTTGTGAGATATGTATCATCATCTCCATTTTATGAGTAAGTAGAAGCTAAGTAACCTGCCCAATACCACTGTTGTTAGGTGCTGTCGAGTTGCTTCCAACTTATAGTGACCTTATGTATATGGAACGAAACATTGCCCAGTCCTGCACCATCCTCACAATTATTGCTATGTTTGAACCCATTGTTGCAGCTACTACGTCAATCCATTTCATTGATGGTCGTCCTCTTTATCACTGACCCTCTACTTTACCAAGCATGATATCCTTCATTAGGGATTGGTCCCTGCTGATAACATGTCCAAAGTATGTGAGACATAATCTTGCCATCCTTGCTTCTAAGGAGCGTTCTGGTTGTACTTCTTCCAAGACAGATTTGTTCCTTCTTCTGGCAGTCCATGGGATATTCAATATTCTTTGCCGTAGTTCTAATGCATCAGTTCTTCTTCAGTCTTCCTTTTTCGTTGTCCAGCTTTCACAGGTATGTGAGGTGATTGAAAATACCTGAAGTACAATGCTGTCAGTGATAGGATAATACCCACACGCCTACAAGGAAGACCTGAGATTGTACCCGAGTCAAGGTCAGAGTGAGGAAATGATCCCAGATGGTCTGCATACTTCTTAGCATTTGAGGTCTATGATGTGATTGGTCCAAATTAGCAATTTTCTGTAGCATCTGTGTCAGGGAAATTGTGAACTGACAGGGTTAAACTTTCGCCACTTTACTACTGTGGGGAAATAGCTTTCAGAAATACATTTGGTGACACTTGGGACCTGACCCTGCTTTCTTCCCCTGCAATGATGTAGTGCTGATGCTAGTGAGTGTGTTTCAAGAGCCAGGGAGGCAGATGTTGGTAAATGTTCCTGTAAACATAGGCACAGAGAATATTAATGCAAGTTTTTCTAGAAGAGTGAGGTAAGTCCCCAGCATAAAAGGGCCGTAGTATAACAAAAGTTTGGCCGTTTTCTCAAATTTAGAAGACTTCAGCTGCATGTCTTATTAGGGAAAAAGAAGTCACTGAAAAGCTGTACTAAGATACGTGGCATCTGTTCTTGCTTTGTGTGACCTCTTTATTTCCATTAAGTTCTGTACCCTTGACTAAAGAAATTGGCAACTTATAGTAGCCATTGAGCAATGCATCTGAACACTGTGGTACTGCACACAAACACACACACACACACACACACACACACACACACACACACGTCGTACTATATATATGTATATAGTTATACATAACAACAACAAAACCCCATTGCTATCGAATCGATTCTGTTCGATTCCGACTCATAGTAACCCTATAGGACACAGTAGAACTGCTCCATAGGGTTTCCAAGGAAAGGCTGGTGGATTCAAACTGCCGACCTTTTGGTTAGCAGATGAGCTCTTAACCACTGAACCACCAGGGCTCCTATCTTGCACTAAAGTAAGGCTAAATAAGAGCCATATGAACCTGTTCCAACTTACCTACAGTTTCAACTTAAAGACAGACTCAGGAATGGATCTCGTTCGTAACTCGGGGACTGTAGCTGTATTCTCTCAGTGATACATAATAGATCAGTGAAAAGGAAATTACATATGCTGATATGGAACTCTCCCCAGTATGTATCACAGAAACGCCAAGGTGAAATGTATAGTGTGCTAACATTGAATTTTTAAATAAAAAATACCTGCACATTTTTACATATGTGAAGGATGGTGCTAGAAGACTACTTAGGTAACTGGTGCTGCTTACCTCTAGGGTGGGGGACTGACAGTCTGAGGTGGAAGTGAGACTTGCTTTTCGTTAGATCGAGTAGCAGTTCTCAGTGTGATCTGGGGATCCCTGGGAGTCCTTGAGACCCTCTCAAGGGATCCACAAGCTCACAACTACTTTTGTAATAATGCTAAGATGTTTTTTCCTTTTTCACTCTCCTTCTCCCATGAGTGTATGATGGAGTTTTCCAGAAGGTAAATGACATGTGATTTTGCAAGAAATTGAAGCCAGAATCATATATGAGAACTCAACTGTGCTTTATAAGCCAAATATTAAAGAAATTTGCAAAAATGTCAACAAAGTCACTCTTCTCACTAAATGTTTTGAAAATACAGGTATTTCTCATAAAAATTATTATTTATGTAATGGGTAATTATTATTTTACTAAATTAATAAATAATACATTAAAAATTTTACTTAATAAATCGGTAAATATCAATGGATATAATCCACACAAACAAAATCTCTTTGAGGCCCTCTGGGATAGGTCAAATTCCTTCAGTGCATGAGGTGCTTGGGAAACTCCTATTGGATAGTGATGCATAGGAAAGGACAGGCAAGAAAGAAAATGTGAACAAAGTAAAAGTCTGTAGTAAAATATTGCTTTCCTTTTTTTCCCCTCTCCATAAGGGAATATCTACAAGTGGTTTGGGTTTCAATGTTCTAGAAAGTTCCAAAGCTTGTGGCTTGAAGCAAATAAGCTGCAATAATTGAAGAGAAGCAGAGGCCAGCTGTTCTTTGAGGATCACACTCCACAGAGGATGTCCTGCACTCGTTGAGGTAAGTAGGGCCAGTTGCTGGAATCCTGTCACCACATAAGATTGCGGGGTGTAGTAGGAGCGGAAATTGCCTGCTCCTAGCGTGGCTTCCTTTGAGCCCCTCACTTATCCGGACTAGTGTCACAGGGAAAGTTGAGCACTTGAGTCCTGAGCTGAGAGCTGATATCAAATGAGGAGACATTGTGTTTAAGTGTATAGAAAACTTGATATTGTCAGTTGACTCTGCTTCTCCTTATCTGGATTTGGCCAGCCCCAGATTAGATGCCAATCCTGGGGTGTCCTGACTCAGGGTGTCTTCCCAGGCTCTGAGCGTCCCAGGATATCTGGCCTGGTGCTGGGCCTTCCCCATTCCTACGGGGCCCACTGGAACCTCTGCAGTTCGTGGATCTGAGTCTCTTCTAATATTATACATTTATTTATTTATTTTTGTAAACTGCTTTCTTCCAGCAATAATATGGAGGTGGCTTGGAGTAAAATAATACTTAATAGAACCACCAAAACCTGGATAACAGAACAAGAGTCCTTTAGTGAAGATTTGGGCGAGTCGAATGTACAAGAAAACCTAGCCCAGGGATAGTTATCTGAAATGAGTACAGCACTTGATTCTGGGAATGAAGGCAAAAATAAAGCATTATATATAATATATATAAAAAGCTTGTATATATATATTAAACGCTTCTGTCTATCTGTCTATCTGTCTACCTATCTATTTATCGTTGTAGTTTAAATGAAGTTTACATTTCAAGTTAGTCTCCCATACAAAAATTTATACATAGGTATTGTTATGTGACCCTGATTGCTCTCCCCATACTGTGACAGCACACTCCTCCTTTCTACCCCTGATTCCCCACATCCATTCACCCAGCTCCTAACCCTCTCTGCCTTCCCATCTCACCTCCAGACAGAAGCTGCCCGTTTAGTCTCTTGTATCTACTTGAGCTAAGAGGCACACTCCTCACGAGTATCACTTTATGCCCCACAGTCCAGTCTAATCCCTGTTTGAAGAATTGGCCTTGGAAATTGTTTTAGTTCTGGGCTGATAGAGAATCCAGGGGCCATGCTTTCCAGGGTTCCTCCAGTCTCAGTCAGATCATTAAGTCTGGTCCTCTTACTAGAATTTGAGTTCTGCTCCCTACCTTTCTCCTGCTTCATCAGGGACTCTGTTGTGTTCCCTGTCAGGGTGGTCATTGGTGGTAGTCGGGCACGATCTAGTTCTTCTGGTTTCAGGCTGATGAATTCTCTGGTTTATGTGGCCCTTTCTGTCTCTTGGGCTAATACTTTCCTTGTGTCTTCGGTGTTCTTCATTCTCCCTTACTCCGGGTGGTTGGGACCAATTGATGCATCTTAGACGGCCGCTTGCAAGCTTTTAAGACCATATATGCCACTCACCAATGTAGGATGCAGAACATTTTCTTAATAAGCGTTGTTATGCAAATTGACCTAGATGTCCCCTGAAAGCATGGTCCCCAGACCCCTACCCCTGCTACTCTGTCCCTTAAAGTGTTTAATTGTATTCAGGAAACTTCTTAGCTGTGGTTTAGTCCAGTTGTGCTGACTTCCCATGTAGTATGTGCCGTCCTTCCTTCACCTAAGATAATTCTTGTCTACTGTCTAGTTATTAAATAACCCTCACCCTCCCTCCCCACCCTCGTAAACATCAAAGAATGTTTTCTTCTGTGTTTTAACCTTTTCTTGAGTTCTTATAATAGTGGTCTTATACAGTATTTGTCCTTTTGTGACTGAGTAAATTCACTCAGCATAATGACCTCCAGCTTCCTCCATGTTATAAGATGTTGCACGGCTTCTTCATTGTTCTTTATCATTGCGCAGTATTCCATTGTGTGGATATACCATAATTTGTTTGTCTATTTGCCCACTGATGGGCATCTAGGTTGTTCCCATCTTTTTGCTGTTGTGAACAGTGCTGCAATGAACATGGGTGTGCATATATCTATTCATGTGATGGCTCTTACTTCTCTAGATGTATTCCAAGGAGTGGGATTGCTGGATCGTATGGTACTCTTAGCTTTTTAAGGAAGTGCCAAATCGATTTCCAAAGTGGTTGTAACATTTTACATTCCCATCAACAGTGTATAAGTGTTCCAGTCTCTCCACAACCTCTCCAGCATTTATTATTTGGTGTTTTTTTGGATTAATGCTAGCCTTGTTTGGTTGAGATGATATCTCATTGTAGTTTTGATCTGCATTTCGCTAATGGCTAATGATCCCGAGCATTTCTTCATGTGTCTGTTAGCCGCCTGAATATCTTCTTTGGTGAAGTGACTGTTCATATCCTTTGCCCATTTTTTAATTGGGTTATTTGTCTTTTTGTTGTTGAATTTTTTCAGTATTGTGTAGATTTTAGAGATTAGACGCTGATCAGATTTGTCGTAGCCAAAAATTTTTTCCCCAGTCTGTAGGTTGTCTTTTTAGTTTTTTGGTGAAGTCTTTTGATGAGTGTAAGTGTGTGATTTTTAGGGGCTCCCAGTTATCTAGACTCTCTTCTAGTGCTTGTACATTGTTGCTTATGGTTTGTATTGTGTTTATGCCATGTTTTAGGGCTCTTAGCGTTGTCCCTATTTTTTCTTCCATGATCTTTATCATTTTATATTTTATGTTTAAGTCTTTGATCCATTTTGAGTTAGTTTTTGTGCATGGTGTGAGGTATGGGTCTTGTTTCAGTTTTTTGCAGATGGATATCTAGTTATGCCAGCACCATTTGTTAAAGAGACTGTCTTTTCCCATTTAATGGACTTTGGGCCTTTGTCAAATATCATAGGTGAATGAATTTATGTCTGGATTCTCAATTCTGTTCCATTGGTATATGTATTTGTTGTTTTACCAGTACCAGGCTGTTTTGACTACTGTGGTGGTATAATAGGTTCTAAAATCAGGTAGTGTGAGGCCTCCCACTTTGTTCTTCTTCTTGAGTAATGCTTTACTTATTTGGGGCCTCTTTCTTTTCCATATGAAGTTGGTGATTTGTTTCTCCATCTCGTTAAAAAATGCCATTGGAATTTGGATCAGGATTGCATTGTATCTATAGATCGCTTTGGGTAGAATTGACATTTTCATGATGTTGAGTCTACCTATCCATGAGCAAGGTATGTTTTTCCACTTACGCAGGCCTCTTTTGGTTTTCTGCAGTAGTGTCTTGTAGTTTTCATTGCATAGGTCTTTTACATCTCTGGTTAGATTTATTCCTAAGGATTTTATCTTCTTGGGGGCTATTGTAAATGGTATTCATTTGGGGATTTCCTCTTCGAGGTTCTCTTTGTTGTTGTAAAGGAATCCAACTGATTTTTGTATGTTTACCTTGTATCCTAAAACTTTGTTGAACTCTTTTATTAGTTCCAGTAGTTTTCTTGTGGATTCTTTGGGGTTTTCTGTGTATAAGATCATATCATCTGCAAATAGAGATACTTTGACTTCTTCCCTACCAATGTGGATGCCTTTATTTCTTTTTCTTGTCTAATTACTGTAGCCAGGACCTCCAGCACAATACTGAATAAGAGTGGTGATAAATGGCATCCTTGTCTGTTCTCAAGGGGAATGCTTTCAAAGTCTCTCCATTTAGGATGATGTTGGCTGTCGGCTTTGTATAAATGCCCTTAATTATACTGAGGAAATTCCCTTCTATTCCTATTTTGTTGAGAGTTTTTATCATGAATGGGTGTTGGACTTTGTCAAATGCCTTTTTTATATCGATTGATAAGATCATGTGGTTCTTTTGTTTTATTTATGTGATGGATTACATTGATTGTTTTTCTAATGTTGAACCATCCCTGCATACCTCGTATAAATCCCGCTTGATCCTGGTGAATTATTTTTTTGATATGTTGCTGAATTCTATTGGCTAGAATTTTCTTGAGGATTTTTGTGTCAATGTTGATGAGGGGTATTGGCGTGTAATTTTCTTTTTTTGTGGTGTCTTTACCTGGTTTTGGTATCAGGGTTATGCTGGCTTCATAGAATGAGTTTGGGAGTATTCCATCCTTTTCTATGCTCTGAAGACCTTTAGTAGTAGTGGTGTTAACTCTTCTCTGAAAGTTTGGTAGAATTCTCCAGTGAAGCCATCTGGGCCAGGGCTTTTTTTTGTTGGGAGTTTTTAAATTACCTTTTCAATCTCTTCCTTTGTTATAGGTTTATTTAGTTGTTCTACCTCAGTTTGTGTTATTTTAGGTAGGTAGTGAGTTTCTAGAAATTTGTCCATTTCCTCTAAGTTTTCAAATTTGTTAGAGTACAATTTTTCATAGTATTCTGTTATGATTCTTTTAATTTCAATTGATTCTGTTGTGATATCACCCATCTCATTTCTTATATAGGTTATTTGCTTCCTCCCTGTTCTTCTTTTGTCAGTATGGCCAATGGTTTATCAATTTTTTTGATCTTTTCAAAGAACCAGCTTTTAGTCTTGTTAACTCTTTCTGTTGTTTTTCTGTTCTCTATTTCATTTAATTCTGCTCTAATTCTTATTATTTCCTTTCTCTGGCGCCTGAGGGATTCTTTTGCTGCTCTCTTTCTATGTGTTCCAGTAGTAGGGTTAATGTTTTGATTATGGCCCTTTTTTCTTTTTGGATGTGTGCATTTATTGCTATAAACTGACCTTTGAGCACTGCTTTTGCTGTTTCCCAAAGGTTCTGGTAGGATGTGTTTTCATTCTCATTTGACTCTATGAATTTCTTTATTCCATCCTTAATTTCTTCTATAATCCAGTAGTTTCTGAGCAAGGTGTTGTTCAGTTTTCATGTGTTTGATTTTTTTTTCCCTTGCTTTTTGTGTTGCTGATTTCTACTTTTATGGCTCTCTGGTCAGAAAGATGCTTTGTAATATTTCAATGCTTTGGATTTTGTTAAGGCTTGCTTTATGGCGTAACATGTGGTCCATTCTGGAGAATGTTCCATGTGTGTTGGGAAAGAAAGTATACTTGGCTGCTATTGGGTAGAGTGTTCGGTATATGTCTATGAGATCAAGTTGGTTGATTGTAGCATTTAGCTCTTCCATGTCTTTGCTGAGCTTCTTTCTTAGTGTTCTGTCCTTCACCAAATGTAGTGTGTTGAATTCTCCTACTACTGTCTATTTCTCTTTTCAGTGCTGTTAGAGTTTGTTTTATGTATTTTGGAACCCTGTCATTGGATGTGTAAAGATTTATTATAGTTATGTCCTCCTGGTGTATTGACCTTTTCATTATATAGTGTCCTTCCTTATCCTTTGTGGTGGATTTTACTTTAAAGTCTATTTTGTCAGAGATTAATATTGCCACTCCTGCTCCTTTTGAGTATTGTTTGCTTGATATATCTTTTTCCATCCTTTGAGTCTTTGTTTGTTTGTGTCTTTAAGTCTAAGGTGTGTCTCTTGTAGGCAGCATATAGATGGATCGTGTTTTTTATCCAGTCTTCCACTCTCTGTCTCTTTATTGGTGCATTTAGTCCATTTACATTCAGCGTAACTATTGATAGGTATAGTGCTGTCATTTTGATGTCTTTTTTTGTGTGTTGTGCACAGTTTCTTTGTTCCACTTAATTTTCTGTGCTGAGTCACTTTTCTTTATTTATTTTCTTTTCATCTTTTTCATTGTTGTTGATTTTGTGTTTACTGAGTCTTTATCTTTTTCTAGTTTTTTATTTTGACTTGTAGGAGTGTTGGTTTCCTTTGTGGTTACCTTAATGTTTACCCCTATTTTTCTAAGTTTATACCAGTCTTTTATTTCTATATTTCACCTTGACTTCCTCTCCATATAAAAAATCTATGTCTACATTTTTTTAAGTCCCTCTTTTTTCTTTTTGAATGTTGTCATCTTTGACATATTGACATATGCTTCCCTATTTTCAGTGTTTTAGCTTTGATTTACTATTGTGACTTCCCTATCTGGGTTGATAGCTGGTTGCTCTGTCCTATGTTCTAGTCTTGGGTTGTTATCTGATGTTACTGAGTTTCTAATACTAACTCCCGTTAGTATTTCTTGTAATTTTGGTTTGGTTTTTGCAAATTCCCTAAACTTCTGTTTATCAAGAAATGTCCTAATTTTGCCATCAAATTTGAGAGACAGTTTTGCTGGATATATAATTCTTGGCTGGCAGTTTTCTTCCTTCAAGACTTCATATATGTCATCCCATTGCCTTCTTGCCTTCATGGTTTCTGCTGAGTAGTCCGAGCTTATCCTTATTGACTCTCCTTTGTAGATAACTTTTGATTTATCCCTAGCCACTCTTAAAATTCTCTTTATCTTGGTCTTGGCAAGTTTGATTATAATATGTCTTGGTGACTTTCTTTTGGGATCTACCTTATGTGGGGTTTGATGAGCATCTTGGATAGATATCTTCTCATCTTTCATGATATCAGGGAAGTTTTCTGCCAAAAAATCTTCAACAATTCTCTCTGTATTTTCTGTTAACGTCCCTGTTCTGGTACTCCAATCACTCATAGGTTATTCCTCTTGATATAGTCCCACATAATTCTTAGGGCTTCTTCAGCTTTTAAAATCCTTTTATCTGATTTTTCCTTAAACAAGTTGGTGTCAAGTGGTTTATCTTCAATCTCACTAATTCTGACTTCCATTGCCTCAATTATGCTCCTATGACTTTCTATTGAGTCTAATTCTAATGTCTAATTCTGACATTTTATTGTTAATCTTCTGGATTTCTGATTGCTGTCTCTCTGTGGATTCTTGCAGCCTGTTAAATTTGTCATTATGCTCTTCTCTAATCTTTTTAATGTCCTCTATTGCATGTTCTGCATTTTGATTAATTTCCTTCCTAATTTCTTGAAGAGTTCTGTATATTAATCTTTTGTATTCTGCCTCCAGTAATTCCAAGAAATTTTCCTCCTCTGTAAAATTTCTAGAGGCTTTATTTTGGTAGTTTGTTGAAGCCATCATGGATTCCCTCTTTATGTGATTTGATATTGATTGTTGTCTCCAAGGCATCAATAAATTATTATATTTATTTATTTTATGTTTGCTTACTGTGTCCTAGCTTCTTGTTTTGTTTTGATATGCCCAAATAGGCCGCTCGTATGAGCTAGTTTGATTATTGGCACCTTTGAAGCTCTAATGTCCTGTCACCAGGTGGTTAGATCTGTTACTAGGTATGTGAGCTCAGGGGTCCACCCACTCCTGCTGTACGGATTCAGCTCAGGTGCCCAGGTAGATAACCACCAAGTGTGTGGTGTAGGCTTTCACAGTCCTCGACAGGCACGGGTGATTGGTGTAAGTACAGGCATCTGGGTGCAGCAGGGGGACACACTCTGATCAAGTCAGGGGTCTGATGGCCACCCCCAAGTGTCCAGGAGGAGGGCATGTCCTTGTTCCCTAGAGCACGTAGATGGGTGGGTTTTGCAACTGGACTATGAGAACCTAATGTTCTTGGCTGTAAGGACTTGGGGGGCACCTCTTATTCTTGGGCCCCTATCGCAGGTAGCTAGGCAGCATGGGTGGAGCCACCAGTCCTCAGCCCCTGAAGTGGGTAGGTGAAGACCCTGCTTAATGAGCAGAGCAGTGTCAAATGTCATGAACCTGCCACTTCACAGCTGAAACAGTTGAAGTTAGAGTTCTGGTATGTACTCTGTTGTACTGTGGTAATGAGGGCCTACGCTGTTGAAATGGGCCCACACAAGTCTATGCAAGGGGAAAGGCACTCAAAGTCTGTGGATCCTTTACGCCTGTGCCTAGGCAAAGAGCTGTGCCTACCCTGGGTTCCTGGTAGTTTATTTTTCTGCCGTTTGTTAATTTGTTCACTCTCCAAGGTAGGGAGAATGGCTCTGGATGTGTGACGGATCCTACTTCTGGCCCAGGGGACTTGGCAATTGCTGAAGCCATCCAGGACATGGTGCAAAGCAGGGAGCAGGCAGGTAAATGGGAGAGAGGTTTTTCCCTAAGGGGGATGTTTTTGATCTGCACAGTATGCTGTACCCAAGGCTGCTTCTCACTGGTTCTGGGTGGCCATGTAGACTCTCTGGCACTGGGTCTCTCCTGGTGTGGAAAACGCACATCCCAAGTACTGCTGCTTGCCCGCTTCACCTCTCACTCCTGAGCTGATCATGTCTGAAGGGTTCAGGCTCTTGCTAGGTCAGGTCTGGCAACTCCTCGCTGCTTCTGAACCGTCTCCTCCCAGCCCCCCACCACTGAGTCTGGTTCCTCAACTCTGCCTTTGATGTTCAGGGCTCTCAGATTGCTATATATAATAGATTCACTTGTTTTTTTTTGGTCTTTGTTGTAAGAGGGTCCACTGGAATTGTCTGACTACTCTGCCATCTTGGCCTCGCCTTCTCTATTTATCTGTTGATCTATCTACCTACCTACCTACCTACCTACCTATCTATCTATCAGAACTTTTATTAGGAAACCAGGAAGAATTTCCACATTTAAAGATGGTATGCTTTAGATAGATTTTGTTCTGAATAGGACTTCTCAGTTCATGTCTGAGCAGGCTCAAATCCCATCAATGAGTGTTGAACTGTGATTTCATGAGTCTGACGCATTCTCAGACTGGAGATTATTGAAGGCAAAAACCATATCTCCTCCATGTGTGTATCTCCAGCACCCAGCATAGGGTCTGACACATGGAAAGTGCTCCATGAGGACCCACTGACTTGACTTGAAGTTTATTATATCACTCACAGCTTCCGTAACACTTGTTGAATGAATGAATGATAGAGTAAATGATGTGGACTTGTGAGTTCTTGGTAGTGAGGGTTAATTATAGGAATGAGAGAAGGCAATAAAGTGGCATTTTCTCAGCCTTTTCCAGAAGATTTCTTCTCATTGTCAAATGCTGTTTGGATTATACACTCCTTTCTGTTGATTATCTAGCCCCCCGCCCCACCATCCACCCATTATGGCTTTGCTTTCATCCCCCTCCCACTTCCTCTGTCCCTCGCTTCCTTCCTTCCTTCCTTTTGAAGGAACTAAGAGGTCTTAACTGGAGCCTTCATGGCAAACATTTCAGAACGAATAATTCATAGCTACGTTTAACCACTAACCAGAAGTTATTACAGGGTTTCTCTATTACATTAGATTCCTTAAACATTATTTATTGATGAATCATTCTGCTTTACCTTTCAGAAACTATCATTGTGGTCTTTTTTCCCCTGCCACCCAATCTTAAATGACTATTTCCAGAAACTATTGTTTCAATATCCAAGGCCTCTGCTATGTATAGCCTGGGACTGTGAAGCTTGCTCTGAGTGCCTTGCCCCACAGTCACCATCATGGCATTATACTTGGGACTGTCTCAAGTACCTTGGCTCCTCCAGGGGTGTGTACTTCTGGTCACCATTCTATGCCCACACTTTTTCTGAGAATGATGAGACTGAGTATTTCAGCCTGCATAGAGGCTTAATAAGTCTCAGTTTCCTGTGTCTCTTATCAGTAGGAAGACCAAATAATTTATCATCCAAACTGGAAGACTGGTGAAGGTATGGGAGAGTTATTAATATTAATAGACGTTCTGGAACATGAGGTTTAGTCTGGATGTAAGGTTCTCTAATTTTCAAAGATCCTCCGTCTTTAATAGATACTGGAGCAGAAGGTTATCAACAGCCTTTGAAGAGTAAACTCCCTGAATTCTGTCCAGGTGTTTGTTTTGGGGCTGGGAACTCTGGCATATTTTTCATAGCACTGGGTATTTCTAATAAGCCAGTGGAGAGCCCACCCCTTGTGGGTGTTAAAACTCTCAGGGAAGACTGTCAAGATTACCACAGAACTGTGGCCCCAGTTTACGAGGCTCAGTAGGACACTGAGTGGGACACTCAGTCAGTCAGTCAGTCTTCCCTCCCTCTCCTCCTTCTTTACTTTCTCTTCCCCCTTCTTCTCTCCTCTTTCTCCTCCCCCCTTCTCCTTCTGACCCTCATTCTCTTCCTCTCCCCATCCTCCTCCTCTCTCTGTGTCTCTCTCTCCCTGTTGTTCTATTTTCTCTTTTCATCTCCCTCTCTTTCTCTATTTCCTTCTCTCAATTTATCACTCTCACTCCCTCTCCCAAAAAGGCTCGTTAAAAATTGTTGGAGGGCAGCTTGAAAGAGCAACTCTGCCAACACTAATTTCTCCTTTAAAGGGAAAGGCTTGGATTTCCAACTGTAACTTGATTTTCTTTCCTGAGTTAGAAGCTGTCTTTTTCCCACATCAAGTGGCCTAGCGATTGTCTGTTTCTCATGGGTCTCTTTGACTGGGGCTCTGGTGTCACGTATTCTGCAGTAAATGTTTTATAGGGCATGGATAAAGTCTAGTCTTGGGTGTTGGAGGTGAGGGTGGCATTGGGAGCCTGGTGCAAGTTGGGACATTCCTGGGGACGTCTGCTTGTTACAGGATGGACACAGCTGAGATAAATGAGACACTGTGATCACGTTGCTGCATAAACCTCAGTCTCTGAGATGTTGGAATTTGGCTGTGCCAAGATAAATGTAGAAAAGCAAGATCAGGATCAGTGTCTAATCAGAGGGCCCTCAGCTATTGTGGGCATGCCATCACAGGAAAGGGAGAGCACCTATTAGAAACTGAGGAAACAAGGCCTTCAAAGGGAAATGGAGGTAAGGTGTACCAGAGGTTGACTTGGACATCTTGGAGGAATGGAGCTCCAAAAAGTTCTGAAAAGCCTAAGCTGGGAATGCACCACATGGTATGAAAACAAGAACTGGTTGGTGAGAAAACAGCAAGCTTATTTGCTCATGAGATTCAAGGACTTTAGCTAATATTTTTACTTACTGAAATAATAACAATGTTTATGGAGCACCTGTGATGAGTAAGGGACTCTGCAACTAGTTTGAAGGGAAACAAATATAAATAAGATATAATCCCAGCCTAAGTTGCTCATGGGCTAATAGGAGAGGGAAGACACAAAAAGAGAGAACTACACCTCAAGGTGGCAAGGATGTGTCAAGAGAGTGATAAATGGGCAAAGGAGGGAGAGAGTACTTGTAGCTAGGATGGCCAGGGAAGGAATGCCTTGAATATGGAGGGTGTGGTGCTTGGGCCAAACCTTGAAGGATAGGCAGGAATTCAATGCGCCGAGAGAAAGATGTGAGTCAGTCATTATTGGTGGAGCCAACCTAGTAAATAAGGACCGAGAGTGATCTAAGGAGAAAGGACTTTACTAGGCCTGTGGGGTGGAGAGATGGGATGAACTACCCATTTAGTTGGAGCACGGGTCTGGGGACAAGGAGTGGTGAAATATAAAGCTGGGAAGGAGGGAGGCTGTCAGATTGGAGAGAACCCCGACTGCTGGCTGGGCTGAGACATCTGGATGCCATCTTAGGCACTCAGCATCTGTGTGGTACATGCTCTAGGAAGGAAGGATGACTTTGCTTTTGGAGACGCTTATTTCCAGTGCCTCTCTTGCTGAGTGTGGGTGGCGTTCTGAACCAGATTTAAGGTATCACAACCATAAACTATCAAGGGAAAATATTTGGGGATTAAAAATATACACACACGAGACACTTTGAGCCAGAGTTTTCTAAGGTGTCAATCTCTTGTTTTTCCATGGTCTTTTGCCTCAGTGGCAAAATTTACAAGCCCATCTTAATCCATTTCTATGCATGGAGAAGCTGAATGATTAATCATAATTCCCAAGTAGCCACTGAAGGGTCTTGAGCCCCAAATTGATCTAGATGATGGCATCACATAGCCTGTGACTTTCCAAGGCCCATTTCATATCTCTTTCCTTAAAGAAATGGTCATAATTTCATTGAGCTGATGCCCTCCTCCACACATCCATTCCATTAGTTGTTCCAGGTAAGTCTGACTTTCTCCAAGAGTTGGAAAAGCAAGAAGAAATTCTGAGTAGAAATGTTTGGGACCAAGGGGGTGGGGAGGGGGGAAGGACCAGCCTTTTTTGGCTTGTGTAGAATCTATGTTTTACTCTTGAAGCAGTAGCCTTGGCCTCAGTCCACCTCTGGGCTAGTCACTGGACAGCCAGATGCAGACAGCGTGGGCTTGGAGGCCTTCTTTCAATTTCCCTGGAGAATCCCTCCACCTGTCTCTTATTTGGGGTTCGTGAGTTATGAAATGATGGCACACACAAGCTCCAAGAATAACTGCATGTGTACGCCAAGCATACAGAGACAGAAGGCAGCTACTTGGGCCAAGGAGCAGGAAATACAGAAGTGGGGGCGGCATGGCAGCATCTGCTCCACAAACACATGGAGCAGGAGGCTGTGAAAGGAGAGAGGCAGCCCGTGTAATCCCTCAAGGATGTGGGCACACTACTCTGATCTTCAGGTCTTGGAGATCCTGGCTTCCCTCCTTCTAGAACTAAATTTCAGAGAATGTGAGTGTAGGAGAATCAAGATCCTTTTTTCTTATCCAGAATTATCTGGAGTCATCAAGTTTTGTGTGGGATTCTATGGGAATCTTTGCTGTAGCTCTAGGAGCATTAATCTTCCTGAGTTCCCTTTCACCTTCCTGCCTGTATATCCCAGGACATTAAAAGATTTTTTTTTGAGCAGGTGGGGTAGACATACGTGGAAAGTCTTCTCAATTCTAGAATTTATCTCACCTCTAACCAATTCTGAGAGGTTGTAGGAGTGAATTTGAGCCCCATATATTGAGAACCACCTCTCCTATTACCAGGGAGTCCTCCTGGAATTCTTTAGGGTATATTAGACGATTAGCTAGTTAGTCAGAATGTGGAGTTTTTAAAGCCAAAGTTGATGTTTGGGCTGATATTTCAGCCATTGTTTCCACTGGAAGAAGTGTAATGGATTCTTCCTTCCTTCCTTCCTTCCTCTCTCCCTCCCACCCTTCCTTCCTTTCTTCTCTTCCTCCCTCCCTCTTTTTCTCTTTCCCTCCCTTCCTCCCTCTCTCCCTCCCTCTCTTTCTCAATATCCATTGAAAATCTACCATGTAACAGGATGGTGGGAAAAGCATGAATGGGAGAGTCAGACAAACCTGAGTTCAAATTCCAGTTCTCCCATCTACAAGCTAGCTCTAAATCCACATTCAATTTCCAGTTCAGTTGATATGTCCCCCACCTCCTTTCTCTTAATCCTGAATTTGCGGGTTGGTCTGGATATAATCCTCCCTCAGGTTTGAAGTGACTTCTACATAATCTATGCTCATACTATATGATGTGGAAACTATCCATTATTATGTCTGCTTCTCCACCTAGGCTATCAATTCTTTGAGGTCGGGTCTTTGTTACTATTTATTTTACTTTTGGATCCTAGCCTAGTGCCTGCACATAGTCGAAACTAAGCATATGTCTGCTATACTGAAAGGAACTGGTTGTGTGACTTAACTTCCCTATAGCATGATTTCCTCATCTAAATATAAAAAATATAACTTGTGAGTTTGTGAGGATTAAATCAAATACTATTTAGAAGAGTGTTCTGCAAACATAAAGTGCCTGTAGATACTATTGCTGTTATTCTAATATTTGGATTGATTGGGATTAAGTAGAACACAAATACACAAGAGTCAAGAATATATGTGGAGGCATCCTAGTCCACTTTCCCTAAACTGAATGATTGAAGAGCACCCCCTCTGGCAAGCTATAAACCTCTCCCACTAGATTACATGTTCACAACAGTGGGGACATGACTTATTCACTTCTGTATCCTTTACACTCCCAAGCACAACTCAGAAAGTGAATAAGTAGATACTTGAATTTTCATGGGCACTGCAAGGCCAGAATCTCCTGCTCCTCAAATCTCCCCATATCCCTGGATTGTATCTGTCTTTTCTTGAAAATCTGGATGGTGGAATTGTTAGACAGAAAACATACGTCTGGGGAGAAGAGAGTGAGTTTAGTTTGAAACACTTTGAGTTTGAGATCTGACAGTCGAATATGCAGGACTGGAGTACTAGAAGGAGGTGGGAGCTGGAGCCTTATTACTTAACTTTTCACATATCTGTTTTAGCTCCCAAACTGGACTTAAAGCTCATTGTACAGCTCCCACAGTGTTCAGTGCTGTGGCTCAATAGTTACTGATCCATTGAAAAATGTTATTGAATGACTTAATACTTTCTAGGCTGGCTACCCTTGCCCTTTCTGTCTGACTGCTCATTCCCATGGTGTTCTTCCCTGAGAGCCTTGATATCCTGCTCCAACCCCAGTTTCAGGCAGTTCTGTCTCTGGTTTGTCCAGCTTGGTTTACTGTGCCTTCTTAATTTGAAAAGTACTGTCCAACTTTCTTCTCTGGGATTGGGCTGCTTGCTTCAGACAGAAAGGGGTACAGGGATGAAATACGTAAGCTTTTTGTGTATAAATTATTTATAATCGATAAGGGGAGGCATGTATGTATATAGCCGTACTACAAGTTGGAAAGTAATGAGAAAGAGCCTCTCAGAGGAAATTTTTCTAGCTGAGAGGATCAGGGAAGAATTCAGGAACGGGGAGGCATTTAAGTCTGGTCTGGAAAGATAGGTGATATGAATTGGTGATGAAAGGCATTTAGGATAGAGAAAATAAGACTAGTAGAGGTTCAGAAATGGGAAGTTGGGGACACATACAAGAAATAGCAAATCTGATAGGTTTTGATATGAGTAGAGAATTCATATAGGGAACTAATGGGAAGTAAAGTTGGAAATATCAGTTGAATTTAATTCTAAGAGACCTTGAATACAGACAAAGGAGTTTGGATCTTGTTTTCCATGTAACAGAGAACCTCTGCAGATGTTAGGGCAAAGTTGTAAGATGATATGAATTTTGCTCAGAGAAGACCTGTTCTTACTGCAGTGTATAAGAAAGATTAGAAGAGAAAAGAAGCTGGGGGCAGGGAGACTTGTTTCAGACCCATTGAAAGACCACGTGGTCAGTGAAGGAGGTGGAAGCTGAAGCAGAGCAATGTTGGAAGGAAGAGAGGGGTGGTCTCTGACTATACAAGAAGCTGGTGAGTCTGCCTTCTCTGTAGCATTAGCCCTGCACTGTGAGAAGCAACGACCAGCCTTGTGTGGCTTTGGAACAAAAGTCGGTGATCACATCCAAGGGAAGATAATGAGAAACACACAGGCCATGAAGATCAGGAAAGCACCATTAATCATTTTTTGTTGCAAAATTTGACTTTCCAAAGGCCTGGACAAGGGCACAGAAACCTCAGCATGTGGACTTGGGCCCTGTGCTGGGAAATACAAAATGGAATCCCCCTTAATAAATCACCAAACTGATAATATCCAAGAATTGGAGAAGCTGGGAGAAAACAGGTTGTGAGGAAAGGGAGGGAGGCCATAGTACTGCTCAGAAGAAAGGAGAAAGCAGCAACGCAAAACGTGGCCAAGGGGTGAGTAGATACTACATTTCATGTAGACTCTTTCTTTCTCCTCCCACAGCGTAATTCTATAAAGAAGTTTCTTTTTTTCAAACATGAAATATTTTTTTTAAAATTGTGCTTTAGGTGAAAGTTTATAGAGCAAATTAGTTTCTTATTAAACAATTAATACACAAATTGTTTTGTGACATTGGTTGCCACTCCTGTGACGTGTCAACACTCTCCCTTTCTTGACCTTGGGTTCCCTATTTCCATTAATTCAGCTTTCCTGTCCCCTCCTGCCTTCTTGTCCTTGCCCCTGGGCTGGTGTGCCCATTTAGTCTTGTATACATGGTTGAACTACGTGTGTTATTGTTTGTTTTATAAGCTTATCTAGTCTTTGGCTGAAGGGTGACCGTCAGGATGACTCCAGTACTGAGTTAAAAAGGTGTCCGGGGGCCATGCTCTCGAACTTTCTCTAGTCTCTGTCAGACCAGTAAGGCTGGTCTTTTCTGTGAGTTAGTATTTTGTTTTACATTTTTCTCCAGCCCTGTTCCGGACCCTCTACTGTGATCCCTGTCAGAGTAGTTGGGGGTGATGGTGGGCACCATCTAGTTATGCTGGACTCAGTCTAGTGGATGCTGTGGTAGTTGGGGTCCATTAGTCCTTTGGACTGATCTTTCCCTTGTGTCTATGGTTTTCTTCATTCTCCCTTGTTCCAGATGAGGTGGGACCAATGGAGTATCTTAGATGGACACTCACAAGCTTTTAAGACCCCAGACGCTATTCTCCAAAGTAGGATGTAGAACACTTTCTTTACAGTCTGTTATGCCAGTTGAGCTAGATGTCCCCTGAGACCATGGTCCCCAGCCCTCAGCCCAGTAACTCAGTCCCTCAGGGAGTTTGGATGTGTCTATGAATCTTCTATGACAAATATGAAATATTTTTGTAATTAAAGAAAATCTATTAAAAAAGGAGAAACTTCTTTTATTCAATAAAACTCTAGTAATTCTCCCCAACTCCAGAATTGTATACATGTGTTTTTTTACCTAGTAAATAAGGACAAGTAGAAATCAATTTGATAGGATGTATGAAAAAACTTTAAAAATGTCCATACTATTGGATGTAGGCATTTCACTGCTATGAAGCTATTCTAAGAAATACCCTGAGAGGGACAGTCTCTTGGATTCTTGAAAGGAATAATATTTATACACAGAAATGTTTCTAATAACACTATACACAAAAGAGAGGCAATCTAAACTCCCAGCTCGGTTAAGACTATAGGTTATAAGCCTTTAAAATGTTTTTTGAGAGTGTCAACACAATAAAGCGTTTATGGTATTATATTAGGTTAAAATAGAAGTTACAAAGTTATACAAAGGTATGAAATCAATTCTGTAAACATGCATAGAGAAAAGCTCAAATAAAAATATGCCAAGATGCTAATTGTGTTTGCTTTCAGGTGAGGAGCTGATGGGAGCTCTTTTCGGTTCTTCATACAACTGAAAGTTCATAAGTAAGAATGCATTATTTTTAAATCATCAAAAGAAATAAGAGATGTACTTTATTGTAAAGGGGGAGGATTTATAAAACGGATTTGTTCCTTTCAGAGATAATAGATGAAAAATCTAGGTAACTTCTTTCCTTCCCTGGGATTCTGAGATTTTTTTTTATTCTCAGGAAGCCCTGTCTTTGCTCCTTAAATTATCTTCACATGTCAGTCTGTTTCTGGAGACAATGAGGCTGTTTACAGAGCATGTATTAAACATGGGAAAGTGGATCAGGGCCCTCTTTCCACATGACTGTGTTGGTATGTGCATATAGCCACATTTTCAAAATGGAACTCTTCCTGTCTATCTACCTACCTACCTATCACTTATGCATCATCTTTTTATCTATCATCTCCAAGTCAGTCATTGTCTGAATGATTGCATAATAACTCATTGCTTGGATGTACCATAATTTACCCATCAGTCCTCCAGTGATGGGCTATTAAATTGTCCCAGTATTTTGTGATTACAAACAATACTGCAAGTATGTATCCTTTTACATATTCATCTGTACGCTTTTGTGTAGCACATACTTTAGTAAATCAAGATACTTTAACATTTATTATTCTCTTGACTCCCATAACCACAATGTGAGAAGGCAGAGCAGAAATTGTTACTCTATTTTACAGATGAGGAAAACTGAGGGCGAAAGAGAACAAGTGACTTGCCCAGAGACGCACAGCTAGATTATGGCAGGGCCAGAGATGTCCTGATGCCTTGGATTCTAGTCCAGAACTCTTATCACACTGCAATAAAGCATAGTAAAGAGAGAACTTCGGTCTTTCTTAATAAGACCTTAGGTTAGGTTTGGCCTTAATAAGGAAGAATGAAGAAGAATTGATGCAGTTGAATTTTGGTTGGTTAAGAATATTGACTGTACTATGGACTGCCAGAAGAATGAACAAATCTGTCCTGGAAGAAGTACAGCCAGAATGTTCCTTGGAAGTGAGGATGGCGACACTTCATCTCATGTACTTTGGATATGTTATCAGGAGGGACCAATCTATGGTCCAGTATATTCTTCGCCAACCAATTCAAATGCATCAGTTCAAATGCATGAGAAGGACATCATGCTTTGTAGAGGGTTAATGAAAAAGAGGAAGACCCTTAACAAGATGGATTGACATATTAGCTGCAACAATGGGCTCAAACACAACAACGATTGTGAAGATGGTGCAGGACTGGACAATGTTTTGTTCTGTTGTACATAGCGTTGCTAAGTTGGAACTGACTCCAGTAACAACTAAGAGGGAACACCCACAACCAGGCAGAGAAGGGTGGATCAGTGAGCAGGCAGATGCCTTAAATTGTATTTAAACGTCAAAACACACACACACACAAACCCTAAAAAACTCAAAGACAAACACATTTAAAAGCTATTGTTTGGAAGGAAAGCAGTATTAGTGAATGAATGGCCATCATAAGATGAATTGTCCTTTACCTAGCTCTACAGGGAGACATGTGCTACCACCCCTTTTGCAATGTTCTCAATATGATATCCATATGATGAGGATGGCTTAGGTTGGGAAAATATGGCAGGAGAATTACAAAGGGCACCCCAAGGATAACGCACTCACCCAAGGAAGTGTCTAAGGAGGGCCTGCAGGCCTTTGGTTAGGTTTGGCCTTAACTGACATCTTCCTCAATTTTCTGTGGGAAATATCAGCTATGTTATTAAAATTCACAGAAGCAATCAATTGTCAGAGTCACTAGAGACCAAGATTGTTACTCAGGGCTCAAGAACATCTGGTAGGCTGGTAGGAAGGAGAGTAATTCAGGAAAATTGGATACATACGCTGGGAAATGTTTTAGGAGAACAGGGCCAGGACTAGGGTGAGAAGTGAGGTACTTGCCTCAGGTGCAAAGTGCAAAGTTTAAACGCGTGCTAAAATCTCAGTAATCTAGATAAGTAATATTTTAATGTAATATAAAAAAAGTTATCAAACTACAGCCTGTAGGCCAGTGTTTGTAAATAAACTTTTATTGGAAAGCCACTGAAAAGGACAGGCATAACAGCAGGGGAGATTCCAGCTAATCCTTTGACGTGTAAAACCCCTGGTTAAATTTATGAATGTCAGACAAGAAGATTTACAGGAAAAACAATCCTGAAGGAAAAAATGAATAAACGTGGCTATTTTTATTAGTTTCCTAGGGCTGCTGTAAAAAAATTCTCACATACTGGGTGTCCTAAAACAACTGAAATTTTTTCTCTCATACTTCTGGGGGCCAGAAGTCGGAAATCAAGGTGTTGCAGGGCTGTGTTTCCTCTGAAGGCTCTAGGCGGGGATCTTTCCTTGCTTCTTCCAGCTTCTGGTGGCTCCTGGCAATCCTTGGCTTGTAGCCGCATCACTCCAGTCTCTGCCTCTGTGGTCACATGGTCTTCTTCCCTGTGACTCTGAGTGTCTGTCCAAATCTTCCTCTCCTTTTTCTTAAATAGACAGCTGTCATTGGGTTTAGGATCCACCCTAATCAATCCCGTATGACCTCATCTTAACTTGATTACATATACCAAAAACTAAAAACCCATTGCTGTCAAGTCGATTCAGACTCATAGCAACCCTATAGGATAGGGTAGAACTGCCCTGTAGGGTTTCCAAGGAGTGGCTGGTGGATTCGAACTGCCAACCTTTCTATTAGCAGCCGAGCTCTTCACCACTATGCCACCAGGGCTCCAATTACATCTACAAAGACCCTATTTCCAAATGAGATCATATTCACAGGTAGTAGGGATTAGAACTTCAACATACCTTTTTGGGAGACATGATACAATCCACACACTATTAAACAGGAGGATTCAATTTAGATGCAGCAGAAACATATTATCTATTTGCAGGAACTGGGAGCAGAGTCAGGGGCAGACCTGGTGCCATGATTTAAATACCTGAGGAAATATTTATGGAAATGCTGTTTAGTTTCCTTGGGATGTGTATGGTGTAACCTCTGCTCATAGACCTGGTAACAAATAGGTGTAGGATTTTTAATGATAGTCTAGATTTCAAATGTTCAAATGATAATGACTGAAAATATTTTTGCTAAATTTCTATACCTCTGTTGATTATTTTATCCTTCTCAGTAATAGCAATTTGCTAAATTGTTACTAATATAACTGAATATAAAGCCTTTTTAGAGGTATTTTCACATAAATTCACAAACTAAGAAACAAAACGTTTTCTGTCAGACCTGACATCCTCATTTTTAGTTGATGAAATATGGCTGCTGTGCCTCTGAGGCCTGCTCCAAGGCTGCGAAACAACTGGGATTATTGAACACCGTTAGAATTTTAAGTCAATAAAGATGTAAATGGGAGCTAAATCTGTTGACTCCTCTTTTTAAAACGCATCAAAGCTGAAACTTGAATGTTTCATGATGTATTGGTGAACACTGTTGTTATAAACATGGTTGCTTAGAGTGCAGGTACAATTGGTGGTATCAGCAATGATAATAATATTAGTAATTTTAATTATTGAATCACTAATCCACAATTGCGGGTGCAGTGGTTGTCCAGTGGTAGAATTCTCCCCTTTCACGTGGGAGACTGGGGTTCAATTCCCTGCCAGTGCACCTCAGATGCAGCCATCGCCGTCTGTCAGTGGAGGCTTGTGCGTTGCTATGATGCTGGACAGGTTTTAGTGGAGCTTCTAGACTAAGACTAGGAAGAAAAGGCTGGCAATCTACTTCTGAAAACCAGCCAGTGAAAACCCTGTGGATCACAAAGGTCTGATTCACAACTGATCACGGGGATGGCAAAGGACCGGGTGTTGTTCTGTTCTGTTGTGCTTGAGGTTGCCAAGAGTCGGGGCAGACTTGACGACAGCTAGCAACAACAATCCATAATTACTATATAATTAATAATTTTGTCATTCCTAAGTTAGTAATTCACCAATAACAGCTAACATTTATTTGAGAGCATATTATGCCCATTTATGTTCATTATTTCACTTACTGATACAGAAATTCTATCATAGAAATCACATTCTGCTTACTTGGGTGGAAATGCTCGACCCATTTTTTTCAGCTTTTGGTTGGGGTCATCAGCCCATTTATCGACAGCCGCATCTTTCTGTACGTGGCCTTTTTGTGAATGAGTGTGCTGACATTGACAGACACATGACCATCAAGGGCCACTAGCACAAAACAAAGGGGCTCTGCTTTATTGGACGTGGAGAAATCAGTTGTCACGAGCATTATCATTGTTGGTGCATAAACGAAACTACTGTCATTTTTGTAAGTGCTTGAAAATAGTTTGTTTTCTTAAGAAGGCTAAGTTCCCCCTATAGTCTTGTTTATACAAATGATTTGCTTTGCCAGTTTTTTTAAATGATAGGTGAAATTGAGTTTATTTTAGTTTATTCCCTATTATAAACTAAAAATGAGAAGAATTTAAATAAATATGTAATTTTAGAAAGTGTCTAAGGAATGAAGCCCCAGAATTTGGATTAGATGGCTAAAGAGTTTGTGGATTTTCCTTTCCTGTTGTAATTTTAAATTTGTTTAAATGTCCATACATTTACTTATTTACCTTAAGTTTGAACTTGTCTAGAGACAGGAGAATGGACTAATGTTAACAAAAACAAACAAAAAACATTGCTGTCAAGTTGATTCTGACTCCTAGCGACCCTAATGTTAAGGGATCTTAAAACTGAGGTCCACACAAGAAGTATGTGGATAGGTTTTGAGTGGCGGGGGCCCATGAACTCGGGTGGGGAAAAATTACATATTTCTTTTCTCTACTTTCTACCCAAAATTTAGCTTTTCCTCAAATTAGTAGAAATCAAAGATATGTTATATCACATTATAATTGTGTTAGCTATCTCAAAATATTGTATATACATATCACCACTTATAAATTGTAGTAGTTATTAAACCCTCGGCTAGCTCTTATTTAATGGATTAATAAAGGTACATATATTACTGTAACATACATATTTTTAAATACTTTGATGACTATATTGCAATATAATTGGTTTTCTTTGTAATCTTATTTTTTAATTTTATGCATTTCAAAACATTATTCATAGAAACTGTTCAGAGTCTTCACCAGACTACAAAAGGTGTCCATGGCACAAAAAAGGTTAAGAACCTCTGGGTTGGAAGAACCCTCTTGGACAATCCCTATTCTTTAATTCTGTCTGTGAAAGCTGGAGGGCTTGGGTATGACGCTGTATTAGGAGTATGCACGTGTATGTGTGTACATGTGTGTGTGTACGTGTGTGCAACTGCAGACACAACCCTTATAAATGGCTGATGGACTGAAAGGAACAAAATGGAATATATGGAAACATTTCCATTACATGACTCCTCACTTAGGCTGACTCTTTGTTGGCCACCTCACCAAGGGTGATCCACAGCATCAGAACGTACATTGACAGGGAGTCGGAGGGGCTGGGATATGGTCTCCACTTTGCTGCTTTCTAAATGTATGACCGTAGTCTCACCACTCAACCCCTCTGTGTCTCATCTGTAAAGTGGGATGAAGAGCATCTGTCCTTTTGCCTCATGTGATTGATCGGTAGTGATATCAAGAGAAAGAATGAAAAAGTGCCCTATAAATTTCAGCATGCCCTCTATGTGTAAGGGAGTCCAGCTGGCTGGAAGGTAGTCTGGATGCTGATCCAGTGTGACCTTGCAGCCTAGTACTGTGGGGCAGGCACAGGCGCAAGTGGGCAATGATGTCTGGAGGCTCTTTGGTCTGGGAAGACTGAGAACAGGGGCAATTTAGTGGAAATAGGCAAGGTGCTTGTGGTAAGCTGAATAATGGCTCCATTGAAGTCCACATCCTAATCCCTGGAACCTGTGAATATGTTACTTTACATGGTAAAGGGACTTGCAGATGTGACTAAGTTAAAGATTTTGAGATTGAGAGATTGTTCTAGATTATCCAGGGGAATCCAGTCTAATTACAGGGGTCCTTATAAGAGGGAGTCAGGATCAGAGTCAGCAAGAGAAGAGGTAAGGATAGAAGCAGAGGACAGAGAGAAGAGAAGATGCTGCTAGAAGCCTCTGTAAGCCAGAAAAGGCAGGAAAATGGATTCTTGTCTCGATCTTCCAGAAGGAATGCAGCAAACACCTTGATTTTAGGGCTTCTGACATCCAGATAATAAATTTGTGTTGTTTTAAGCCACTTAGTTTGTGGTCATTTGTTACAGCAGCAGGAGGAAACTAATACAGTGCTGCCAAGCATTCTGATATGGCAGAGTGCTACTGGCTTGTACAGGACGCCTAATACCACGGTGCTGATTGTACCCTACAGTGTTTAACTGTGATAGTTTAATACTTTTTTGTTTTACTTCTATTTCTCTAGGCCGGTGTGGATAAACACTGAGTTATTATAATGCCAAAAAGTGTATTTCTCTGATTTTGTCACATCCATGATTATAGAATCTTCACTTCGTCCTCTTCCATGGCATCACAAATCCCTTCCAACTACTCCAGGGACTCTTTGGGGGATATCTCTCCTGTGGCTCATCTAGCTGCAGTGGTTGCCATTTTCTTCCTCTTCTTCCTGGCTCCAGCTCTGGCTCCATGTGGTGCTGTCAGCTGGTGAGGCCTCTGATGCCAGAAAATTCTTCAAGTGTTGTGTAGGATTTTATCCTAGAAAATTAATAGAGAGGTCCTCAGGTTGGACATGCATAAACGTTTTTAGTTTATTTTAAGGTAGTCATGGTAAGACATGCAAGTAAGACCTGACAACATTTCATTTAGAACTGGAGAATCAGAATTAACAATTACAATATTAGTTCAATGACTAGAGTCCAAATCTTTAGACTTCAGGCTTTTACCTCTAATGAGAAGTCCTGGGAGGAAACCTTAACCATGGCTGGAACTCAGCAGAGCTAGAGTCCAAGGTCAGCAGTGGCAGACAGAATCTCAGGTCCATCTCTGCCTTCTCTCAGTGAGTGAGCAGAAATCTAGGGTTTAGATGTGAATTTATCGCTATGGCTCCATAGAACAAGGACCAGTGTGACATCAAAGACTAGTCTGTTATGTCTTTTCTCCAGGGTTAGAGACCAGCTGAATGCTGTATCTTTTTTTCAAGGGTAGAGATTAGGGAGGCTGTTTAGAAATTAACTATGTTATGTTTTCTTGTGTCACAGCATGTTGGGTCAAAGTGAACTTAAGGGTTGTTTACCTTCTTTACATACTTCACATGCTTCTACTGCTAAGTTCAAAAATTTCTAAAAATCTTTCTAGTGACCTGCAGGTTTTTAATGACTTACAGTTTATATCAGAGAGCCTCACAAAAGTAGACATGTTTCTAGTTCTAAATTCATATTGTGAGTGCTTATCCATATGTATTTTGAAAGCCTAAGTGTCATATGTTATGGCAGGAGCACTGGTAGTGCATTGCTTAACTGCTTGGGTACTTACCAGAAGGCTGTTGGTTTGAATCCACCATCCACTCCACAGGAGGAAGATATGGAAGTCTGCTCCCATAAAGATTACAGCCTGAGAAACCCATAAAGATTACAACAGTTCTACTCTGTCCTATGGGTTGCTATGAGTTGGAATCAACTTGGTGGCAACGAATTTATACTTTAAGAGATTTGAGATTGTTATGGAAACATACAGAACAGGAAGGTACCTGCTGCAGCTGCCACCACCACTGTTTTCATGGCAACTGCACCTCCAGCTCCATTCAGTGCAAGGTGTTACCCACGAATGTCCAAAGTCACACCAGAACAGCTGTGTTCTGCCAGAGCTGCCCAATCTTCCCAAAGCCCTGATCCTGTGGATGCTTCCGTCTGGGTTGGCACAGTGAAAAGGAGGCATCATTTTGAACCCACTCTAATGCCACAATCCAATACTCTGGTGTTTTCAATGCCTCCCAGAGAATATAAATATTTTTAATGAAAACAGATTTTTCCAGTCTTATTTAAGGAGCCCTTTTCCATGCTGAGAGTCCAGGTGTACGAGCAGTGACTGGTAGGAATGAGATACTATAGTAAATGCATGGTCTCCCCTCTCCATCAACACAGAGTTGTGTTAACTGGCCCAAACTTGTGGTCTTGAGTCTCTCTTCCTTCCCAGTATCAGTTGCTGTAGAGTTGATTCCAACTCATGGTGTCCCCATGTGTGTTAGGGTGGAACTGTGCTCCATAGGGTTTTCAAAGGCTGATTTTCAGAAGTAGATCACCAGGCCTTTTTTCCAAGGTGCCTCTGGGTGGACTGAACCACCAACCTTTTGCTTAGCAGCAGAGCGTGTTAACCGTTTTCACTCCCTCTCTTTCCTAGGACAAATGATTTCTCTGGAGGCACTTCAGTCCTTGTCAGCTAGACTTCTGGAATTTTCTATCTCAAAAGTCTTCCATATGTGCTAGGACATCTGTGAATCCTGCAGTATACTCACCTTAGGCTCCAAGCTTGTTTTCATATGGAAAATCCATGGGAGAACAGGAGTTACTCCACAAATATTAGGATGGCTATTCTTCTGTTTTTCTAATTTGCTTGAGTTTCAAATTTATAGGGGTTCTTTGGATATCTGAAAACTGGTAACCTTTAAAATATATGCTGTGGTCCAGGATAAAAGATCCCCACCTTTGCAGGATATTTTCTCCACTCCCATTGAGTAGAGCAATTGAAAAGAATGTATAAAATTATGGTGTACGGCCAGTCATGGTTTCAAAGCTCAGAACTAAGTCTGCTGGTGGAAGAGAAAATGTTTGTGCTAAGTCTCCATTGTCTCTTTGGGCACTGTCTTAGTTATCTAATGCTGCTGTAACAGAAATATCAAAAGTGGATGGCTTTAACAAAAAGAAATTTATTCTCTCACTGTTTAGGACGCTAGAAGTCTAAATTCAGGGTACTGTCTCCAGGGGAAGGCTTTCTCTCTCTGTCGGCTTTAGGGGAAGGTGATTGTCATCAATCTTCTCCTGGTCTAGGAGCTTCTCAGCACAGGATACCTGGGTCCAAAGGACACACTTGCTCCAGGCTCTTCTTTCTTGGTCCCCCTGTCTATCTGCTCGCTTCTCTCTTTCACGTCTCAAAAGAGATTGATTCAATATACATCCTAATCTTGTAGATTGAGTCCTGCCTTATTAACATAACTGCCTCTAATCCTACCTCATTAACATCATAAAAAAACTGACCCACTGGTAGAGTCGATTCTGACTCATAGTGACCCTATAGGACAGAGTAGAACTGCCCCATAGGGTCTCCAAGGAGCAGCTGGTGGATTCGAACTACCAAGCTTTTGGTTAGCAGTCAAGATCTTAACCATGGCTCCACCAAGGCTCCCATTAACATCACAGAGGTTAAGATTTACAACACATAGGATAAGCACATCAGATCACACAGTAGTAGACAACCACACAATACTGGGAATCACAGCCTAGCCAAGTTGACACACATTTTTGGGGGACACAATTCAGTCTGTAATAGGTACCTTCATCCTTTGTAGCTATGACCTACTTCTCTGATCCCTGTGCCCCAGGCTGTTCTCTGCCACCCCTCCTAACTTCACTGCTTAGAAATGTGCTGTCTTTGTCAAGTTCTCCTTCATCTTATGAAAAACTGCTTAAAGATATTACCTCTGTAAAATGGATCCTATGTCCTTATTATCTCTAGAGTTGACACCTACTGGATAATTAACTGGTTGTCATTGAATCAATTCTGACTTATGGCGACCCTATGTGTGTCAGAGTAGAGCTCTTCTCCATAGGGTTTTCAACAGCTGATTTTTCAGAAGTAGATTGCCAGGCCTTTGTTCCAAGGTGCCTCTGGGTGGACTCGAACTTTGAACATTTTGATTAGCAGCAAAAGTGTTAACCGTCTGCACCGCCCAGGGACTCCTACAAGATAACTGGGAGTGGGTGATTCCAAGTAATACATTCCAAATATACATATGCATTTAAGAGGATTTGTGGTCACCATTGAGCTCTGGTGGTGCAGTGGTTAAGTGCTTGGCTGCTAACGGAAAGGTTGGCTGTTCGAACCCACCAGCCACTCCTTGGGATAAAGATGTGGCAGTCTGCTTCCATAAAGATTAAAGCCTTCGAAACCCTATGGGCAATTGTATTCTGTCTTATAGGGTCACTATGAGTTGGAATCGACTAGACAGCAATGGGTTTCAGTTTTTTGGTGGTCACCATTAGTACCTAATGGTAGGGATTTCAGGCAGTGCGGGAGGATTTCCTGGTAAGCCATAGGCGCAAGGCACAGGCAGCTGCCCCCATCGTCTGTCTTTAGGGTGTTCTGTTGCATCTCCACCATCTGGAGCAGGGCTTGGCACCTAATGTACACTCAATGAATATATATTGAGTGTATGCATGTATTCAGAGGCTATGCCTGACTGTCTGTTAGTGCTTAACCAGAGAAGAAGAACCGGTAGAAGATACATATTAAGAGATTTATTGCAAGGAGTGGGCTTCTGTGACTGAGGGGCCTGTCTAGGCAAATCTGAAATCCATAGGACAGGCCACCAGAAAGGGAAGGCTGGTCTTTAACATGGGCCAAAACTGTAGTCCACAGGTGGAATTTCTTGTTCCAGGAAACCTCAGCTCTGCTCTTAAGGTCTTTCAACTGATTGAATCAGACTCACCCAGATTATCTAGGAAAATCTCCTTTACTTAAAGTCAACTAATTATGGACTGTAATCACATCCACAAAAAACTGTCACAACAACACCTCGATTAGTGTTTGATTAAAAACTGGGGACTGTAGCCTAGCCTAGCTGACACATAAAAAAGACACTGATGATTAAAAACCCATTGCCCTCTAGTTTCCCTTTATGCATTGACAGGTTAGCTAATATCAACCAGAACACTTCTGATGATATTGACTGAGTTCAGCTTTGCTGGTGCCTCTGACTTCTGTTGCTTTAACCAAGTGCCAACCTATAGCTACTTCTGCAGGCTGTTGATGTCCACAGGCTCATGTGGTCTGCAGGCTAAGTGGCTCCTCTCTGATTTGCCAGAAGCAAGTGGTTATGTTAGCTGAGGAACCAGCATGATAATTTTGATGATTTGACTCTGGTATAAGTTCTGTGGGGCCAAAGGGTGGGATGGTGTTTTTTCCTTTGGCCTGGTAAAGATTTTATGTTTGTTATGGTGGTTGAAATGCTGTATTTAGTCTTTTATTCGTGAGCCAGGAGGTTCACAGTAAATGAGGGGTGTGGTCTCTTAGGGGAAAAGTGGCTTTGGCTTGGCCTCTCTGCCCCCTGTCAGCACACACATGCTCTGTAACATGGGATGGGAGGGCTCATCATGAGCCGTGAGGGCTGTCCCTGAGAGACAGTGGGTAGTGGCCTTGGGGATTGGAGGTAGGCCACTGCCAGGTAGAAACAGCACTGGACTGGGAACAAGTTCGTACTACTAACTTCTTCTAGGCCCAGTTTCCCCAATACTCTACTCATTCCTTCCTTACTCAGCACGTTTCTATTGAGTGCCAATGAAGTGTCAGGCTGAGCACAAGGTTTTTAAGATTTAGTTGGTAGTGGACAAGATGGAGTCCCTGGGTGGTGCAAGAAGTTAATCTGCTTGCTGCTAACCAAAAGGTTGGAGGTTCAAATCCACCCAGAGTCTCCTCAGAAGAAAGACCTGACATCGGAAAGTCAGCCATTGAAAACCCTGTGTAGCACAGTTCTACTCTGACACACACTGGGTTGCCACAGGACAGAACTGACTCAGTGAAAACTGGCTTCTGGTTGAATGAACAAGACTGATTCTGCCCTTGTCCTTTCACAGTTTACCATTGAACAAGTTCTATGAACAACAGTGATCATATCGTTAGTGTTTACCGAGGGTTACTATGTTAACTCAACGGCGGCTGGTACTATGTCCCAAGTGTGTGGGTCATGATGGAGGAGGTAGGGGGTTAGTCTAGAATAAAGCTTCAAGGAAGCCTCAGAGGGGAGACAACTAATTATCAATACCTTCCCTACTTTGGAGTCATGCCATTTCTGTGACCCTCTTTTTGCTCACTTGGCGTCCTCACCCTTGACCTTCTCATATTGTTCCCTGGCTTCGGTCTCCTCTCTTCCCAGATTCTCTCTAAGGTGATCTTTTCTCAAGCTCTCATCTTGACTTTCCAGCTGCCTGATGGACACCTTCATGTGGAAACCCCAGGCATGTCAAAGGCCCAACATCTGAGGTAGAACTCATCAACTTGTCCATCATATTCTTCCTTCTCTTTTCTGCTTCATAATTTTATTGCAAGTCTTTTAGTCATTCAGACTAAAAAGTCATCTTTGAGCTACCCTCTCTATCACACCTGTCAGGCACTTACCCTACCCCTTCTACTTCCATTGTGTCACTATCTCTCCCTTCCATTCATTTGCCTCTTCCAGTGTCTAGTCAGACTGTCTTGGCCACCCTCCTGGACAATCACTGTAGCTAACTGACAGCCTCCATGCCCATAGTTTTCACTCCACCTTAGTCATCCTCTTGAGGACTACCAAAGCACATGTTTTTAGTAGATCCTACGGTGCCACTTTGTTGCTCAGATACCTTCAGTGGATTGCTAGTGGGCTCTGCAGCAAGATGCCTAGGTTCTAAGTCTGCTTCTGCCACTTACCAGCCAGGGAACCTCGGCAAGTTATTAACTGCTCTGTGTTTCTGTCTTTTCATCTATGAAATGGTTATTTTCACCTCACAGAGCAGTTGTGGGGATTAAATGAGGCAATAAACATGCAGCACTTGTAACAGTGTCTGACATAATATCAGTATCCCACCTAGGAGGGTCTGCTGGCCCCTGGTTTGTCCACTTTTTCCGCCTTGTACGTTGACGTTTTGCTTTTCTAATTCTCATTCACTGTCTGTTATATTTCTGAATTATTTGCAAAGTAGTTCACAAACTAGTGGCTGAGCCTACGTGAACTACATGATACAAAATATGCTTGTCTTTGTTTACATTCTCCTAAAAACTACACACACACACATATGTATACATATACGCATATATGTATATATGTGTATATATATATATATATATATATATATATATGGAGTCCCTGGGTGATTCAAACAGCTAATGCACTCAGCTGCTAAATGAAAGGTTAGAGGTTCGAGTCCACCCAGAGGCACCTTGGAAAAAAGGCCTGGCAATCTACTGAAAAATCAGCCATTAAACATCTTGTGGAGCACAGTTTTACTCCGACACACAACGCCATGAATCAGCATTGATTAGACAGCAACTGGTGTCTATGTGTATATATGAGGGTAAGTCAAAAAGTATTGCTACTAGGGTTCCAGTTCACACATGCATGGAATTATTCCAAACAAAACATGTTTAAAGACGTCTCTGTGATCAGTGGATAGCTGCAGACAAGTTCTCTCAGTAATACACTTGTCTTTGTCTCATTAGGGTGCCTTCAAAAAAAGGATACTTTTTGTGCCATGGAAAAAACTATTTTGAGGTCAGGACTAATATCAAGTTTTTAACAAAACTCAAGTGGACATCGTCCTAAATCATTGAAGCTTTGCAACAAGTTTATGGGAATACTGCCCCACATAAAACAATGGTTTTTAGATGAATCAAGCATTTTAAGGAAGGTCGAGAAGACCTCAAAGATGAGCCAAGAGAGGGAAGACCACTCAGAAGGTTATGGTGACTGTTTTTTTGGGATTCCACAGGGGTGATCTTGATAGATTTTCTCAGAGAACATAGGATGACCATGGGGGCTTATTATAAATAAGTTTTAGGAAAACTGAAAACTGCATTGGTGAGAAAAGGGCCGGGAAAGTTGTGTCAAGGAAGTTTTTTCCATCACGACAACGCACCTGCTCATTCTTAGAGGGAAGCAAAGGCTGTCCTATGAGAATTTCATTGGGAAACCTTACCCTGCCCACCCTACAGCCCTGCTCCTGCTCCTTCAGACTTCTTTTTGTTCCCCAAACTCAAAGAACAATTAAAAGGAACACCATTTGAGTCCCTCGAGGATGCCAATACTGCATTTTGATGTGGTGTAAACTGAAGACTGCAGAATTCTTTGGGGAAGGGTTAGAGAGATGGAAACACCACCTTCAGAAGTGTATAGACCTAGATAAAGGATATATTGAGAAACAATAGCTTCACATTTTGATATTTTTGTTTAATAAAGGTTTCTATGATTTTGTAGCAATACTTTTTGACTTACCCTCGTGTATATATTTGTGTGTATGTGTGCATACCTGTGTCTGTGTGTGTATACACACACGTACACACATATATATATATTCATGTATACTGTTTCTTAATTGATTGACTCAACGTTTTGATGATGCTGCTAAATGAAAAAGATGTACTTAGCCAAATCCCTACCTGCTCTGTTATGCTGAAAGATTAATTTTTGAAAACTGCCAGAGAATAGTTTTCTGTTACACTAATAGTTTTCTGTCACACTAATAGTTTCCTGTTACACTTATCTATTCCCTGCCACAATGTACCACTCATTCTGGTTAAACTGGCCTTAGTGAAAATTACCAGTGGATAAGTTCTCAGGGTTTCTCAGTCCCCGTGAAGTATATTCACTCAGAGACATAGAAAACTTCTTCTGAGATGAGCTCATGGAAACGGTTTCTGTGATGAAAATAGTATTGTGAGTTAGTGCCAGTGACTTCAGATTTGCAGAGTATAATTAGGAATTTTCCTGAATCGTCGCACACTGTAATTTCGTTATTATGGACAGTCTTTAATTACGGCCTCTAATTGCCCATTTTAGTTCTGTAATTAGATATAAAGGCATTAATTTTGTAGCTATAACAATCAGCTCAAATTCTTTCCCCTACTCTACCTTACAAAGAAAATTAATACGTTATTAAAAGTTTGTGCACAGAAGGAGCCTCTCAGAAGGAGCCACCGTTCTGGGAGACAGTGAGCATTTTCACCGGAGGGGCCCTGGTAAGGAAGGATATGGGTGCACCACCCTGCTTATATCCCCCTAGACTGTGTCATTTCACGTCAGGTAGACCGTGCTGGGTCTAGGGCAGGGAAGAGCTCCTTTCGTCCATATAGAGCCAATTTCTCTTAAATGGAAAGTTTAAAGGTGACATTCGTGCTTAATGAATGATGGGAGGGGAAAGATTTAATGTTGGGGCAACTCTGGCATTTTGTTTCTGGTGTGGCGTTAAAAGATTAGAAGAGGAAGCATTTTAGATTCATGGGGTTTGTATTTTTGTGTATGTATAGGAAGCCGATTACCTGTATTTGTATATCTATAGCTATGACCATGTCTATATCCATATCTATATAGAAATTTCTTATCTATGTAGCTATGAGAGACAGAGATTGATTTACATTCTTAACAAGCACAGACCTTCATTAAACTAGAATCCATTTTACAAAACTCTCAATAATTCAGATCTGTCTTCACTTCTTTCTCTATCTATAGCGCTCTACTTTAAAAAAAAAAAAAAGTCTAACTTCAGGGCTTTCCCTTGTGGCCCATGACATGTCCGGTTCATCCTACATCTTCTACATATTTATCTGCTTATCAGCTTTTATAAAAAGCAGTGTGGTAGAGTGGAAAGAGCCCTGGTCAGAGTCTTGGCCCTGTTATCGTCTCTTTTTGCACATACACACTCTCTAGGTGATCTCTCTAGTCTCATAACTTTCAACATTGTCTATATGCTCCTGACCCTCAAATTTATCTCTCTACTTCAGGCCTCTCCTCTGAGCTCCAGATTCAAATCACTATTAGACCATTTGATACTTCCACCTGGATGACTCTTTAGGTTTATTAAGGTTGTTGTGTGCAAAGCTGAATTAACTTTCCCTCCAAACTCATTGTTCTTCTCTTTTTCCCAATTTCAATAAACAGCAACACCATCCCTTCACGTCTTCAAGCCAGAGCTCTCAAAGTCATGCCTGACGATACCTCTTTCCACACATGAGCCATCTGCAAGTCTTGTTTCACCCTCCAGACCAGTTACCAGTTGCCATCAAGTCAATTCTGATTCTTGGTGACTCCACGTGTGTTAGAGTAAAACTGTGCTCCATAGGGCTTTCAGAGGCTGAATTTTCAGAAGTAGATCACCAGGCCTTTCTTCCAAGGTGCCTCTGGGTGGACTGGAACCTCCAACCTTTTGATTAGCAGTTAAGCATTTTAAGTGTTTGCACCCCACAGGGACTCCCAACCAGTTGCTGGTGAGTCCATCACAACTCATCCTCCAGAATGTATCTTAAATCTTCCCAGTCCCTCTTTCTCCAGGGAGGTTGTCCCACGTCAGTCTGCCATCATTGCACATCTAGCCAACTACAGAAGTGTCTTGTTTTCTTCTCTTCAGGGCTTGCCCTTACCTTAGTTTCCTGGTGCTTCCATAACAAAAATACCAAAGTGGGTGCCTTTGAAGAACAGAAATTTATTTTCTCAGTTTTGGAGGCTAAAAGCCCAACTCAGGATCTTGACTATGTCAGTTTTTTCCATGGCCTCCCTCCTAGTTTCTGGTGTCTGCTGACGATCTGTGGCGTTCCTTTGCTTGAAGACGAGTCCTCACGCGGCATCTGTCTTCCCTCTGTGTGTCTGTGTCTCTGTCTGTTCTGCTCTTTGTGTAACTCAAAAGTGATTAGGTCTAGGACCCACCCTACACTGGTAAGTCCTCATTAACATAACAAAACCTGTTTCTAAACAGGATCACATCCACCAGTACAGGAGCCAGGATTTCAATACATATTTTGGGAGGACAGAATTCAACCCATAACACCCTTCTCCATCTCTCTCCCCAATGCCAGCAAGAGCAATTATCTTAAAATATAAATTAGCCCATGTCACTCCTTTGCT
This sequence comes from Dugong dugon, assembly GCA_030035585.1. NCBI lineage: Eukaryota > Metazoa > Chordata > Mammalia > Sirenia > Dugongidae > Dugong > Dugong dugon. Next base: position 180,554,408 of record CM057462.1, on the reverse strand, counting down.
TGGAAATTTTCATTGGTTTTCTTTGAATAAAACTCAAACTTGGCTATAAAGCTCTGCATGGTGTAGTACTCTCAACTCTCCTCCTGGTGTCTCCAATCCAGCCACTCTGGACTCATTCTAGATTCTTGAACACACAAAACTCTTTTCTGCATCAAGACCTTCATGCAATGATTTTATTTGCCTGGAACAGCCAACCATTCCCCTACTCCTACCTTGTTACCTAGGTGACTCCTTTTCATCCTTCAAGTCTTAGGGAAAGCTTACTTCTCTTCAGATCTTATTATTTGCGATCACTGTGTCCTGTTTGTTTCTTTCATAGCACTCACTGTGCATTGTCATTTGTTTGTTTACTTATTTCCCTCACCACATTGTAAATCCATGTGCTTTCAACTCACTGATGGGTTACCCAGCACTTTACACAGAACCTGGAACATACTGGGTACTCAATAATACACACTGGTAAATGAATGCATGTATGGCAGAAACTCTGCGCCTGGTAGTTAATGATCCAGAAGCAGGATTAACCTATTTTCGTAGGTAACTGATGAATAGGGTAGAGTGTAATCTTTAATTTTGGCAAGATAGACTGTCCCCTTTGCTTTACTGTTTCACCAACAAATCTCCCCTTTGTTTGTACCAATTCTTTTGGACACACAATTCAGCCAGAAGTCTGAGTCAGAGTCATACCTCTGGTATTTACTAGTATGAAGGGTGTCTTGTGCAGGGCAGTGTACAAAACGTATTTATTACCCCTGTGGAAAACAAGATGGAGCTTCCCTAAAAAGCTAGAAATAGAAATACCATATGATTCAGCAATCCCACTCCTAGGAATATATCCTAGAGAAATAACAGCCATCACATGAATAGACATATGCACACCCATGTTCATTGCAGCGTTATTCACAATAGCAAAAAGATGGAAAGAACCTAAGTGTCCATCAACCGACAAATGAATAAATAAATTATGGTATACTACACAACAATAAAGAACAATGATGAATCTGGGAAACATCTCACAACTTGGATGAATCTGGAGAGCATTATGCTGAGTGAAATAAGTCAATCGCAAAAGGACAAATATTGTATGAGATCACTATTATAAAAACTCAAGCAAAGGTTTACACAGAAAAAAACAATCTTTGATGGTTACGAGGGAGGGGAGCTAAGGAGGGGGAATCATGAACTAGATAGTAGACAAGTGTCTTAGTTATTTAGTACTGCTGTAACAGAAATACCACAAGGGGATGGCTTTAACAAAGAGAAACTTATTCTCTGAGTCTAGGAGGCTGGAAGTCCGAACTCAGGGTTCCAGCTCCAGGGGAGGTATTTTACTCTCTGTTGGCTCTGGGGGAAGGTCCTTGTCATCAATCTTCCCTAGTCGAGGAGCTTCTTAGCACAGGGACCCCAGTCCAAAGGACATGCTATTCTCCTGGCTCTTGTTTCTTGGTGGTATGAGGTTCCCTGTTTCTCTGCTCACTTCTCTCTTTTATGTCTCAAAAGAAATTGACTTAAGACACAACCCAGTCTTGTAGATTGAGTCCTGGTCAGCAATTCAAATCAACCAGCCACTCCTTGGAAACCCTATTGGGCAGTTCTATTCTGTCCTACAGGGTCTATATGAATCCATGGCAATGGGTTTGTTTTTTTGGTTTGGGTTATTAACATAACTGCCTCTAATTCTGCCTCATTAACATCAGAGAGGTAGGATTTACAACACATAGGAAAATCACATCAGATGACAAAACGGTGGTGGACAGTCATACAATACTGGGAATCATGGCCTAGCCAAACTGACACACATTTTTTGGGGGGACACAATTTAATCCATAACAAGTGTTAACTTTGGTGAAGGAAAGATAACACACAATACAGGGGAAGTCAGCACAACTTGATTGAGGCAAAGTCCTAGAAGCTTCCTAGGCACATCCAAACACATTGAGGAACTGAGTTACTGGGGCTGAGGGCTGGAGACCATGGTCTCAGGGGACATCTAGGTCAATTGGCATAACATATTTCATAAAGAAAATGTTCTACATCCTACTTTGGGGAGTATCTTCTGGGGTCTTAGAAGCTTTTCAGCAGTCATCTAATATACATCTATTGGTCTCATCCCCTGTGGAGCAAAGGAGAATGAAGAAAACCAAATACATAAGCAAAATATTAGTCCAAAGGACTAATGGACCACATGAATCACAGCTTCCACTAGCCTGAGCCCAGAAGAACTAGGTGGTGCCCAGCTACCACCACTGACTGCTCTGACAGGGATCATACTAGAGGGTCTTGGGCAGAGCAAGAGAAAAACGTAGAAGAAAATTCAAATTCACACACACACACACACACACACACACACGCACACGCAATTTTACATAAATGGATTCATACTATGTATGCTGTTCCAGAACCTGTTTTCTAAAAACCCAACATAAAATATCTTTCAGTGTCTCTAAAGAAAGATCTGCATCATGATTGGGAATGGCTCTATGGTATTTCATTGGATAAATATACTACAGTTTCCTCAGTACTTCAGTTTCCTCAGCTATAAAATAGTACCAAAAGAGTATTGTAATCCATACAGAACACTTACAACAGTGCCTGCCACATAATAAGCACTCAGTAAATGTTAGTAGCTATTATTAGTGTAAAAAAAAGTATCTATTACGTGCTTGTTACATTGTTCTTATTATTAACATGAAACCAAACCCATTGCCATTGCGTCGATTCTGACTCACAGCTACCCTATAGGACAGAGTAGAACTGCTCCAGAGGGTTTCCAAGGAGTGGCTGGTGGATTTGAACTGCTGACCTTTTGGCTAGCAGCTGTAGCTCTTAACCACCGCACCACCAGGGCTTCATTATGAATATAGCTAATATCAATGTTGGATAACCTTCGAAGCAGCCTGAGATAGTTTCTTCTCTAAAACTCCTTTAACTGTGAGGGATAAATAGTGCACAACCAAGTTTTCATGATTGGGATCCAAGGATAAACAGTTTTCACTCAGCAAGTGCTTGCTAAGGGCTGCTCATGGTCCAGGGGCCATGCTGGGTGTTGGAGACATGGAAGTGAGTAATACGGAGATCACAGTGTAGTCAGGATTGTGAGTGTAAACAAATGAGTCAAAGAAAGGAGTGCTGGTGTTGGCATGACTTTCTCCACAGGGTGGATGGAGCTGCAGAGGACATGGTGGTCAATGCTATGGCGAGATGATGGTAAGAAAAGGAAAAGCGGTGATCATATCATTGGTGGTGGTGAGTTTTCCAGTCAAAAGGAAAGACCTGGAGCAAAGACTTGGAGGCTGGAGGTAGCCTGGTCCTTTCAGGGAACTACACTTTGTCTATGAGTCAGAATCGACTCAATGGCAAGGGGTACACTTTGTCTAGCCTGCTGAAGCACACATTTTGAAGGGCATGTGCCTGGCCCAAGGACTTGCACGTAGCAGGCACTTAGTTACTATTTGTTTGGTAAATGAATGAGTGGATACAAGTGCCAGGGAGGATGCTAGGAATGTTGGTAGAGGTGAGATCATGGAGGGCCTTGGATGTCATGTTAAGATAAGTGATAGGGAGTAGAGAGGTGGTCAATGGAGTTTTCCTTAAGTGGGAAAGAGACCTGATCCACTTGAGTTTTAGAAAAATTCCTTTGGCCGCAGAACAGTTCATGGATTAGAGAGAATGAGCCTGAAGCCATGGGCATAAATGGGAATGGTAATTGAGCATTCAGAGGAAACCAAAAGTGTAGATAGGAAGGATGTTCAGAGATTGTTACAGTCGGTAATCCCGGGGAGAAGTTCTGGGTCTCCCTTAGCAGTCAAGAGAGTCAGAGACTGACAGGCATGGTGGAACTTCACAATCGGCTGACTGACTGGAATGTGTGTGGATGATTAAGTTGAATTGTGGGTATGTGTGTGTGTAAGAGTTAGTTGGAGCGTATGTATGTACATGAGTGAATTGTAACGTGTGTGTGTGTGTGGTCAAGTGAGTCGGCGTGTGTATGTGTTAGTGGGTTGGAATGTGTATGTGTCTGTGTGCAAGGGAGTTAGAGTGTGCGTGCACACACGCACAAGTGCAATGAGCAGTCAAGAATGATTTGCCATAAAGGCTTGTAAAGTACTCCTTATGCCTTACTCCTGATCACATGCTTTGAGTCACACACAGAAATGGGCAGAATAGCTCAGCCCAGTCATTCCAACCTGACTCACACTAAGCTATTTACAATCCAATTAATTGCTCCCTCTTTATGCTCACACGGCATTTTTCTCTATAACACTTTTCACACCACTGTTATTATTAGCGTATGTAATACTTTCCCCTTGCTACGCTGTGAAATCCTTAAGGAAGCAATAGGGTGTCATTGATCTTCGTATCCCCAGAGCCTTAGTTATCCAGACACATAGTAGGTGCTCAGCTAATGTTTATTGAGTAAACTAAAGGAAAATTCACACTCTGTAGCTTACTAAGCCAAAACATGAAGTCTCCAAAGCAAAGTCTCATTATTGCCTCCTGTACCTTTTGGAAACAACAGTAATAACAGCTAATTAAGAACCTACTATGTGCTAGGCACAGTGCCAAGTACCTTATGTACGGTGTTTTTTTTCAAGTCCCTGGAGTTTCAAAAATCTTAGGAGGTAAATGTTATAAACTGCCTTCTACAGATGTCTTAGTTATCTAGTGCTGCTATAACAGAAATACCACAAGCGGATGGCTTTAACGAAGAGAAGTTTGTTCTCTCACAGTTTAGGAGGCTAGAAGTCTGAATTCAGGGAACCAGCTCCAGGGGAAGGCTTTCTCTTTCTGTCACCTCTGGGGGAAGGTCCTTGTCATCAATCTTCCAGTTCAAGGAGCTTCTTAGTGCAGGGACCCCAGGTCCAAAGGACATGCTATTTTCCTGCCTCTTTTTTCTTGTGGTATGAGGTTCCCCTGTCTCTCTGCTTGCTTCTCTCTTTTATATCTCAAAACAAATTGGTTTAAGACACAACCTAATCTTGTAGATTGAGTCCTGCCTCATTAACATAAGAGCCACTAATCCCACCTCATTAACATCATAGAGGTAGGATTTATAACATATAGAAAAATCACATCAGATGACAAAATGGTGGACAATCACACAATCCTGGGAATCATGGACTAGCCAAGATGACACACATTTTTTTTTTTTTCTCATGTAACAGCAGTACACATGCTGTTTTATGACTTTGGTTAACAACCCCACAACATTTTAACCCTCTGAATTCTCAGCTTTATTATTATTTTTTTTTTTTGGTGAAAATACACATAGCCAAAGATACACCATTTCAAAACTTTTTATGTACACATTTAAGTGACACTGACTACGCTCTTCCAATTGTGCTGCCATTCTCACCCAAGATGAAGACTTACAGGACAAAATAGCCTCCCATTTAACAGTTACTACAAATGTTGCCCTATAACAATAGTTAACAATCTCACAACACATCAACAATATCCTTACTCAACCTTGGGTTCCCTATCACTAGCTTCCTTGTCCTCTTCTGCCTTTTGGCCCTTGTCACTGGACTGCTGTACCTCGTTAGTCTCATTTGGTTTTACGGGGCTGTCCACTCCCAGGCTGAACAGTGAACCTCGAAGGTAACTTCACCTCTGAGCTGAAAGGGTGTCTGGGGGCCATACTCTTGAGGTTTCTCCAATCTCCTTTAGGCCAGTAAATCTGGTCTTTTTTTTTTTTTTTTTTGTGAGTTAGAATTATGCTCTACATCCTTCTTCAGCTCTGTCCAGAACCCTCTGTTGTGATCCTGGTCAGAGCAGTCAGCGGTGGTAGCCGGGCACCATCTAGCTGTACTGGACTCAGTCCGGTGGAGGTCTTGGTAGCTGCGGACAATTAGTCCTTTGGACTAATCTTTTCGTTGTATCCTGTTCTCTTCATTCTCCCTTGCTCCCAAAGGGATGAGACCAGTATAGTATCTTAGATGGCCGCTCACAGGCTTTTAAGACCCCAGACACTACTCACCAAGGTAAAATGTAGAGCATTATCTTTATAAGTAGTGTCATGCCAGTTGAGCTAGATGTTCCCCGAGACCATGGTCCCCAGAGCCCTCCGTCCAACAACTCAGTCCCTCGGGGAGTTTGGATGTGTCCATGGGGCCTCCATGACCTTTCCTTGTGAAGGTTGTGTTAGCTTCCCTTGTACTGTGTACTGTCTCACCTCTCACCCAAGATACCACTTATCAATTGCCTATTTAGTATTTCCCCCCCACCCCTCTCATCCCTGGTAACCAACAAGGATTGTTACATTTTGCATGTGAATTTTTTCATGGGTTTTTACAATAGAGGTCTCATACAATATTTGTCTTTTTGTGATTAACTTATTTCACTCAGCATAATGTCCTCCAGTTTCATCCATGTTATGAGATGCTTCACAGATTCATTGTTGTTCTTTCTCGTTGCATAGTACTCCATTGTGTGTATGTACCATAGTTTGTTTATCCATTCATCTGTTGATGGGCATCTAGGTTGTTTCCATCGTTTTGCTATTGTGAACAATGCTGCCATGAACATAGGTGTGCATATGTCTATTCGAGTGATGACTCTTATTTCTCTAGGATATACTCCTAGGAGTGGGATTGCTGGATCGAATGGTATGTCTATTTCCAGCTTTCTGAGGAAACGCCATATCATTTTCCAAAATGGTTGTATCATTTTGCATTCCCACCAGCAGTGTATAAGAGTTCCCATCTCCCCGCAGCCCCTCCAAAATTTGTTATTTCCAGTGTTTTTGATTCATGCCAGTAATGCCAGGGTGAGATGCTATGTCATTGTGGTTTTAATTTGCATTTCACTAATGGCTAGTGAACACGAGCATTTCCTCATGCGTCTGTTGGCCATTTGAATGTCTTCTTTGGTGAAGTGTCTATTCATTTCCTTTGCCCATTTTTTGGTAGGATTGTTTGTCTTTTTGTTGTAGAGGTGTTGGATTTTCTTGTAGATTATGGAGATTAGACCTTTGTCTGACTTGTACTGTCCAAAAATTTTTTCCCAGTCTGTAGGTTCTCTTTTGACTCTTTTGGTGAAGTCTTTTGAAGAGCATAGGTGTTTGATTTTTAGAAGATCCCAGTTACCTAGTTTATCTGTTGGGTTTTGTGTGTTGATGTTTATGGTTTGTATCCTGTTAATGCCATGTATTAAGGCCTGAAGTGTTGGTCCTATCTTTTCTTCTATGAACTTTATAGTTTTAGGCTTTATATTCAGGTCTTCGATCCATTTTGAAGTAGTTTTTGTATACGGTGTGAGGTATGGGTGCTGTTTCATTTTTCTGCAAATGGATATCCAGTTTTGCCAGCACCATTTGTTAAAAAGACTGTCTTTTCCCCATCTGATGGACTTTGGGCCCTTGTCGAAAATCAGGTTACCGTAGGTGGATGGATTTACATCTGGGTTCTCAATTCTGTTCCATTGGTCAATGTCTCTGTTGTTGTACCAGTACCAGGCTGTTTTGACTACTGTAGCTGTATAGTAGGTTCTCAAGTCAGGTAGTGTGAGTCCTCCAACTTTCTTCTTCTTCTTCAGTAGTGCTTTACTTATTCGGGGCTTCTTCCCTTTCCATATAAAGTTAATAATTAGTTTTTCCATCTCTTTGAAGAATGTTGTTGGTATTTGCATCGGGATTGCATTGTATTTGTAAATTTCTTTAGGTAGAATTGCCATTTTCACAATGTTGAGTCTGCCTATCCATGAGCATGGTATGTTTTTCCATTTATGTAGATCCCTTTGGGTTTCATGCAGCAGTGTTTTGTAGTTTTCTTTGTATAGGTCTTTTACATTCCTGGTCAGATTTATTCCTAAGTATTTTATCTTTTTAGGGGCTATTGAAAATGGTATTGATTTCCTGATCTCGTTTTCATCGTTCTCTTTACTGGTGTATAGGAATCCAACTGATTTTTGAATGTTTATCTTGTATCCTGCTACTCTGCTGAATCTTTCTATTAGTTCCAGTAGATTTCTTGTGGAGTCTTTAAGGTTTTCTATGTATAGTATCATATCATCTGCAAACAGGGAGAGTTTAACTTCTTCATTACCAATTTGGATGCCCTTTATTTCTTTCTCTTGACTTATTGCTCTAGCTAGAACTTCCAGCACAATGTTAAATAGGAGTGGTGATAAAGGGCATCCTTGTCTTGTTCCTGTTTTCAAGGGGAATGTTTTCAGCCTCTCTCCATTAAGAATGATGTTGGCTGTTGGTTTTGCATAGATGCCCTTTATTATGTTGAGAAATTTCCCTTCTATACCTATTTGATTGAGAGCTTTTATCAGGAATGGGTGTTGGACTTTGTCAAATGTCTTTTCTGCGTCAATTGAGATGATCATGTGATTTTTTTCTTTCCTTTTATTTATGTGGTGAATTACGTTGATGGATTTTCTAATGTTAAACCATCCTTGCATACCTGGTATGAATCCTACTTGGTCGTGGTGTATTATTTTTTTTATATGATACTGAATTCTATTGGCTAGAATTTTGTTCAGAAGTTTTGCATCTATATTCATGAGAGATATTGGTCTGTAATTTTCTTTTTTTGTGATGTCTTTGCCTGGTTTTGGTATCAGCGTTATGCTGGCTTCATAGAATGAATTTGGAAGTGTTGCTTCCTCTTCTATGCTCTGAAATAGCTTGAGTAGTACTGGTACGAGCTCTTCTGTAAATGTTTTGTAGAATTCTCCAGTGAAGCCATCTGGGCCAGGGCTTTTTTTGGTTGGGAGTTTTTTTATTACCTTTTCAATCTCTTCTCCTGTTATGGGTCTGTTCAGATTTTCAATATCACTTTGTTGTAGTTTGGGTAGGCCGTGTGTTTCTAGAAATTTATCCATTCCCTCTAGGATTTCAAATTTGTTGGAGTATAGTTTTTCATAATATTCTGTTATAATCCTTTTTGTTTTGGTTGGGTCTGTTGTAATGTCCCCCATTTAATTTCTTATTTGGGTTATTTGTGCCCTCTGCTGTTTTTCTTTTGTCAGTCTGGCCAGTGGTTTGTCGATTTTGTTGATTCTTTCAAAGAACCAACTTTTGGTTTTGTTGATTCTTTCTATTGTTTTTCTGTTCTCTATTTCATTTATTTCTGCTCTGATCTTTACTATCTCCTTTCTTCCGGTGGTTGTAGGCTTTTTTTGCTGTTCTCTTTCTATTTGTTTGAGTTCTGTAGTTAATGTTTTGATTTTGTCCCTTTCTTCTTTTTTGATATGTGCATCTATTGCTATAAATTGTCCTCTGAGGACTGCCTTTGCTGTGTCCCAAAGGTTTTGGTATGATGTGTTTTCATTTTCATTTGATTCTAGGAATTTTTTAATTCCACCTCTGATTTCTTCTATTACCCATTGATGTGTAGGCAGAGTATTATTCAGTTTCCATGTGTTTGATTTTTTTCCTTGCTCTTTCTAGTGTTAATTTCTACCTTGATGGCATTGTGGTCAGAGAAGATACTGTGAATTATCTCAACGTTTTGGATCTTGTTGAGGATTGCTCTGTGGCCTAAGATGTGGTCTATTCTGGAGAACGTTCCATGTGCATTGGAAAAGAATGTGTACTTTGCAGTGGTTACGTGGATTGTTCTATATATGTCTATGAGGTCCAGTTGACTGATTCTGATTGTGTCCTTTAGGTCTTCTGTATCTTTGCTGAGTTTCTTTTTAGTTGTTCTGTCCTTTACTGAGAGTGGTGTGTTGAAGTCTCCTACTATTATTGTGGAACTGTCAATTTCTCTTTTCAGTGCTGTTAGAGTTTTTTTTTTATGTATTTTGGAGCCCTGTCATTGGGTGCGTAGATGTTTATTATGGTTATGTCTTCATGATGGATCATCCCCTTAATCATTATATAGTGTCCTTCTTTGTCTTTTATGGTGGATTTTGTTTTAAAGTCTATTTTATCTGAGATTAGAATTGCCACTCCTGCTCTTTGTTGGTAGTTGTTAGCTTGATATATTTTTTTCCAACTTTGATTTTTAATAAATTCACAGCTTTGTTTCTAAGGTGTGTCTCTTGTAGACAGCATATTGATGGATCCTGTTTTGTTACCCATTCTGCCACTCTCTGTCTCTTTATGGGTGCATTGAGTCCATTTACATTCAGTGTAATTATTGATAGATGAAAGTTTGTTGCTGTCATTTTGTAGTGCTTTTTTTTGTGGTGCTGAAGTTTTCTTTGTTCTTCTTACTCTCTTGTGCTGTGTTACTTTTGTTTGTGGATTTTGTGTTCATTTCTTTTGTTTTTGTAGGTTTTGGTTTTGCTGAGACTTTATGTTTTTCATCTTTAGTTTTATGAGTTGGTTTGTTAACTTTCTTTGTGGTTACCATGAATTTTACCCTTATCTTTATAAGTTTGAAGCAGTCTACCCTTACTTGGTATCGCCTTGCCTTACTCTCCGTTAGAAGGTTCTATACCTATGCCGTTTGTTCCCTCTTTCATTGTTCTGATGTTGTTGTCATCCTTTGATTGATTGCTCTGATTCCCTGTTGTATTTCTTTTGGTTTTGGATAGTCCTCGATAGTTCATTTCTGAGAATGGTATCTGGTTCGTATGAACCTGCGTCCTAGGTCCTAGGTCCTGCCTGAGGGCTGAAGCTGTTTGTCCTCAGATCGAAGAACTCCCTTTAATAATTCTTGTAAGTTTGGTTTGACTTTTGCATATTCCCTTAGTTTCTGTTTATCTGGAAATGACCTAATTTCACCATCAAATTTGAACGAGAGTTTTGCAGGATATATAATTCTTGGCTGAGAATATTTTTCTTTCAAGGTTTTATATATGTCATCCCACTGCCTTCGTGCCTGCATGGTTTCTGCCGAATAATCTGAGCTTAGTCTTATTGTTTCTCCTCTGTATGTGACCTCTTGTTTTTCACGAGCTGCTCTCAGGATTCTTTGTTTGTCTTTAGTTTTGGCGAGTGTGAATATGATATGTCTTGGTGATTTTCTTTTGGGGTCTCTTCTATATGGGGTTCGTTGAGCTTCTTGTATGGCCATCTTTTCATCTTTCATGATATTGGGAAAGTTTTATGTCAGCAGTTCCTCAATGACCCTCTCTGTGTTTTCTGTTTTCTCCCCCTGTTCTGGGATGCCAATCACTCATAAGTTTTTGCTTTTAATTGTGTCCCACATAACTCTCAGTGTCTCTTCATTTTTCTTTGTTCTTTTTTCTGAGTTTTCCTCAAACAGAGTTGTATCCAAGTGTTTGTCTTCAGTTCCACTGATCCTGTCTTCCACGGTTTCAAATCTACTTCTCAGCCCTTCTATGACACCGTCTATTTCTGAAATCTTGTAGTTTATCTTTTGGATTTCTAATTGTTGTTTTTGTATAATTTTGAGTTGTGAATTTATTTTGGCATTTTGTTCCTGCATCATCTTCCTGAATTCTTCCAATTTTTTGTCTGTATTTTCCATAAATTTGTCTATTTTTTCCTCATGTTTGTCAGCTTTTTGCCTCAGTTCTTGGAAAATTCTGAGTATTAGTGATTTGAGTTCCCCATCAGGTACTTCTAGTGCATTTTCTTCCACAGGAGAGTTATCTGGTGTTTTAATTTGGACGCCTATTGGAGCCATCTTGTCTTGTTTTTGTAAATGTTTTGATATTGTTTGCTGTTTGGGGGGCATTCAGTAGATATTTCTCTCATTTATTGATTGTAATTTTTTTTGTTTCGTCCTTGTGGTACAGCTGGGCAGGTCTAGCTGAAGAGGAGCCACTGGGACGGGTTGTTTGTGGCACTCACCGCAGCCACCAGGATGGTAGGTAGTCAGTGCTGGGCCGGTTCCAATAGGGTGTGCCTGCACAGCTTGGTGGTGTGATGTCAAGTGCATGGTGCAGGTAGGCCGGATGCAGCGGGGAGATGGTTATGTGTGAAGCTAAGCTGGATATGGGAGAGAGGAGAGAGGAGCAGGAGCGAAAAGCATACAAACATAAAAGAATGCTATGGGAGCTTGTTGTTGGAATGGACAGATGAGAGACTATGGGATGGAGAAAACCAGAAGGGGGAAGAGAAAGAAAAGGAAAGAATGAACAAACAAAAATCAGAAAAGTTAAAGAACTGCAAAGTTCCCAGGGATCCCACCGATGCAGCTATGATGTCTGGGGGAGTCAGTCTCAGGTTTCACAGCACAGCCTGGCCAGAAGGTGCAGAGGCATACATCACCTGGTATTCAGGGATCAGAAAGAGTAGGAAGACATAGAGAGACGAGAAATTGAGCAATGAAGAAAGACAAAAGGGAAAAAGAGGGAAAAGAAAACAAAACTAATCAAAAAAGAAAAAAAATAAAATTAAAAAAAAACAAAAACAGAAACGCAACCACAGCAGTCAATGAATGGCACTCAGACAGCCAGCCAGTGTGGGCTGGTGTTTCTGGATAAGAGACTGTGTCCGTGGGAAACAGGAGGCCGAGTGTGACTGAAGAAGGGTGGAGAGTGGAAAGCGTATATCACAAATTGCCTGCGCTCTGTGGACCCTCAGAAAGGAGCTAAGAGGGTGCAAGGAGCCAGGCACCCGAGTGAAAGGAGGGGGAGGTGGTGAGAGGCAAGCGAGAAACCAAAAGAAGCAGGAGGAAAAAAAAGAAAAAAAAAAAAGGCAGCACCAGCAGCCAACAAACGGCACCCAGAGAGCCGCCCGCCTGGGCGCGCAGAATCCAAGCAGCCGGCGGACACCAGTGAAGAGACTGCGGCCATGGGAAGCGGAGGAGCAAATGAACAAAAGCCCTGGGATCTCACCAGCATGGCAGGACAGACCTGGAAGCAGCCACACACTCAAACGTAGCCCCACAGCCCTGCAGGAAAGAGCAAAGATGGTGCTCGGAACCAGCCACCCGAGCAAAAGGAGGGGGAGGCAGCGAGAGGCAAGCAAGAAACCAGAAGAAGCAGAAAAAACCACACCAGCAGCCAACAAACGGCACTCAGAGAGCCGCCCGCTCAGGCGTGTGGATTCCAAGCAGCCGGCAGTCCTGGGTCAAGAGACTGTGGCCACGGGAAGCAGAGGGGCGAATGAACAAAGGCCCCGGGATCTCACCAGCGTGGCAGCCCAGACCTGGAAGCAGCCACATGCCCGAACGCAGCCCCACAGCCCCGCAGGAAAGAGCAAAGACGGCGCTTGGAGCCAGGCACCCGAGCAAAAGGAGGGGGAGGCGGCAGAAAAAGCTACGCCAGCAGCCAACAAACGGCTTCCAGAGAGCCGCCGGCCCGGGTGCGTGGAATCCAAGCACTGGCGCCCCCTGGCCAAGGGACCCTGGCCACGGGAAGCAGGGGAGCCCCAGCCGAGGCGGAGAGGGGTGGGGGGTGGGAAAGCGCACACCGCAAATTACCAGTCGTTCCGTCTCCCACTGGACGCTCCGTGAGGCTACTCTCCCGTTCTCCCATTTGCTGGTCTCTGATAGGAGTCCAAGATGGTGGATCTGAGCTGCGTTCGCTGGTAGGGGATCTCTGCATGAGTCTCTCCTCACTCTCCATTCTCTTTCAGTATTCTCACTCCGTTTGGTGTTTGGCTGAGTTCTTTATCTCTTCATTTGATGTTCTAGGGTTTCAGGATTGTTGATTCTCTGTTTGACTTAGTTTTTCAGATCTTTGCTGTGGAGGGATGGCGTGGTGCTTCTGCCTAGAGCGCCATCTTGCCAGGCTCCTGACGCACATTTTTTGGTGACACAATTCAAGCTATGACAACAGATGATGGAAGCAAGCCTCACAAGTTAGGTAACTTGCCCAAGTCACTCAGCTAGAAAGTAGAGTTAAAATTAGAACCCCAGAGTCCCTGCTTGCCTCCTATGCTCTGCCCTCTTCCATTCCCTATTGATGATCCATCCCTAGTTTTCGACTTCCTGCCCAATGGAAAAAGTCACTGCCCTTCCTGTAAGAAATAAAAAAGTTTTAATCTGGTCAAAAGGAAACACTGTTTCCTCTGTGTTCCAGGGGGTTTGACAATTCACCGAGAGAGAACCAAAAACAATATTATCCCAGAGACATGGCCAGATTGGGTTAGCTCCAGCTCTGGATGCTGTGAGCTGGTTCCCAGGCACACAGGAGGAATAATAGTTCACTTGAGATCTAAGCCCATGGTGGGCTGAGAAGAGAAATGCCCCTTCCCTCCAACTTTTCCATTTTTCTTTTTTAACTCGAAGATCCAGGCAGGATGTTTTTCACTCCAAAGTGAGCCACCTCCAAATTCTGCTCTGTTGCTTGGCTGAAAACTTCAAGTTTATTGAGAGTTTGCTATTTCAAACTCTGTGTTAGTTAGTATGGTGGATTTAAACAAAGGCAAGGACCTTATATGCCCAGATTGCCTTGTACAAGGTTGGTATTCAGATGCAGTTGTTGTGTGCCGTCAAGTCGATCCTGACTCATAGTGACCTTATAGGACAGAGTAGAACTGCCACATAGGGTTTCCTAGGCTGTAATCTTTATGACAGCAGATCGACAGGCCTTTTCTCCCACAGAGCTGCAGGTGGGTTCAAACTGCCAACCTTTTGGTTACCAGCTGAGCGCTTAATCATTGCACTACCAGGGCTCCTTCGGTATTCAATTATTATTTATTAACTGATGGGTTCTGATTGACCGGTTACTCTTTGCACATCTCCATTCACTGATAAATTTTGGTCCTTAGGGAAACCACAACTGATCTTTCCCGGCGCCTCTTGTTTTTTCCCAGGGGGCAGTTCATTGCTCATTGTCATGAGTAACCCAGAAAGAAGAGGAAACTCAGGGAGCTTCTCCTACATGAACAGGTGCGGGGTGGCCAAGGGAGATCTTTAAGCTTGTTTTCTTACTGCCTGACTTTTCTACACTCTCCAAGTTGGATGACTCATCCACAAATCTTTTTATTTAACTTCTTGGAACTGAACAGTACCTCCCAGGCAGCCCTCAGCCCTGGGACCTAGGCAGAAGAAAAAGATGGGTGATTATGAATTTCAGGACAGTCACCCATTTCAGGACTCCAGGAAGGTAACCTACTTTCTAAACTAGTTCCTCCATCTGCTGGATATGACCTTCATTCCCTCAGCTTTTGGCTTTGATTTCTTTCTTTCTTTTTAGTATTTAAGTTTTTTTTTTTCTTTCTCAACTTTATTTTGTCATTGTTGTTGAGAATATACACAGCAAAACATACACCAATTCGATAGTTTCTGTACATACAATTTAGCAATATTGATTACATTCTTCGAGCTGTGCAACCATTCTCACCCTCCTTTTCTGAGTTGTTCCTCCCTCATTAACATAAACTCACTGCCCCCTAAGGTTTTGATTTCTATTTTAAATAATCTTTCTATTTTATATTATTTGTAGCTATGTATTGGGACTTGAGCAAAGTTGTTGTTGTTTGTTTTAGAGGAGAAACCACAAAGACTTTGGGCAACCTGAGGGGAAGGAGGAGGGTGGACTTTGTGAAACGTAAGGTCAGAAAAGGTCACTCAGTGGGAAGATACTGAGTTCTGCAGACAGATCTTTCAATAAGTAATAGTGGTTAAGAACATAGCTCTGGAGCCAAATTGGCTGAGTTCAAGGGTTGACTCTGTTACCTACTAGTTGTGTGACCTTGGGCAGGTTAAGTAACTTCTCTGAATCTTAGTTTACTTATATGTAAATTAGTGATAATAATTTCTACCTCACGGGGTTGTTGTGAGGATTAAATGAGGCACTGTATGTAGCGTGCTAAGAATAGTACATGACACATAGTAAATACTCAGAAAAATGAACTATTATTAATATTTGGTTGCTACAGATCTATCTGATCTGTGTGCCAACCTGTCTCAAATCCTAGGCAAGTAGAATGTTAGAGCTGGGAGGAAGCTTAGAGATCACCTAATCCAAACCTTGCTTCTTAGGCCCAAAGTGGGGAAATGACTTGTCCAAGATCACAAAGTAAACCACTGAGGGATTAAAACCCAGTTACCTAACTCTCTGTCCATCTTTAGCCTGGAGAACAGATGGACTAACCCTCCAGATGTGACCTCATGTCTCCCCATGAAGTCATCTCCCCCCAAATAGTGGCACAGTTTCTAAGGGAGTTACTTATATAGAAAAGTAGGTGTGTTCAAAGACCAGTGACGTATAGAAACTGGTCCAGCTACTGACCTTAAGGTTGGACTTGGTGACGGGAACTTAGTGGAGTCTGAGAGTCTCAGATGCCTATGGGTGAAGAAGAGAACCCTGAGAGGTCTTAGGGTAATTTGATATAAAATGAGAAACACAAAAATTCTCAGAGACACAGATGAACATTTTATTTTTAAACCAAGAACTTTGGTAAATTTTTGTCCTGTCCTACAACAATGAGGCATGTTCTCAGTCAGTGAACCAAAAAAAAGAAAAAACAAAAAGAAGACATCAGTTACTAATATCAAGGATGAAACAGGAGATATCACTAAGATCCTGAAGACATCAAAAGGATATTAAGAGAATATTACAAACAACTCTGCAAACATAAATTTGATAACTTAGATGAAAGGGATCAACTTATTGAAAAACATAAATTACCACAACTCACCCAATATGGAATAGTCCTATAACTATTAATAAAATTGAACTAGTAATTTAAAAACTTAAAAAAGATCTCTCTAGGTCCAGGTGGAGACCGCTGGAGAATTATCAAGAATATTTAAAGAATTAACACCTATTCTACACAACCACTTCCAGAATACAGAAGAGGAAGAAATTCATTTTATGAAGATATTATTACCTTGATACCAAAACCAGCCAGAGATAGTACAAAAGAAGAAAATTACAGGCCATTATTTCTCATGAATATGGATACAGACATTCTTAACGAAATACTAGCAAATAGAATTCAGAAATATAAATAGAATTTATTCCATGGATGCAAGGCTGGTTCAATATTTAAGAAAAAATTAATGTAATCTACCATATGAACAGACTATAGAAGAAAAATCACATGGTCATATCAATCAATGCAGAGAAAGTACTTGACAATATTCAGCATTCATTTGTGATAATAACTCTCAGCAAGCTAGGAATAGAAGGTAACTACCCCAACTTGATAAAAAGTGTCTACAAAAAACCTACTGTTAACATCATAGTTCATGGTAAAAGACTGGTTATTTTCCTCCTAACATCAGGAACAAGGTCCACTCTCACCATTCTTATTTACCATAGTACTGCAAGTTCTAGCCACTGAAATAAGATAAGAGAAATAAATAAAAGGCGTACAAACTGGAAAAGAAGAAATAAAATAATTTCTATTTGCAGATGACATCATTATATACATAGACAATCCCTAAGAATCTACAAAACAACAAAACAACAGCAACAACAAAAAAAACCCCAAAACTCTAACTAACAAGTGGGTTCACCAAGGTCATAGGATATTAGCTCAACCTACAAAAATCAGCTGTATTTCTATATACTAGCAATGAACATGTGGACACCAAAATTAATTGTTAATTAATTATTAATCAACTAATACCAAAATTAACAATGCATTTACAATCACTCAAAAATACTTAAGCATAAATCTAACAAAACATGTACAGGACTTGTATGCTGAAAACTACAAAGTGCTGATGAAAGAAATCAAAGTAGATCTAAACAAATGGAGAGTTATACTATGTTCATGAATTGGAAGACTCAACACAATAAAGATGTCAATAGCCCCCAAACTGATATACAAGTTCAACACAAATCTTATCAAAATCTCAGCAATGTATGGATATAGAAAAGATTATTCTAAAGTTTAGACAGAAAGGCAAAGAAACTAAAATCGCTAGAACAATTCTGAAAAAGAAGAATAAAGTAGGAAGAATCAATCTACTCTACTCAAAGACTTATTTTATAGTGCAGTAATGAAGACTGTGTGGTACTGTTGGAAGGATAGACACATAGATCAAAGAAACACAATAAAGAACCCAGAAATAGGCCCACACAAGTATACCTCTGCATGGCTTTATTTTTCAATAAATCAGAGGGCCCAAATTTAGGTCCCAGGACTACTGTTCACTTGCTATGTGACCTTGGACAAATGACTTCTGCCAGTTCTAAAAGTCTCTGATTCTCTGGGTCTAAATCACTTAACTTTTTCAGTCTTTGTTTCCTGTTGTATTTAATGAGAACATCTTGTCCTCCTTCCTTTTCAAGACTCAGTTTGACAGGGATGACAAAATAGTTTTATTTTTTAAGTATAAGAATGCTACAAGCCAACAAAATTATTACATTTATTGATGCTAATAATATATCTCAACACCATGAGAACTTAACTCTGTACACCTTTCAAGAACTTTAGTGTAATTTGTTAATTAGGATTCTTTCTTACTGATCAACGCCACAACTTCTTCATTTGGATTTCTTAAGGAGTGTGAAGAATGGGACTCATTTTTGTGGAGTTGTTTTTAGAGTTTTAGAAGGTCCAAAGCTTGTAACTTGGCCATGTAGACTTCTGAGCATCTCTGTGAACAAGAGATTTCATGGTCATTTAAGAGAGGTTCAGAAATAGATGATCTGTTTCCTAGTAAAATCCTTCTGCTTGTGTGGGCAGAAAGATCAAACGATTCAAACCAACCGGCAGCCAACTACCCAAAGAGAAGGATTATATGTAAATTCATGTTGAATGGGTCCTGGGAGCTTAGAAAAACCTCGTACATGAAACATGGATACACACACAAACACACATGTAAGCACGTATACCCCCCGCCTCCCCCCCCCACTCTAATAGCACCCTCAGCACCAATGCTGCCTTATGTGGTTACTACCATAATACCCACAGTTAAAACTAAGCAAGAAAATTTGAAATATATACATGTAAAAAAAACACCCAAACTTGAACTGGGCCACAAAAATTTTTCCCTTTCAAGTTAGTAAGAAGCCCTGGTGCCACAGTGGTTAAAGCCCTGGGCTGCTAATCAAAAAATTGTCGTTTCAAATCCACCAGCTGCTCCATGGGAGAAGGATGTAGCAGTCTGCTTCCATAGAGATTACAGCCTCGGAAACCCTATGGCCAGTTCTACTCTGTCCCATAGGATTGGTATGAGTTGGAATCGACTCGATGGCAGTGGGTTTGGTTTGGGTTTTAAGTTAGTGAGGAAGTATAGCATAGTGGTTAGAAGCGTGAATTCTGGAGGCAGACTGCCTGGGTTTAAATCATAACTGCACCATTTATTAATTGTGATGTTGGGCATGTTATTTAGCTACTCTGTACTTTGGTTTGTTCTTCAGTATAATTGGAATAATAATAATGCCTACCACATAGGATTCCTGTGAGGATTTGAAGAAATCATTTATCCTAAGCTTTTATGCATGAAATACATTTAGAACAGAGTGAGACAGGAATAATTGTGTTCTTTCATATAATGTTACCCATAAATGGAGAGGAACAGTTGGGTACCCAATGCCTTAAAATTCTCTCCCCTTATATCTTGTCATTGTGCTGTTGCCAAAATATTCCTACCATTATTCATTTCTTTATTTGAGTCACTGAAATGCAATCATGCTTTGAGGAGGGTTAGCAGAGTGATTTATAAACCAGTTTATTAGGCTGGGAGGCAGTTTGGAGACCTGGGTTAGGGGCCTGTATCTAATCTCAGGGCTGCTGTTAACAAGACATACAATTGTGGGCAAGTCAGCTGGCATCCCTGAACCTCATTCAGTTAGAAGGCTGAACCGGGTGATTGCTGAGGTTCTTTATAGCTCTGATACTGTATGAGGCAGGGTGCTGCATATATGAAGAAACTATTATATTGACATAAATATTCTGGAAGCTTAAGAGAGCTTAACATTTATTGAACACTTTTTCTGTACCAGCCACTTTTATAAACCTCTTGACCTATTTAAGCCTCTCAACAATTCTATGAAGAAGTCTTTATCATTACCCTCATTTTATAAATGAGGAAATGAAGAAGAGAGAGGCTAAGTGATTTTCCCAAGATCACATGGCTATTAAGTGGCAGAGCTGAGATTCGTATTTAGATAATATAGGTGTCTTAGGCTGGGTTCTCTAGAGAAGCAAAACCAGCAAAGTGTATAAATATATATATAGAGAGAGATTCATATTAAGGAAATGCCTCATACAGTTGTAGACGCTGGAAAGTCCCAAGTCTGTGGGTCAGGCTGGAGGTTTCTCCTGATTCACATAGACTTAAAGGCTGGCAAATTCAAGATCAGCAGGTCAGAGAGCAGGGCTCTGGCTCACAGGCTGAGAAGATCGATGAATCTCAAGATCAGCAAGCAAGATGGCAGGCAAGCGGCTAGCTCAAGTCCCAAGAACTAAAGATCAGATGAACAGGAGCCAGCTGCAGGATCCAGAAGAAGCAAAAGCCTGTGAGCCTTGCCAGAAAGTCCACCTATATTGGATGCAGGCCACACCCCCAAGGAAACTCCCTTGTAACTGACTGGCTACTCACAGCAGATCCCATCATGGAGATGATCACATATCACATCTCATCATGGGGTGATGACATCATCATATGACTGCCAAACTACATCATAACTGCCAAACTACTGAGAGTCATGGCCCAGTCAAGTTGACACATAACCTTAACAATCACAGTAGGGTACACACACCAGGCATTTGATAGCATGGTAGTCTTAACCTCTATCCTATTTGGCACCAGGCGGTGACGTTGTTGTTGTTAGCTGCCCCGACTTATGGCCACTCCATGCAGAGAATAAAACACTGCCCAGTCCTGCGCCATCCTCATGATTGATTGTAGATTGGATCCTTGTGATCCATATGGTTTTCATTGACTGATTTTTGGAAGTCAATCACCAAAACCTTTTTTTCCCTAGGACTAGGACTAGAAGCTCCACTGAAACCTGTTCAGCAACACAACAACACACAAGTTTCCACTGACAGATGGGTGGTGGCTGCACATGAGGTGCATTGGCTGGGAATCAAATCTGGGTCTCCCGTGTGGAAGAAGAGAATCCTAGGCAACACATAACAACTAAAAAAGAGAAACTATATCTTATTTTTCTGGTTTTTGCCATAAACCTGTAATAGTACCTAGAGCTTTATATAGGTCCTCAATTAACATTTATTGTTCTTGTAGTTCTTGTTGTTGATGATGGTGATGATAAAAATTTGTTGGTTTAAATTTTTTTCAGCCTCCAAGGTTGCTAAGAATGTAGCAAAGTTGACCACATTAAGCTTCATTTTCTTTTCTTAATCTTACCCACACAAGGTAAAGGTATTTGTTAGGGGCACAGGAGGGCTCCTGACAGGGCAGAAAATGGAAAGATCCACAGCAAGGGGAAAACAAGGAGGCTGCCAGGCCTTGGGTTGCTCTAGTTTCTCCTCTGCCTGCTATTGTCTTCATTTCACGTCTGGCAAAGCAGTATCCCTATGCTCCCGCGAGTCAAAATTGTGCCTCTGTGATTTCCTTCAAAGGTGCCCTAGATGTAGTAGAAGGAAGAGAAGGCAAGTCTTTTCCTGGGCCAGGAATACTGACAAGTGATTTGTTCCTTCTTGTTTGCTCATTTGCCTCATCCTAAACCTAGTCTCTGCAAGTTCAATGCTAATTAGGTAGATTCTCCCTCGAAATCTTGAGAGCTCACTTATTCTTTCCAGAAGTGACCATGGCAAATTAGGAATGTTGGTTTGTATTGAGGTTCTTTTTAAATTTTATTTTATTTTTAGATTTGTGTATTTTTGAAAGGTTATATTCTTTAGAGGTATTTTCCCAGTTGTCTTAGGAAAAGAGCTATGATCTGGGAGCCAATAGTCCTGGGTACTGCAGTCCCAGTTTTAGTTTTTACTGACTGTGATTCTGTGATGACGCTCAGACCTGTGCTCTTTTGTGACCAAGGTTTCTTAGGGACAGTGGGTGGAAGAAGTGCTTGATGCTCTGATCCAGAACAATGCTGCCTGACCCATGCATTCTAAGACCTCGATCTCCTCTATTCTGGTCCTACCTAACCCTACAATGAATAATGAACATTTAGGGTGCATATCCTAGGCATTAATAATAGCATATTGGGGTGGATCATTCTTGTGAGTGCCCTTTTATATCTTGGTACAATCAGAGAATCAAGACATGATGTATCTGGTGAGTATCTGGTGTTTTCACTTACAGCTTTTTGAAACTGCTACCCAGTCTAGTAACAGTTTCTAGGCTACCTCAGTCCAAAGGTGATTGTTCTGGAAAATTTGAGTGAGATTGACTTAGTGACTTCAGTGTTATACAAGGGAAGGAACGGAGGCAGTTGAAAGAGATTTTGCTTTGAACATGTTCTAAGTGACTTTCACTGATGGGAATATGTGAGCATGGGTTAAGAACGAAACAAGTGAGACACATTTCTCCAGCCCACACACCAGCACACACAAATGGACACATCCCTTTGTTCATTCAGTGTGAGGCTTCTCCATGTCTCCTTTTTCATCATTTGCACAGATACTATCACCACCCACTACATGTGGTCTACTAACAATAGCTCACCTATGTATAGCGCTTTCTATGTTCCAGTTACTTCCCAAGTGTTTTACATGTGTTAACTCATTTCATCTCACAGCAGCCATGTGCAGTAGGTATGACTGTTATTTTACCAATAAGGCAACTGAGGCAGGAGAGGTTAAATATCTTGCCCAAGGTAAATAAGTGATTGAGCCAAGATTTGAACCCAAGCAGCCTGGCTCTGGAGTCTAAGCTCTTAACCATAGCACTCCACTGGCTCTATAAAATCTACAAGTTTACTAATTTTAAGCTTTGTAAGTTAAAGACCATTTATCCACTATCTCTATTAAAAATCCAAGCTGCATTGGGGGTTATGAATCTGCCCTGACTCACAGAGGAGGGGTGTCCCAGGTGCGTGAGTAGATGTGATGGTCCAAAAGCTGTCCTGAGTTGAACTGAGCTGTGCTGCTGCCAGATGCTGGCTGGAGAAGGTCTGGAAAGTGCCTAGGGGTAGAAGGTAAGCTGCGAGTGCTCAGCTTCCAGTGAATCCCACTGACCACAGCTCGGCCGTCTCTGGCAGTGGTGCTAGTCTTCCCCAGATTCTCATCAATGGGTTGATAACTTGGTAGCTTTTTTTCCACTGCTGATAAAGACCTGAGCACCTGGGATCCCCCATAAGGTTCTTCCAGAAAATCATCACACTTCTGTTGTGTGACCAGGTTCCTTAATTGAGGCTAGTTGACACATGGATTTAGTTCCAGGTATCAGTGCTGGCTTTGTATATTACTTAGGCTGGTGTCAGGTTTGGATCATAGTTCTGGTGCCCATTGCAATGGGGTTGACAGTTGCAAAGATAGCCAATGGGAAGATTTACACAATATGTCATGTACCTGAATTCATAGCAACTGATATTTTTGAATGTGTATCATGTGCAGTGATGGCTAATACTTATAGTGCCAGCAAAGTGCTGGGCTCTGTTTCGTCCTTACCACAATCCTATGTGCTAGGTTCAGTTATTAACCTCGTTTTTACAATTGAGGAAGCATAAGCACAGAGTCAGTACCTGTCCTCAGATCATACAATAAACAAATAGAGGAATTAGGATTTAAACCTGGGTAGTTTAGGATCAGCATCTGTGCTCTCCTCCACCAGGCTATACCGCATCTCCTCTGCTAGGTTTTATAAAAGATAAATTGAGTGGAGTCCATGGGTGGTGTAAACGGTTAACTTCTCAGCTGCTAACTGAAAGGCTGGAGGTTCAAATCCACCCAGAGGCTCCTTGGAAGAAAGGAGGCATTCTGAAAAATGAGCCATTGAAAACACTATGGAGCCCAGTTCTACTCTGACATACATGGGGCCACCATGAGTCGGAGTTGACTCGATAGCAACTGGTAAAAGTGATATAAGCAGCGTAAGACCTGCCCTCCAAAACTTTTCTTGTTAGTCTCATTTGCTGAGGTTTTTGGTGGTCTTTGAGTTTATAAGTTGATGGACAACTAGAAAAAAATAAAATAAAATGTCATTTATAAATAATACCTCAAGGTTTTATTTCAGGTAAATATTTTAAAGGTCTTACCAAGAAAACAGAAGACAGAATGCCCGAGCCATCGGGGACTAACAGAGCATTTAGCCCCATCTTATCACTTGTGATATAATAATCATGGCCACTGAGTACTGAGCATATACTGTAAGCTGGGCACTTTCTAAACACTTTACATGGGTTTCCTCACATAACTGCCCTCTGTGAACAGGACTGTGATTATCCCTACTTTATGGAAGAGGAAGCGGAGGCTCAGAGATGTTATGTAACCTGGTCATAGTCACACAGCTAGTCAGTGGTGGGGCTGGTGCAGGGACCCAGCTCAGTCTGGCTCCACAGTCCACATTCTTAATTAACCATCACTCTAGCGTGGAAAGATCACTGGATTTGGGGTTAGAACGCACATGCCAGACCTACCAAAATGTCAACATGTGTGATGTTGGCCAAGTCACATTGTCTCCTCTCTAATTCTCATTCATTCATTCAACAACTATTTGTAGCATACCTATTATGTGCCAGGCATTGTTAGTGCTGGGCTGATATTGGTGATTAAGACAGACTTGATCCATGTTCCTGTAGAGTTTACAGTTGAATTTTCAGTTTCCTCATCTGTAAAAGACAGGAATTAGAAAATATTAATATTTGTTATCTTTTTGAAAACCCATGACACTTTTTATAAACATAAAACATTATGCCTTCCTCAATTAACGTTCTTTGAAATTTCCAAGTAAGTGATTTAGCATGGCTAAAAATAAATCAAAACAGTTATAATATTGAGTAATTTTTGTTTGGAAAACACAAACCCTCAACCCTATCCCTGGGGAGATTCTGCTACACTGACCCCCCTACCCTGAGTGCTGTTGCAGTTAAGAATCATTGGGATGGTATTCTAGCTCTAACAACAAAAAGGGATCTACAGTTACAGTTTTTAATTGCTGTGGAATGCTGGGGTTAATTTGTGTCTGTTTAGTTTCTATTTATTCTTGTACCAAGTTTTGACTCTAGCGTTTTTATGACAATTATAACTTTACTCACTCTTCTTACTGAAAACCCTTTTCCCTTCAGGGCATTGTTGCTGTGAGTCATGTGTTCTGTGACCATCTGACATTTCCTCATCCTGTTTCTGGAGAGAACATCAAGGGACATGCCTATGTGTCTGACACAGTCTCCTGAAAAGAGACCTTGTCAGTTAGAGGAGCTTTTGACTCTAGCAAGTGCTTGGGTTTATCTTACTTGAGATTTCCATGAGAAAGGATGGTTTCCAGACCTCTCAGGAGAAAAAACAAACAAAAAACCAGACTCATTTCTGTCAAGTTGATTCCAACTTATGGTGAGACCATGTGTAACAGAGCAGAACTGCTCCATAGGGTTCTCTTGGCTGTAATCTTTGTGGAAGCAGATTGCCAGGCCTTTCTTCCATGGTGCCTTTGGATGGATTCAAATTGACAACCTTTAGATTAGCTGTCGTGCAAACCATTTGTGCCACTCAGGCTTATAAATGCCTCTGGAGGACTGGGGTCTGAAAGTGACAGCTTCTGTAACATACTGACTTGTGCTTGATTATGCATTACCCTGTGTTCTCTAATTGCTTTGTGGATTCACTTGTAAACTCTCAGGGATGATGTTGGTGTCGATAGCGAGTGAGCATGGCATATTGGTTGGGGGTGCGAAAGGAGTAAGGAGCAGGATTCTTATAATTCTTATTAGAATAATCATTTACTTGGGGTCTTGAAAGGAGTGACAGGTATTGTGAAAAATACAATTTAATTCAACAAACACTAAGGTAGACTATGCTCAGTGACAGGCATGCATAGATGATATAGACCAACATCCACTGATATGCTGGCAAATACTTACCAACCAGCTCAGTGGGGAGTGGGTAGACTTGGCTTGTAGCATTTGCCGATTTCCATGGTATAAATACTCCCACCAGCCCAAAGTCTATTAAATGGGGAAAAGACAGTATTTTTAACAAAAGGTGCTGGCAAAACTGGATGTCCGTCTGTAAAAAAAATGAAATAGGACCCATATCTCATACCATACATAACAACTAACTCATAATGGATCAAAGATCTAAATATAAAACCCAAAACTATAAAGATCATAGAATAAAAAATAGGATCAACACTAGAGGCCCTAATACACGGCATAAACAGGATACAAACCATAACCAACAATACACAAACACTAGAAGGTAAGCTAGATAACTGGCATCTTCAAAAAAATTAAACACTTATGCTCTTCAAAAGACTTCACTAAAAGAGTAAAAAGACAACTTACAAGACTGAGAAAAAATTTTTGGCTATGAAAAATCTGACAAAGGTCTAATCTCTAGAATTTATAGGAAAATCCAACACCTCTACAATAAAAATCCAGTTAACAAATGGGCAAAGGGTATGAACAGACACTTCACCAAAGAAAACATTCAGGTGGCTAACAGACACATGAGGAAATGCTGGCGATCACTAGCCATTAGAGAAATGCAAATCAAAACTACAATGAGATACCATCTCACCTCAACATTAGTGGCACGAATCAAAAAAAAACAGAAAATAACAAATATTGGAGAGGCTGTGGGGAGATTGGAACTCTTATGCACTGCCGTTGGAAATGCAAAATGGTACAAACATTTTGGAAAATGATATGGCTCTTCCTTAAAAAGCTAAAAATAAAAATACTGTACGATCCAGCAGTCCCACTCCTAGAAATATATCCTAGAGAAATAAGAGCTGTCACACAAGTAGACATATGCACACCCATGTTCATTGCACTATTATTCACAATAGCAAAAAGATGGAAACAACCTAAGTGCCCATCAACAGATGAATGATAAGCAAACTATGGTACATACACTCAACAGAATACTATGCAACCAGTAAAGAACAATGCTGAATCCACAAAACATCTCACAACATAGATGAATCTGGAGGGCATTACGCTACGTGAAATAAGTCAGTCACAAAAGGACAAATACTGTATGAGACCACTATTATAAAAACTCATGAAAAGGCTTACACACAGAAAGAAACAATCTTTGATGGTTACAAGGGAGGGGAGGGGTGGGGAGGGAGAAACACTAAGGAGACTATAGATAATTGGTAAATTTGGTAAAGGGCAGGACAATACACAATACTAGGGAAATCAGCACAACTTGACCAAGGTAAGATCATGGAAGCTTCATAGACACATCTAAACCCCCTGAGGGACCGAATTACTGGGCTGAGGGCTAGAGACTATGGTCTCAGGAGGCATCTAGCTCAACTGGCATAACATAGTTTATAAAGAAAATGTTCTACATCATACTTCGGTGAGTAGTGTTTGGGGTCTCAAAAGCTTGCAAGTGGCTATCTAGGATACTCCACTGGTCCCAAAGGACTAATGGACCACAGCTACCACAACCTCCACCAGACTGAGTCCAGCACTAGATGGTTCCCGGCTACCACCACCAACTGCCCTAACAGGCAGGATCACAATAGAGGGTCCTGGACAGAGCTGAGAAAAACACAGAACAAAATGCAAACTCACAAAAAAAGACCAGACTTACAGGCCTGACAGAGACTGGAGAAACCCCAAGAGTATGGCCCCTGGACACCCTTTTAACTCGGCACTGAAGTCATTCCTGAAGTTCACCCTTTAGCCAAAGATTAGACAGGTCCATAAAACAAACAGTAGTGCACATAGCTCAACCACGTATATGAGACTAAACGGGCACACCAGCCCAGAAGCAAGGATGAGAAGGCAGCAGGGGACAGGAATGCTGAATGAATGGAAATGTGGAACCCAAGGTTGAGAAGAGGAGAGTGTTGATATGTCGTGGGGGTGGCAACGAATGTCACAAAACAATATGTGTATTAATTGTTTAATGAGAAACTAATTTGCTCTGTAAACCTTCATCTAAAGCACCCACCCACCCACACCCACCTCCCATCCCACACACACAAAATACTCCCACCATGGTTGATTTCAAGCTACCGATATGATGTCAGTCAGCTTGCAGGATTCCTGAACATTTAATAATCTGTTCTCACGGCGCTGGCTCCTGCACTTTACTGCCAGTGTCTGCCTTCAAAAGCTGTCAGTGCAGACTGGACCATACACAAATTACAATGCAGTATGGTAAGGGCAGGGCATTGGTGGTTCAGTAGTAGAATTTTCACCTTCCACCTGGGAGACCCAGGTTTGATTCTCAGCCAATGCACCTCATGCATAGCTATATGCTGAACAGGTTTCAGTAGACCTTCCAAACTAAGATAGATTAGGAAGAAAGGCCTGGTGATCTGTTTCCAAAAATCAGCCAATGAAAACCCTATGGATCACAACAGAACATTATCTGATCTGCAGCAGATGATGGGAATAGCGCAGGACCAAGCAGCGTTTTGTTCTGTTGTGTATGGGGTCCCCAAGAGCCGGGGGCCGACTCAACAGCACTAACAACAACATGGTAAGAGCAGAGATAGAAGTCCATACAAGATAGAAAGGTATCACAGAAGGGAGTTAGCACATCCACACGGTAAGCTGCAGGGACAGGAAATATGTGTAAAGGAGGCCTGTATGTGGGTGGCACAGGGGCCTTCAGAGCATCCCAATTACCTTCAATTTCAAGGGAAACGGCTTTAAAATCCCTTGCAGTCTGGCCTCACCTTACCTGGCTAACCTTTTTTTCCCCACGTTTACTGACACAAACCTTACACGCTAGCTAGTCCAGCCCAGCCTTTTCACCAGTCCCTGCTTTGGCTCATACCATTCTCTGCATTTGGAAAGCACTTTCCCACCCTCCCCATTTTCTTGCTTTACTCATCCTCCCTATGAACTCTTCCAGCAACGGTTCCAAATCACATTTGTGTCCTCAGCATTCTGCAGGCAGTTGTTATCGTCACCTCTCCTCTTCTTCCCCATCATCAATTGCGTCACATCCTTAGTCAGCTGTTCCAGCCGCCACCATGCTCTCCCCAACGGGGGGACAGCCTCCTTAGGAGCAGACACTGTGCTTTCTACTTCTCCACACCCCCACAATGCACAAGTCAAAGTTTAACTAAGAATAAATGTCTGATATAATGGACTGCTTGGTTTACCAGAGTGGCCTTTTGCTTAGTCTTTTGTAAAACTAACACAGTGTGATTTATGACAAAATTGACATAGCAGTGACATAAGAATGGTCTTTTTAAGAAATGATGCTGGGTCAATTGTGTATACATATGAAGAAGAAAGGAAGAACAAAAACAGATCATCAGTTCATACCATGCACAAAATAAATTCCAGGCACTTGTAGATCCAAAATAGGAAAGGTAAAGAAATAAAGGTAAAGAAGTATTCTAAAATATTCTTCCAGAATATCAAAGATGTCTTCAAAAGCACGCAGACAGCACTAAACATACATGAAAAGATTGAGAAATTGGGTTACATTGAAATTAAGAATCTACGTACATCAAAAGATAGTGTTAGGAAAGAGAAAAGGCAAACAACAGAATCAGAGAAAATATTTGCAGCACCTATATGCAAAAGACCTTTTTAAAAATAATTAAAAAACAAAGATGTCCCTTTGATGACTGAAGTGTGCCTGACCCAAGCAATGCCTTTTTCGGTCACCTCATACGCACTCGAAAGTTGGACAATGAAAAAGGTAGATCGAAGAAGAATTGACACATATGAATTGTAGTGCTGGCCAAGAATATTGAAAATACTATGGACTGCCAGAGAAACGCACAGATCAGTCATGGAGGAAGTACTGTCAGAACGTCTTCAGGTGCGAGGATGGTGAGACTTTGACTCACTTTGGACACATCATCAGGAAAGGCCAATCACTAGAAAAAAGGCATCATGTTTAATAATTCAGAGGGTCAGCAAAAAATGAAGGAAACCCTCAATGAGATGGATTGATACAATAGTTGCAACAATGGGCTCAAACATACCAATAATTGTGAGGCTGATACAAGGCCAGGCAGTGTTTCATTC
This sequence comes from Dugong dugon, assembly GCA_030035585.1. Lineage (NCBI taxonomy): Eukaryota > Metazoa > Chordata > Mammalia > Sirenia > Dugongidae > Dugong > Dugong dugon. Next base: position 180,524,603 of record CM057462.1, on the reverse strand, counting down.
TGTTATTCATAAGGTAGCCATGAGTTGGAGCTGACTCAATGGCAACTAACAACAATAACTAACAAAGGATTTGTACTGGAATTGACTTGATGGCAACGGGTTTGGTTTTTTGGTATTTGGAACATATGAAGAACCATCACAAATCAATAAGAAAAAGACAGACAACTCATTAGAAAAAGAGGCAAGAGATTTGAACAGACACTTCACAAGAAAAGTGGCACATAAAAAAGCACTCACCTTCATTAGTCATGGGGGAAATGAGATATGACTACACACCCAACAAAATGGCTAAAATTAAATAGACTTACAATACCAATTAGTGTTGAGGATTTGCAACAATGGAAAAAATGTACACTGCAGATGAGAGTCTGAATTGGTACAGCTACTTTGAAAAACTTTTCGGTAGTATTTATTAAAGTTGAAGATATGTATACTCTGTGACTTAGCAGTTACTCTCCTAGATACGTTAAAAAAAAAAAAAAAAAAACTGTTGCCATCAAGTTGATTCTGACTCATAGTGACCCTATAGGACAGAGCAGAACTGCCCCATATAGCTTCCAAGGAGTGGCTGGTGGATTCAAACTATGGATATTTTGGTTAGCAGCCTGAGCTCTTAACCACTGCACCAACAGGGCTCCCCTAGATACATAGCCAACAAAAATGCACACATATGTGCACCAAAAGGTATACACTAGAATGTTCACAGTGCCATCACTAGTAATGGGTCCAAACTATAAACTTCCAGATATCCATCAATAATAGAAAATAAATTACAGACTTTTCATAAAATGGAATACTACACAGTTATGAAAAGCAATGAAGTGTTGTCCACGTAACAACATGAATCAATCTCACAAAAATAACATTGAGTGGAAAGGGCCAGACACAAAAGAATACAACTGGGATTACTCCATTTATATAAAGTTACAAAATGGGCAAAAGTATTTCTGGGTTAGAAGTAAGTTTTCTGGTTATCTTTCCGGAGAATCAAGGCGGTCGTGATTGGGAGGGGCTTCTGAGCAGCTGATGGTGATCTATTTCTTGACCTGGGCAGTGGTAACATGGGTGTGTTCATTTTGTTATAATTCATTGAGCTATACATGTATGACTTGTGCCGTTTTCTGTATATGTTATATTTTCATTACTTGAAAAACAAAGAAGCTTCTAAATGAAAATGTTAGAAACGGTGGTGGTGCATGTTTGTCTGGGCCACCTTTACGCTTTCTCTTTCTTTCCTGTCTTTGTGAGTTTACTCATTAAACAAAGATATATTGAGAATGATTATATGCCAGGCACTGTTTTAGATAGTGGGGATAAAGCAATGAGCAAAATAGACACCATTGCTACTCTTGTGGAGCTTACATTCTTATGGGGACAGAAAGGCAACTAAACAAATACATAATAATATGTCAGGTGGTATAAATTCTACCAAGTAGTGTTAGCAGGGTAAGAGGAGAGAGAGTGTTGGGGATGGGGTAAGGGCTTGGGCACTAATTGACTGCTACTTTATATAGAGTGATTGAAGAGGGCTCTGATGAGGCAGCATTTGAGCAGGGGCCTGGAAGAAGTGAGAGAGTAAACCTAGGAGGTATTTGGAGGAAGAGCATTCCAGGCAGAGAGAAGGAAGTACAAAGGCCCTGCAGTGGGATATCCAACCTCCCAAGCCAGAAACTTGGGCCTTATTCTTGATTTTTCTCTCTCTGCTTCACCCTCACATTTAAATCAAATCATGGACCCTTTTAACTACATACCTAAGTATCTCTTTAATTATTCCAATTTTTCTCCATCCCCACTGTCTTAGGATGGGTTCTCTAGAGAAGGAAAACCAGTAAAGTGTATAAATATATATATATAGAGATTTATATCAAGGAAACAGCTCACGCGATTGTAGAGGCTGGAATGTCCCAAGTCCGTGGATCAGGATAGAGGCTTCTCTTGATTCACATAGCCTAAGGGGCTGGCCAACCCAAGATCAGCAGGTCGGAGGTCAGGGCTTTTGCTTGCAGGCTGTGAATATTGACGAATCCCAAGATTGGCAGGCAAGACTGCAAGGCTTCTCCTGATTCATGTAGGTGCAGTGGCTGGCAAACCCAAGATTGGCAGGTCAGAGAGCAGGGCTCCTGCTCACAGGCTGTGAAGATTGATGAATCCCAAGATCACCAGATAAGCTGTTAGCTCAAGTCCCAAGAACCGAAGGTCAGACAAACAGGAGGCAGCTGCAGGATCCAGAGGGAGCAAAAAAGCCAGAACGTCTGCTTATGTTCAGATGCAGGCCACACCCCCAAAGAAACTCCTTTTCGACTGATTGGCTACTCACAGCAGATTCCGTTATGGGAGTGATCACATATAAACACTGAGAATCATGGCCTAGCCAAGTTGACACACAGTCTTACCCATCACACCCACTATTGTTGCCTATAACAGTTCTTCAGCTTTGTCTTCTCATTTCCCTTTTTTTTTTTTTTTTTAATCTCCTTCTGATTCTAAGTTGCTCACTAGTCATGTCACTCCTCAGGCTAAAGGTGTCCAGTGGCTCCCCTCGTGCTCAAATTAAAGACTAAATGCCTTATAAAAAAACCAAATCCGTTGCCTTGGAGTCAATTCTGACTCATGGTGACTCCATGTGCTTCGGAGTAAAACTGATCCATTTGGTTTTCTTGGCCGTAATCTTTATGGAAGCAGATTACCAGACCTTTGTTCTGCAGCACCACTGGGTGGGTTCAAACTGGCAACCTTTAGGTTAGTAGTTGAGCCCAAACCATTTGCGCCACCCAGGGAGGCCTCTGCTTTCCATTCTGGTTGTTGTCTTGTTGCTCTTGCCTTAAACTCCATGCTCCAAGCACACCAAAACTATTCCATTGCCCCAGAATCCCATAGAGCCTTGTGCTCTCTGGGTCTTTCTACACATGTCCTGCATTCTCGTCTCTCATCCACTGCCTTGAGGTTTTGCATAACCTGGTGGTGCAGTGGTTACGTGCTCAGCTGCTAACTCAAATGTCGGTGATTTGAACCCACCAGCTGCTCCATGGGAGAAAGATGTGACAGTCTGCTTCCATAAAGACTGCAGCCTTGGGAACCCTATGGGGCAGCTCTATGTCCTATAGGGTCACCATGAGTTGGAATTGGCTCAACAGCAATGGGTTTGGCAGGTCTCAGCTTAGGCATTGTTCTCCCCATTATTGCCTTCTTACATCATTCTGGAATTGCCTTTTATTTTTCTGAACCCCTCACTAAACCGTAAGACACAGGTGGGAAATAATTGTGTCTATTTTGTATATCAAGTGCTTAGCACAGTTCTTGACATTTAGAAACTGCTTACTAAATATTAAATGAATGAATATTGGTCTAGATCCTTAGGCTATGCCAAGAGTCTAGAAGCATTTTTATTAGTAACTGATAGAAACATGTTACAATCAAGACCATATTCACCAAGTCACCAGCTTTGTGTTTCAGATTTTATTTCTGGTAATTTTGCATTTCATATTTTCTCAAACACATACATATCTTTCAACTTTCAACCTTACTGTATTTCACTCAAGCATGCATAAAATTTCAGTACAGAGAACTTTGGACTTCTCTGTGAAAAAATTCAGATGTGGAGAATCAAATGTCTTGCCCTGGCTCCAGAGCAGTATCATTATTGTGACTTGTTTCTAGAATTGAGACTTAATTTCTAGGAAAACATTCTGAGTTGAATTTTATTATTTTTGTCAAGTTTTTGGTGTGCTGGGTAGACATCTTTCCAATTTATCACAGCCTCTTCATATGGAAATGAAAGCTTTTAACATAATGAGAGAGTGGGAGAGACACGAGAGAAAGAGGAAATAGCTCTTATGCTGATGGCTTACACCAGTTATGAGAAGGGGTGGTACTGCTCTCTGCTAGGCATGAGGATTCAAAGAGAGCTAAGAGGGACATAAAATGGGGATACTGGGCATTGTGCTGAAGTCTCTCAAATGGACTTTTGTAAATAATTTAACAGGACTATCTGAAGAATTATAAACATTTGAGCATCAAACAGACTCACAAAAATGTAAAACCAAACCTGTTGCCATCGAGTCGATTCCGACTCACAGTGACCGTATACAACAGAGCAGAACTGCTCCACAGGATTTCTAAGGAGCAGCTGGTGGATTCGAACTGCCAACCTTTTGGTTAGCAGCCAAGCTCTTAACCATTGCACCACCAGGGCTCCAACATACTCACAGCTACCATTTATTGATCTCTTGCTATATGCCAGGCTGTAAATAAACTATCTCATTTAATTCTAACAGCAGTTGTACAGGGTAGATACCATTATCCCCATTTTACAGATGTGGAAATTAAGGCTCAGAGAGGTTGAGTGATTTGCCCTGTGTCACATAGCAAGTCAGTGCTAGTGCTGAGCTATATGAACTTAAGGGATTCAAAACGTGTAAGGCTTGACTGCCTCTAATATTGGAAAATAAATCCAACAACTCATTTTTGTGTCTCACTTTAGGTTATCTGCTGCCGTGGATTATCCACTCTCTCTCTAGACACAGAGGGTTGTCTGTTTTGGTTCCAGTATTTGTTAGAGAGTAGGAGAGAAGTGATGGCAAATTTGATGGGTTCAGCAGAGCATTTGACTCACAGTAGATAATGAAATAATATTATTTTTACCAAATAACACTAAATATATAATCTTTGGAGCCCTGGTTGTGAAGTGGTTAAGAGCTATGGCTTGCTATGGCTGCTCACCAAAAAGGTCACAGTCTGAATCCACTAGCCACTTCTTGGAAACCTTATGGGGCACTTCTACTTTCGCCTATGGGGACGCTATGAGTCAGAATTGACTCCATGGCAATGGGTTTTTATATAACCTTTGCCAAGCAAGGGTTCATAAAAGAAGCTCTCTAAATTGTTGGTGGGGTAGGTGGGTGTACTTTTGGAGCAGAAAGAGTCTCTCCTCCTTGGGGGAGTTGTGAGCCTGGACAGGGAGATAGAAGGAACAGCTGCCCATTTCCCCTGAAGGGACAGCAGCCCCTGCTCCGGCCTCTGGGCTCAGTGCTCTGGCGGAGGGCGTGTTCGTTTGGCTGTGACTCTCCTCCAGTTTCCCTCTCTGGGTGTCATATTTCACGAGCCTCTAGACAGAGTCTGCTCAGAGCTCCAGGCTCCTGCCTGCCTCAGCCTGAGCCTCTGGCGTTAATCATGGCCTCTTTGGCCAAAGCAGGGTGAGTGTCTGAAACACGAGACTGATTGGATGCACATTTGGTGGAGGCGATTGCTGGATGAGCACCTCACCAATCCCCAGCCCAAAACGAAACTGACAGCTACACCCTCCTGGTTGGGCTCAAACCACCTTCTTATTAAGAGAGCCCTTTCCCCTCCTCCTACCTACCCCACTGCTGCTTACCCAACCCTTCCTGCTGAAACCAGAGGTGGCCCCTGTGCCTCATGGCCCTCTTTCCTGTCCACACTCTCTACCCAGCCACCAGTCCCTTTCACCACTTAACGCCCCCCATAGGTCTGAATAATCTGATCTGATTAGCACTGGTCAGGGCTAATCTTCTGTTTGAGGCTCCAGAATCCACTTTCCAAGCTATGGACCCATGGATCCCGAAACTTAGCTGCCCAGAATCTCCACTTCCTTGCTGGGGTACCCCCAGAGCCCTGTGCCTCCACACCCCAGTTTACAGAATCCCCCATCGCCTCTCTGGGGGCGAGTGCAGTAGAGAAATGATAACTTTCCTCAGCAACTCTTTCTCTGTTAATTTGCCTGTCGAACTTCACAGAATTCATGGAGAAGGATTGTGGTTTAGAATATGTGTTTTTTAGAAGAGATAGAGATAATTTTTAAAAAGAACTCTCCCAAGGGCTCTCCCCAGGAATGCACAGAGCAGCCCAGCTGTGGGAGCCCAGGTGGTCTCCTGGGTAGGCGATAAAATCCAAGTCATAAGATCCCCCAGACAAGGAAACACCAAAACTGCAGTGCCTCACACATTGTTTGCTGAAAACGAAGCATCCCAACAAGTTTATAACAAATGTAGGATTAGACATACTTGTGAGAAGCAGAGTATTCTAATAAGAGATTGACCTGGACAAGTTTGCCTGCTAACCTGGACTGCTTCTCACTGGAGAGAAAGAGGTGGAGCTTTTTGTTTGTTTTTGGTGTGTGTTATTTTTGCTGCCAAGGTGTTGTAATGTCATGATTATTTAATATGTATAAGCCTTAGCTATGAACGAGGGACAGTCAAAATATATTTACTATGAAATGAGACTAGTTCCAGTTGTTTAAACAGCTGCAGTTGTAATAATAACAGCTAACACTAGATGCCAAGCACAGTTCTAAGTACTAACTCATTTACTCCCCATCATGGCCCTTTTGGGGGAGCACTGCTGTTAGCACCCTATTTTTAGGTGAGTGTTAAGTAATTTGCCTAAAATCACACGGTTAGTAAAGGTCAGAGTAGAGATTTAAAACCAGGCAGTCTGATTCCAGAGTCTGTGGCTCAACCACTGTGCTATACTACTTCTTGTTGTCGAGTGGATTCTGACTCATAGCAACCCTATAAGACAGAGTAGAACTGTCCCATAGGGTTTCTTAGGCTGTAATCTTTACAGGAGAAGATTGTTAGGTCTTTTCTCCCATGGAGTGGCTGGTGGATTCTAACCGCCAACCTTTCTGTTAGCAGTCAAGCACTTAACCATTGTGCCACCAGGGCTCCTATATACTGTTTGTTAGGGTTGTTGAATTTGATGTAGGTAGGTAGACATAGAATTAGATGGACCAGGGTTATCCATTACCAACTCCAAGAGTCTATTGTTACTGATAATAAAGACAGCAACTGCTAGTTAAAGAAATTGGCTATGAGAATAGAATTTGCTAATTCGTTGGTCACTGATGTTGCAATTTATCTCCCTACCTATCTGCATGAGAGCTGTCTTCTTAAGAACACTTTGATAAATGAAACTGAACACAGGGACAGGTGACTGGGGGAAAACTGAGAAGGTGGACTAGCTGAGAAGGGAGATAGATCAGACAAATGGCAGAGGTCTGTGGGATACTATGTCCAAGAAGGGCAGTCAAGGGAAGTTCTCAGAGGCCGGCCAGGTAGATACTCCGCTTACCAGAGGGGATTGGCCCTCTCTGCGGGCACATTTGAGGCTATTGGAAGCATCAGGGGAAGCATGGTCTGTACAAATTAGAAGGTGCCAACCCATTCAAGCTCCCAAATCCCATTGCCCCTCTAGGCCTGTCCAAAGCAGAGAATGTATTTAATTGACCATCCCAGATGTACCATGGTGATTTTTATTTTTTTCAGAGGTTGTTGTTGTTGGGTGCCATGGAGTCGATTCCGACTCTTAGCAACCTCTTGTGACAGAGTAGAACCGCTGTTTAGGGGTTTTCTTGACTGTAATCTTTACTGAAGTAAATGGCCAGGTCTTTCTCCCGCAGAGCTGCTAGGTGGGTTTGAACCGCCAGCCTTTCAATTAGCAGCCAAGTGCTTAACCATTGCACAACCAGGGCTCTTTTTTTTTTTTTTTTTCCAGAGGAGAGGGAGGAATGGTACCCCTGTCAAGCTGGGCTGCCACCCAGCCCTGTGTTTCAGGTCGGGCTGTCCTCTGCCCTCTCCCCCAGCTCCTGCCACGTGTGGATGGGCATAGCTCATGCACCTTCAGGACTGAGAAGGAACGTTGCAGTTAGGAATTTTCCCACCACCAGAAGCTGACCGCTGGGAGGCGTGTTGGTACCCTGTGACTCACAGCTCTCCTTTTGAACTCCAAGGGAGCCTGAGGAGTTATTCAGAGGGCTCCCCCAAATCGTTCCCATTGCTGACTTTGGAGGTCTTCTCTTACAACTCATGGTCTCTTTTATTACAGTGTGTTTTACTCCTAAAGGCCTGCCCTGGGGGCTTTCCGAGAAAAAGGAAGCGAGATCAGAGAATTTCCCAAGCCTGAAATTGCTGTTTGTCTCAAAGTACAGGAGCTCTTTAATCTATCATCCTTCTGGGGTTTTCTGTACTATGAGGATGTTCTCTGGGTGCTCCTTCTAGTTACCAGTTGCAGTGGAGTTGATTGTGACTCATGGGAACCCCATGTGTGTGACAGTAGAACGGTACTCCAAAGGGTTTTCAATGGCCAAGTTTTCAGAAGCAGATCTTCCAGAATGCTTCTGGGTAGACTCAAACCTCCAACCTTTCAGTGAGCAGCTGAGCACATTAGCCATTTGCACTACAAAGGGACTCCTCTAGGGGATCTATATAGAAAACCAAACCAAATCCGTTGCTGTAGAGTCGATTCCAACTCATAGCGACCCTATAGGACAAAGTTAAACTGCCTCATAGGGTTTCCAAGGAGTGGCTGGTGGATTCGAACTGCCGACCTTTTGGTTAGCAGCCGAGCTCTTAACCACCAGTCGACCAGGGCTCCGGGGGCTCTATCGATCCTTATGTAATCACATGTATCTGCAGCAGGAGGCTTCCACAGCCGGATATGCAGGAGAAGCCTAACAAGATGGTAACTTATGTCAGAATTAAGAGATGCCTGTGAATGTGAGGAGAGGCCAACAATTTTGAGAACTGACAAGAGGCATTTGGATTTCTCAGTGCCTTCTCAAAAACCATTTGCTGAACTGAATGAAAACTGACCTCATTAGCATTAGAGTTTTAAACACCGGTCTTGCGAGGCCATAGCGATTTAATGATCATCTTCACAGAATCTATGTGGGTTCCACCTGCATTCATTTATATCATCTTTCCAATTCTGCATTATCTCTGGGCTTTTCTCCTGCTCCTCGATATTGCTAGTTTAAGAAACAGCATTTACCTTTTCCTGCATTGAAAACACAGATTCCTGTGAAAAATCAAGTGTGAAAAACTGTTATGGTTGTTCTGACTTGAGATTTCTTGCTTTCATGCACATCTGTTTTGAAGACTATGGAGTGTTGTTGGAGAATAGTTTCAGGCTAGATACGCTCATGTGATCTCTTTCCTATAAACTGTCCAGCTAGTGATTGGGTACCGTTATTCCATTCTCTATTTCTTGTTTGACTCATTCAAAGCATGAGAAAATAACAGTAAAATGTATCGTATATACGATGAATTCAACTTCTCAGTTCACTTTGACTTTTTTTCTATAAGAGTCACTCATATTTCTACAAATGCCATGAATTTTATTCAAGTGAAAACCCAGTTTTAGGTTCAGAACACAAAAGATAAGAATTACAGCCTAAGTTCTATGGTATAATTCTTAGACGTAAATGCCAATATATTTGGATTTGCAAATACATAGTTGGATGACATTCAAGAAGATCTCTTCCTTGTAATTAGTTTCTTTCTAACTTGTCCAGTTATATCAGTTGGTACGTGGCTCAATTTGTCAGGAAAGTGATAACACATACATGCTCTGTCTATAATCATGAGCATCCACAACTCCATTTCCAAGCAAATGATGCTATTCAAGAGACAGCATCTTTAAACTCCCATGGGCTACTCAGAAGTGAGCCTGCAGCACCGTTGCAGTGACCCGGACTTTGTCTTAAGCCTGTCTCTCACCAAGTCTCTTTAGCTACTTTCAATATTCCAGGATTCCAACCTTATGATTTGATTTCTCATTTTCAGCTTTATTCCACCCCTCACTTGATGTTCAGTCCCAATATCCTGGCTTCCACCAGCTACACCATCGTCTGTCACTTTGTGTAAATGTGCCCCTTCTTATCAGCCCTGGATCCTATAGCCAGGCTCATAACCTAGTGAGTGCTATATCCATTGGCTTATTGTTAGATCTCATGACCATGACTAGACACTCACTTCCATATGCTGTATCTCTTTCCGAGCAGATATGTCAAGGACACCATGAAACTCATTTGGGTGCCATATTGAAGATTCATACCCAGGGGAATGTTTGTCCCCAGGGAAGCCTGAGACTTTGGGACTGAAGGACAGTATGGATATTATTGAGCTTTCAGAATTGCAATCACATTGTGATTTTAGCTTCAGGATGCTGGCGTACACACAAACCTCTACACAAGAGGAATTGTTTGCATATAACAATGAGCATGCTAGGTTGGGTTATTCTTTTACTAAAGATGTTGAAATGTACCTTTTAACCAAGATTTTAGAAGCAATGGGACTCCAAGACTCTAACAGTGGGATTTTGGGCCATTGCAAGCCATTAGAGGAGATAATCTTGAGAAGATACAGCCTTGAGGTATTACTCAGAGTCATTTAACAATATTCATTAATCACTTACAACAGGAACAGGACAGAGTCCATGCTGTCAGACTGCTTACAGCTACTGAGTAGAGATAGAAAAGGAAGCTCTATGTTGTATAATACATTTCCTTCCCTATACTCTGGCTTCGATTTATGTTGTAATGAAATGAAATAGGAGAAACACTGAGAAGTGTTGGTTTATATTTCAAAGACATTCAAGACCCTGATAAATAATTTAGGGTATGCCAAAATGAGGAAGTGGGAGGAACTGAGAAACAGGTAATTTGCCAAATGTATGCTTGTAGATTAAAACACTTGAATAAGTAGGGTTTTATAGCTGACTTCAGTAGCGCTAACTATTGTTTATAGCTGTTAAGTGGCATTAAGCAGGTTGACCATATTTTCTTAGAAAAGGGATCAATTTTGCCCTCCAAATCTCACTTCTGACTAAAGCTCAAGATTGCTTTAAACAATTAGCTGTATTTGAACATAGTCCTGTGTTGCTAATTGAGTCAAAGAATCTGGGCCAGATGGCATCAGCAGAAAATGGAAAGTGAAGCCCCTTAGACAATAACCAGCTCTGGTGTCTGCATGTGTACTTGGTATGAGTATGTGACAATGTCCTTATGTCTACAAACCCTTGACTCTTGGGCCATAAGCTGTCATAGTGTAAGGCTTCAAATATGTATCTGTATAAAAAACAGTTGTTTTAACTCATGATGCCCATTTATCTTCTGTGTCAGGCTGGTGTCAAGTTACCTTGTTTTTGCACCATGATTAACAGACACATGGGTTATTAAAAATGGGAGGTACTTCAGAGGTTATGTAACCCAGTTTCCTGCACAGAACAGGACTCCTCCCTACAGCTTCCCAAATAGAATGATTATCCAGAGTTTACTTGTACACTTCCAATAATGGGAGCTCAAACCCTTACAAAGAAGCACACCCATTTTTTGATGAATCTAATTTTTAGAATGTTCCCACTTGTTTTTGGTTCAAATCTGCCTCCCTGCGACTTTCTTAGTTAGACTTTGGAGCTAACTCCAAAATGGTATGATCTGAATCCCTCTACTTCAGGACAGTGCATCACATATTTGGAGACAATCATCAAGTCCCAAAGGAGTTTTCTTTTTTTCAAGGTTAAACATTCCAAGGCCCTTCAATCAATCCTTTTATTTTCTTGTTAGGGAGTCACTTACCACCACTTCTCCCTTCTTCCCAGTGAGACTGTATCCATCTCCTTGAACCGGATACTGGAAGTATTGCTTCCTTGTCACAAAGTCCACTCCACCTTCTCTGAGGAGAGTCTCATTGTTTTCATTAGTTCCAGTTGTGCAGTTTCTGCTTCTTTTCTGTCTTCTCTTTGTGCTCCCTTACCTCCCAGGATCTTCATCACACAGGCATCACCGTGCGTTAAATACTGAATCACATTTTTTGTCTTTGCTTCTTTGCAATTTTGTTATTCTGCTTTCCTTCTTGGGTTACTTCTTCCATTTTTCTGAGAAAACTTTCAACATTTCCCAGAAGTACCAAAGAGAGCTGGAACAAAGAGAGATGTTCTTTCTTTAGGTCCTCAGCTTATTCTCACAGGCCATGGAAGCAGTGAGTTCAGAAAGACCAAGAACGATGTAAAGTCTTATATTGCTCACTCTCATTTTGTATGGACATCATCTACCCAAGTAGATTCATCTATATGACCCTGAGTATAGAGCATTCACTCTACTATTATCACAAAAGGCTCTGAGTATGTAGTTTGTCAGTGTGGGCTTAGGAGTAATTGCTTCTACATGCGTTTACATTTTACTTCCTAACTATTTCAACCTCAGGGATCTCATTCTGCTCTCAAGAGCCACATCACTTTTATTTGCTACCACATAATTTAATCACATAAGCTTTGGTACTGCTCATTATCCTGAAGGAACAGAATGTGAGTGAGGGTATGTCCTTGGCAGTCCTTCCTTTTGTTTTACAGATTAAGGAACAGAGTCTCAGGGAGAATATTTGGCTCCTCCGAGGTTGTGCCATTAGTTTAGCAGCTGGTCAGATGCCGTTTTCACTAGCCCACTCAGCTAGCTGACTCCCTTGCCTTTAACAGGTAAAGAGACCCAAATCGTAACATTTCTGATCTTTTATACTCCTGTGTGTGTGTGTGTGTGTGTGTGTGTGTGTGTGTGTCTTTTCCTCTTTACTACCTAGCACATTGTCTGGTATGTAGTAAGTCCTCAATAAATGCTGGCTAATGAGTGTTGAAAATCTTTTTCCTTTTGAAAAGTGGGAAGATACGTAAGTGAAAAAGACTAGATTGAGTAAAGAGGCATAAAGTATAACCAGGGAAGTCATAGCTTGGGAGAAGAGTCTGTGAAGTTCATTTGGAAATATATAAAGCATTGTGCTAGGTTACATACAAAGGATGTATAACCCAGTCCCTGATCTTAGTAATTTTATAATGAAATGAGTGTGGTTGACAGTATATAAGTGAGCTAAACAGAGAGATAAGGCTTAATCATATGAAAAATTAATCTTCAGTCCAAGGGAGAATGTAATCAACATCAACGAAGACTTCAGAGAAGGGAAGGGTAAGTGAGAGCTTGCCGTTATATTTTTGTTCTCACTGGGCAAGTGGTGATTGTAAGGGAGGAAGTGAGGCCAGACGGACAATGAGGTGCTGAGCTCCAGAGTGGTGTTGTCCCTTTAGTACCAACCACGTGTGGCAAATGGATCACAAACCCACGATCAGTTCCTGAGACAGAAGAAATTAAGAATGTAAAAAAGAGAACAAAAGTTTACTGAATACCTAAACCAAAAAACCAAATCTGTTGCTGTTGAGTCGATTCTGACTCATAGTGACCTATAGAACACAATAGAACTGTCCCACAGGGTTTCCAAGGAGTGGTTGGTGGATTCGAACTGCCCACCTTTTGGTTAGCAGCCAAGCTCTTAACCATTGCACCACTAGGGCCCCATTGAATACCTACTATACATTAATTCAGCAAATATCTCCTGAGCACCTGTTCTGTGGCAGGCACTGTGCTAGGTGTTGGGGACTCAGCAGTGATCAAGAGAGTTGAGGTCTCTGTCTTCTTGGAACGTAAATTCAAGTGCAAGCCAGGCTTTGTGCTAGGAGCCTCATATACCTACAGAAGGAGGTGTTAAAGTTATCACCTAATCTCCTGTTGTGCAGGCATTCTAGGTCTTGGTTTTTATATTTAATGGATTCTGCCAGTAACTTCTCCCTCTCCATGCAACCCCAGACTTTTCCCGAGTTTCCCTGTCTTTCCCAAGCCTAATGCCATACCTGATGAGCATGCAGGGAAGCCCATGAGATTGGTGACACCATGCACTATTGGACTCTGTTGCTGTATGTACATTCTTGCAGTTAGTGCTGAGTGGGATCTTGCCAAAGAGAGTTCTATTTTTCACTCATATGTAGTCCTTCCACATCCCTTTTAAAATGTCTAACTCACATGCTTATTAAGCAGCTTCATCTTGCAAAGAACCTATAGCTTAAAGAAGAATTGCCTACATGCCTTTACTCTCATGAACAAATACAAATTATCAGCCAATCTCCTATCAACTTTCTTTTATGGTGAGGGACACAAGATATTATGGAGTTCAGGGCACAGGGACAAGCAAGGTGAAGGAAGAGCATGCCCTTGACCCTAACCACTACCTGCCCTGACATAAATGCTTGCTGCGTTCCCCAATCAAAGGGAATGCCTTGGAGTAGTAGAGTCAGATGTCTGAGTGTGATAAGGGAAGAGAGGAGAAAGTTTACAGGATGACAGTATGCATATGAGCCTTACTCATTGTCTCTCTGTAAGATTGCTTACTGCACATGCCTTTCACTCTGATTTGACAATACTAAGGAAGTCTCTGGAATCCTTGAGTGGCTCAAATGGTTAAGTGTTTGGCCGCTAACGCGAAGGCTAGTGGTCCGAGCCCAACTGGAGGCACCTTGGAAGAAAGGTTTGGTGATCTACTTCTGAGAAATTAGCCATTGAAAACCCTATGGAGCACAATTCTACTCTGACACACACAGGGTCGCCATGAATTGAGATCAACTTGGTGGGCAACTCTTTTTGTTTTTTTTTAAGGAAGTCTCTGGCCACCAACATCAAGTAACTATCTGATAAGGCTTCTGTATAATCAGAGACCATTTTATAGAATATGAATTTATAGGGACTCTCTACAGTGAGTTGAACAGCATAGCTATTGCTTCAAGAGCTCACCTTGTAGGGTCTACCCAGATTCCCCAGGATATTTGCCTTTTGGTTTTGGGGAAGCACTGAGGGAGAAATTATCCAGGTCCAGTCCTCGCCACTGCTCAGCTACTTCTCGCTTCTGATTAATGCTTGTTGTTCTGTGCTGTGGGTGCCTCCCAGGGCCCAGAGGGAGACTGTGGCTTCATTTCTGTGGAAACCTTCGGCTGGACTTCCTTGGTTTTCCCAGAGGTGAGAGGCCACGGTTCATGCAGCCTCAGGCTTGACACCAGTTCATCTCTGATGAATCAGGACCCAGATCCCCAATCTCACTACAGCCTGGGGCTTTTTGTCCCAGAGTGACCTCCTGGGCTCTCCCTCTGACTGACTCTTAATAGTCCCTGGTGATTTTCATTCCAGATATGAGCCAATGGATTCCTGAAAGAGACTGTGTGGGTGTCTCTTGCCATCTCTGCTCTGGCCTCGGTCTGGCAACGCTCTCCATTGTGGTCTGGATGGGGACTGATGATGAACCGGGGCTACCCATTGTTTTTGTTTTATGATATTTAAAGCAGCTAAAGCTCTCATTACTGTAATACAGTATGCGCCTGGGCTAGAAGGGGAGTAGAATCCCTCGTGGATCAGGCACAGCTCTGTTATGTTGTGGTGAGCCCAGGAAAATGTTTGGAACTGTGGCTGATGGAATTTAGAGCGCCAAGGCTGAACAGGGCTGTCTTAGTCTGGGTTATCTAGTGAAGTGTGTGTGTGTATATATATATATATATATATATATATATATATATATATGTATATATATGTGTGTGTGTATACATATATATGTGTGTATGTGTATGTGTACGTTGAGAGAGAGAGAGAGAGAGAGAGAGAGAGAGAGAGAGAGACTTATCTCAAAGAAATGGCTCACACAATTGTAAAGGTTGGCAAGTCCCAAGCCCGTGGGTCAGGCATTAGGCTGGAGGCTTCTCCTGACTCACTTAGCAGCAGGGGCTGACGAACCCAAGATTGGCAGGTCAGACAGCAGGCTTCTGGCTCACAGGCTGTGGACGCCAACAAATCCCAAGATCGGCAGGTAAGCTGCTAGCTCAAGTCCCAAGAACTGGAGGTCAGATGATGATGAGCTAAATGTAGAATTCAGAGCAAGCAAAAGCCAGTGAGCTTTGCCAGAAAGTCCATATATATTGGATGCAGGCCACACCCTCAAGGAAACTCCCTTTTAACTGATTGGCTGCTAGTAGCAGATCTCATCATGGAGGCAAATATATCATTACATAACTGCCAAACTACATCATAACTGGCAAACCACTGAGAATCATGGCCCAGCCAAGTTGACACACAATCTTAACCATCACAGGGGCTTAGAGCTACTCCATTCTCAGTCCTTCTCAAGCCCCACATTTGGAATAAGAAGGAACTGAGTCCCATTTGAGAAAAAGGACTGTTGGCCACAGCCATAGGGTGATTAGTGACAGAGCTGGCACTTGAACTTGGGCCCAGTGGTGGGTTTGCTGTCAGCTAAATGTCTCTGAGTTGTGCAATTATTAATGCACTCAGCATCTAACCAAAAGGTTGGAGGTTGGAGTGCACCCAGAGTCACCTCAGAAGAAAGACCTGACAATCTACTTTCAAAAAATCAGCCATTGAAAACCTTTTGGAGCACAGTTCTGCTCTGACACACATGGGGTTACCATGAGTTGGAGTTGACTTGAAAGCAACTGGTTGTTGTTGAGTAAACCTTCTGCTTCCACACTTCTCACTGGTTCAATATCTTTCCAAGGCCCTGAACCTAATTTTGTACTTATAATTTTTAAAATTATATATCTTAATAAAGTAGGCTCTTCCCATTGTCTAAGCTTCAGGTCCCATGGAGTCTAGGCTGTCCCTGCGCAGGGTTTTCTGCTACCCTGAACTGCCTGCATGTGTGAGTTTGAGCGTGAGGGGAATAGACAGATGCAAACACTGAGCTGCCCGATTCTGTGAAGCCAAACTCTGCTCTGAGCTCAGCTGCCACAAGGGCCTCCAAGACAACCAATGGAAAACAGCAAGCATCATGGTGGAACCAGCGGGGATCCCCTCACAAAGTCAGATTCACATCCCGGCAGTTTGAGAGAAATCTTGCACGTGGAATACAGTTGGGTCCTGATGAGAGTGTCCTCTTAGACTGGTAGTAGGGGCGGGTGGGGAGAGCATGGCAGAGCACAACCCAGAAACCATATCAGCCTTCCCATAAGTAACCATATATTGAATGTTATTGCACTTGCTGGCTGTGTGATCTTGGGAAAATTATCTACTCTCTCTGTGTCTCAGTCTCCTTATCTGTAAAATAGGGACAATAATAATAAAAACTCAAATCAAAACTATAATTAGATGCCACTTCACCAGCACTAGGATGGCTAAAGAAAACAACAAATGTTGGCAAGGATGTGGAGAAATTGGAACCCTTATCCATTGCTGACGGGAATGGAAAATGGTATAACAGCTGTGGAAACTAGTTTGGCCGTTCCTCAAAAAGTTAAACATTGACCTGCCACATGACCCAGAAATTCTGCTCCTAGGTGTATACTCAAGGGACTTGAAAGTCACAGTGCAAACAGACACGTGTACACCGATGTTCATTGCAACGCTGTTCACAATAGCCAAAATGTGGAAACAACGTGTCCATCAACAGATAAATGGATAGATAAAATGTGACATATACACACAATGGAATATTACTCAGCCATAAAAGGAAATGAAGTCCTACTACATGCTACAACTTGGATGAACCTTGAAAACATCATGCTGAGTGAAGTAAGTCAATCACAAAAGGACAGATGTGGTATGATCTCGCATATATGAAATATCTAGAATAAGCAAATGTATGGAGACTAAAGTTTATCAGTAGTTATCAGGGGTGAGAGGGAGGGGCAAAGAGGGAGTCATTATTTAGGAAGCATTGAGTTTCTCTATGGTGATGGAAAATTTGGCAGTGGATATTGGTGATGGTTATACAACTTAATTAATATAGCTGATGTCACTAAATTGTACAAGTGAACAACTTTGAATTGGCAATGTTGGGTTATATGTCATTTTACAATAATAAAAATAAAATACAGTTTTATGAGGATCAAATAAGGAAAATTCCTGTAAAGCTTAGCACACTGCCTGACATATAATAAGTGCTCCATAAATGTTTATCATTACTCTCATTTGCTCTGAGAGATGCAAAATATTCGTGCTTTTCAGGAATGTATAGTCTTATTGATGAGATAAGATTTTCACACACATATACAAACACAATTAGGGAGCAATATAAGTCAATATGGTTACCTACTAAGTAATGGGGTTCTGACTCAACGGGTTGAGAAAAGAGACAAATTACTGTGGCCTGAAGAAGTACCATGGAGGAGATAAGAGCCTATTGGAAAAGGCCTACGTACTCCATCTTCCCAGCTCTTAGCAGTTAGTCAGCAACTATTCTTGGCAGCTGAAGATGCCTCAATCCATCAACTCATCCACCCAACACATTTACTGATTGCCACCAGACTCTGCCAGACTCTACGTTCTGCACCAGGAATTAAAGAAGACTGTTACAAGGCCTTTCCCTCCAGGAGCTCACGGTCTAGTCAGGGAGGCAGACGTGCATAAGAAATATTACAAATAACAAGTATATATTCATATCTATTTATATCCTCAAAACAATCATCTGAACTCAAAGTTGGGATGGAGTGAGTCAGGTGGGAGCTCAGAACAAGCATGGATTTACACGGTAACAAGACACCGTTGTTAAGCATTTAGCTGCTAACCAAAAGGTTGGCAGTTTGCTTCCACCAGCCGCTCCTTGGAAACCCTATGGGGCAGCTCTACTCTGTCCTATAGAGTTGCTCTGAGTCAGAATCAATCCAGTGGCAATGGGTTTGGTTTAAGGGGCAACTCAAAGAAGCTGGCAAGGATGCGTCTTTCTGTGGGAGAAAGAGGTGGAGTGGCTGGAAGATTAGATCTCAACAAGAACATTTGGAGACTGAGATTGAGAAAGCACTTGGTCTCACATTTACTCCTGGCAATGTGGCCTCTTTGAGCCAGGCTAGGAAGTGGGGAGGCGTAAGCTTGGCAGGAAGGAGAGAGTGGAGGCTCTTTACAGTTAAGACTAAGCGCCCAGCACTGGTGACTCAAGGGGAAACTTCCTGAATGGAGATGGAGTCTACAGATGTTTTATAGGCTCAAATAAACTTGTATTTTCTGTACCGCTTGTTTCGAAGTCTGCCAGTTAAAGTAACACAGAAGGGAATGTCC
Source organism: Dugong dugon (assembly GCA_030035585.1). Classification (NCBI taxonomy): domain Eukaryota; kingdom Metazoa; phylum Chordata; class Mammalia; order Sirenia; family Dugongidae; genus Dugong; species Dugong dugon. The sequence goes on along the minus strand of CM057462.1, from coordinate 180,505,939 downwards.
AGCCAGCAAAGTGAAGGAAGCACGAAATAGAGGGGCTTAGAGGCTGAACTTCTCTTGATCAGTGACGTTATTATTTTGGCTAGGACTGCAGAAGCTGCAGGTGCTGAGGGACTGACATATTTGAAGGAAGGACTAGGGACCGGGAAAAGAATGCAAGACCCTTATTCCTAACCCAACTGTTGAATGAGGTTTTCTGGCTCTGGGATTTGGACAGGAACCTCTGGGCCATATTCCCCCAAGGTGGTGGGGCCTGTGAGCCTTCTCTTTTAGTATCTGGGGGGTCTGTATACCCCCTGGCCAATACTGGTATAACACCCCATCTTCCACTTTGCCCTACCATTCCTAAAGTCAGAGAGAAAGAAGCAGATTCAGTTCTGAATTACTGTGCCATGCCTTCTCCCTGCTTGCTTTTGCTAAGACTTTTGGGCCTAAGAGGCCTTCCAAGTCTCTCTGGTGTCACGGCTTTGTGGGGAGGAGGGCATGCCGGCCAGCTCTCCATGCAACTCTCTCTAAATCCCTGAAGGTCTTCCTGAGCCTTTTGCCCCTTACATTGGCCAGGACATTCAAACCTTTTCATGATTCCTCTTCTACAAAAAATATTTCCTTCTTGCTTTTTCCTAAAGCCTGTTATTCATTAAAGTACACTTGTCTATCTTCTCCTCTGTCACGTCACATCTGCAGACACAGCCTGGCACGAGCTGGCTCACCCATTGTCTTGCATAGTTTTTCTAAATGTTTACCTATGCCAGCCATACGAACTTCCTGTTTCATTGCCCCCAAGTGCCCTTACTAAAGGTGTCCAATACATAATTGTTACCTTGGCTGCTGACCTTCCCTTTTCTTCCTATGTATCATTTTTTCCATAATATCACTACTAATAAAACCAAAAAAAACCCAGACCATTGCTGTCGAGTTGATTCCGACTCAGTGACCCTGTAGGGCAGAGTAGAACTGCCCCATAGAGTTTACAAGGAGCATCTGGTGGATTCAAACTGTTGACCTTTTGGTTAGCAGACGGAGCACTTAACCACTATACCACCAAGATTTCCATCACTACTAATAACTAAATGTTAATAAAAACTATCTCCCTGGCACTGGGCTTTAAGTCCATTCTATGCATCAGCTTTTTTAATTTTAATAGTGACACTGTTTTCTACTTTACACAGCTCTCACACTTGCCGGATCTGTAGAGAAGTGTCCCGCAACCCAGAGGCTGCGTAGTATCTGGCTTTTTCAGGAGTTCCCGACTTACATTATTTCTGATTTTATCACTAAGGAATATGATGGCAAAGTCCTGGGAGGTTAAATCCTCTTTGCCTCCTTCCACTCAGAGAAGGTAGAGCCTCTTTGTGGCAAAAGCACCAGGTTATCCCTCACTGCCTGAGCCCTCGTGTGTTAAGGGCAAGACACTCAGGTTGATCTGCTGAAGAAGCAGACTCTGGCTGGTGTCTGGGAAATGGTGTACAAGTCTATTTCCATTGAGGGCCTCCTGCAGGGAACAGGAAGCAGGATTCATTTGTACCACACCTAATCTCTTCCGGGTTTCAGGAGTATTAACCACGGCTGGGTGAGATAGAATTTATTCGTGTTACAGGGATGCTTCAAGCCTATGGTGAGTGACTCTGTGCAAAAAGTAAACATCCCGCCAGTGCCATGTGTTTCTAAGGGGCCAGCAAGGCCACAGGCGAGAGTCGGGAAGCCCTGGTGGAAATGGCACCGCCAGAATGAGCTCCTGACCCTTGTGGCGGCCCTGGTGGCTTTGAGCGGTAGTCTTGAAAGATAGTTGGGATGTGTGCACCCTCCATGCAAAGATAAAACAACACTCAATCAAGCAGCGGGATCACATCTCTATCCCCACAGGTATGGCCACTGCTCAGCTCTCCTCGGCCTAGCCCCCTGCTTTCTGCTATGCAGGTAACACTGCAAACAGTTTATAAGTTAAGCACATGATCCTTTATCACTGCTGAACCCCAGCTCACTTTCTCCAGAGGCAGCATCACTTATAGGAAGTACCCAGAAAAGTTTAGTGTGCTGTCCAAACCAAGGCATTTGTATTGTGGTTATTGTCTACTTTATTAGCACTTAAATGCCATATCAATCAAACTACAAATATTCTTCTGAGCACCTATTATGTAGGTGCTACATGGGGTCTCCAAGAGTCAGAATGAATCTACTCGATGGCAACTAACAACAGCGACAGGTGATACAAAAATAAGGATGTGGATGGTGAAGGAACTTCCGATTTTATCGAGGAGGTCATGCCTAACACAATAACCGTAAAATAGAAACACAAATGAAGGCCAACCTTTATGATTCAGGCATCATTGTAAGCGCTTGATGTGTGTTAATTCATTTCCTCCTCAGACACTGCTACAGCACAGGTGTCACCTTTACCCTCATTTCTCAGATGAGGAAACAGAGGCACCAAGGTTCAAGTGTGTGCCCAGGTCTACGCAGCTGGTGAGAGGTGGAGACAGGACTCAAACCCAGCCTGTCTTGCTTCAGAATCTATATTGGTGTCTTAGTCATCAAGTGCTGCTCTAATAGAAATACCACGAGTGGATGGCTTTAACAAAGAGAAGTTTATTTCCTCACAGTAAAGCCTAGGCTAAAAGTCCAAATTCAGGGCATCAGCTCCAGGGGAAGGCTTTCTCTCTCTGTCAGCCTTCTTCTCATCAGTGTTCCCACGGACTAGGAGCTTCTCCGCGCAGGGACCCTGGGTCCAAAGGACACTCTCTGCTCCTGGCACTGCTTTCTTGGTGGTATGAGGTCTCCAGTTCTCTGCTTGCTTCCCTTTCCTTTTATCTCTTGTAAGGTAAAAGGTGGTGCAGGCCACACCCCAGGGAAACTCCCTTTACATTGGATCAGGGATGTGACCTGGGTAAGGGTGGTGTTACAGTCCCACTCTAACCCTCTTTAACATAAAATTACAATCACAAAATGGAGGCCAACCACACAATTCTGGGAATCATGGCCCAGCCAAACTGATACACACATTTTTGGGGGGACATAACTCAAACCATGACAGTTGGTGACCAGGGTGCCCTGCCCATATTCCTGTTTGGTGGCTAATGTTTGTCAAGGTGTTGATGTTATTTGAGCCTCACAGAATGGTTGGCAGAGTAGCTATTAGAAACTGCAGCTGGGGGCGGGGATAGCAGGGTGGGAATGGGGGACAAGAGTTCAGTGTGTGACTCTTCCACTGGGAGATCTTGGGAAAGTCACCTGTCTCCCTCAGACTTCAGTCCTTTTTTATACAAAAGGAGGGGACTGAGCAGGTATTTAGAAAGTTTCTTTCACCTCTAACTGCCTTTAATCTCTATTTTTTAGGTGAAAAAACTGAGGCTTAGAAGAGTGAAATCTCCTAGCCAGTAAGGAATTGGTAGCTGCCATCCTGGAGCCCAGGCCTCTCTTTCTAGTACATGAGACAGTATTTAGTTATTTATAAAATGGGTTATGCGTTTACAGGGAGGAGAAGTTAGTATGATCTTCAAAGGTCTGAGAACCTTTATAGAGAAGAGACTAGGTTCTCTAGGTTCTGCCAAGGCAGAGAGGAGAAGAAAAGGTACTCCCTGCAGGGAATATAGGATTGGCAAAGGCTTGAAGGTAAGATGGATGAAGAATGGTGGATTGATTACTCGGTACATACATATTTCTCTCTACTCTCATCAGCTACTTCATCCACTACTACCTCTGACCTGAGAGTGATAGTTAAGTAAAGTCATCTATGCAGTTGTTCAACAAACACTTATTAAGCATTTTTCTTTTTTTTTTATGATAACTTTGTTGAAATATATTTTACATACCATAAAATTTACCTTTTAATGGCACACAATTCAGTGGTGTTTGGTAGCTTGACAGATTTGTGTAACCAACACTACTCCAGAACTCCAGAACATTTCCATCACCCCAAAAAGAAACCCCATACCTATTAGCAAAAGCTTCCCATTCCCACCTTCCCCTAGTCCCTGGCAACCACTTGTCTACTTTCTATCTTTATGGCTTTGCCTACTTTGAACATTTCATATACATGGAATCATACAAGATGTGGCCTTTTGTGACCAGCTTCTTGCAGTCAGCATAATGTTTTCAAGATATATCCATGCTGTAACGTGTCAGTACTTCATTTGTTTTTATGACCGAATGATAGTCCATTGCATGTATATACCACGTTTTGTGTATCCATTCATCAACTGATGGGCGTCTTGGCTGTTTTCACTGTTTGACTGCTATCAATAATGCTGCTATGATGTTTCACGTACAAGGTTCTGTGTGAATGTATGTTTTAGATTCTCTCGGGTAGATACCTAGGAGTGGAATTGTTGGGAAAGAAAATGAGGAGGCTGGTTGGGAGAGATGCTCAAGCCTAGGATAATTTTCAGCTGTTTGGAAGTCAGAGATGGGAGTAAAACATCTAAATGAAGAACCAGGGACTGCTAGAGCTCAGCAAAATTAAATGATCTGTCCAAGGTCTTAGCAGGCAGGCTTAGGGATGTTGGATTGTAGAGCTTCTAATAGATCATTTTGCGTCTGTATTTACTCTCCTTATTCCTCCCAGTAATCACATGAAAGCATTAGATTTGACATCCCTAGTGCTTATAACATAGAAAGGATAATAGGTGAATGATGTCCGTAGGCAATGTTCTGTGACTCCGTTCAGCCCCTAGAGGGGGCGGGGCATGGGTTGGTCTTCTGTGACAGTGTTTTCACTCAGCATCCTCTCCTCTTCCTGGAAGTAGAGTAAGAGAGTGAGATAGCTATCTGGCTCTTTCCCCCCTCGACCTTTTTTACAAACTCAGGAAACTTGATGGCTCAACGGTTAAGCACTTGACTGCTATCCAGGAGGGTGACAGTTGGAATCCACCCAGCAGCTTATGGGAGAAAGACCTGGTGATCTGCTCCCATAAAGACTGCTGTTGTTATTAGGTGCTGGTGAGTGGGTTCCAACTCCTAACAACCCTATGTACAACAGAATGAAACACTGCCCAGTCCTGCACCATCCTCACAACTGTTACGTTTCAGCCCATTGTTGTAGCCACTGTGTCAATCCATCTCATTGAGGGTCTTCCTCTCTTTCCCTGACCCTCTACCTTACCAAGCATGATGTCCTTTTCCAGGGACTGGTCCCTCCTGATAATATGTCCAAAGTATATGAGACAAAGTCTCACCATCCTTGCTTCCAAGGAGCACTCTGGCTGTACTTCTTCCAAGACAGACTTGTTTGTTTTTGGTAGTCCATGGTATATTCAATTTTCTTCTCCAACACCACAGTTCAAAGACATCAATTCTTCTTCGGTCTTCTTTATTCATTGTCCAGCTTTCCAATGCACATGAGGCAATTGAAAATACCATGGCTTGAGTTAGGCACACCTTAGTCCTCAAAGTGACATCTTTGCTTTTCAACACCTTAAAGAGGTCTTTTGCAGCAGATTTGTCCAGTGCAATACATCGCTTGATTTCTTGACAGCTGCTTCCATGGGTGTTGATTGTGGATCCAAATAAAATGAAATTCTTGACAACTTCAATCTTTTCTCTATTTATCATGATATAGCTTATTGGTCTAGTTGTGAGGATTTTTGTTTTCTTTAAGTTGAGGTGTAATCTATACTGAAGGCTATAGTCTTTGATCTTCATCGGTAAGTACTTCAAGTCCTCCTAGCTTTTAGCAAGGAAGGTTGTATCATCTGCATAACACAGGTTGTTAATAAGTCTTCCTCTAATTCTGATGCCACGTTCCACTTCATATAGTCCAGCTTGTTGGATTATTTGCTCAGCATACAGATTGAATAACTGTGGTGAAAGGATACAACCCTGATGCCCACCTTTCCTGATTTTACCAGGTAGTAGCCCCTTGTTCTGTTCAAATGCTTGACTGCCTCTTGTAAAGATTACAGCCTAGGAAACCCTATGGGGCTGTTCTACTCTTGATGGCCACTGACAACAACAGCTGTCTCTAGGTTACAGATGAAAAGAACAAAGTAGAGGGAAGCACAGTGCTTTTCTAACTCAGGCAGGAGCAGAGCTTACTGTTTCTGTGTCTTCTGAGCAGTGTGGATCACCCCAGGTCAGTTGAGGCACAGCCTGTGTGCTCAAGCACTACTGATTAAGCCTTTCTGGGCTTTTGGCTCAGCACCGAGCAGTTGAACATTGAGAAGCAAGAGGCTGGGATTCCCAGAGGAAAGAGGGGAATGAGGAAGGCCTCAACAAATCCTAGAGAATTAAGATAAAACAGAAGGATGTTTGGGACGGCTCTGTTGTTTGTGTGTGAATGTGTGTCTTTGGAGCCCGCCCTTGCCAAAACCAAGGTCATTTCTGCATATTTGTTTGCTGAATATCAAATACTCCAAAGATTGCTCTTCATATTTTGTTGAAATGAAAATGACTCAGCAGAGAGGAAAAACAAGACTTGAATGCCCTGAATGGCCCCTGAATGGCCTTTGAATTAAAATATATGACCCCAAAGCATGTAGGGTTTCCTCTACCCATCAAGCCCTGATCTTCAACACACAAATGGCAAGCACCACACACCCTTCCTGCACACACCACACATTGTCTACCTTGACCCAAGACCCTTTATCCCACTTCCCCTGCCAACTCCAGTTTTTTCAGGGCCTTGCCCTTTCCTGGAGGGAAGACCTATCTGGGTAGGTGGAGGGGCCCGGGCTGCAGACAAGAGCTGCCGGAAATCCAGGAGGGCAGGCACTTCCTCTTTGGTCTGCATCACAAGCTCAGTGGGAATATCCATGAGAGAAATTTGTGAATTTTTATTCTTCAGCAAAGTGGTGGTCACCTCAGATTGTCCCTGCATTTTGGACGTTGGAAGATGGATCGTCTGGGGAGAATGACCACCTGCCAAAGCAGAAGTGCCCTGCCTTGTGCCTAAGCTGTATTCCTGAAAAGCTAGTTATAAACTGATTTGGGTATATCGAGTCACATTTTGAATGTACTGGGAGGATTTGCTATTCAAAGAAATCCAGCACGGAAATTTCTTATAAAGTGAAGAATTATTTTGTAACGTGGGTAATCATTCAATTATTTATGAGTTTGGTAAGTAGAAGGGGTATTTTTGTATACTGAGTGTTACTTTAAATGTACTGTGTGGGAACTTACTATTCAAAGGCACCCGGCACTGAATCCTTTTGTAAAGACTTATTTTGTAATGTAGATAAACGTTCCATAATTTATGAGTTTGTTAAGTTCAGGCATTCCTTAAAGTGGGATGCACCTTTAGTTCTGCTTCAGATAAAAGATGTTTTTTTGCTAATATTCAGACTTGGGTTAAAAAAACAACAACTCCGTCATCTGTAATTTATGGTCACTCTAAAAGGGACTGGTAGGAACAGAGATACTCAAACTTTCCATTTTATTAGGGTAAAAGATTCCAGGGGTGGCTTGCCCTGGTTACTTTCCATATCATCACAGGGGTGGAAATGATGGTGCTAATTTTCCCGAAAAAACGAGTCGACTATTTACGAAAGTGTTTCTCTTTTGCAAAAGTGTTTCTCTTTACATCTAAATCTATTCTCTCTCTCTGTCTATCCATCCATCTACCTACCTACCTATCACTATAGAACTGAATACACACTCTCTCCGTATATAGATAAAGTATATATTCAGTTCTATAGTAAAAATTAGACATTACAGTAGGGCTTGTGTTTTGTTTCCACCAGTGTATAGGGCTGGGCTATGCGCCAAGATTACTGGAGGGGTGAGCTAGGTGAGAGACCTTAAACCCTGCTCACCCTTTCTCACTCAGCAGCTCAAAAGTCATTTTGGCATTTGTCTGTATCCCTACTTACCATCCTATTTGAGCAACAGAGTGAAGCTTGTTACTTGGAAAATGGTCTGACTTTTTCAGGCCGTTGGAGAAAAGGACTGTGGTCTGTCCACAGGTGTGTATCACCTACAGCTGCAGGAGACACAGGACTGATCAGGAACTAGTGCTACCTGTGTGTGCCCTCCAGGAATGGGACAGTGTTGGGTAGAATGTGCTGATGACTTGCTCTTTCATCATGAGGTGGCCCTGACTATGTTTCAGAGGGAGGTTTTGGGAAGCTCACTCAAGTTCCTGTTATCTTATTTCACAGAGATAACTTGTAAGGAGTTTGACCTGCCAGACCTTCCTGGAGAGGTGCTCATTTCTAGTTGATGCTGCCAATCTCCCATCTGCCTGACCTTCTACTTGATGTCCCAGTCTCCCTGACTGCTTTGACCCCTGGTCTATCCAGGTCCTGGTGTGGGTGGTCCTGAGATAGAGAGTCAGCCATCTCTGGTTGGATCTGGGAGGGAGTTTCTGACCCATGGTTTTATTCAGAGACAATCTGGAGTGTTCATTCAGGATCTTGGCAGGATTTTGATTGTGAAGAGGAAACTGTGTTCTTTACCACAAAGTACTTACTACCTCTGAGTCACGTATCCGTTGATGTTCCTTGGAAAACCTTGGGCTGTGGGAGAAGAAACATTGGCCTTTGAGTTGGGAGAACTGGAATCAAGTCTCTTTCTAGCTTTGTGTGTCTTTCTTGGCCTCTTTCTAGTTTTCTGACCCAGGAAAGTTAGTCAGTCTCATTTTTGATACAGCGAGATAAGCAAGATCTCTTGCCCTCAAATGACTCATGGTCTGGTTGAGAGACAGACAAAGAAGTGAACTGTTATTCAGCACGATGAATGGGAGACCACAGACAGCCCAGGTAAATCTGCGTAGGTTGTGAGTGAAGTGTCTTAAAGTTTACTTTCCTACCCCATAAAAGAGGGCTATAATCACTCTACACAGGTTAATTGTGAGGCTCAATGATATAATACATTTGAAAGAATTTGGCAGATTGCAAAGCGTTCTAAAAAAGAAAAGTAAGACATAAGTAGCCGTTCTCAGTTGTTTTCTGCTTCCGCCCTATTCACCTATGATGCACTAATCAGTAATTGGAGCCCTGCTGGTGCAGTTATTAAGCGCTTGGCTGCTAACCAAAAGATCGGCAGTTCAAATCTACCAGCTGCTCTTTGGAAACACTATGGAGCCATTCTACTCTGTCCTATAGGGTTGCTATGAGTCGGAATCGACTCAGCAGCAATGGGGTATATCTTAGGGTATAGTTAAACTATCTTCCAAATTATACACCCAGTGACAGAATATAGAGTATCCATTTCCTCACATTATTGCCAAACTTCATATTATCACATGTCAAAATTTTGCTCATCTGATGCGTATAATTGATATTTAACTACTGCTTTAAGGTTCATTTTCCTGATTATTAATAAGATCAAGCACTTTTATATGTTTACGGACATTATATTGTCTCCTCTGTTAAATGTTTATTTACTTGACCATTTTTCTAGAGGTTTTTAAGAAATGATTTATCAAAGTTCTTTATACGTACTGAAAATTATACTTTCGTTATGAAATTTCAAATACTTATCTCAGCCTATTTCTTGTCTAAGTTTGCTTTTGACACCTTTGGTCTCAAAGATGTTTTTAATTTCGATAGAAAATTTTATCATTTTTTTCATTTATCAGTTTTGCTTTCTATGTCTTATTCGTGAAGACCTTCCTTCATAAATTCTCCCATATTTTCCTTACATACTTTTATAGTTTTAGTTTTACATTTTGGGTGTTCATTTTTGTGAATTGTATGAGGTATGGACATAACTTTATTTCTGAGAAGCCTATTGAATCATCTGAAATCTCTTTACTAATTTTAAATGCCCCTTGTATTATATGAATCGACTCGATGGCAACGGGTTTTGGTTTTGTATCATATAGTGGAGTCCTGGTGGTGCAGTTGTTAAGAGCTACAGCTGCTAACGAAAAGGTTGGTAGTTTGAATCCACCAGCCACTACCTGGAAACCCTATGGGCAATTCTACCCTGTCCTATAGGGTTACTATGAGTCGGAATCAACTTGACAGCAATGAGTTTGGGTTCTTTTTTTTTTTTTTTTTAATCATATAGTGAATTCCCACTTAGACACAAGTCTTCCGGGTTATTTGTTCTGCTCATTGCTCTGCTTATCTATTTCTGTGCCAATCTCAAACGCACAGAGGGCTTTCTTGCCCACCTTACCTAAAATAGCTTTCATTCACTATCACATTACTCTTATTTTTTTCATAACATGTCTCTAAAATTCCTTGTGTATCTACTTATTGACTTATATATTATAAGTTCTATAAGAAAAGGGGCCTTCTTTGGCTTTTCTACTGATGTATTTAACTCCTAGAATAGCATCTAACAGACACTTACACAATAGTTGCTACACAATGGGCTCCTATTGGTTGTGATAGTTTCTCACACTTGCCTTGGTTTTAATCATCTTAATAGTTTTGAGGATGCTGTTGAGTGGATTCCGACTTATAGTGACCCCACAGGACAGAGTAGAATGGCCCCATAGGGTTTCCATCAAGCAACTGGTGGATTTGAACTACCAACCTTTTGGTTAGCAGCCAAGCTCTTAATCACTGTGCCAGACAAGGGCAGTGGGTTTTTGGGAGGAAGCCTACAAGAGGTTAAAGTGCCATTCTTATCATATCAAATCAAGATGATTTATCACTGTTGATATTAATCTTAACACCTGACTTGAGGTGGTGTTTGTCAGATGTCTCCACTGGAAAGTTATTTAATCTTTTTTTCCCTCCATTTTCATACTGTACTCTTTGGAATAAAGTCACTATGCACAGCCTATACTTAAGGAGTAGGGGGTTATGCACCACCTCCTTAAGAGTGGAATACCTGCATAAATTACTCATAATCCTTCTGCAAGAGAGATTTGTCTATTCCTTTCTATTTATTTACTTATTTAATCGTTTATTTATATCAGTATGACTCAAGAATATTTATTCTATATTTTGGATTATAATCCAATACTACTTAGTTTATCATTTTGTTGCTTAAATTGTTCCAGCTTTGGCCATTGGGAGCTTTTCCAGTTGACTCCTGTATCCCTTTTACATACCTCCATTGTTGTGTATGTTTGTGTGTGTGTGTTTAACTTTCGTATCACCACAACATGCTCCAGGTTCGTCTTGTATATTTCCTGTCCCAGTCCTAGAATCAGTCATGTCTCCAAGGAGCGCTGGATTCTTTTATTGGAGATGGGTTTAGAAACCAACATTTGGGCACTAGATGTGCTTGTTGCTACTACGATGCTGTTGCTTCTAGGTCCTCTTAGCTGTCAGAGCAAGTAGTTATATGTGTGTATACTAACCCATGTTTATATATATCTATATCTATAAATATTTCTATCTGTAACCATCTATATCTCTATTAAGCTAAACATGAGTTCATATTGATGTCTACAGCTCTAACCCATTACACATGGATTATTCTGGGGAAACTTTTAAAAATACAGAATCCCAGGCACCACTCCAGAGCTAACGAGTCAGGTTAAATATTGAACTTATATCTTTTGAAAGGCAAACACGTTCAAATTATTGAATGTTTTCTTAGTTTAACATAGGAATCAATATCAAAATTATGAATAACATCAGTTAAGAGCATAAAAATGCATTTTACCTTATCACGGTTTGGGTATTTATCTTAGCTAAATTTGTCGCCTGACTATAGTTATGTTAATTTCAACTCCATGAGTCTATGATTGATAGAGTTTGAAATTCTTATAGTAGATGATACTAGAGGTCCCATTTAACTTACGATGTCTGTGATTCAAAGTTCTAAATATAGAAATAAGCACTGTAAGAACACAAAATTAACTGTGAAAATCCTATTCATTCATGTTGGTGGTATCTGCCTCACTATTTCCTCTCCTTCTCTCTTGCAGCTGCAGGTTCCAGTTCTGACACCATCTTCTGAGATGACCCCGATTCCCAGAATGCCCTTGGTGCTGCTCCTATTGCTGCCTATCTTGAGTTCTGCAAAAGCACAGGTTAATCCAGGTAACACAGCCATTGCGCAGCTTCATGTTAGAACACCAGCTGAATGCTCAAGCCCATCAATGTTCACCTTGCTAAACGCCCTGCTGATGGGGTCCAAAGGGTCCTTTTTTTTTTTTTTTTTTTTTAACCTCTATGGTGAAATACAGTTAAAACTAGGAATGGAAACGAATATACTTTCTATCTGTATATCACATATTGACTATTGAGGAAAGGTTTCTGGCATACAATACAATAAGAGGAAAATTTTTTTTAAAAAAGGGAGATGGCACAGTGAGAAAGAAGCAACAATTTGCTTCTGCATCTTCTGGAAAAAACAGAAGGAGAGAATTTTTAGATGCCTTGGAGAACTTCTTCAGGTTGCTTTTCCAGTTGTTTCTGACTAACTTAGGGCTTGCTTTTACTTGGATGTCCTGGTATGCTTTTGCCATCCTGGTCTTGTGGGACCCCAGGCAGGTGGTTTCCTATAGCGCGTGGCCATGCTCAAAAAATAGATGTGTTAGGAGGAGGTTTTTAGGCCAATTTTTTTTGTGTGTGTGCTTTAGGTGAAAGTTTATGGCTCAAGTTAATTTCTTAAACAAAAATTTATACACATATTGTTATGTGACAGTAGTTGCAATCTCTATAATGTGACAGCACATTCCCCCTTTCCACCCCGGGTTTCCCATGTCCATTCAACCAGCTCCTGTCCCCTCCTACCTTCTCATCCTGCCTCTGGACAGGAGCCACTGATTTGGTCTTGTGTATCTGCTTGAACTAAGAAGGCACTCTTCATGAGTATTATTTTATGTTTTATAGTCCAGTCTAGTCTTTGTCTGAAGAGTGGGCTTTAGGAAAGGTTTTAGTTTTGCGCTAACAGAGAGTCCAAGGCCATAGCTTCGAGGGTTCCTCTAATCAGACCATTAAGTCTGGTCTTTTTATGTGAATTTGAGTTCTGCTCCACACTTTTCTCCCACTCCGTCAGGGACTCTCTGTTACGTTCCCTGTCAGGGCAGACACTGGTGGTAGCTGGGCACCGTCTAGTTCTTCTGGTCTCAGGCTGATGGAGTCTCTGGTTTATGTAGCCCTTTTGTCTCTTGGGCTAATATTTTCCTTATGTTTTTGGTGTTCTTTATTCTCCTTTGCTCCAAGTGGGTTGGGACCAACTGATGCATCTTAGATGGCTGCTCGCATAGGCCAATTTTTAAAAAATGTTACATGTAGTTTTAAAACTTTAAATTGAGATATAAAATTGTATCACTTGTACCTCATTAATGCTACTTAACAACCTCTTCAAAACTCAGTGCCTTAAAAGAAGCATGTGAACCTGTAGGTTCATGATTTAGATTGGGTTGGTCATTAAGACTTCTTCTGAGTTTAGTCACATATCTGGGGGTAAGCTGGCTATTGGCTCATCCAGGGTGGCCTTGGCTCTGATGACTAGGGCAACTTAGCTATGCTCTGTTTCATTGTCCAGTAGATTAGCCTGGACATGTTCTCATGGAAATTGCAAAGGAACAAGAGTAGAAGCAGAAATGTACAAGTCTTTTTCAAGTTACTATTTGAGTCATGTTTGCTAAAATCTCATTGGCCAAAGCAAGTCACCTGGCCAAGTCCAGATGTCAGGATTGTTGTTGTTAGCTTAACAATCTTTGGATTTTAAATAAATTATACCTCACCAATACAAAACCAGACAACATTGTACGTGGTAGAGTCACATTGTGCATACATTTAACTTAAGTATGGTCAAAAAATAAACAACTCAGAACACTATAGGGTTTTCTAGGCTGTGACATTTTGGAAGCAGATCCACCAGGTCTGTCTTTCAAGGTGCCTCTGGGTGGGTTTGAACTGCCAACCTTACAGCTAGTACTGAGCACTTAAATGTTTGTAGCACCTAGGGATTCCATAGAGTCAAAGTGGGAGGGTACAAAAAAATTATACAATAAAGGCCTAGATGTAGAGAAGGTAAAGAATTGGGGTCTTTTTTCTCCCATTATGTCACAGATATAAATACAAAAATGTATACATAAGTGTTCACTTTGATGAGTTTTACAAACTGAGTGCATCCATATAAGTAACACCCAGATTAAGATACAAAACTTTACCAGCACTTCAGAAGCTCCCCTCATAATCCCTTCCAGCACTGCCTCCCACAGACTTCTAGTGACACAGATTAGTTTTGCCTGCTTTTGTACTTTATATAAATAGAATTACAATAGTCTCTCAGTATCCATGGGGATTGGCTCCAGGACCACTGTGGATACCAAAATCTGTAGATGCTCAAGTCCCTTATATAAAATGGCATATGGTACCCATTGCTGTCGAATGGATTCCGCCTCACAGTGACCCTATGGTATTTGCATATAACCTACGCACATCCTCCTGTATACTTTGCATCATCTCTAGATTAGTTATACTACCTAATACAATGTAAATGCTATGTAAATAGTTGTTATATACTGTATTGTTTAGGGAATAATGACAAGAAAAAAAAAGTCTGTACATGTTCAGCACAGACACAACCAACTACTTAGTACATGTCAGCAACAATGTAACCATTTTTTTTGAGTATTTTCTATCTGTGATTTGTTGAATGCAGAACCTTTGGATATGGAGGGCTAACTATATATAATTTATACATATTTACACATATCCTTTTGTGTCTGGCTTCTTTCATTCAATGTTCTGTTTATGATATTTCACCCATATTGTTGCATATAGTCGTCAACAATTCATTCTCATTGTTGTGTACTAGCTCTGTATGAATATTTTATTTATTTATTTTAGTTACCATGGATGGGAATTTGGATAGTTTCCAGTTTACGGCTAATAAGAACAAAGCTACTATAATAATTCTTGTACACGTCTTTTGGTAGAGACATATAATCAGCTGTCTTGGGTATATACTTAAAAATGTAACTGCTGACTCATAGGGTACCATATGATCTGCTTTTATACATACTGCCAAAGAATTTTCCAAAATGATTTTCGCAATTTTCCATCCCATTGCAATGTATGAGAGTTCCAGTTGCTCCTTGCCGAATCTGGGCTCTTGAGGGTGTTTCATTTTGTCCTGTTTATATAGCATGAGGATACTTTGTGAAAATGTGCACCCTCTTCCCCTCACAAAAATTCCATTTCCATGGATTATCTTTATACCCTAGTAGAAATATAATCAAAACTCCTTAAGATCAATGGTTTAGTGGTTGAATAAATCCCGTGCCATGCTGCTTTCTTGTTACAAGCTCAGCTAGGGCATCTCAGATCTGAACTTGGACGTCATTCTTTCATTTTTGTTTTGTGGATTCCTCTCACCTCAGTGTTGAAGTTTGGTTGCTTCCTACCACATTTAACAGCCCCAGGGTCATTATCCCTACTCTACCATTCTACCATTAAGCTCCAAGGAAGAGTTGTTGTTGATGCACAGAATGGTAGGATGTCTTGGTGCTAGGCTCACTCACAGAGACTGATATGGCATGAAGACATTTAAAGGACTAAACCAAGAGAGTGCTGGAGTAAACCGCTGTAGCCTTGGAGCAGGCAATGACTGAACATAGCAAACAGTCGTTGTTAAATTTTTTGTTTTTTCTGTTCCTGGTGTCAGGTATTTCTATTGGCTCTTTCTGCCAGGGAAAAAGAAATACTGGTCTTGATTTGCAAAGATTTGTATAGGAACAGGAACCACTTGAGATACGTTGAAGGACTAATCCTTTTCTCTACCATTGCTTCCTATTTTACCAACTTAATCCAGAGACGAGCAATCAGAAATTGCCATCCACCATCAATGCTGAAGGGTCTAGAAACAAAGCTTGAAGTCTTATGACTTGTGCATTGCTGAGCATAGAGTAGGTATAAAATGAATGCATGTTGATTTATGGATGACTCTTGAGAAGCCTTTATTGCATTCTACTATAGACTGAAACTAACAGTAAATTCTTGGCCAGTTAGATTTTTCCCAAATGTTGACCACGTAGTGTAATAGGTGGAATACTGGACCGGTTTATAAGAAAATCTGATATATGGTCAGCTGTTAAATTATCAAAATATATTTAATTATTTATTGAATATAAAATATTGGTTGGCAAATAGTAACTGGGCTAAGCATTAAATTTCATTAATAATATAATTCATTAGTTTAAGCTCATTTTTGAAGATTTCACAATGACCATGGTGAATGAGCATATTTTAAAATGGCTTAGTTGATAACACAGATGTTGATTGTATAAAGATATCATCCTAGAGATAGCAGCAGTAATCAAGAAAAGATGAATAATATTGTTGATATGAAGAGAAATCCCCTACTTCTTCAGACCAGAAGTCTCCTGCAGTTGTCACCTCATGGAGGCTGCAGAGTAATGCCAGTGTGGTGTAGATGGTTGACCAAGGTGTGAAGGCAGTGAGGGCTATTGGCTCACTGCTCTAAAGCATCTGAGCTTTGGCGAGGACAGCAAAGGAGTTAGCAGGGCAGGTATTGCTGGTGGCATTGCCAATAACGGCAGGATTGAAGGCATCATTGTCTTTGGGGGCTTCAGTGTAGCCTATGCAGATCCACGTGAGAAATGCTGACATCCAGATGTGTGTAGATGATCGTGAAGTGTGGGCAGCATAACTGTCCGTCTTCTAGCTGCAATAAAGTGTCAGGGACTGGGACCTAATGACTGCCAGTTTGATGGGGAAGTCATTGGAAGAGTTTGAGGCAGTTCCCTACGTCAAAACTACAGCTCATTGAAGAGTATTATTTAGCTAGTGATATCCACGTTAAAGGATCACACCAACTATCCCAGAAAATCATTTCTACAAATCAACAAAGGTTTGGATATTATTAGATTAATTTGCTTCTTTGCCAAGAAATTTGGAAAACAGCTACCTGGCCGTCCGACTGGAAGAGATTCATATTTATGTCTATTCCAAGAAAGGAGCCAACCAAATGTGGAAATTATCAAACAGTATCATGAATATCACATGCAAGCAAAATTTTGCTGAAGATCATTTAAAAGCGGCTGCAGCAGTATATTGATAGGGAACTGTCAGAAATCAAGCTGGATTCAGAAGAGGACATGGAATGAGGAATATCATTGCTGATGTCAAATGGATCCTAGCTGAAAGCAGAGAATACCAGAAAGATGTTTGCCTGTGTTTTATTGACTATGCAAAGGCATTTGACTGTGTGAATCATAACAAATTATGGATAACATTGAGAAGAATGAGAATTCCAGAACACTTAATTGTGCTCATGAGGAACCTGTAGATCAAGAGGCAGTCATTTGAACAGAACAAGGGGATACTGTGTGGTTTAAAGTCAGGAAAGGTGTGTGTCAGGGTTGTATCCTTCCACCATAGTTATTCAATCTGTATGATGAGTAAATAATCTGAGAAGCTGGACTATATGAAGAAGAAGGGAGCATCAGGATTGGAGGAAGATTCATTAATAACCTGCGTTATGCAGATGACACAACCTTGCTTGCTGAAAATGAAGAGGACTTGAAGCACTTACTGATGAAGATAAAAGACTACAGCCTTCACTATGGATTACACCATATCATAATAAATGGAGAAAAGATTGAAGTTGTCAAGGATTTCATTTAACTTGGTTCCACAATTAACACTCATGGAAGCAACAGTCAAGAAATCAAATGACACACTGCATCGGGCAAATCTGCTGCAAAGCAAAAAAAAATCTGTTGAAAAACAAAGATATCACCTTGAGGACTAAGGTGCGCCTGACCAAGCCATGGTGTTTTCAGTCACCTTATATGCATGCAAAAGGTGGACAATGAATAAGGAAGACCAAAGAAGAATTGTCGCCTTTGAATTGGGATGTTGGCAAAGAATATTGAATATATCATGGACTACCAAAAGAACGAAAAAATCTTCTTGGAAGAAGTATAGCCAGAATGCTCCTTAGAGGCAAGGATGGTGAGACTATGTCTCACATACTTTGGA
Organism: Dugong dugon; assembly: GCA_030035585.1. NCBI lineage: Eukaryota > Metazoa > Chordata > Mammalia > Sirenia > Dugongidae > Dugong > Dugong dugon. Next base: position 180,488,138 of record CM057462.1, on the reverse strand, counting down.
CGTATTATCAGGAGGGATCAGTCCCTGGAGAAGGACATCATGCTTGATAAAGTAGAGGGTCATCGAAAAGAGGAAAACCCTCAACGAGTTGGATTGACACAGTGTCTGCAACAATGGGCTCAAGCACAACAACGATTGTGCAGAACCAGGCCATGTTTTGTTCTGTTGTACACAGGATCGCTATGAGTTGGAACTGACTCGACGGCCCCTAACAACAATAACAGATCAGTTCAGTGAATAATTTCTAATTCAGTTAGAAGCAAGTACTTAGTTTACTTAGAAAATTATTTTGAGGCACATCCCTAATTATAATCCTGGCTTGGTCATAAATTAGTTACGTGACATTGAGCAAGTCATTATACTTCTCTTTTAACTTCTTTAATCCTTTTACCTGTAGTAAAATGAAGCTGGATTAAGTAATCTATGAGTTCCTTCTATCACAAAATTGCTATGATTTTATGGGATGGGAGCTTTACTGCCCATATTGAAGATATTGGTGGTCTTCAGGCTTAGAAGCATGCCCCCTGAACTTGTATGACCGTTCTTTTGTAAAGAAAGACCACTTGTCCCCAATCCCTGCCACTTCCTTAGTTTAGGGATATGAAGTATAAGTTTCAGGGAAATCTTGCCTCTGGGGCTAAGCACATAGTGAACCAAATAACCAGACCAATTGCCATCGAGTCGATTCTGACTCATGGCAACCCTGTGTGTATCAGAGAAGAACTGCACTCCACAGGGTTTGTGATCTTTCAAAGCAGATTACTGGGTCTTTCTTGCAAGACACCTCTGGGTGGGTTCAAACTGCCAACCTTTAGGTTAGCTGTGGAGTGCTTAACCATTTGTGCCACCCGGGGACTCCTAATTACATAGTAGATGGTTGATGATCACTTTTTGAATTTAAACCCTGAAACTCCCCCTAGTGACAGGTTAAGTAAATCCTGCCCCAGCCTAACCTGCAAGAGCTTCATAGTACTTGAATTCACTCTGCTGCAGAGGTGGGGCCAATAAGAGGCATTTCAGGCAGAAGAAATAGCATATGCAATGGCTGGAGAGCGGGAGAGGTGCATGTGGGGTTGCCTGCTGGAGAGCAATGAATAAGAGGCCAAGGGGGACCGCCTTCTCATCCCCCCCTGGTAGGGTCCTTCCATCAAGCTTCCCATCACCCTCAACCTGGGCTGGGCTGCTGGACTTGATAGGACAGCTGAGGGTACCTCCATGGGAAAATGAAGCTTTAGACTCCACCACCAGGTTCAAGAGCACACCAGGATGTAGTGGCTGTTTGACCAGCCACCAGAGCAGGCTCCTCCAGGGGGGTAAAAGACATGTTGCAGTGGCCAGTGGGTGCCCAGCACCTTGTGCTTTTCCAGGTAGGATGATGAGTACAAGTAACCTGGTTATTCTGAAAACCTAGCTCAGGGGTCTGAGTCACCCAACCAGCTGGAGAATTGCTGTGTGTGAAGAGCACAGGCACCGGGCCCCGCTGTCCTGATTTGGACTGAAAAAACTGGTTCTGCTTGGGAAAGGAAGAACACCCCTCAGCCTCCCAAAATCTAGGCATTTGGGGTCCATGATACAGAGTCAGGGCAGGGCGGTGCTGGGACTTCCCATTTTCATGCTACACTTTCTCTCAGAGGCAGGCAACTTGCTAGCAGTTCAGAACTTTGGGGAGGGTGTGTAGACAGCCTGTTGAGGGCCGCGGGAGGAGAGAGATAACAGGTTGGGAAGAGACCTCCCTAGCTGCATTTGGAATCTACTTTGTTCCCACTTTGAAAGGGTTGGCAAAGTCATTTGGGGCTTGAGATTTGGAAAGGAGGAGCTCTTCTGTCTCCAAGTTTGTTTTAGGTTCTTCCCAGTGGTTTTGTTTTTTCCAAGCATCGGTGCCAGACCCCAGTGAGTTCTTAACGTGGTACATTGATGTCGAGGCAACTGGAGTCCTAGAATATTGTAATAGACTTTAGAGATATCTAAGTCCCTCTTCCTGATTTTACAGATGAGGGAACTGGCGATCAAAATGGGTGAGTGATTTACCCATGAGCACACATCTAGCTAATGGTAAAGCTGGGACAGAAACCCAGGGCTCCTGTCTCCCAATGCCAGGTTTATTCTTCCCAACCATGTGGCCTCTCAGGGGGAGATTGAGTAAATTACCCTTCTCTAACAATCGTGTATAGCTGTGCAGCCTCATGGTTTCCTTTCTGCGACTTCCAATGTACATTTATGGGGTGAGAGGTAACTGGGGCTTGGGGGACAGCCTAGAGCCAAGGAATACCAAAAAACCTGTTGCCGTCGAGTCGATTCTGACTCATAGAGACCCTATAGGACCGAATAGAACTGTGGAGCTGGTGGATTAGAACTGCTGACCTTTTGGTTAGCAGTCAAGCTCTTAACCGCTGTGCCACCAGGGCTCCAGAGCCAAGGAATAGAGAAAGTGTAACAGGAACATGTGGGGCTCACACTTGGAACCTTAGTCTCAGTAGCACGCTGAGCACAGAGCAAACACGTCGAAGACTTTCAGGACTGACTCACCCTCACAGAGAAACTGAAGCACTAGGAAAACTTGGGTTCCTTCTGCAAGAGTTGTCCCTTTCTCCCCACTTCCTTGCCTCCCACCAAGGCTGATACATGTTACTTCACCTACACATACTTCCAAATTGGAAAACCATTTTTGTTTTCCTGGGTTCTCTCTAAGATGTCCCTAAGATGTACTGAGAGGGTTTATGCAACCTCATCTGTTAATGAGAATGAGGCCTGAGGAGTTAACGCTGTGTGTGTAGATGGCCTGCTGAGGGCCCTGAGAGGAGGGAGATAACAGGCTGGGAAGAGACCTCCCTAGTTGCATTTCTCTTAAGTGAGCAATGCTAGACGCTGCCCAGATCGGCTCTTTTTTTGCTTGTGTGTTTGTTTGTTGACTCTCGCCTGAGGGTGGCCTCTGGTATCCTCCCTGCCAGTAAAAGGATCTTTCTCTGGGGATAACAGAGACTCATATGCCCCTTGAGTCCCTCTTGGTTGTCACAAATAGGGGAAAAGAGAATGCAAAACTCAGAAAATGGTACTCGCTAACAAGTATCAGACACATAACTATGTTTCCAGCTACATTCTACGTGGTGTCGACAAATATAATTTTCCCAATAATCTATGAAGCAGGTACTATTATTATTCTAGCCTCACAGGTAAGAAATCGAGGCACAGACGCATTAGGTAACTCACCCAAGATCACAGACCTTGCTAAGTGGCAGAGCCAGGATTTGACCCAGCTCCCCGGGGGCACACTTTTGACCCGTGTGCTCTACCGCCTCCCGTGGAGTGTTAGACTCACAGATTGCCAAGAAGAAGGAAGGAACGTTAGAGACCAGTCATGGACCAGCTATCAATAGACTGCAGTGGCTGTGAAGCTCCTGAAGTTGTATCCCAAGCTTAATGTGTGGAGGCGAAAGGGTATTTTCCAAAGGAGAAGTTCTCTTCAACTATTACAGATTCTTAAAAGAGTTTGTGGCCAGTTCCAGAAAAGGCTATGAATGATTACTTTAATCCAACCTTCTACAAATGAGGAAACTGAGGTTTAGGGAAGTGAAGTGATAGGAAGCAGCATGTTTGAAAGAATTTACCAGACTTGGAATCCAGCCTCTACCACTACTAGCTGGGTGAGCTTGGGCAAATGGTTAACATCAGTCTTCTCGTCTGTCATGGACCACTACCCTAAGAGCTGTTACGAAGATTAGCTAAGAGAATATACGTAAAGTACCTAGTACAATATCAGACACACAGGAAGTGATTAATAAATGCTAGACTCTTTGCCTTTTTCCTAACTTAATTTCATACATAGTGCTGTGAAGATGGCAGACTTCATTGGTCTTTCCATGACCTGTACTGTCTGCTTCCATATTTTACCTTAAATATTTAGAACATACTTTGAAAATTTCTTCTTTTCTATATTAAACAAAGGCAAGTTTTTCTCACTGCCTAGATTTTACACTTCAGGATAAAAGGGTTCCAAATGCAACTATTGCATAAACACAATCTCACAATCCAAAGTAGCCAGTTGACTCCTCCGTCCATACTTTAAACATTTGCTTTTACCCTGTTGTTTGATAGTCTGTGCTCCAAGGCCCAGATCCCTCACTTGTAAAAGGTGGTCAGATAAGTTGGTAGTAATGCAGGAAAGGCCAGAAGGCCATTTTTCTGCAATCAGTGGGGATAGGGGATCTTGGCTACCTGGTCTAAAGCTCAGGGCTGGGAGCAGGATCACAGGACTGCAGGAGGAACATCACACAAAATCCCTTTCTTGGACCTCTCAGGTTTCACCACAGCCTGTGGAACTCAGCTTTGCTCAGCGTTCCTACATAGAAAGGCAAAGAGTCTAAAGGAGCGTCGACAATGTTGGCAGGAGTAGACATGGAACCAGTGGCCCTAGTTACCATGAATGCCCAGCACTGGGGCCACTAGGGTCCTACATCCCTGCTGCCTCACATCCTTGCATATTGGTGCCTTCCCTGAAAGCTAACAAGAAGACCATAGGACCAAGAGATATAGGTATGTAATATAGATAGATTGATATGCGTATAAAATAAGGATATAAGAAGCATAAATATAAAATGTGTGTGTATGTGTGTGTGTGTGTGTGTGTGTGTGTGTGTGTGTGTGTGTATGTTGTTGTTAGGTACCGTTGAGTCGATTCCGATTCATAGTGACTCCACGTACAACAGAACGAAACACTGCCCAGTCCTTTGTCACCCCCACAATCATTGTTATGCTTGAGCTCATTGTTGCAGCCACTGTGTCAATCCATTTTGTTGAGGGTCTTCCTCTTTTTTGCTGACCCTCTACTTTACCAAGCATGATGTTCTTCTGATAACATGTCCAAAGTATGTGAAACGAAATCTCGCTATCCTTGCTTCTAAGGAGCATTCCAGCTGTACTTCTTCCAAGAATACATATATATTCTGAGCCCTGGTGGTGAAGTGGTTAAGAGCTCAAGCTACTAACCAAAATGTTGACAGTTTGAATCCACCAGCTGCTCGCTGGAAACACTATGGGGCAGTTCTACTCTGTCCTATAGGGTCACTATGAATTGCAATAGACTCCACGGCACACAACAACATATACATACACACACACACACAGACACACAGACACACACACACACATACACATACCCATATGTTACCCGATCAGGTCAAATCTCAATATCATGCTGGTTGAGATATTGAAGGTAAGAGTATAATATCCTGAGGACATTTTGCAGCAATAAAATGACTAATTTGCTTTATACCATTTGTTTTTGTCTTCTTTCTATTAATATTTATCATGTGCCAAATATTTAGATCAGTTTTATATAAAGCAGTTGATGTTTTGAAAACACTAGGAGAGCATTATCTGAAGCACAGGTCTCAAACTGGTGGTCCCCCCTCTGGCCTGTATAATGTTGAAAAGGTCACACGAGACTGGGGTGCTACTGGGTGACCACAAAAGTGCTGGGCTTACCCCGTATTGCCTATACCCAGCCCACCCCTGATTTAAAGAAATCCTGTGACTTCTGATTCCTTTTGTAGTCAGAAGTCCTTCAAAAAAATCCTTTTTTAAAATGAAAGATACCCTGGATTAACTTTTTAGCTGATTGGACTTAAAAAGCAGTGGGCTTTTATAAAATGCAGCTCTCACCTAGCTCTGTGAGTGTGGAACTTGAGGTCAGTTTACTTTTCAAGGAAAGTAGGCTCATCAAGAAGCACAGATAAAATGCATTCACGATGTAGGGTCTTACTTCCAAAGGCCTGTGTTGAAGGAAAAGAGGAGACAGGAAGGAGAGAAGGAAAAGCAGAAAAGAATAAGGAGAAAATGTGATTAAGGCCATTTATAATTTGCCTCTGAACGTTCTGACTGGGCTAGTGGAATGGTACAGCTATCTGGTGCTGCAGGAGGAGTGGATTTGCATTATAGATATTTTTCTAAATCAGTTTCAGCTCCTGCTCCTTCCTCTTTTGACCGCAGAAACATAGTGTTACACTCCTAGACCAAAAATCCCAGCAATCCCTGCCCTGATAGACCTGTTTCCCAAGCACTGAGGTCCCGTGCTACACCGTCGTGGTGTTCACAATGTGAAGAATTAGCCATGATGGAGGATCTATTGGCCCCAGGGCTGCGATGTACTGGGAGAGTGTCACGGAGTCTACAGCTTTGGATATCAACACAAAACTTGAAAGACTTTCTCAGAAAAAATGATTCTAGTTTTAAACCTGCCCAACAAATTTCAGTTGAACCTAGTTCCCCTTAATAAACATTTTTTTTTTTTTAGGTGAGCAGCAAGAGTGTTTTATTGTATATTAATATACAGGAGAAAGAGGGGAATGATCTCCTCCAAAATCTGCCTCCGCCTCTGGAGGCCGATCAGAGGATCTTATGGGGACAGAGTCAGGGTCGAAAGAATCTGTGGAATGTTAGTTCCCCTTTGAGGTGGGAACAATGACTTCATTCCAGACATGTTGACCTTCTGTGGGTATTCTTTTCTTTAAAAAAAAAATTTTTTTTTGTACTTCAGATGGAGGTTTACAGAACAAATAGTTCCTCATTAAACAGTCAGTACACATATTGTTTCATGACATTGGTGAACAACCCCATGACATGTCAACACTCTCCCTTCTTGACCCCGGAGGACCTTTTTTTTGGTGAAAATATACATAGCCAAAGTTACACCATTTCAAAAGTTTCTACATGTACAATTCAGTGACATTGATTACATTCTTCCAGTTGTGCTGCTATTCTCACTATCCTTTTCCAGATTATTCTATCACCATTATCTTCAACTCACTGCCCTCTAGGCTTCCCATCAAACCTTTTGAGTTGCTATTGTCAATTTGTTCTCACGTAGATAATTCTTTTTTTTTGTACCTTGGATGAAAGTTTGTAGAACAAATAGTTTCTCATTAAACAGTTAGTACACATATTGCCCTATGACAATGGTTAACAACCTCATGACATGTCAACACTGTCCCTTCTCAAACTTGGGTTCCCTATCACCAGCTTTCCTGTCCCCTCCTGCCTTCTAGTCCTTGTCCCTGGACTGTTGTGCCGCATTAGTCCTGTTTTGTTTTATGAGGCTGTCCAATCCCCAGCTGGACGGTGAACTTCGGGAGTGACTTCACCACTGAGCCAAAAAGGTGTCCGGGGGCCATACTCTTTGGGGTTTCTCCAGTCTGTCAGGCCAGTAAATCTGGTCTTTTTTTTGTGAGTTAGGATTTTGTTCTACATCCTTTTCCAGCTCTGTCCAGAACCCTCTGTTGTGATCGCAGTCAGAGCAGTCAGTGGTGGTAGCCAGGCGCCATCTAGCTGTACTGGACTCAGTCTGGTGGAGGCCTTGGTAGCTGTGGTCCATTAGTCCTTTGGACTAATCTTTTCCTTGTATCTCTTGTTCTGTTCATTCTCCCTTGCTCCTGAAGGGATGAGACCAGTGGAGTATCTTAAATGGCTGCTCACAGGCTTTTAAGACCCCAGACACTACTCATCAAGGTAGAATGTAGAACATTGTCTTTATAAACTGTGTTATGCCAATTGAGCTAGATGTTTTCCGAGACCATGGCCCCCACTGCCCTCCACCCATCAATTCAGCCCCTCAGGGAGTTTGGAAGTGTCTATGGAGCTTCTATGACCTTTCCTTGTACAGGTTGTGCTGGCTTCCCCAGTATTGTGTAGTGTCACACCCTTCGCCAAAGTTGCCACTTATCTGTTGTCTGTTTAGTTCCCCCACCACCCTGCCCATCTCTAGTAACCAACCTAGATTGTTTCTTTTTGTGTGTAAACTTTTACATGAGTTTTTACAGTAGAGGTCTCATACAGTATTTGTCCTTTTGTGATTGACTTATTTCACTCAGCATAATGTCCTCCAGTTTCATCCATGTTATGAGATGCTTCACAGATTCATCATTGTTCTTTATCTTTGCATAATACTCCATTGTGTGTATGTACCATAGTTTGTTTACCCATTCTTCTATTGATGGGCATCTAGGTTGTTTCCATCTTTTTGCTGTTGTGAACAGTGCTGCAGCGAATATGGGTGTGCGTATGTCTATTCGTGTGATGGCTCTTATTTCTCTAGGGTATATTCCTAGGAGTGGGATTGCATTTTGTAGTACTTTTTTTCTGTGGTGCTGACGTTTTCTTTGTTCCTGTTACTCTCCTGTGCTGAGTTCCTTTTGTTTGTGGGGTTTTTTTTTTTTTTTTTTCATTTCTTCTGTTTTTGTAGGGTTTGTTTTTACTGAGAGTTTATGTTTTTCCTCTTTATTTTGATGAGTAGGTTTGTTAACTTTCTTGTGGTTACCTTGAAATTTACCTTTATCTTCCTAGATTTGAACCAGTCTATTATTGCTTGGTATCGCCTTGCCTTCCTCTCCATTAGAAGTTCTATACCTACACCATTTATTCCCTCTTTTATTGTTTTGATGCTGTTGTCATTTGCAGATTAACCTCTCTGGTTCCCTGCTGTAATTCTTTTGGTTTTCCATAGTCCTTAAGAGTTCATTTCCTAGGTTGGTGTCTGGCTAATACAATCCTGTGTCCTATATTCAGCCTGTGGTCCAATGTTGTTTGTTCTCAGATCGAAGGACTCCCTTTAATAAGTTCTGTAAGTTTGGTTTTGCTTTTACATAGTCCCTTAATTTCTGTTTATCTAGAAACGACCTAATTTCACCATCATATTTGAACAAGAGTTTTGCAGGATATATTATTCTTGGCTGGCAATTTTTTTCTTTCAAAGTTTTATATATGTCATCCCATTGCCTTCTTGCCTGGATGGTTTCTGCTGAATAATCCGAATTTACTCTTATTGTTTTTCCTCTGTATGTGACTTTTTGTTTTTCTTGAGCCGCTCTCAGGATTCTTTGCTTGTCTTTGGTTTTGGTGAGTGTGATTATGATACACCTTGGTGATTTTCTTTTGGGGTCTATCCTATATGGGGTTTGTTGAACTTCTTGGATGGTCAGCTTTTCATCTTTCATGATACTGGGGAAGTTTTCTGTCAGCAATTCTTCAATGATCCTCTCTGTGTTTTCTGTTTTCTCTCCTTGTTCTGGAACTCTGATTAGTCGCAGATTTTTGCTTTTGATTGTATCCCACATAATTCTCAAGGTTTCTTCATTTTTCTTCATTCTTTTTTCTGACTTTTCCTCAGAGTTGTATCCAAGTGTTTGTCTTTAGTTTTGCTGATCCTATCTTCCATCATTTCAAACCTGTGACACTGTCCATTTCTGAAATCTTGTTGTTGGATTTCTAATTGTTTTTGTATGATTTCTAGTTGTGAATTTATTTTTGCATTTTGTTCCTGTATTATTTTCTTGAATTTCTCCATTTTTTGTCTGTATTTTCCGTGAATTTGTCTATTTTTTCCTCACTTTTGTCTGCTTTTTGCTTTAATCTCTTGGATAATTCTGAATATTAGAGATTTGAATTCCCTATCGGTTAGGTCTAGTGCCTTTTCTTCTACTAGAAGGTCATCTGGTGTTCTATTTTGGACTCCTACTGGAACCATCCTGTCCTTTTTTGTAAATGTTTTGATATTGTCTGCTGTCTTTGGGGCATTCAGTGGTTATTTTCCTCATTTATTGATTGTAGATTTGTTTGTTTCATCCAGCTTTTTTGTTTTATTTGGTTATGTCTGAGCAGGCGGGCTGTGCATTCTTTGTTGTTTGCTCGTCTGTGGACAGGATACTTTTCACCTCCTTCTCCAATGGGTGGGGTCAGTCACTCAGGTATGGTACAGCAGGGCAGGTCCAGCTGAAGGGGAGTTGCTGGGATGGGTTATTTGTGGCATGTACCAGGGCTGACAGTGGGGACTGGAAATCAATGGAGGGCAGGTTCCAGTAGGCCATGCCTGTGCTGCTTGGGAGTGTGATGTTCAGAGCACGGTGCAGGTAGGCAGGAAGGATGGGGTAGATTGTAATGTGTGAGCTAAGATACGTATGGGAAAGATGAGAGAGAGGAAAGAGGAACAGGAGCCAAAAACATACACACAAACAAAAAAGAGTGCTAAGGGAGCTTGCTATTGGAGTGGAGAGATGAGAGACTGAGAAATGGGGAAAAATAAAAATTAAAAGAAAAGAGAAAGGTTAAAAGAAAAAAATGGATAAACTGAGAAACTGGAAATGAAGAAAGACAAAAAGGGAATAAGAGAGAGAAGAAAACAAAACAAAGAAACAAAAAAAACCAAAACCAAAAAAAAAAGGAAAAAAAAATGTCCCCAGGGATGTCCCCGTGCGTCTGCGCAGAGTAAGGGAGTAGCTTCCAAGCCATGCGGTACTGCCCAGCTAGAAGGGGCTCCCAAGCCAAGAAAAGAAAAGAAAAAAAAAAAACACATCAAAACAGAACAAATCAGAGCAAACAAAAAAGCCCCGGGGGTCCCACCAGCGTGGCGGCACAGGCCGGGAAGCAATTTCACAGTCGAGCAATGTTTCACAGCCTTTCAGGAAGAAGCAAAGATGGCGCACGGAACCTGGTATTTGAGAGAAAGGAGGGGGAGGTGGTGAGAGATAAGGAAGAAATCTAAAGAAGCAGAAAAAAGCAACACTAGCAGCTAACAAAAGGCACTCAGGGAGCTGACCAGTGAGGGCGGGTGGAATCCAAGCGACACCGACGTGAAGCTAGTGCTTCCTGGCCAAGGGATTGTGGCTGTAGGGATCACAGTAGCTAAGTGGGGGTGAAGAAGGGTGGGAGGTGGGAAAGCCTATATCACTGGTTACTGGTTGTTCTGTCTCCTGCTGGAAACTCTGTGATACTGCTTTCTTGTCTCCCCCTGTTGGCTGATCTCCAATAGGAGTCCAAGATGGCAGATCTGTGCTGTGGTAGCTGAAAGGGGACTTCTGCATGTATCTCTCCTTGCTTTCTGTTCTTGGTCAGTTTCTTATTTCATTCAGTGATTGGCTGAGTTCTTTCTCTTCATTTGACGCTTAAGGTTTCAGGATTGATCTGTGACTCTGTTTGACTTAGTTTTTCTGACCTTTGCTGTGGAGGGACAGCGTGCTGCTCCTGACTATAGTGCCATGTTGCCTGGAAGTCCCTGCCTCCCTTAATAAACATTTAGTGAGCCCCCAAGATGTGCCAGGAGATAGAGATCTGGGAAGAAACCTGTCTGTCCTGGAAAAGTTTAGGAAGGTTTGCTGAGAAGAGAGTCAGAGACATAAAGAGATAACGTCCAAACAAGGTAGTGAGAATTATAATAGAGAAAAACACAGGTTACTATGGGAGCCAAGGAGAAGAGCACCTACTATACCTGGAATAAAGGCGAGTGGAAAGACTTTGAAAAAGGAAGAACTGGAAGAGGTAGAGCTGAAGGAATTAGCCAGGTGAAAAGAGGAAGGGAGAACATTTCCGCTTAAGAAAAGTCACTGAGACAAAAACAGAAAAATGTGGGGTGGGGGTCATTGTCATTGAGGGGTTGGGAGGGTGCAGGTGAGAATAGGGTGGCAGCAAAACTAAGAACCTCTAATTCTGGGATCCCCAGTATGTGGCAAGTGCTTTCCAATTGAAAGTTTTGTCTTCCCTCAGTGTTAAGGATAAAAAGACACCATGCTGTGTCCTCCCTCCCAGAATGCAGGTTCTTCTACCACTGTGTTTGAACAAGTGGGGGCCAGGACATTCTAAGATTTAGACAAGCAATAAGCCTCTCTGGGCCCCTGTCCAGATTGTTCCCCTACTTGGTGATTCTTTCTGACCCTTGAGGTCACACCAGAGGCAATGTGGAGATGGTGTGATGACAGCAAGGTAAGGTGACAACATGATGAAGTGAACAGGCCACGGCAATGTGGCTCTACAGTCCAGCCCCAGCTCTGTCACTATCTAGCTTTGTGACTTCAGGCAAATCTCTGTCCCTCACTTTGCTCTGTTACAAAATGGGAATAATAAACTCTGCTCTCTGGCCTTCTCAGGGTTACAGTGAGGGAGCAAATGAGATAATGGATGTGACTGGCTTTGGGAAGTTATTCGCAAATATCAAGTGCTGTTATTTTTGGAATAGAAGGAAATTAAAATAACTCAAACACCATAAAACAATAGTTCAAATAGAGCAGATGAAGGAGGAAGAGAGACAAAAAGAGTTCCTGAGTGACTGTTATGGTCCCTTATGGTCTTCAAGAGAGATTCAAGTTGCCTTTGGGGAATGGGGGCTTGTAGCAGTCTGGAACTCTGGCCATCCTCACTCCAAAGAGATGCAGGGCTATGTGCACAGGCTAAGCATATCCATTACAGTGTGTTTTTTCTAGAGAGAACACTGTGATTGTTGACTTAGCTCTTGATCTTAGCTAACAGGTCTCTGGAGAGCATGGATGTGGCAAGATAGGCCCCCCAGAATTCTTTGGTGGTTTGAACACATACACAGTAAAATAAAGTAAAAGTTACATTCAAAACAATGAGGTTTTTTACGGGCTTAAATAGAAGCCGATGAGTTGTCAAAAAATAATGCAACATTTTTTTCTTGCTTCACAGGCTTTGCGTGACTTTGGGCTTTGTCTTATTTGTTGTGGTGATTATCCCTTGTGCACTCATGCCTGATATCTGTCACAGTGCTCGGTCCATACAGGCAATCAATATATGTTTGAGGAAGAAGGGAGGAAAGGAAGAGAGGACATCAAGGAACCCCAGGCTTCTCTGTATTTTTCTGTAAAAGAGGATCAAATCTATGCCATGTGACCTTTGATTGCACAAAGGTGTTGGGAACTGAGGAGAAGCCCATATGACTATCATTCCTGTAAAGGATGGGAATGCTAATTATGGAGTGAGTAAATCAGAAGGAGGATGACTGACTGAGGTCCCCCGAGCTGCAGTTAGCGATGGGCAGCACTGGGTGTCCTGCCTCTGGATGTCAGGGCCTGGGAGAGCCCATCCCTCTGCAGAGGCAGAGCAGCCTGGGCCGAAGGGGAGGGCAATGGCTCTGTGCTTCCTCCTAAACACCTAAGATGTCCCTGCTTTGTATTGGCATGGGAGGAGACCTGGCTATGGGGTAGGGTAAGTCCACCTTGGGAAAGCTACATTTCAAGTTTGTTGATTTTTAGTAGGTTAGACCAACATTTGGAGGAGCTCTGGTGGCGCAGTGGTTAAGCACACAACTGCTAACTGAAAGGTCCATGGTTTGAACCTACCAGCCTCTCTGCAGGAGAAAGATGTGACATTTTGCTTCCGTAAAGATTTACAGCCTTGGAAACCCTATGGGGCAGTTTTACTCTATAACATGGGTCATTATGAGTTGGCATTTACTCGATGGCAATGGATTTGGTTTTGGTTTTAGACCAACGTTTAGGATTTTGTTATAGATTTTCTTATTGAAGAACTTGCTTGGTAATACCAGAATCAAACCGATTGCCTTTGAGTCAATGCTGGCTCATGGTGACACCACATGTGTAGGAGTAGAACTGCGCCCAATAGGTTTTCAATGGCTGATTTTTCAGAAGTCGATCACCAGGCCTTTCTTTCAAGGCATCTCTGGGTGGACTCAAACTGCCAACCTTTCTGTTAGCAGCCAAGTGCGTTTGCACCACTCAGATCCTCCATGCTCAGTGATAGAAAAGCCATAAAAAATTTAACAGCATGATATATCTTTGGTTACTGATTGTGTCTCTTGACTAAACACAATTAAACCTTCATTTCTCTTATGAGGAAGAATCATTTCTTAAATTAGCAATGCTTGTATGTAGAGGGTGCACTCAATTGTTAAACCTTCTATATTGAGTGTACGTGTAGCATCTGAAAGACTGAATCTGAATTCCTTCCTTGAAATGCCAAGAGTAAGACATTCACACATATTTGGGCAAATTTAAGCCCATTTCACTTTATTTTTAGCCACTAAAATGCCCTGCTTGTAGGCGGAAACTGGTTTGGCCCGCTTCCTTGTGAAGCTAGGGTGGTCTTCTCTTTGAGAATGATTTCAATCTTTGGCTCTCGTAAAAGGAATGTCAACCCAAAGTCCAGATTGGCCAATAGGTAAGACAGTTGGATCTGGCCTTACTTGACAGAGTAGAATACCTTCACTCTGAGTAGATGGTAGGGTATAAGCCTGAATTCTCCATCATTCAACACTTAAAAGATACATCCTTTGTGTGTTCACTGGGGCTTCTTTCCCCGGTGGGCCCTGAACTCTAATTTTTGCCTTGTTAAACTCTCAGAAACTCCCCTTGGCTTTTCGGAGGGTTTCTCCTTAGGTTTTTACCTCCCTCCCGACAGAGGCTCAGATTTGACTAAACTGAGAAAACTGGCTGCATGCTTGAAGGATCGCAGGTCTCCTTAAAAAGCTCTGCTGATTTTGTCCTCTGCAAGAACCTTCTACCGGAGCAAAGCCCAGAGCTGGTCTCCTGCCTGTGCCCCACATCAGCAAATGGCTGCAAGAGGCTGCGAAAGTTCTCTCACCTCTCTCAGAAGCTGCCTTCTCTGGAATGTTAGTCCCTCAGATACCAGTGGCAATCAGATGCATTCCAATAGACGATTTATGAATGAATGTAGTTTATCTTTTCTGGTTATTTTCAGGAGGAGTACTGATTACTGCAAGCTACTCCATCCCACTTGGAAAAGAAAAGAGGAAGTTAATCTTTATATTGTTGCCACTGTGATTCATACTTTTTGAGTTGCCTGCTAGGAAGCTCAGGCCAAATCTGAGACTCATCACCAGCAAAGAGGATAGAACCCAATACAATATATTCTGGATATTATTCCAAGTTCTGGCTTGTTTTATCATCTTACTCTCTTTTCTCCTTTACCCATATTTCCTCACTTATTTATATATTTATTTTTTGTATTATGTACAACTTTGGAAGCCAACTCAAATCTTTTTTAGAATGAGTCAGAGTAAAAATGATTAAAAATGAATAATATCTAACATTTATTAAACATTACTGCTTGCCAGGCACTGTTCTAAGTTCTTGGCGTATATTCCTCATAGCATTCCCATAAGCAAGTATCATTATTACCACTAAACTGAAGGACCAAAAGCTTAAGTAACCTTCCTTAAAACTTCTGAATTGCTTAAGAAAGAGTGAACCTGATGTTAAAAACAAGTAATCTCCTGTCCTCCTCCTAGATATTGTGTTTTATTGACTGTACAAAGGCATTCAACCATGTGGATCATAATAAATTATGAATAAGATTGCAAAGAATACGAATTCCAGACCACTTAATTGTGCTCATGAGGAACCTGTACACAGATCAAGAGGCAATTGTTGAAACAGAACAAGGGAATACTGCGCGGTTTAAAGTCAGGAAAGGTACGCATTAGGGTTGTATCCTCTCACCGTACCTATTCAATCTGTATGCTGAGCAAATAATCCTAGAAGCTGGACTATATGAAGAAGAACAGGGCATCAGGATTGGAGGAAAACTCATTAACAATCTGCATTATGCAGATGACACAACCTTGCTTGCTGAAAGTGAAGAGGACTTGAAGCACTTACTGATGAAGATCAAAGACCACAGCCTTTAGTATGGATTGCATCTCAACATAAAGAAAACAAAAATCCTCACAACTGGACCAATAAGCAACATCAAAATAAATGAAGAAAAGATTGAAGTTGTCAAGGATTTCATTTAGCTTGCGTTCACAATCAACACCCGTGGAAGCAGCAGTCAAGAAATCAAACAACACATTGCATTGGGCAAATCTGCTGCAAAAGACCTCTTTAAAGTGTTAAAAAGCAAAGCTGTCGCTTTAAGGACTGAAGTGTGCCTGACTCAAGCAGTGGTGTTTTCAATTGCCTCATATGCATACGAAAGCTGGCCAATGAATAAGGAAGACGGAAGAAGAATTGATCCCTTTGAATTATGGTGTTGGTGAAGAATATTGACTATACTATGGACTGCCAGAAGAACGAATGTGTCTTGGAAGGAGTACATACAGCCAGAACGCACCTTAAAAGTGAGGATGGCAAGACTTCATCTCGCATATCTGTACATGTTATCAGGAGGGTTCAGTCCCTGGAGAAGCATATCATGCTTGGTAATGTATAGGGTCAGCGAAAAAGAGGAAGACCCTCAACTGGATGGATTGACACAGTGGCTGCAACAATGGGCTAAATCATAACAATGAACATGAAGATGGCGCAGAACCGGGCACTGTTTCGTTCTGTTGTACATAGGGTCACTATGAGTCGGAACTGATTCAATGGCACCTAACAACAACAACATTATATTCTGCAAAGTGGGATGGGATTTTGGCATACATCATATTAAATCTTTACCACAGCCCTGCTTGGCAAAATTATTATCTCACTTTCAAAGATGAGGAAACAGGTTCAGAGAGGTTTAGAAGCTTGTCTTGGAGTCACATATATTGGAAACGGCAGAATCAGGTTTTGAATATAGGCCTTTCATGATTCCAAACCATGCCTTGGTTTTCTCCTCAACCCCCGATGTTTTACCTAGCTATCTCTTCAACTTAGCCTTCCTTTTTGGAGGAAAGGACATACTATTTTACTGTGAACCTTTACTGACTTTGTTACCTAGGAAGAAGATTGTCTGATCTGTACCTCAGTGCCCTGAAATTCATTACAGCTTGGATGTTCTCTTCTTCCATTTCCTTTAGGGTTGACCTTGAACTCTGCAATAATTGCTTGTGGCAAGTAATTTTGGGCTTCCAGGAAGACTGCAATCCTAAAGGCAATTTCAACTTTAGCAAAAGAGGTCTTCATGAAATAGCCTCATTGTATAATAGTCCTACGTACTGAAGAAAGGAACCCAAATAGTCTTCCTTGGCCCCTAGCAGGATCCCAATATGCCTGTATGTGGAACTGGTGGGGAGTCACCAGAGGCCCAGGTGACAGCTTCTTTCACTGGACCACTTTGTCTTTTCTGGAATTGAAAGAACTAGCTTGTGGTAGCCTGGTATAGAAGAAAGAGGAACCAGGGATCAGGAGACCTGAAATTCATTCCTTGGCTACACCAGCCAGCTGTGTGTCCTTGACTAAGTCAGTTTCCCTTTCTGGGGACTCGAAAGTTCTCACATTTAACATGGAGCCATTGGACTGGTTTCTTAAAGTCCCTTTCTGGCTCTAAAGTTTTATGATTGCAGATGTCCCTTTACCCAAAAGGGTAAAAGCTATTGAGGAGCTCAAAGAATCCAGATAATCCTGCTCACTACCCACAGACTATCTAGGCCCCCTGGTTGAGCCCAATAACACACCTCCAGTCAGTCTTGTCTTCTCTGTGCCCAGAGAAGCCCAGGTGTCAGATCTCCGTGTCTTCCGCCTCATGTGTGTCATGTGTGTGTTTTCCTGGAAGCTGCATATAGGACACTCGTGGAGGGGAACCTGTGGTCTGGAACCAGTAGTGAGATGGTAAACATCATGGAACAAGCAGCCCTTTCAGGCTCTTAACTTGGCAGGAGAATGTGAAAAATAATTCTTGGGAAGTTGGGGCCTGGTGGCAGCTGCTCCTCCTCAGCCTGCCTGCCAGGCCCTGCCTCAGCTAGGGAAGAATCGAGCACCCGGCTGGGCCTGCAGCAGCCGACACTGGTAGTTTTCCACTCCGGGATACTGGAAAAGTGAATTGGCTTCTCTGTCCAGGAGATTGGTGGGTAGCGGAAACTTCAGGAAACCACCAAAACACCTCAGCAGGCAAAATCAGGGCCTCCTGCTACCCTTTCAGGTCCCCAGCCTTTCATGCTTCTTTACATTTCATAGTGTGGTGCTCAGAGAGAGACTGGTGGGATCTGATGAACACGGAAGTGGGCTTGGGGGAAAAAGAAGGGGGCCTGACCTTTAAGGACTTGGGCCAAGTTGGCAGTTCTGAGTCTTTGCTATTGGCTGGGCTCCCTTCCACCGAGAAAGTTTACCAAAAATAGGCATATTCAATAGGAAAACCGCACTTGTCCTGCTGGGAAGTGCCACGTTGGTTGCCCTGGACCAAGGCCCATCCTTGTTCCAAATACCTAGTAGGATGAGAAAGGCCATCCAAGATCAGCTTGTCCATTTTTCCTGTGCCTTTTTCTGAGACCCCTGGAATACTGATTCACCGGGAAGCTTTGCCTAATTTCTTAATGTGGCAATTGCTACTTTGCTGGTTCTTATCCCTGAGCTCCCTATCCTAGCCTTATTTACATTCCTTGGTCCCAACTTCTAGGCCTCTGCCCCACTCCCACTGTCTAAAGATGCTTATAAGATGTATAACCCAGACCCTTACTCTGGTATTGACCTTATCAAGACACAGAGCGAGAGTCCCGTCAGCTGCCTCTTCTCCAGTCCTCTGACTTCTCCTCACCAAAGGCTGGAATCAATCTCAGTGTAGCTCAGTGAAGAGTGATCCATGGGCTACTGACTAACATCCCTGCCAAAGTTTCTCTTTCTCTCTTGCAAATGTTGAAAAGGCCCTTGAAAGAGCAGCCCCTACTACTCACTACTGTCTGAAGAACAAGATGGCGTGCACTCTGATGGACCTCGACTCTCACCAGAGTAAGCACTGCCTGGTGAGGTGCAGATCTGAGCAGGGTGTTCTTTGTGCAAACGTATGTTGAGTACTTACTATGGCCAGCCACTCTGTGGGTGCTAGGACAGAGAAATGAATCAATTATAGTGCTTGCCCTTAAGAGTTCAACATGTAATGAAGCTCATAGTCTCTACTCGTCCATCCATACATTCTTTCTTCCATCCATCTAGCCATCTCTGTACCCTTTCATCCACTTATCTATTTGCCAAACGTGTGTTGAGCATCTCATGAGTGCAGTGTGTCGGCAGGTGCTGAGGGAAAAGGAAGAATCTGACATGATACCTATTCTCAAAGAGCTTACAATTTCAATAAAGAGGCAAACAGGCACACATGAAACAGAAAATCTGTGATGAAGGGTACTAACCTAAAAGAGCTCTCCATCACCACCGTCACTTTTATCCCTACATCATGCTTTAGTGTTTTCTATAGCTTTGTCATACTTCCCGAAATGGTGATGTCGTTGTGCGCCATCAATTGATTCCAGCTCCCAGTGACCCTATATAACAGAATAGAACTGTCCCATAGAGTTTCCTAGTCTATAATCTTTACAGAAACACATTGCTAGGTCTTTTCTCCCACAGAGCGGTCAATGGGTTCAAACTGCCTACCTTCTGGCTAGCAGCTGAGTGCTTAACTATTGTGCCGCCAGAGCTAAAAATCCAAAAAACCTAAACCCATTGCCGTCAAGTCGATTCTGATTCGTAGCGACCCTATAGGACAGAGTAGAACTGCCTTATAGGGTTTCCAAGGCTGTAATCTTTACAGAAGCAGACTGCCACATCTTTTTCCTACAGATCAGCTAGTGGGTTTGAACTGCTGACCTTTTGGTTAGCAGCTGAGTGCTTAACCACTGCACCACCAAGGCTCCTTCACCAGGGCTAGTGCTCTATTTTTTTTTTTTTATTAGTAAAAATCTACCGTTTATTGTCTGTCTCCCTTAAGGACCCTGAAGCAAATGATATTACAGTATTCTGTGTATCTTCAGAATAGTGCCTGTCACATAGCAGGAACTTAGTAATATTTGTTAAATAAATACATGAACAAAAAGATAGGTTGCAATAAAGCGATGTCTCAGACTTATAAGGAAGCTTCGTATATCTGCTGCCTGGTTTCCCTGGGTGATGCAAACAGTTAATGTGCTTGGCTGTTGCCGAAAGGTTGGTAGTTCAAGTCTACCCAGAGGTGCCTTGGAAGAAAGGCCTGGTGATCTACATCCAAAAAAATCAGCCATCGAAAACCCTATGAAGTGCAGTTTTACTCCGACACAAATGGGATTGCCGTGAGTTGGAATCGACTCAACGGCAACTTTTTTTTTTTAAATGGCTTTTGTCAGGGCTACTCTTGAATAAATTTGCAGTTCTTCCAGTTCCTTGTTTTTAAGCCCTGTGATAATGAACAAAAGAAAATTCTTATCACTTTTCAACAGATATTGATTGAGCACCCAGTAAGTGCTATACACTGGGATACAACAAAAGAAAGATAGACATGGTCCTGCTGTTTAGGGGGAGACAAAAAGGAAACAAATAATGATTTCAAGTGTGGAAACCATTAGAAAGGGAAACTAGTGTGTTATAAGAGCCTATAACAGAGATTACTAACTTGGCCAGGGGGGCAGAGGAGTTCCCTGAGACAGTGATGGGCCGAAAGCTTGAGGTCTCGGTTGAGCAGGAGTTAGCAGGTGAAGGAGGGGTGAGGAAAAGCATTCCCGGTAAAGGGAGCATCATATACAACAGACTTTGAGGCTGGAAGGCACTTGTGCGTTTATGAAGTTGTATTAAGGCCAGCGAGCTGGGATATAGTGAGCAAAGGTGGGAGTGGCCCAAGATGCAGCTGGAGTGGTAGGCTGAGGTTCCATCATGTAGGCCTCATGGGTCAAGTTATCCTAAGAAGAATGGGAAAGCCGGTAGAAGTCTCAAGCTGGGGAGCAACATGTTGGAATTAGGTTTTAGGAAGCTCATTTGTTTTGCTGTGTGGAGAAGGGATGACAGAGGAACCAGGAAGAAGATCTGGAAGGCCATTAGTACAGCAGACGTTAGATGTGGAGGCTGGGCCCTGCATGGGAGGAATGGAGAAGACAAATGGCTGGATTGACTTTTGGGAACCATGGCTGTAGAAAACATCTAACCCACACGAGGAAACTGAGACTCAAAGGGAGGTTGCTCAGATCTCACATGGTGTAATTATTGGTTAGAGCCAATTTGTAGGACTTGCTGATGAACTGGATGTTTCCGAAAGGCTTCTCTGTCTTACCCCTTGATAGCCTCCTGGCAGGAATAACATGTTGCCTATCTTTCCTGATCACCACCCATCTGTCAGTTTGTCATACTGTGGTGGCTTGTTTGTTGCTATGATGCTGGAAGCTATGCCACCAGTATTTCAAATACCAGCAGGGTTACCCATGGCAGACAGGTTTCAGCAGAGCTTCCAGACTAAGACAGAAAGGCTTGGTGCTCTACTTCCAAAAATTAGCCAATTAAAACCTGTGGATCACAACAGAACATTGCCCAACTTGCTTGCTTTGGACATGTGATCTGGAGGGATCAGTTGCTGGAGGAGGATGTCGTGTCTGGTGAAGTAGAGGGCCAGCGAGGTTGAGGGAGACCCTTGGTGAGATGGATTGGCACAATAGCCACAGTGATGGACTTGAATATACCAGCAACCATGAGGATGATGCAGGACTGGGCAACATTTCATTCTGTTGTACAAATAGTTGCCATGAGTCAGAATTGACTCAAGGACAACTATCTATCTCTATCGCCATCACTATCGATATTTTCTGAACAATTTCCTCTCCAAGAATTCTATGTTGGACTCCAGGCAGAGAGGTTAAGAGCTACCACCTTGACTTAAAGACAGCCCTTCGAATTCTCATCAATGCTGTTAGACCCCTGTGCTATAGACACACAACTGGTTTAAACCATTCGGATGATAGAAGGGTTGGAGGGGTTGGGAGTGGGCTGTCACATTGAACATTTTCTTTATGTGGAGAATCAAAGCCTCATCTCATCCCCTCATTTCCTCCAGTTCTCAAACTTGAGTGTAAATCAGAATCACCTGGAGGGCTGGTTAAAGCTTTATTTGCTAGGCCCCACCCCAAGAGATTTTTATTCAGTAGAAGGGGTAGGGGCTAAGAATTTGCATTTCTAACAAGTTCTCAGGTGATGCTAATGCTGCTGGTCCTGAGGGTGCCCCCTGGGAACCGATGATTGAACACAACGAAATTCAGTCACGATAAGGAAAGCAAAGAGCCTTCAGGAAGGGGATTGGCATTCTTTGCCATCAGATTGTACGTGGGATCTGTGGGATCTCTCTCTGTCTTCTTCACATCTCTTTTGCTCATTCTCTTTATCTGCTAAATAGGGAAAATTCCTGATAGGTTCAGTGAGGACACAGAATAAAAAATATTCCCGAGCCCAGGAAATACAATCCAACTGAAACGTTAGTAAAGGCAGCTGTAGCAGCAACAGCAACCCTGTCAAAACTGCCCAGCTGCTGTTCACAGTATGAGCAGTGCCTTGAAGGGGAAGCATTTCTGCAACAGTGTCATGACTTACCCTATGTGACCCTCCTTTCCATTTCTGGTTTACTTCAGATATTCCTGGAGGCCGATGTTCTCATTACATTCATGGCCCAGTGAATAGAGATAATCAGGAATGAGAGCCCAGTGGGACTGTGAACACAATTGCTCTGGATGCCCGGCCCCAGGGGACTATCACGTGAGCAAGCTGGAAGGGACCTGAGCACAGTGGTTCCCAAGCCTGGCTGCACAGCAGAATCACCTGGGTTTAAATATGCAGCTTCTGGGTTCAACTTCAGATGTATGAAAGCAAAATCTCCTGGAGTGGGGCTCATGAAGATGTTTTAAAACCTTCCCAGGTGATTCTCAAGCAATTCTCAAGCATGGATTGGCTTTTGGAACCACTACCTTAGAAAATATCTCATCTAGCTCCCTCGCTTTCCACAGGAGGAAACTGAGGTCCAAAGAGGGTGAGGAGGTTGTTCAGATCCCAGATGGTAGAACCGGGAGAACCAAGTATGGATTTGAAGTCTTTTGATTTTCAGAGGTTGTGGAGCTTAGTGGGTGTCTTAGTCATCTAGTACTGCTATAACAGAAATACCACAAGTGGATAGTTTCAACAAAGAGAAATTTATTCTCTCACAGTCTAATACGTTACAAGTCCAAATTCAGGGCGTCATCTCCAGGGGAAGGCTTTCTCTTTCGGCTCTGGAGGAAGGTCCTTGTCATCCGTCTTCCTTTGTTCTGGGAGCATCTCAGCGCAAGAACCTCAGGTCCAAAGGATGTGTTCTGCTCCTGGCACTGCTTTCTTGGTAGTATGAATTCCCCGTGTCACTCTGCTTGCTTCTCTCTTTTATATCTCAAAAGAGATTGGCTTAAGACACTACCTAATCTTGTAGACTTCATCAATATAACTGCCTCTAATCATCTTATTACATCATAGTGATAGCACTTACAACACATAGGGAAATCACATCAGATGATAAAATGGTAGATGATCATACAATACTGGGAATCATGACCTAGCCAAGTTGACAGATATTTTGGGGGGATACAATTCAGTCCATGACAGTGGGAAACAGGCTTTGGAGTCAGATTCTTGTCTGAGTTAGTATTTAATCATTGTATGGCCTTGATCAAGGGGCCGTGGTGGTGCAGTGGTTAAAGTGATTGACTGCTAACCAAAAGGTTGTTAGTTCAAAACCACCAGCTGCTCCCTGAGAGAAAGATGTGGCAGTCTATTTCTTTAGAGATTTATAGCCTTGGACTTCCTGTGGGGTTGTCATGAATCAGAATAACCTCGATGGCAGTAGGTTTGGTTTTTTTTTTTTTTTTTTGGACTTGGGCAATTATTCAAGCACATGCCTGTAAAATGGATGATCAGTGCGAAACATGAAATCATGTGTGTGAAAATGCTTGTTACGTTGTCTGACACTTGATAAATGCTTCTAGATGGATACTATTATTACTGTATTTCATCAAATTTAAGAAACCACTGACTCTAAAATGTATCATTACTTTATGTCTCTAAGAACGAAAAAACACTGCCAATTAAACTATGACTCACTATCTGATTGTAAGATGCATCCAGATTTCAGAGATGTTAAAATACAATACATGGTATTCTACTTCTCTTTCTTTGACCCTATGAAGATTCTTATATTACTGGATTCAATAACTAAAAAATAAATTTAAGGGCCCTGAAGAAAAAGCAGACTTGGTGTGTTTGAGGAACAGCAAGGAGACCTGTGTGGCTGAAGTGGAGAGAGCGGGGTAGAGATAAGATCCAAGACAACCAAGGACAAGTCAAGTAGTGCCCTGTAAACCATGTTGTTGTTAGGTACCAATGAGTTGGTTGCAACTCATAGCGACTCTATGCACAACAGAATGAAACACTGCTCAGTCCTGTACCATCCTCATAATCATTGTTATGCTTGAGCCCATTGTTGCAGCCACTGTGTCAATCCATCTTGTTGAGCATCTTCCTCTTTTTTTCTGACCCTCTACTCTATCAAGCATGATGTTCTTCTCCAGGGACTGGTCCTTCCTGATAACATGTCCAAAGTATGTGAGACAAAGTCTCACCATCCTTGCTTCTAATGAGCATTCTGGCTGTACTTTTTCAAAGACAGATTTGTTTGTTTTTTCTGGTAGCCCATGTTAGGGATATTGAATTTTGTTATGAGCGAGATGGGAAGTTTCTGGAGGGCTTTGAACAAAAGAGTTACATGATCTGACTTACACTTTAATAGACACATGGAGCAAGCAAGGTGGTGATAGAAGACCGTAAAGTGACCTAAAATGGTAGCAGAATGGAGTCCTGGCGGCCCAGTAGTTAAGAGCTCAGCTACTAACCAGAAGATCTGCAGTTCAAATCCACCAGCCACTCCTTGGAAACACTATGAGGCAGTTCTACTCAGTCCTTTAGGGTTGCTATGAGTTGGAATCAACTCGACGGCAATGAGGGTTTTTGGGTAGTAGAGTATGTAGGAAGAAGTAGTGGGATATGGATATGGTTTAGGGTAACTGATAGGATTTGCTATTAGCTGACAGGATTTAATATTGGTTGATATGGGATGTGGGCTATGAGAGGAGTCAAGGATTACCTCAAGAGTTTTGGCTCAACTAATTTGAAGAATGGAGTTGGCTGAAATGGAAAAACTGGGGGAATGAGGTTTGGAGGGAATCTACGTTTTAGTCAGTTTTGTTCTTATTCCTCATCTATCACTATCACCAAAGTTTAACATATTTTTTTGCCAATAAATATTTTTAAGCACCTATTCTCTCCAGATGTGTATGGAGAAATAAGGAACAAGACACAGCCCCTTTTCCCAAAAAGTTTGTCATCTGTACAGGAGATACAACTTTCACACAAATAAGTATATATCATGTAGTATGTATCTAATAGTAGCCCTGGTAGTGCAGTGATTAAAGCACTCAGCGTTTTGAACCCACCAGCCACTCTTTGGGAGAAAGATGTGGCAGTCTGCTTCTGTAAAGATTTACAGCATTAGAAAGTCCATGGGGCAGATCAACTCTGTCCTACAGGGTCACTATGAGTTGGAATTGACTCAGTGGCAGTGGGTTTGGTTTTGGTATGTATCTACTGCTATAAAAGAGACATTAAAATGTCAGAAATCAGGTGAAGGAGAAATTGATTGGAATTGCTGCTATTCTCCCTGAGAAATGCTTTGGTTGTATACAAGTTCATTACACTGCTAAAGGGGACTGCTGGTATGTTAAGTTTAGCTAAAGCTAAACTGGTCTCCTTGAATCCCTCAAATAACCAGCATGCACTTTTCTCAGGGCCTTTGCACTTCCTGTTCCCTTTGCATAAAACACTTTCCCCTCAGAAATTCACATGTCTGCTGTCTTCCTTCACTCAGGTTTCTGCTCAGAAGTCATGTTATCAGAGAGGCCTTCCTTGATCTCTTTACATAAAAGAGCACCTAACCCCATCACTTACTTTATTTCTCTTCATAGCACTTACCATCTTCTCACATATTATCAGGGATAGATTACCCAATAAGCAGGGTACTGTAAGCTTGTGTGTACCTTGCTTACTGGTTAATCCACTTCTGCATATCATATATTTATTTGCTTATTGTCTGCTAACCCACACTTGGATGTAAACTCTGTGACAAACAAGACTGTCTTGTTTACTGCTGTATTCCAGTATCATTGTTGAATAAATGAACGAATATATGAATTTAAAAGAACACACACATGGATTTGGAAAGCAATAAGCAAACAAGTAGATGCATTGTCTTGAAGAAATGCTGGCGGTAGGTTTGGAGATGGAATTGGATTCATGAACAAGGCTTTGGTTTCAGAAGTGTGGGAAGATCTACAATGCTCTGTCAGCAGCCTGGGCACCTTGGGAGAATCAGTTTGCTCTTTTGGCTAAAGCAGTTGGGGGCAATCTTGTGTACTGGAAAAAACTTTGGATTGGAACTCAGAGATGTGATCTAAGTCGAACTCCTACCATTTAATAGCTGTGGGATTTCAGCTGGCTTCCTCCATACATTGTGAGAATAATAGGAAATGCCCTGCCTACCACTGAGGGTTATTGCATGACGTTAAAGATAGAATAGCCCTTTGCTGTCTCTATTTTTCAGGGTCAAGATGGCATTTGAGGCACTACGACATGAATTATAGCCAAAGGATCCAGGGATGCTAGTCTTGCGTAGCCAGGCTTCTCCCAGTAGGTCCCTGAGGGAAATACACAGAAAATACTGGCTAAGGGAAAGCAAGGTTCTATTTTACTAGTAGCTGGGCTTGTGTCCCAAATGCTAATACAAGTGCTCTGGTAAACTGGAACAGGGCACGTAGCCCAGGTTGAAGGCCTCCAGAAGCCTCTCCTTGCCCATTAAAAGTCAGTGGTGTCAAGGATGAAAACAGTTAGCACACACAGCACCATGGAGGGGGCCAGAGTAGGCCCTGACTCAGGCTGAGGCTTCAGCTGCATGGAGTGATGAAGCAGAAGAGAAGGCCAAGCCCCATGTGTGATTTTTAAACATATGTTGACCTCCTCCATTGGTAATTTTGGCTCCATCAGCATCCTGGATAATCCTCATCCTTACCCCTTTATTCAGTTTCACACCCAAGAGAGCTTAAATTTGATAATTTGATACTTCAGTTGTGAACAGTTCAGATTTGCAACTAAGGTTCAAGCCCAGTGGTTCTCTGAGGAACCTAACACCTCAGACAAGAAAGTTATACATTTGATAAGAGTAGTCAAAGTAATAACACATTCCTGTGTTCAATTTTGACCCAGACCTGACTTGGAAAATGCAGTGGACACCAAATACAGATGTGTTCCAGTTGGGTATATGGCCATGTTTCTTGTGTATAATTTTGCATAATCATCCAGTTTCTGGAAGTATCAGCTAGTCCTGGCCTACATTTTCTAGGGTCAGACAGTAATCCAAGAGCTTCTTCTGGTGTGATACAGGCAAAGGACCTTCTTGCCTTCTTTTGTTCATCATGGTTGCTATGGATATCTTCATTCTCCAAGTCGATGGTACTCCTTAAGGGCAGCAGTTCTGCTCTTTCTGTGCCAAGCTTGGGTACTGGGCTTGCATAAAACTCTTATCCCTTCCACGTTTTGCTACCTCTCCAGGACACTTCCAGGAAATGGGGCTTCATACCTGTTAGTACTGCAGTGTGCCTACCTTTGTCCCTTTCCAAGCCTAGGGAAGTCCCACCTTTCTCCCTGTTACCTCTTCTCCACCCTCCAGTCCCTTAACAAGGGCACGCTTTCCAGGAAGCCGTTTGTCTTCCAGCAGTTTCTTACTTCTGCCCTGTAAACATAAACCTCCCATGGGGTGAAGGAGCATGAAAGCCTGTCTACCTGCTTTAAAAAGGGGTGGAGGATATACAGTGAAAATATGCACATCCATATCTCCATACATTATCCTGCCCTAGAAGCTCCTTTGGAAACCCTGGTGGCATAGTGGTTACGAGCTACGGCTGCTAACCAAAAGGTCAGCAGTTTGAATCCACCAGGCATTCATTGGAAACTCTATGGGTCAGTTCTACTCTGACCTATAGGGTTGCTATGAGTTGGAATTGACTCTATGGCAACGGGTTTGGTTTGGTTTTTTCTTTTTTTTAGAAGCTCCTTTTAAAAAGACAGCTTTATTGAGGTATAATTGACATACAATAAACTGCACACATTTAAAGTGTACAATTCCGTAGGTTTTGACATAGGTAGAAACCTGTGAAGCCATCACCATACTCAAGATAGTGAACATATCCATCACCGTTTCTTTGTGTCCCTTTGTCATTCCTCCTGCCTACCCCACCCTCCCTCAGGAACTACTGATCTGTTTACTGTCACTACAGATTGACTTGTTTTCATTTTCTAGAATTATATATAAATGGAATCATACAATGTGTGCTTTTTGTCTGACTTCCTTCACTCTACGTAATTATTTTGAAATTCATTCATATTGCAACCTATATCAATAGTTCATTCCTAGCCATTGCTAAGAAGCAGGGCCAGACAAGATGAGGCAAGTGAGGTGCCTAGGGTGCAAAATGCAAGGAGGCACTCACTCTCAGGGTTGTGCAGATGCTGCACTGGCATTTCCTTGACCCTGAGAGTGAGTGCCTCCTTCTTTTTTCACCCTAAGCTCTTCACTTGCCTCACTCTAATTCCAACCCTGCTGAATAGTATTCCATTGTATGGAAACATCCATTTGCTTGTTGATGGACACTGGGTTGTTTCCCATATGTGGCTTGTCTATTACAAATTAGGAGCCCTAGTGGCCCAGTGGTAAAGAGCTCAGCTGCTAACCAAAAGTTCAGCAGTTCGAATCCACCAAGCACTCCTTGGAAACTCTATGGGGCAGTTCTACTCTGTCCTATAGGGTCGCTATGACTCGGAATTGACTTGACGGCAACCGGTTTGGGTTTTTTTTTTGGTAATGACTAATGGAGCCCTGGTGGTGCAATGGTTAAGAGCTCGGTGGCTAACAAAAAGGTTGGCAGTTCAAATCCACCAGCTGCTCCTTGGAAACCCTATGGGGCAGTTCTACTCTGTCCTATAGGGTCACTATGAGTCATAATCGACTTCGAATTGAATATACCATGGACTGCAGAAGAATGAACAAATCTGTCTTGGAAGACGTATAGTCAGAATGCCCCTTAGAAGTGAGGATGGCGAGACTGTGTCTCATGTACTTCGGACATGTTATCAGGAGGGACCAGTCCCTGGAGAAGGACATCATGCTTGGTAAAGTAGAGGGTCAGTGAAAAAGAGGAAGACACTCAGTGAGATGGATTGACACAGTGGTTGCAATTATGGGCTCAAACATAGCAACGATTGTGAAGATGGCGCAGGATAGGACAGTGTTTGGGTCTGTTGTACATAAGGTCACTATGAGTCGGAATTGGCTTGATGAAACCTAACAACAACAATGACTAATGATACTGGGCACGTGCTTATTTGCCATCTGTATATCTTACTTGGTAAAGTGTCTGTTCAAACCCTTGCTCATTTTTTATGCGGTTGTCTTTTTCTTGCTACTGAGTTTTGAGAGGTCTTGAATCAAGTCCTTATCAGATGTATGATTTTCAAATACTTTTCTGCAGCCTGTGGCTTGTCTTTTCATGTTCTTACCAGTGTCTTTCAAAGAACAGAAGTTTTAAATATTTATGTAGTCAAATTCATCAAATTGATTTTTTAGGGATCATGCTTTTGATGTCATATCTAAGAAATATTTGCCTAACCCCAGGCCACAATGATTTTCTCTTACGTTTTATTCTAGAAGATTTTTAGTTTTTACATTTAGGTCTATAATCTATTTTGAGTTAATTTCTGTGTTTTTGAGGTATGGTCGAAGTTCATTCTAGCATCGTTTGTTAAAAATAATATCCTTCTTCCAGTGAATTGCTTTTGCACCTTTGTTGAAAATCGGGTGTCCATGCATGTGAGGATCTATTTCTGGACTTTTTTCTGTTCCACTGACATATTTGTCTATTTTTACACCAATACCACACTGTCTCGATTACTGTAGCTTTATAAAATCTGATAATGTTAGTTCTCTCATATCGTTTCCTAGTACTGCTATAACTGAAATACAAGTGGGTGGCTTTAATGAACAGAAATTTATTTTCTCACAGTTTAGGAGGCTAGAAGTCTGAATTCAGGCCACTTGTTCTAGGTGAAGGCTCTCTCTGTCTGCTCTGGGGGAAGGTCCTTGTCTCCTTTCAGCTTCTGTTCCTAGGTTCCTTGGCGATCATGTGGCTTCTATCTCCCCCTCTCTTTGTGCTTGCTTGCTTAAACTGCTTTTTTATATCTCAAACGAGATTAATTTAAGACATACCCTACACTAATACTGCCTCATTAACATACTAAAGACACGCCGTTCCCAAATGGGATTATAACCACAGGTAATAAAAAAAAAAAAAAACCAAAAAACATCTCGTTGCCTTTGAGTTGATTCTGACTCATAGCCAACCACCGGTATAGGGGTTAGGATTTACAACACATATTTTGGGGGGCACAATTCAATCCACAACCTTTCAAAGTTGTTTTGGCTATTCTGGGAACTTTGTATTTCCAGATGAATTTTAGAATATTTTATTTCTAGAAAAAAAGCCTTCTGAGATCTTGATTGGGTAGAACGAACATTTAAACAGGATTTAATCTTTTAACTCCTGAACATTGTGTATCTCTCCACTTATTTAGATCTTTAGCTTCTCTCAGTAGTGATATATCTTTTTCAGCATACAGGTCTTTCACCTCTTTTGTCAGATTTATCCCTTAGCATTTCATTAACTTTGATGTTGTTGTAACTTCTGATTGTTCATTGCTAGTATATAGAAATACAACTGTTTTTTGCATATTTGTATATTTATCATAAAAGTCACTTCTTCTAGTAGTAGCTTTTTTTTTTTTTTTGTAGATTCCATCTGGTTTTTTACATAACTGATCATGTGATTTGCTATTAGAGACAATTTTACTTGTTTTTTTTCCCCAATCTGAATGCCTTTTATTTCTTTTTCTTGCCTTATTGTCCTATCCAGAAATTCCAGTATAATGTTGGCTACATACGTTGAGGGCAAACATCCTTGTCTTTAAGGGAAAAGCATTCAGTCTTTTACTATTAAATATGATGTTAGCTGTAGGTTGAGGAAATTTCTTTCTATTCCTAGTTTTATCAGGAATGGATGGTGGATTTTGTCAAACGCTTTTTCTGTCTATTGCAATGATCATATACTTTTACTTTTTTAGTTTGTTTATGTGGTAAATGATTGATTTCTGAATAGTCAACCAAATCTTGCATTCCTAGAATAAATCCCATGATGCATTATCCTTTATATATATATTTATTTATTCAATTTACTAAAATTTTGTTTAGAATTTTTGTATTTATGTTCGTGAGGGATATTGGTCTGCAGTTTTGTTGTAATATCCCTATCTGGTTTTTGTATCAAGATAATTCTGACCTCAAAGAAAGAGTTGGGAAGTATTCCCTCCCTTTAATTTTCTGGAAGAGTTTGTGAGGAATTGGTATTATTTCTTTATGAAATATTTGGTAGAATTCATCAGTAAAGCTATCTGGGCCTAGAGTTTTCTTCTTGGGAATGTTGTTAGCTACAAATTTAAGTTACTAGATATGGGGCTATTCAGATTATCCATCTCTTCATGAGTAAGCTTTGGTAGTTTGTGTCTCTCAAGAAATTTGACGACTTCATCTAAGCTGTCAAAATTGTTGACATAAAGTTGTTTATTATATTCCCTTATTGTTTTAATATCTGAGGTATCTGTAATGAAGTAACTTCTCTGATTTCTGATGTTGGTGATTTGTGTCTCCTTTTTTTTTCTTTTCTGATCAGCCTGGCTAGAGGTTTAGCAATTTTTATAGTCTTCTTAAAGAAACAGCTTTTAATTTTATTTAGTTTCTCTGTTTTCTATTTCTTAGATTTCGACTATGATCTTTTTTATTTCTTTTCATCTAATTACTTTGTATTTAATTTGCTTCACATTTTCCAATTTCTTAAGGTCAAAGCTGAGGTCATTGTTTTAGTCCTTTCATTTTTATCTAATATAGGCATTTAGTGTGATAATTTCCCCCATAAGCATTTCTCAAGTGTTAGCCACAAATTTTGATATATATATATATTTTTTAACCTTGCAGTACAAAATACTTTCTAAATTCCCTTTTGATTTCTTCTTTCATTCACAGGATATTTAGAAGGGTGTTATTTAGTTTTCAAATATTTGGAGATTTTATAAATATTATTGTTATTTTTATTTAAATAATCAATTTAACAAGATATAAATAACATGAAAAAAACATAGTTAGCCAGGTAATTATCATTTTCAATGCTCTGTCTTCCTTTGTGCAGATACAGTTTTCCATCTAGTATCACCTTCCTTCTGCCTGAAGGCTGTTCTTTAACATTTTATGCAGTGTGGGTCTAGCGTTGATGAATTCTCTCACTTTTTGCATGTGTAAAGATGTGT
The DNA here is from genome assembly GCA_030035585.1 of Dugong dugon. Taxonomy (NCBI): domain Eukaryota; kingdom Metazoa; phylum Chordata; class Mammalia; order Sirenia; family Dugongidae; genus Dugong; species Dugong dugon. The sequence goes on along the minus strand of CM057462.1, from coordinate 180,456,204 downwards.
TCATTTCACCTTCATTTTTAAAATATATTTTTGCTTGGTATAGAATTCTACAGTGATAGTTCTTTTTTTTTTTTAATGTAAAGCAAATTAAATACATTGCTTTATATATTTTACTCCTGTTTTCTGCCTTGCATTGTTTTTCACAGGAAATTTGCTGTCTTTCTTATCTTTTGTCTTCTGCTCATACTGTGTCTTTTTTTCTCCTATTGCTTTTAAAATGTTTTCTTTATCACTGATTTTAAGAAATTGGATTATGATATGGTAGGGTGTAGTTTTCTTTGTTTCTTGTGCTTCAAGTCATTGAGTTTCTTAGGTTTATACAGTAAAACTTATGAAAGCTGGAACCTGTGTAAAGTAGAAACCTGTCAGAGAAGGAAAACGCAAATATTTTCCACTAAGACAAGCGATAAAAACTGGTAAAACTTTTATCTGGCTACGCTGTCAAAGGCAGAAAACTTGCTTAGACCTGGGAAAACAAGGCAGTGTGCTGAGTTCTGGATCTCACAGGTTTCACTGTAATTTTCATCAAATTTAAAAATTTTCCATCATTATTTCCTCATAAATATGTATTTTTTTTTGGTCCTCCTCCCTCCTTTCCTTCAGGGGCTCCATTTACATATATATTAGGTTGTTTGAAACTGTTCTACAGCTTAGTGATGATCTATTTGTTTATTGATTGATTGATGGATTTTCTGTCATTGTTTCATTTTCAATACTTTCTATTGCTGTCTTCAAATTCACTAATCTGTTCTTTAATGTCTAATCTGCAGTTAATCCATCCAGTACATTTTATCTCACGTATTTAAGTTTTATCTCTTGTTTTAGTGGAAAATATTTGAAGTTTTCCTTCTCTGACAGGTTTCCACCTTACACAGGTTCCAGCTTTTGTAGGTTTTACAGTAAAAACCCAAGAAACTCAATGACTTGAAGCACAATAAACAAAGAAAACTACTGTACTGATTTGTATTTTCTATATCTTCCACAGCACTCCTTACGTTTTTGAACACATATAATACAGTTCTAATAACTATTTTAATGTTCTTCTCTCCCAATTATAACTTCTGTATTAGTTCTGAATCAGTTTCCATTGATTGATTTTTTTCCCCCCTTCTCATTATGGGTTCTATTTTTCTGCTTCACTACATGCCTGGTAATATTTTTTATTACATGTGATATATACTAAAAGTTATTCCTTTTTTTAAATCTGAAATTCAAATTTAATGAGGTATCCTGTATTTTATCTGGCCACCCTACATCCTGAGAACTGTAGCCCCATTGGCATCTCCAGACTCATCATATCTTTGTCTCCTCAACTAAGAGAATCTTCCAAGTTCTGCCTGAGTTCTCCCTCATTGTGCTGCAACCTGGGCGTTCTCTCTAGGCAATAAGCTTGTGCAAGTGTAGGGCTTATCTTTGTTTTCTGTCTCTCAGGGATCACTGTCCTTTGTTGTCTGATGTTCATTATCTTGAAGCTCCTCCCTCCCTTTTTTCCATACATTTTGTCCATTTTTTGTTGTTTGTTTCACAAAGCAGGTTAAATCTGGCCACTGTTACTCAATCTTGGTTGGAAGTAGAAGTCCTCCATGAAGTTATTGTTTTTATGCAGGGACTAGAACATGGTGCTAATGGGGAACAAGACTGTGTGTTCAATCCCTTCACAGGAGAGATAATTTTTTTTTGACTTTGTTTCACTGTTTCATGCAATCATCTACCTAGAAAAAAAGAGTTTTGTAGGTCAGAGGGAGTGTCTGGTGAGTATGAGGATGACTCACCACTGTTGGGAAATTGATCAGAAGTTATATTGCATTACCTGTCAGAGCTTGGACCAAAAGATAGGCTTGATTGAGGGTCAGGGCTTGGAGGCATGAATGGGTTATAAGTTTGGAGGCAAGGCCAGGAAGAAAAATCTGATAGAGTCAGAGTGGTGAAACTGGGATCATAGAGGGACTTCCAAACCTGAAAACTAAACCCGTTGCCATTGAGTCAATTCCTACTCATAGCAACCCTATAGGACACAGTAGAACTGCCCCATAGCTTTTCCAAGGAGCACCTGGTAGATTCAAACTGCCGATCTCTTGGTTAACAGCCATAGTTCTTAACTACTATGCCACCAGGTTTTCCATAGAGGATCTTAGAAAGATTTAAATCTTCTTCCCTGTCTAATAATCAGTGATATTGCTGTAGAAATAAAAATAAAAGCATTCTCTCTCTTTTCTCTTTGGCTTCTCTTGCTCCAGCCGTATGCCGCTATCCTCTGGGCATGTCAGGAGGCCACATTCCAGATGAGGACATCACAGCTTCCAGTCAGTGGTCAGAGTCCACAGCTGCCAAATATGGAAGGTGAGGATGACTACCGCAAGAAATCCTGAGTTCTTGATTGGACAGATTTCCTGGACACAGAGCCCTGACTCAAGGGGCTGGGGAAGAGGGGTGGTACTTGGCAGTAACAGGTGAGAACAGGGGGAAGCCATCAAGTGGGCCTAATCAGCTCTGTAGGTTTTCAGAGAGAGAATTCAGGGTTTGGCAGCATGTGCTGGGCTGGCGACCCCATCCTAAACACAGAGGTCCTAGAGCCACACCACCCACAGGAAATGGGTTCACTGATATGCAGTGAATTTGTTTTACCTGGCCTGTCACTGTGAGCTGCTGCAGGAGGTGGACCAGAGTGGCAGAGATGGGAAGGTGCAGGTTATAGAGGCCACTGGGAGTTAGGAGATCTGGTCCTCTTCAGTGACTGTGACACATTGCTCACAGTACAAAGCATCAAGGGCTTAACCAGTCAGTCATTGAGGCTCCCAACAAGTTCCTCCCATCTCTCAAGGATATCTCACACAGAAGGCTATCCTTACCCATAAACAAAGTGGGGTGGGTTCCTTGTGGTATAATTTTAGGGGTTCTCTACAGCAATAAACTCTACTCAAAAACTGCTCTGCTGGTTGGGACCTATTTTTCTCCTGGAATCCAATTCTTTTGAAGTAAAGTATTGATTTTGGTTAAAATAAGAAGCAACCTTGGTAATGAAAGCAACCTTGGTGAATATTCTCCATAATTCATACTGTAGTGTGTGAAAGAGTAGAGTGAAGGTTGGTGGAGTTGGTAAGGGAGTAACTATGACAGGGAGGCTTCTGGGAGAAGAGAAGGGAGCATTCCAGGGAAGAAGGTTTCCAGAATAAACCTTATTCTGATTTCACAATTTTGCTCAGTGGTAGCTCAGCCTGGAGGGAACACAATGAAACCAGATTATTTACTACTCCTCTGACTCCCCTCACTCTCATGTTGGGTTTCCAGAGCTTTTTGCTAGGCTTCTGTCATGGATTGAATTATGTCCCCCAAAAAATGTGTGTATCAATTTGGCTGGGCCATGATTCCTGGTATTGTGTGATTTTCCTATATGTTGTAAATCCTGCCTCTATGATGTTAACGAGGGAGGGTGGGTGGCAGTTGTGTTAGTAAGTCAGGACTCAGTCTACAGGATTGGATTGTGTCCTGAGGCAATCTCTTGAGGTATAAAAGAGAGAAGTGAGCAGAGAGACAGGAGGACCTCATACCATCAAGAAAGTAGTGCCAGGAGCAGAGCGCGTCCTTTGGACTGGGGTCCCTGCGCAGAGAACCTCCTAGTCCGGGGCAACACTGATGAGAAGAAGGCCGACAGAGAAAGAAAGTCTTCCCCTGGAGCTGATGCCCTGAATTTGGACTTTTAGCCTACTTTACTGTGAAGAAATAAATTTCTCTTTGTTAAAGCCATCCACTTGTGGTATTTCTGTTGTAGCAGCACTGGATGACTAAGACAGCTTCCATGCCCATCCTGCTGGTAAAAATTCCACCAAATAGCAAAGCCCACAATTGAGATCCTACTATCCCTCCTCCTCACTCCCAGTGGCTCCATAACGTGGCATCTAAGAAAGGAGTGGCTAGCCTTGTCAAGCTGAGGCTGGAAGTAGGAGGGCAGGGGTGGTGGTAAAATGACTTGGTTAGGGCACAGAAGGTAAAAAGGGTTTCGTTTCCTTTGAGGCCTCTATGGAAATCAGGGTGGGAAATGAAGGCTACATGTGATCTCAAAGCCCCTAGCTCCCTGGTAATGGCTGTCTCTGGGTTTCATGGTGCCCTGGGGAGAGGGAATTGACTACAGGTGGGTACTGTGGTGGGAAAACCCGAAGAGTCAGTCTGGACTGGACTCCCAGTCTGGTGTCTCTCCTTAGGACATGGCAGCTGTTGACTGGTAAACAACTTTGTGATTTCATGGCCCCTCCTCCTCTCCCCAACCCTTGCCCCTAAAGGCTGGACTCAGAAGAAGGGGACGGAGCCTGGTGCCCAGAGATTCCAGTGGAACCTGATGACCTGAAGGAGTTTCTACAGATTGACTTGCACACCCTGCACTTTATCACTCTGGTAGGAACCCAGGGGCGTCACGCAGGAGGCCATGGCATTGAGTTTGCCCCCATGTACAAGATCAATTACAGTCGGGATGGCACTCGCTGGATCTCTTGGCGGAACCGGCATGGGAAGCAGGTAGGAAGTAGAGACATGCAGACCTATATTCTAAGTTAGGCTAGGAGAGGAACCGCACAGGTTGCCTGTGTGGAAATGTGTGCCTACAGGCCTGCCATCTCCTTGTAAATGTATGACCCAGGGTGAGGGAACATGTAGAGATGGCACAGAGAGGAACATCACATCTGCTGTGAAAGCTGAGTGGAAGCATTCTGCTCCTGGATTAAAAGGAGAGGGTTCACTAAATTGTACACTTAAAAATGGTTAAAATGGCAATTTTATGTTACATATATTTGACCACAATAAAATTTTTGGAAAAAAAAATTAAATTAAAAAAAAAGAGGAGAGGGGCCATCAAAAGGGTGATGACTTTGGGGGTGAAGAAAAGTCAGCACAGTTTCATAGCATCTCCTCACTCTTTCTTCTGTCTCTCCTCAGGTGCTGGATGGAAATAGTAACCCCTATGACATTTTCCTAAAGGACTTAGAGCCACCCATTGTGGCCAGATTTGTCCGCTTCATCCCAGTCACTGATCACTCCATGAATGTGTGCATGAGAGTGGAACTTTATGGCTGTGTTTGGCTAGGTAGGTGTCTAACAGAAGGAGATGATAGACTTCTTTAAAAACTCCAGCCTCTGGCAAACAAATGCAATCAAATCAGAAGGGATGGGTTCAGGAATCCCTACAGTGCAGTGATTCCCTCTTGGGTAAAAAAAGAAGCATTGTGTAGCCACCCAGGGCTTGGTGCCCCACACTTGGAATAATGCATTCAGAATCACTCTGCTGACTTGTGCTGAGGAGTGGTCCTCAGTAGTGCTTGTTGTATGCCTGGATTGAGTCCTAGGTGGACATACTGTACCAGCTTGCATCCTTGAAGCCTCAGGTACCTTCCTGAGGTAGTCAGTCTGAGCCACAGGTACATCTCCTTCCCAAAGGCACTGACACAGTTGTGTTTCCTTTGGCAGATGGCTTGGTGTCTTACAACGCTCCAGCTGGGCAGCAGTTTGTACTCCCTGGAGGCTCCATCATTTATCTGAATGATTCTGTCTATGATGGAGCCGTTGGGTACAGGTAAATTCTAGGATTCTTTGATTATCAGAATTGGGAAAGGGCCTCTAGGAGAGAATAGTATTTTTTCATGGCTTAGGATCAATGGTTGATCTATCAGCCAATTAGTATTTATTTAGTCCCCGTACTAGGCATTGTGGGAGAATTTAGATACAGTAAAATATATGGTCTTCATTCCCAAGGAACTTAGAGCCTGGTTTAGGAAGATAGGGTAATCACACAGAAAACAATTTTCACAAAGCAAGACTAAACTTTATGGTAGCCATATTTATTGAACCTCAAAACAGGACATATGGCTTCATGCAAATATTGGCCTGATTCTGAGAACAATGGGCCAGAAGAATTGAAGTAATGAGAATAATTAATAACGGACAGGTCAACAAATTCAGGAGGAGTGGCTCTATAAATACAAATGCTTTAGAAGTTGTGCAAAGAGGGAAACTAGTAAGGCTTATAATAGACAAGGAAAATTTCTAGGATGAGATGAGAATTGAGTAGAGGAAGTATTGCTAGGTAGAGGGGATTAGTGGAAAGGAAGCAGAGCTGAGGACATGAGTGACCGAACTATAGTGGAAGCTGGAGCTGGAAACAGCAGAAAGGACCAGTGACTAGGCCTGAACTAGACCAATGGAAGGCCATAGTGGAGAAGTTACGATCAGATACAGTAGCAATTTAAGGCTAGTTAAGAGGTGGTCCCATCATTCCACTTCACTCCAAGCCATACTATTCTTCTTGTAGCCCACTCCATTACTTTTCTTTCTTACATTGGTCTTTATCTGCAAAGATTAAGCTAGGAGAGAAGTCAGATGATAGGGAAGTCTAGACCAGATAATAAAGATTCCTAGTGGCTGAGAGAGGGAGATGCCTAAGGAAGGGGAGTGAGGAATTACAGCATTTCCATTGGCTTAGGTATAGACAACAAAACACTGCCGCCTACAACTCCATCCCCTAAGTGAAGACTTCTATTTCTAGTCACTTTCTTTCCATCTACTTAGTCACTGTTATTCTGCATTTGCTTAAACTGTCTTTGTATCATTTCACTCAGCCACACCTCAACCAACACATAGTCAAGGCAATGGAGAAACTGGAGATCAATTGAATTTGGCTTAGTTTAGTAAACCTGTGCTAATCACCTGTTACTATGTGCAAAGAATTTAGCTAGGCATAGCAGGTATTCAAAGATAAAGAAGTCATTAATTCTACCTTTAGGAGCTTAGAGTTGGGAATGGGTGAAAAACAGAATACAAATTACTATGATTCGAACAAGAGAAGTACTATCAGTTCTCCGGAGTTCAAAGGAGAAGGTAAACTATAGTAGGAAAGCACAGCATTGGAAGTGAGAAGACCTAGATTCATGTAACCTATAAATTACAAAATTTCTATGATAATAATTATTACTTCTGATTTCTATGAGACATAAGTAATAAAAATCTGTAAGAAAAGCATTTTGTAAAGGTAAAATATTAAACACATGTGAGTTATTATCTGATCAAAGGACCACTGAAGGCGTGATGAAATCTGTCTGAAATGGGCCCAAAGAATGGGTAGAATTTTCACAAACAGAAAATCTTGGAATGGCATTGTAGGCTGAGGGAATAGTATCAGGAAAAAATAATCAAGATTATAAAGTTTAGGGGAATGTCCAGGAAATAACAACAGTTCAGTTAACCACGGGCCATGTTTATGTAGCAAAGTAGTAGATGAGAAGTCTAACAAGGCAGACTATGTTATATTTTGGAGTAACTTGAATGTCAGGGGCAAGAGTTTTCTTCTTTTTCTCCTCTACTGCTGTCCCTTCTTCCTCCTCCTCTTCTTTCTTCTTCTTCTTATCATCCTCCTCATAAGTCATTGAAGATTTTTTAAGCTTGGGAATGACTTGATTGAAGCTATGCTTTCAGCAGATAATCAAGCAGCATGGAAAGATTAGACTTGGAAGGAGAGAGGAGGCAATGAGGGACATTATTACTTCACTCCAAATCCTGTCAGATGGAAATCATTATGGACCAGGGCCAATGGCGGCTGTGGATATGAGAACGAGAAGAGACATTCATTTAGGGGACATTTGCAATCTGATTCGATGTAGGGGGCAAGATAGTAGTATGAGAAAAAGTTAGATAACGCATGCCAATCTAGGGGACTGAAGCAATGGGGATGTCATTTAGTCATTGAATAAACATATGTAGAGTGCCTGCTATGCATGAGAGGAACCTGGTGGCACAATGGTTAAGCGCTCTGCTGCTAACCCAGAGGTTGGTGGTTTGAATCCACCCAGCGGCTTCTCAGGAGAAAGACCTGGTGATCAGCTTCCGTAAACATTACAGCGTAGAAAACCCCATGGGGCATGTTCTGCTTGACAGCACTCAACAACAACAACAACTATGCATGAGGTATTTTCAGTGAGTATGTAGAGAGCCCTGGTGGCTAAGCGGTTAAGAGCTTGGCTGCCAACCAGAAAGGTCAGTGGTTCTAATCCACCAGCTGCTCCTCGGAAACTCTATGGGACAGTCCTACTCTGTCCTATAGAGTCAACAGGAGTCAGAATTGACTCGATGGCAATGCATTTGGATTCTCTGGTTTATGATAGAGAAGAAGGAATCCGGGTGGCGCAGTGGTTAAAGTGCTTGGCTGCTAACCAAAAGGTCGGTGATTCGAACTTACCAGCTTCTCTGTGGGAGAAAGATGTGGCAGCCCGCTTCCATAAAGATTTACAGCCTTGGAAACCCTATGGGGCAGTTCTACTCTGTCGTATAGTATTGCTATGAGTCAGAATCGACTTGACAGCAATGGAAGTGGATTGGATTGAGGATTGAGAAGCATAATTGAAAGAAACAGAAAACTTTAGACGACAAACCTAGTTTAACAGGGCATGATTATGGATTTAGCTTAGGATATATAAGCATAGCACAGCCAAATGGAGAAATAAGGCAAGTAGCTTTGAATATGGCTCTGGATCCCAGAGGAAATATCAAAATTAATTATAGAGATTTAGGCATAATCAGCTTCCACTTAATAATTGAGATAACAAGTTATCAGGCTGGGCTATAGCTGACTGATGTGATCCAAGCTACCTAGTTCAGGGTCTCAGTAAATGAATAGTTATCGTAGGAAAAGTTACTTTTTTCATTTAAAAAATTACAAGAGTAATATATACTTAAAATAATTTCAAACATTCTAAAGTGTCTAAAATAAACAGGGAAAGTTTTTTTTCCTTATTTCTTCTGCACTTGATTTAATTTTGGCCAAGGAGAAACTGAATAAGCATTCCTTTTAATTTGTGTCGCTTTTTCGTTAAGACTTTTGTGGGAATTTATTTTTTTTAGGACAAAATGGGAAATAACATTTATTGCAAGTAAACTTATGTTCTCCTAGCCTTCTGATCTGTAGAGAGAGGAAAAAGATGGCAAAACCTTAGAAGGGAAATCCAAGCTCTGTTCACTGTAGATAAGGCCAGTCAAATTTTATAATTTGCCAAGCACTTTTCAATGAATAAATATATTTAAAAATGTATGTAAGGCTGGCATAATCACCCGATTTCTTTCTTTCTTTTTTTTTTTTTTTTTTGCATTTCACAAATATTACATATCATTGGTTCTGGCTATAAATAAACCTCAAGGGTTGCATGCTTTGTCTCTGAGTGTGAGTATCCCAATCTCTTCATTTGGGAGAATTCTGAGATATAGAACTTGAGGAGAGAAGAATTCCACATGATGGGTTCTTGCTCTATCCCTCCAATAAAAGAAGGAAAGAGGCCTCTTTATGTCCTTCAAGTAGTCAAATTAATGTAAGTACACCTACATCCCATTCAACAGTCAGGCTTCCAGCAAACTCGACCATTCAAAGCAGAGCCCCATACTTAGAAGTGGAAAAGGCTGCTGAGCTAGAAAAACAAAAGTAAATCCAGTACCCCTGACTCTCATGAAACCCATGTATTTTACTCTATCAGTCTAGCATTCTACAAATTTAATTTTAAAATTAAATATAAATTAGTATTTAATGTTGGCAAAGATTATATATTATATATGAAAGATTATATATAATATATACATATATGTTTATATATGTTAGATAGATAGATAGTTATTCCCTTTAGTTTGATATCATATTGGGTAGAAGATGTGGGGTAGAGATGGCATGATTGGTTTCTCTGAAGTTGGTTAAATGACCAGTGATAACATACAGTCAAAAGAGACTGAGAAAAATTCCTAATATGCTCTGGGATCATTTATTTAGTGATGGGGCAAGTGCAGCTATATACTGTAGTGTTCATTCCATACATTCATTCATTTATTCATTCACTTGTTAATGCATTGATTTATAAAATACATTATATAAAAACTTCATTATATTCAGTATATAAGAATAGTCAAGGATACAATAGATAACGGAAAGCTTTTTTTATAATATAATAAAAAAATGTGGGTTTTTTTTTTTGCTACTAAAGGGGTAAGCATCAAATACTTTGTAAAATTCATTTATGTGAAATTCCTAGTTCTCCATTGATACCGGATAAATGAGTCAATACTATAAAATACATCTTATTTTTCATAATCCTTCAACCTCCAAGATCAGCTCTTACAACACTGGGGTGAGGAATCTGGGCAAAAGCTCTTCCATGAATGTGTGATTAACTCCAGATTCCCCTCTCCCTTTTCCTTCTCCTTCTCCTCTCCTGGCCCGAGCAGCATGACTGAAGGGCTGGGCCAGCTGACAGATGGGGTGTCTGGCCTGGATGACTTCACCCAGACCCATGAATACCATGTGTGGCCTGGCTATGACTACGTGGGCTGGCGGAACGAGAGCGCCACCAATGGCTACATCGAGATCATGTTTGAATTTGACCGCATCAGGAATTTCACTACCATGAAGGTCAGTGGACTCAGGTGCAGTGGAATTTCTTCAAGGAGGCCAAAACCAGTGGTAGAGAAAAGACTGGCTAGAAAGAACCCTGGGCTAACACTGGCAGACCAGGATTCAAATCCATATTCTGCTACTAACTACCTCGATGCATTGTACAAGTCAATTATCTCTCTGGGTTTATTTTTTCATTTGTTGACAAGAGGGTTAGACTAGGTTATTGGTTCTCAATTTGCTATCGTTGTTGTTATTCCAACACCAGAGTTGACTTATGCATTAGACATAGTAGGCACAGTGCCTGGGGCCCACAATACTTCCAAGGCCAATAAAATATTTAATTTCTTTGAAAATCAGAAGAAAATTGACGTTCAGTATTAAAGAACATATTCATTTTTTTTTTAACCAATACAGTTGTAAATAGGATTTTTTATTTTTTATTTTTTATAGAGGAAGGGGCCCATAAAGGCAAAGATGCCGAGGGTCCACCAAAGTCATAATATGGCCCTGCCCAACACACCAAGGAATGTGATACACTGGTAGCACATTGCAGCTCTGATTCTCAATGGAGGAAGAGGGAGGCTTTGTGTTTTTAACCACTCTCCATTAATGAAGGAGCCCTGGTGGTGTAAATGTTAAACACTCAGCTGCTAACAGAAAGGTTGGTGGTTCAAATCCACCCAGAAGCTCTGTGAGAGAAAGACCTAGTAATCTGCTCATGTAAAGATTACAGCCTAGAAAACGCTATGGGGCAGGTCCACTCTGTCACATGGGATCACTATGAGTGGAAAATCAACTAGACTGCACTTAACACCACCACCAGCTCCGCTAGTGGTTTGTGTCCTCACCCCTCCCTTGCTGAGAAATCATAAAATTCCAAACTTGTGTTCCCAGCACTCTTTGTTTCTTACCTACTGTAGCAATGCATTTGTTGTCACTTACCTCACTATGTATCTGACTCTCTTATTAGACCTCAAGCTTCTCCAAGGTAGTGACGCTGCTTTGTGATCTCTGTACTGGTGCTTAGTATAAGCTGGCTGAATAAATGTTTGTGAATGAGCAAATGATACCCTTTACTGGCTGCTCTAACCATTTATAGTTTGAAATATCTCTGCCACCTTGGGTAGAAGGAGGAGGAGGTATGACGAACAAGAATAGGACATTGGCATATAGTGTTCTCCTCACTATAAACAGAAACTTGAAGCAGAGACTGGGGCCAGGCAGGAGGAAGTGGTGTTACTCTCTGCTTGGTCAGCATCTGGACTCTGGACTTCAGTCCCAGGGTCTCAGTCTGACATCTTTATGGCATCTGGGTGACTCTTTTTGTCCAGTCACGGGAGTTGGTTACCCAGTAGGTGAAATTTAAGCCTGCTATAAGGCCTAAAATGTAAATTTTAGTTCTGTTTGTTTGTTTTTGATTAAATACTCTCTCTCAAAAGCCTGTTTTAAAATTCAAGTATTTTACCTAGGAGAGAGTAAAACATTTAGAAATGCAGTAGTAGAAATTATTTTACCAATTTATTATCACAGATCAGTTAAGAAAGAGTGATGGATGTTGTTGAGTGGTTGGATGGAAGCAGAAGTCTTGGAAAGGTCCAAAGACTGGGCGGGTGCTGGAACATGGTAAAGACAGAGAAGAGCTGGGGAGGGTCTTAAGGCCTGATTTCCCTTTCCTCATGGAAGAGCCAAGCCTTGATGTAAGGGTTGAGGACGTCTCTATTAATAAAGTGGTGGGTTTCCTGGTACCTAGATCAAATGATTGTTTTCCTTTTACCTTATCCAATCCCAAGTATGTTTCAGAGAGAAAGACATGGAAGGGAAGAAATGTCTATGCATAAAGTGACCAGACTGAATGTCAAACCTGAATTCTAAGCTTGAAGAAAACTAGGGACCTACGGGTAGAGAGAAATGTCCTTTTGCTGGATGTAACCAAGAGACTCTAGGAGCTTACGTGGTTGGCATTTAACTTTTACTGTTTTATGAAGGAGCATGAGGGGACTTCATATATAAGCCTCGAGAGAGAATAGGCAAGTGAATCTGACCGCATACAGAGGTCCCTGTTTATCTGTTCTTTCTCCCCATTAATAGTTGCGAGCAGAATATTAATGGCCAGCAAACTGGTAGTGCTACCTCTATTTATGCTCCATCCTCAGCTTCAATATATGCATTCTAAATTCATCCATCCTTCCATCTATCTCCCTTTTAAATAATTTACGAACAGGTTTTAGAGCATAAATAGCTGTATGCTAGGTTCTGTAGGTACACAGATGAATAAGATATAGTCCCTACCTTGGGACAAATTGCAGTTCAGTGGGGCAGGCACCATTTACCTGCAAAAGGAGATATGCACGATGATATGGGGAACTAGAAGAAGAAAACCCTTCTTCTAGTTATCACTGAGTTCCTATTAAGTCAAAATTTGTCATTCTTTACACAAGCCTAGGAGTCAAGATGAAAATGTATGTCTGTTGTGTAATTCCCTGAGGTTAACTTGATAGTATTTCCTAATTGGATTAATAGCTGTTAGTTAAATGAATACACATTTAAGATGAGAACAGAAGGATCAACACATGCCTCGTTTATTGTTCCAGAACAGTCTCCTTTGGCAGTTATAAAAGCCAGGTGTGCACAATTTTTTGTAATATATTTTTCTTCAGCAATTTTCCGGGCATGGGCGGTGAATGAGCTTTAAGAGAATATTTATTTGTATTGCTGAATAGTGTCTATGTCTGTAGGTACCTATGAACATTATATATCAATTCACAAATATATACTATTGGGAGAATTCTAGTTTCACGAATATTATATTTTAAACTCCCCATAAAGTTATAATATTTATTCAATAGACTTTGGTTTGCCTGAGTCCCCAGCAATCCCCAGCAGCTCCTGTTTAACCCATTTATCACAAGTCAAAATTATTCAAAGCATGGTTTGCAATGAGAAGGCGCCAGAAACTTTTAAGGAACGGACTCATGTCCATTGCCAAAAAGGTTTCCAGCATATCTTAATTTTTAATGAAACAAATAAAAAGTAAAAGATGTCTTCCAGAGATTAACTTTTGCCTCCTAAGCAAATCACTGCTGATTTTTTCCTAATAAATAGTTAAACTGTAACATGAAAATATATATATATTTTAAAAATGTATTGTATTCGTTCAATAAATATGTAAGTCCACATGGGAATGAAATCCTATACTATTTATTTGCATTCCAGAAGAATTCCCAAAACATCTGTGGGAAAGATTATTACCTTCCCCGCAGGCCACTTACCCAACACTTTGCAGATTTTAAAACATCTGAAAAATCTATTAACGCTCTAGATGGTATTTCTTTGATTTTTTTTAAGTCTTGTTCCATTGACTTGTGTTCAGTAAACTGGAACAGTTAATTCATCCCAAGGAAGGTATTAACACATGTTTTTGTCATTAAAACATTTGGGCGAAAATTCGAATGGAAAAGTTGAGGCGATTTGCTCCACTCCTGTGTGGCATGATCTGTGAAACAGCACTGGACTAGGGAGTCTAGGGTTCTGGACCCAGTCCTGCTGTTGACTGACCTTGAGCAAGTCATAACTTCTCTGAGCCCCAGTTTCTTCATTAGTAAGGAGAGGGTTGGACCAGATGATTTTAAAGGTCTCCACTAGCTCTAATATTCTATGAATCCTATTTTTTTAGATTATCTCTGGCCTGTTTCTCTAGTCATTACATTTCTATAACCCTGCTGTTTTCTTCGTCAGCTGAAAATAAATTCTGAATGGCAGTTCCATATCAGCTCTCCAGAAACCAGAGGAGGGTATTGAAGGCAGTCAAAGGGTTAACAATTCAAGGGCCTAAGCAAAACTTTAAAAACAAGAAATGTATTCCTAGAATGACAATACTGCTTTTCCAGTCAATGAAGTCTTTACATTCAGGGAATGTTGTTGTTGTGTGCCAGGGACCAACAAAGCTGTGTCTTTCACGTAGGTCTGAATCAGAGTAAGTGTTACTAACCTACCTCAAGGGACTTCGAATATTCCACTTGTTGAGGCTTGTTGAACACAGCAAGGTGCTACAGAAAAAAACAATTGTGGAATCTTTGTTCCTGATGATGCTGAAAAACCATACGCATATCCTGGTGAAGTAGCCGTGGCAGCAAGCTAGGGGACATCAGCTAACCTCCAGCAGACCTTCTTTTCTCATCTCATGAAATGTCTATGAGGAAGATTTGATGCCCTCATCAGATGGTTTTATCTAAACTGAACTTAACTGAGGGAAACGGTTAAGGGCTGTGCCACCGGGTAAAAAATGCTAAGACATGGCATTTGAAATGAGATTTCTAAAAACAAAGATGAAACTGTGTTGGCTAACCCAGTTTTGATTCCCGGCCCATGCACCTCATGAACAGCCACCACTCGTCTGTCAGTGGAGGCCTGCGTGATGTTATGATGCTGAACAGGTTTCAGCAGAGCTGCCAGACTAAGATGGCCTAGGAAGAAAGACCTGGTGATCTACTTCTGAAAATCAGCCAGTGAAAACCCTATGGACCACAATGGGTTTGTGAAAACCCTATGGATCACCTTGTGGGTCACCATGGGGATGATGCAGAACTGGGGAGGGTTTTGTTCCATTGTGCGTGGGGTCACCATGAGTCAGGACCAACTCCACAGTGGCTAACAACAATAATATTATTTCAGGTTTCTCACCTAACCTTGTTGAAAAGGAAAGGACTGGCACTGGAATGTACTTAGAAGGAAGTACTATGGTGATCTTCCTCTTAGTTCAAGATAGCTCAATTCCAATCAGACAACAAGTGTCGTTGAGAGGATTATATACTCAAGAGTGTTAAGAGTAAGGGATGACCTAAGAGGATGCTGATCCAGTCCTCATTTAACAGATGAGGAAACTGCTGTCCTACAACTTGAAGTGAGGTGGCCAGGGGCACACAGTTGCATGGAGGTCAGTGGGGTTGCAACTCAAGTTTATAAGGCTTGAGCAACACATCACTGCCACTGTAAAGTCCTTAGAAGGGAAAATCCAGAAGATTGCAGAGCACCAACTATTCACTAAGGGAGGTGCACAGACAAATGTGCAGGGTTGGGATCTTACTAGGTAAGCCAGCATTGTGTCCCCATGCCACCTGGAAGTGTTAACCTGTCACTAACATACATCTTTCTCTGCCAGGTCCACTGCAACAATATGTTTGCTAAAGGTGTGAAGATCTTTAAGGAGGTACAGTGCTACTTCCGCTCTGAAGCCAACGAGTGGGAACCTAATGCTGTCTCCTTCCCCCTTGTCCTGGATGACGTCAACCCCAGCGCTCGATTCGTCACGGTGCCCCTCCACCACCGCATGGCCAGTGCCATCAAGTGCCAGTACCATTTTGCTGACACCTGGCTGATGTTCAGTGAGATCACCTTCCAATCAGGTAGAGAGCCTGGTGTCCGTTTGGGAAGTGGAAGCAGGGTGATGGAGGAGGAAGGCACATGTCCAGAGCTTCTCACTGGCAGGTCTCCAAGAGGAGTAAGGTTGAACAGGTGGCTTCCAATTGTTGGGTAGAGGAAACCCTTTGGGTGACTAGTTTTAATTGTGGGAAAATGGAAGTTGGTAGAATATTTACTTGGTTCTTCTTTCTCACATATTGTTCCAGAAGAGATGTGAGATAAAGGATTAAGAAAGAGAGACAGTACAATGTGTTAAAAACTTTATATAAGTTAAGGCAGTTAATAGGAAGTACACCTAAGTGCTAATAAAATATTTAAATGAAAACCTGCAAAGATACACATCCATCCATCCATCACTAAGTTTTTTTTTTTTTTAATAATATTTTATGGAGTTTTTGGTGAAACTTTACACAGCAAGTTTGGTTCCCATTTGACTATTTCTATACAAATTGTTCAGTAACATTAGTTACATTTATCATAATGTGTCAACATTCCCTTTAATTGTGTTCTGTATGTTCCATTTCCAGTACTCTAGTTTCCCTGCCCCCTTATCTTCTCATCTTTGTTTTTGAGTAATTGTTGACTTTTTGGTCTCATATAGATGGTTTTTAAGTAGAGCACCAATGTTATGGGTAATATCCTTTATTTTGTGTGCCACTCTGCTATTTCACTAAAAGGTGATCTCAAGGGATAAGCTTGGTTCTGGGTTTAAAGCGTATCTCAGGGTGACAGTCTCAGGGAGTCCTCTGTTTTCTACTGTTACTGTTTGTCTGGCTTTTTTTTTTTTTTTTAAACCAAGAATTTGAGTTCTGTTTCCCATGTTTCTCCCATTCTATCTGGGACCATCTATTGTGACCCTGGTAGAACAGTCAGTGGCGGTAGCCGGGCACCATCTAGTTCTTTCGGTTTCAGGGTAGATGAGGTAGTGGCTTGTGCAGACTTGTTTCTTCTATGAGCTTTTGGTTACCTTCTTACTGTTTTGCTCCTCGTGGGAAGAGACCAGTAGTCATACCTTAGATGGCTACTTGCAAGCTTCTAAGGCCCCAGACACTACTCACTTCACTAGGATGTAGATCATGATTTTTGTGAACTATATTATGCCACAGTGTCACAGTGGCTGCAACATGGCTCAAGCATAGCAACAATTGTGACGATGGCGCAGGACTGGGCAGTGTTTCGTTCTGTTGTACGTAGGGTCACTATGATTCGGAACCAACTTGATGGCACCTAACAACAACAACGTTATGCCAATTGACTGAGTTGTCCTATGAGACTGTGGTCGTAAGCTTTCAAACCCAGAAAACCAATCTTGGAAGGTGTTTGGTTATGTCTGAGGAGTATCTGTATTTGTGTCTTCAATGAATATATGAGCCTACACCCACATATTTTTATTTACATATACCTATAAATGCCTCTATCTGTTCTCACCTATATATACACTTATACATACTCATATTCCAATATGCCTATACCTATCCATATGTGCTTAAACACTTGTATTTACTTTGGTTGTGTGTGTTCACTACATTCACATTTGGTGTTACTTCCCTGTCATCAAAAGTAACAAATCTAAAGTTTGCTTTCCCTTTCCCTCCTCCTCTCCTTGGTAACTACCAATGAACACTGGTCTCTGTCTATATATCTATTCTTGTCTGCTTATGAAAGAGGGATCATACAACATTTGTCCTTATGCTTGACTTATTTCACTTAGCACTGTGCCCTCCAGGTCCACTCATGTTATATGTTCATGGGCTCACCATTGTTCCTTATGGTTGCAGTATTCCCTTGTATGCACGTATTACAATTTGCTTATCCATTCATCTGTTGATGGGCACTTCAGTTGTTTCCATTTACTTGCCCTTGTGAATAAAGCAGCAATGAACATAGATGTGCATATGCCTTTTCTGTCGTTATTTTTAGGTCTCTAGGGTATATACCTAGGAGTGAGATTGCTGGATCATAGGGTAGTTCTATATCTGTTTTTTTGAGAAAGCACCATACCGTTTTCTATAGTGGTTGTATCATTCTATAGTCCTACCAGCAATGGATAAGGGTTCCAATCTCCCCACATCCTTGCCAACATTTGTTGTTATCTGGTTTTTCTTTTTCACTGCCATTTTAGCTAGGGTAAGATGGTATCTAATTGTAGCTTTGATCTGCATCTCTTTAATGGCTAGTGACTGAGAACTTCTTTTCATATGTTTGCTGACTGCTTTGATGTCTTCTTCGGTAAAGGTTCTGTTTGTGTCCTTTTTCCATTTTGTGATTGGGATGTTTGTCTTTCTGTTGTTGAATTGTTGCAGTTTTCTATATATTTTAGAGATTAGACCTTTATCGGAGAAGTTGTTTCTGAAGACTTTTCCCAGTCTCTAGGGCCTCTATTTTGATGAGCATAGGGTTTTAATTTTTATGAGGTCCTATTTATCTATTTTGTCTTCTATTCATGCATTTGGTATGTTTGTTATCCTGTTTTTACCCCCCACACGATTATGTCCCATAGTTTTCTCCCTGAATTTTATGGTTTTAGGTTTCACATTTAGGTCTTTGATCCATTTTGAGTTAGTTTTTATGTACAATGTGAGGTATGGCTCCTGTTTCATTTTTCTGCAGGTGGCTATCGAGCTTTGCCAGCACCATTTATTAAAAGACTGTTTCTGCCCCACTGAATGGATTTTGACCCCTTGTTGAAAATCAGTTGCCCATAGATGGCTGAGTTTAATTCTGACTTCTCAATTCTATTCCACTGATCTATGTGTCTATCATTGAACCAATAACAGGTTGTTTTGATTACAGTGGCTGTATAGTATGTGTTGATATAGGGGACTGTGAGGCCTCCTGCTTTGTTATTTTTCTTCAATATTGCTTTAGCTATTCAGGGTTTCTTTCCTTTCCATATGAAATTGGTCATTAGTTTTTCCATTTCAGTCAAGAATTTGGTTGGGATTAGTATGGAATTTCATTGGATCTGTAGGTCACTGTAGGTTGTATTGACATTTTCACTATATTAGGCCTTCTTATCCATGAGCACGGGATGTCTTTCCATTTTTGTATGTCTCTTGTAGCAGTGTTTTTAAATTCTCTTTGTATAAGTCTTTTATGTCCCTGGTTAGGTTAATTTCTAGGTATTTTATCAGTTTGGGGGCTATTGTAAATGGTATTTTTTTCTTGATTTCTTTTTTTGGAGTACTGTTCGTTAGTGTAAAGGAACCCAACTGATTTTTGTGTGTTGATCTTATATCCTGCAACACTACCAAATTCTATTAGTTTTAGCAGTTTTCTTGTGGAATCTTTAGGGTCTTCTATGTACAGGATCAAGTCATCTGCAAATATAGTTGTACTTCTTCCTTTCTGATCTGGATACCTTTTATTTCTCTTTCTTGTCTTACTTCTTTAGCTAGGACTTCCAGTACAATGTTGAATAAGAGTAGTGATAATGGGCATTCTTGTTCCTGTTCTTGTTCCTGTTCTCAAAGGGAAGGCTCTCAGCCTTTCTCCATTGAGTACAATGTTGGCTGTTGGTTTTGCATATATGCTCCTAATTATGATGAGAAATTTCCCTTCTATTCCTATTTTGCTGAGAGTTTTTAACAGGAGAAGGTGTTGAATTTTCTCAAATGCCTTGTATGCATCAATTGATACGATCATATAGTTCTTTTCCTTTGTTTTATTTATGTGGTGGTTTATAGTGATTGACTTTCTAATGTTGATCCACTTTGTATGAATCCCACTTGATCATGGTGTATGATTTGTTCTTTTTTCTTTTTGATATGTTGCTGTAGTCTATTGGCTAGAATTTTGGAAAATTTTTGCATCTATGTTTATAAAACATATTGGTCTGTAATTTTCTTTTTTGTTGTGTCTTTGCCTGATTTAGGTATCAGGGTTATGCTGGCTTCACAGATAAGAGTTTGGTAGTGTTCCTTCTTTTGTTTTTAAGGAGATTGAGTAGGATTGGTGTCAACTCTTTTCTGAATGTTTGGTAGAATTCTCAAGTGCAGCCATCTAGCCCTGGGTTTTTTGTTGTTGTTGTTGTAGTTGACAGTTTTTGATGACAACTTCAATCTCTTCTTTTGTAATAGGCCTGTTTAAATTTTCTACCTCTGTTTGTGTTAGTTTAGGTAGGTAGTGTGTATCTAAGAATTTGCCCATTTTATCTAGGTTTTCAAATACGTTGCAGTACAATTTTTCAGAGTAATCTGTTATGATCTTCCTTATCTCTGTTGGATCAGTTGTAATGTCACCAATTTCATTTCTTAATTTGGTTATTTGCCTCTTCTGGTTTTTTTAATTTCATCAATCTAGAAAGTGGTTTGTCTATTTTATTCATCCTTTCAAAGAACCCAACTTCTGGCTTTATTAATTCTTTCTATTGTTTTTCTATTTTGTTTATTTCTGGCTTGATTTTTATTATTTCCTTTTTTCTGGTAGCTTTTCTTTCTTTCTCTATTTGTTAAAGTCGTCAGTTTAAGTTAATGATTTTGGATCTTTCTATTTTTTAATGTAGGTATTTATTGCTATGAATTTCCCTCTGAGTTCTGGCTTTTGCTGTGTCCCAAAGGTTTTTATATGTTGTGTTTTCATTTTTGTTTGATTCTAAGAACTTTTAATTTCACTTTTGATTTCTCCTATGACCCAATAGTTTTTTAATAGTAGATTATTTCACTTCCATGTATTTTTTTTTTTTTCCGTTATTTTTCCTATTGTTGATTTCTAGCTTTACACTGTTATGGTCAGAGAAGATGCTTTGTATGATTTCAGTCTTTTTAAATTTGTTGAGATTTGTTTTATGTCCTAGCATATGGTCTATTCTGGAGAATGATCCATGTGAGCTAGAGAAGAATGTGTATTGTTCTGATGCTGGGTGGAGTGTTCTGTATATGTCCGTTAAGTCCAATTGGCTTACGGTTTAAGTTCTCAATGTCCTTAGTGATCTTGTTTTTACATGTTCTGTCTATAATTGAAAGTGGTGTGTTGAAGTCCCCTGCTATTATTGTGGAGTTGTCTATTTCTCCTTTCATGTAAATCAGTATTTGTTTCATGTGTTTTGGAGCATTTCTGTTAGGTGCATAGATATTTATAATTGTTATGTCTTCTTGCTAGATTAACCCTTTATTATTATGTAATGTCCTTCTTTGGAAACCCTGGTGGCATAGTGGTTAAGTGCTATGCCCTCTAACCAAAAGGTTGGCAGTGCAAATCCACGAGGTGCTCCTTGGAAACTCTATGGGGCAGTTCTACTCTGTCCTATAGGGTTGCTATGAGTTGGAATCAACTCAACGGCAATGGAAATGTCCTTCTTTATCTCTTGTAATAGATTTTGATTTAAAGTCTATTTTCTCTGATATCAGTTTGGCCTCCCCTGCTCTTTTTTGTTTACTAGTTGCATGGAATATTTTTCTCCATCCTTTTACTTTCAGTCTGTTTGTGTCCTTATGTCTAAGGTGTGCTTCTTGTAGACAGCAAAAAGACAAATCATGGATTTAAAAAAAATCCATTCTGCCACTCTCTGACTTTGGCATGGGGTATTTAGACCATTTACATTTATGGTTATTACTGAAAATGAAGTGTCTACCTCACCCATTTAGCTATTTGTTTTTTTAGTGTTTTGTATCTTGTTGTTTTATTCTGATTTTTCTGTTTTGTTTATATTTGACTCTTTTCTTGTGATGAGCCATTCTGCTTTCATCCTCTTTTCTTATGAATGTTTTTTCTTGGTGATTTCTTAGTTACACAACTTACATTATGCAATTTACAATTGAAACACTGCTTAACATATGAACAGCAGTTAACATACAACCTTAACATAATATATCTATTCCTGATATGATCCTCCCTCCCCCATTTCTGTTGGTGTGTCTCCATTAACATCAATATACAACCTATATTCGAAAAGTTTACTTTGTACTTCACAAACTTGATGTTGTATTGTTTGTGGGATTTAATTATTGAGTTTATTCCCTAAAAATATCATATACTTGGTCTTTATGATTGCACAAGTTGTTGCATTTTTTTGAGATCTAATTTAAAAAAAAATTTTTTTCCTGTGTATAGATTTGAGGATTTATTTAATGCTCTTGCCTTTCTATTTGGAGTACTCCCTTGAGTAATACTTTCAAAGCTGGTCTGGTAGTGGCAAATTCCCAGAGCTTCTGTTTGTTTGGGAATGTCTCAGTTACCCCCTCATTTTTGAAAGACAGCTTTGCTGGCAAAGAATTCTTGGTTGGCAATTGTTTTCATTCAGTATTTTATATATGTCCCTCCATTATCTCTGGACCTTAGAGTCTCTGGGACAAATCCACATGGATTCTTATGAAAGACCCTTGCTATGCTATTGCATTTTTTTCTTGCTGCTTTTGAAATTCTTTCCTTGTCTTTGGTTTTCAAGAATTTTATTAGGATATGTCATGTAGTTGATCTTTTTGTGTTTCTTCTGATTGGGGTTTAGGTAACTTCCTGTATTTGCAGGCTTGGTTCTCTGTTCAGGTCTGGGAAATTCTGATTATCTCTTGGAAAATTGTTTCTAATACCTTTATTGTTGTTATGGTGCTCTGGGATTCCAGTAATTCTAATGTTAGATTTCTTAATTGCATCTTATATTTCCATTTGGTTTTGTTTGTGTTTCTTTTTCTTTTTTCTCTTGAGACTTGATAAGTTCAATAATTTTGTCTTCTAGTTCATTTATTCTATCTTCTGTTTGATTCTATTGTTGAGTGTTTCTCTTGCTTTTTCTAATTCACTTGCTTTATTCTTCAGTTCCAGTGGTTCGCTTTATTTTTATGCTTTCAATTTCCTTGTTGAGTCTCTCATTTTGTTCCTCCTGTTTGTTTCCTGATCTCTGCTAGTTTGTTTTCTGTGTGTTCTTCACTTTCTCTAAATATATTTAGTACCATAGTCTGAAATTTTTCAATTCATTCCATTAGTCTGGCCTCCAAAGGTGATATTTCCTCTTTTTCACGTTTTGCTTTTGCTTGGTCCTTCTTCTCTTGTGATTTTGCGTGTTTTACCATGTTTTGTTGAACTTGGTCCATTTTGTTATTTATTTACTTACTTAAATTTGATTTCATACTTGGACTTCTTGTTTTTGTTAAATATTGTGTTCTCTAACAATGTTAACAGCATTTGCTTTATTCTCTTATTCAAAATAACAGTGCTAATATCATTACTAGCAACATGGCTACTTAATGAATGTCTTAGTTATCTAGTGCTGCTATAACAGAAATACCACAAGTCGATGGCTTTAACAAAGAGAAATTTATTCTCTCACAGACTAGGAAGCTAGAATTCTGAATTCAGGGGGTGCCAACTCCAGGGGAAGGCTTTCTCTTTTTGTCAGATCTGGGGAAAGGTCCTTGTCATCAACCTTCCCCTGGTCTAGGAGCTTCTCAGGCACAGGGACCCCAGATCCAAAGGACACACTTTGATCCTGGCACTGCTTTCTTGGTAGTATGAGGTCCCCATGTCTCTCTGCTTGCTTATCTCTTTTATATCTCAAAAGACATTGACTTAAGACACAACCTGATCTTGTATATTGAGTCCTGCCTCATTAACATAACTGTCACTAATCCCGCCTTATTAACATCATAGAGGTAGGATTTACAACACATAGGAACATCACATCGGATGACAAAATGGTGGACAATCACACAATATTGGGAATCATGGCCTAGCCAAGTTGACACACATTTTGGGGGGGAACACAGTTCAATCACTAACAATAACCTTCTTTGCAATTCTGTTGTCCTTAGAATATATCCTACTGAGGATGTGCAATCAAAATACTGTGTTCTGAAGTCAGTTGGAATAATGATAAAGTAATTCTTTCATCTGTGTAGTTATGTCACCAACATGATATACAGTTAGGTTTTTTTTTTTTTTTTTTCAGTTTGTTTTCAACTTTTAGGGACTTATTTTAAATTATAAGCCCTATTCTTAATTGAATAACAACAACAGAGATTGAGCTTACTAGGTACCAGGCACTGTACTGAGTCTTCAAAAGTTAAAAGGGCATTTAGGACATTGACCATGCCATCAAAATTTAGATGGGAAACAGAACCTATACAATGATTTTTCAAAACATGTTCAGATTGGTACCAGCAGTAAGTAGTCAGAAGGAGAGGAGTCACTAAAGACTGTTTGTGATGTTGTTGTTGTGTGTGACATTGAGTCGATTCTGACTGATGAACAGCATCAAAGGACTGAGACTTGTAGCGGGCCTGGAAGTACAGTCCAGGCTTAAGATAATATAAGAAAAAACAAAAAACGAAAAAACAAAAAACCAAAAAAAACCAAACCAAACCTATTGTCAGTTGTGTTCATTCTGACTCAGAGCGACCCTGTAAGACAGAGTAGAACTGCCCCACAGAGTTTCCAAGGAGTGTCTGGTGGATTTGAACTGCTGACTCTTTGGTTAGCAGCCGAGCTCTTAACCACTATGCCACCAGGGTTCCTCAGTATAAGAAAAAAAGGAAAAGCTAATTTAAAGATTAACCAGAAGACTCCATCATTCTGATTCGATTTTTTTTAAATTTTATTTTTGGTGAAAATACACGTAACAAAACACACACATTCAACATTTTCTACATGTACAGTTCAATGACATTGCTTATATTCTTCACATTGTATCACCATTCTTGCTATCTCTACCTGTATTGTTTCACCACCAATAACTTAGACTCTCCGTCTCCTAAACTTCTCCTCTGTGTTTTAGAGTTACTTTTGCCAATTTGATCTTGTAAAGATAATTCTTTACAAGAGTGCACTGCTCAAAACAAACATTCTTTGCTAGTTTAGATAAACAGTTGTTTAAAGATGACATCATGGGATAGTTTTGGCTCAAGACTTAAAGATTATCTCTGGGCAATAGATTCTGGGGTTCCCCCAGTCCCACTGGGTCCAGAAAGTCTTGTTTCTACAATAATTTGGAGTTCTGTTCCACATTTTTCCTGTTTTTGATCAAGATCCATCATTGGGTCCTTGACATTCTGATTCTATTTTTAAAAGAAAATTTCAATATGGTTTGCTAATTAAGGTGTACTGGTAAGGAAACAATGCATATGTTTAGAAAACCAGGTTTGGTGCCTAAATATCTTTTTGTGCTAAAGATTTGATCTGAGGGTAAAAGTACAGATCATTTTATATGAAGCGTCTAATGAGAGCAGAAATTTAAATGCTCAAAAGTGGTGCCAATTACATTGTGTTAACTGGTGGTGGGGGGCAATGGACTCCCATCCATCCTCAGGGATCCTCTCAGCAGAGTAATTATCTTGTGATAGCTAATTATAGCTGTGGGCTAGAGTTATTGACTCCTGGGATCTCTTAAGTGTCAAATCCAATGCCACAATAATCTTCGTTCTCACTGGAGACTGAGGACCCAATTCACAAAAGTACACGTAGATGCCTGATACCTTCTGTTATGGATTGAATTGTGTCCCTTAAAAATATGTGTTGTAAATCCTAACCTCTATGCCTGTGGTTATAATCCCATTTGGGAATGAGTTGTCTTTGTTATGTTAATGAGGCATGGTTAATGTAGGGTGTGTCTTGAGTCAATCTCTTTCGAGATATAAAGGAGATCAAATACAAACTAGCAAGCAGAGATTGGGGAAGAGAGATGCCAAGCCACATGATGATCACCCAGGAGCAGAAGCTCAAAAAGACAAGGACCATCCTCCAGAGCCAACAGAGAGAGAAAGCCTTCCCCTAGAGCTAGCACCCTGAATTTGGACTTCTAGCCTCCTAAACTATGAGAAAATAGATTTCTGCTTGTTAAAGACCTCCACTGGTGGTATTTCTGTTATAGCAACACTAGATAACTAAGATGCCTTCCCATTTACATAATATGTTATGAAGAAAAAAAATTAGGATTTTTGGAAGAAATATGTTTTAGAAGGGAAATGCATGTTTTGATTTTTAACTTCTTTGATTAGACAGATTAGAGGGAAAAAACTGTTGCCAACATCAGTCTGGCAGATACACTTTTAGGACCCAGTCTTAGAAGCTGCAATATCACAGTAAAGGGCACTCCAAGGGCTGAGGCAATGAGGTATAGTGGAAATCCTTAAAACAGTGAAATTTCCTTGAAAAACAAGCATGCATCCTAGCATTATGTCCCATACCTGCTTACTCATTGTATTCTCTCCACATTTTGCTGAATTTGGGTTCTACTTCCTATGTATGTCTTATGCTGTGTGGTTATAGCCCTCAGACCACTCAAATTTCTCAATTTTTTTTTTTTTTACTTTGACACACAGTATAAAATATTTAACACAAAAGTTGTACAAAAGAAAACTTGCCTTTTCTATATAGATGAATGGTGATATTGTGTTATTGAATATATTATTTTGTTTCATTTTGAAAAAAGGCTGGTTATAACTCACTAAATTGATTTCAAAACGTGCTAGGTCACACCCTACAGTCAGAGAAATTCTTACCTAGCTGACTTCTCCTCTGCTCTGACTCACCTTGTTTTGTAACAGATGCTGCAATGTACAACAACTCTGGAGCCCTGCCCACCTCTCCTGTGGCACCCACAACCTATGGTAGGTATGATTCCTAGTTATAAAAATTAAGTTGAAGGCACCCCCGGAAGATGAACAGTGGAGATTTGCAAAAGGCCTGTCTGTGTAGGAGTCTTGGTACCAGGTGGCTTTGGATGAAGAGTAGCCTTGAGTTTAGGCCCAAACTCACTCTTCACTGCTGGTTCTTATGATTCTTCAGCTGAGGCAGAGGCTAGGATTGTTCCAGTTGCTCTATGAAAGTTTGGGAAATTTGAGGCAGAAACAAACAAAAAAGAATATTTCTAGGTAAGACCCATAGTGGAGATCTCAATAAATGGATGGAAGTCTATGAAACAAAATGCTGGTCTCTTTAACTGGATATAAATACGCTAGTGTGTATTCATTGCTTCAGACAGTTACAAGCAATACAAGCCAGTGGTCTGGGAAACATGCATGAGTGTTTCCATAGAGGACTCTTGACTACCTCTAGTATGTCTCAAAGAGTGCAAAGAGTAAAACTGGGTCCTCATCTTTTTTTAACAAGATGTTACTAGAGGCCTGTAGACCCAGGTTGTGGTAATATATGGAAAAAAACTGGGGAAGAATGGAGAGGCTCTCCATTACCCAATCTGAGACACAGGGGGAGGAATGCTACTGTCTCATGAAGGAGAACTGTAGGATATAGGAGCAAATGAATAAAAGAGTAGCAAGACCAAGGATAAGTAGAAGTATAAAGGTGATGTCTTCTGAAATTATCCTAAAGAGACAGGTTCTACTTTTCTGCCCCTAGTCCAGTCCCTCATGCTTTTTCTTGTCCCATGAGATGATCATATATCCTATCTTTCTCTTCCTGGCCACAGATCCAATGCTTAAAGTTGATGACAGCAACACACGGATTCTGATTGGCTGCTTGGTGGCCATCATCTTCATCCTCCTGGCCATCATTGTCATCATCCTCTGGAGGCAGTTCTGGCAGAAAATGCTGGAGAAGGTGAGGAAATGCAGAAGGTGTGAGACAGGAAGCTGCTCTCCCTTTTCTGGAGCTTTTGTCTCCCCAGAACTGAATGGCAAATTAAAAGAATTTATAAATGGCTAGAGAGTTAATCAGGGCTACCAAGAAGCATAGGAATGGAGAAGCTTGCTGCTGAAATGAGCTATAAAATGATAATCTAAGCCCATTTTATGATTTTTAGAGGGGAGATTTTGGAACCTCTCAAGAATTTTTGGAAACCCCGGTGGGGTAGTGGTTAAGAGCTATGGCTGTTCAAATCCACCAGGCGCTCCTTGGAAACCGTACAGGGCAGTTCTGCTCTGTCCCACAGGGTTGCTGTGAGTCAGAATTGACTCAACGGCAATGGGTTGTTGTTTATTTTTTTTCTAGAATATTCAGAAAACTCTTCCTAACACATTGAATCTCTCCTCACGCATCTTGCTTGAAGATGTTGATTACCTAGGTTCAGGGATGTGGGGTGGGGTTAGTGCAGACATCTGTATTAAAACAAAGAAATTAACGAGTGATTCCGATGCACAACCAGGGTTGAGAAGCACTCTACTCACACCTAGCCAAAATTCGGATAATGCATTGAAGTTCCTTTTCTTCTTTTTCTGTTTGTTTATTTTGGATGTGTTTGTGTGTGTGTGTGTGTGTGTGTGTGTGTAGAAAAAATCCAGCATCATTAATATCCAAGCTAAGTTTCTCACAATTCTATTCCTACTTCTTTGTTTACTTGAAGGTTATGATTATGTATCCCTCATCAAAATCTACTTTTCTAGACCAAATAATCTGAATAATTTTTTTTACGTTTGTCTAGCACTTTACAGTCTACAAAGATTTTTTTTTTTTACATATTTTATTTGATTTGAACCTCAGTGAGTAATCAGAGGGTGGGCATAGTAGCTATATTTAACTTTTTCTGATGAGAAATTATAATGTCCTCAAGGGCATAACCCACCGCTCATCTGTCAATGTGTTGTACTGTGGTGGCTTCCATGTTGCTGTGTTTCTTGAAGCTCTACCACCAGTATTTCAAATACCAACAGGATCACTGTCTTTGGCCGAGTTCTCTAGAGAAGCAAAACCAGTAAAGCATATAAATACATATATATATATAGAAATTTATATCAAGGAAATGGCTCAGATGGTTGTAGAGACTGGAACGTCCCAAGTTGGTAGATCAGGATAAAGGCTTCTGCTGATTCACATAGCTGCAGGGGCTGGTGAACCCAAGATCGGTAGGTCAGAGAGCAGGGCTCTTGCTTAAAGACTTCAAAGATCGAAAAATCCCAAGATTGGCAGGCAAGATCACAAGTAAGCTGCTAGTTCAAGTGCCAAGAACCAGAGGTCAGACGAACAGGAGCCAGCTACAGGATCCAGAAGGAGCAAAAGCCCTAGAGCCTTGCCAGAATGCTTATATTTGGATGCAGGCCACATGCCCAAGGAAACTCCCTTTCAACTGATTAGCTACTCGCAGCAGATCCCATCATTGGGGTGACACATTTCAAATCTCAAAAGGAAAGTGATCACAATGTTATACGACTGCCAAAACACTGAGAATCATGGCCCAGCCAAGATGACACACAATCTTAACCATCACAGTCATCCACGGGTGGACAGGTTTCAGTGGAGCTGAAAGTACCACTAGAAAAAAACAACACATACACAAGCCATCACAGTATGACAAATTGACAGACATGTGGTCGAGGACAGAAAGAAGGGGCTGAAACCAAAGAAGTAAGAGGAGCGACCCAGAGAAGTAGTTTGAATTTCTTTCTGACCTACTCCACACTGAAAGATTCCTGGGATGGCTGAGGTTTATGTCAAGGGTTTTAGGCAAGGATATTTCACAGAGGAGCTCTCCATGCTTCCCCCAAGTATTCTATCATCATTCTGAACACCTTCACTAAATTGAAGCTTCCAATTCACAAATAATGGCTGATAACTGAAAGGCAGAATCCACAGAGAGCTTGTCCATTGGCATGAATGTGCTTCAAGGTATTAATGAGGCAATAGCAATCCTTTCCTCTTTTAGAATGCTTGAACACACTGGCTTTTCTAAATGAGGTGTTCCATGGTGAAGGATAGCAAAGAGTAGGAGAGAGGGAGGCTGGAAGACTGAAAGTTCATTGAGCAGCTTGAAGCTGATGTGTCATTATTGAATTGTCTGCTATGACTACATTTTTGTTGAGATGGGGGTGGAGGTTATGTTCTTCAATACGAGCTATTTTTCTCTTTATTTGAGCTTGAATTTAGCATCCTTCCCTGGGTCTTATCTTCTGAGATTTGTTGGAATATATTCATTGGACGGGATACACATGGTGGATTGGAGACTCTCAAGGAAAGGGCAACAATTTTGCCCTTGAATATTTAACTTGATCCTTCCAGGGATTCTTTCTTTCCTGAGTAAGATACACCCAGGTGCTCTGGAATGACACCCAGGATTTCTTTCAGGGGACAGAACTTTTTGTGAAAAGCCTTCAAGCACACACATACATTCCAAGAAGCATTACCTAACATACCTTTAGACTGTAGCATTATGTGCAGGATACTCTTGATGGTATCTTCAGCATTCTTTCTTTGAGAGATTCAACCCACACTTATTGAGTACCTACTATGTGCTAGGCTCCATGCTTCACATTGGGGTACTACTGTGACCAAAGATCTTTCATTCTAGTGGGTGAAACAAACACCTAGGTTTTTCCATTGAGTACTCAAATGGAAAAGTCTGTTTGTTGGAATTGAACATTTTATGTTTAAATCCAAACAGTCACATATGTACAGATGCTGGTATTGCTCGTTTGAAGGAGCATGTAGGTCACGTTAGATTGTTATTGTTGTTAGCTGCAGTCAAGTCAGCTCCAACTCATGGCGACCCCATGAACAACAGAATGAAATGTTGCCCAGTCTTGTGCCATCTTCATGATTGTTACTATGCCTAATTCCACTGGCACAGTGGTTATGCACTCAGCTGCTAACTGAAAGGTTATAGGTTTGAATCTACCAGTTGCTCTGTGGAAGAAAGATGTGGCAGTCTGCTTCCATAAAGAGTTACAGGTTTGGAAACCCTATGACAGCAATTCTACTGTGTCCTATGGGGTTGCTAGGAGTTGAAATCCATTCAATAGCAATGGTTTTTGTTTGTGTTTTATATCTTTTGAGTGCCTTCCAACTTAGGAGGCTCATCTACCAGTACTGTATCAGGTAATATTCTGTTGTGATCCACAGGCTAATTTCATTGGCTAATTTTAGGAAGTAGATCACCAGGCCTTTCTTCATAGTTTCTCTTAGTCTGGAAGCTCTACTGAAACCTGCCCACCATAGGTGACCCTGTGGGTGTTTGAAGTACCAGTGGCATAGATTTCAACATCATAGCAACACGCAAGCCACCACAGTATGACAGATTGACAGAGAGGAGGTGGACATTAGGTAGGCTGACAAAACAATTAGTTGTTTTACTTTTCTTATTCCCATATTAGGTGTAATTCACCACAAGATCCCCTGACACTTAGGGCTTTTCTTTCCCATTTTGCAGCCATCTTATTTTTTTATTAGTAAATAATGAGGAGTTATCAGGTGAAGAATGACTGATTCATAATGTTACAGCACACTTGTTAATGAGCATTTTAATTCATGTCTATATCAAATCAAAGCAGTTAAAGGAAAATTTAGCAAAACTCTCTAATTATAGAAAACAGTAATATTTAAGGGATCTTCGGCTGCTGATAAATTCTTATAGTGTCACATAAATAATGCTTATAAATGCTTCAATGAATGTTAATGAATGTTGGTAGCACAGAGATTAGGAGGTAAAATTCTGCCTTGTAGAAATGAAGGATCAGCCTACGTTCCTATAACACAGGCATTTGTGGAACCAAACTGCATCCCTGTCACTTGCAGAGTTTCTGGAGTTTAATAGTGGTACGGGGTTATTTCATCTGAGTGGAAAAGCTCGGTTTAAGAAAGTAAGGAAGTGATGACATCCTTTTTGTCAACATACATGCATTAAAGGACAAAGTGGGTAAATCCCACCTTTGTCACCAACTGTGTGGTAAGGATCAGCATGAATCCAATCCCCCAGATATGGAGATGGATCCATTCCACATCTTTCCACTTCTCCATCTTCCTTCTCCCACCCAAGCATCACTCTCTCCAACCCTCGTCACCAGGAACTCTGTCGGAGCTCACAAGTTAGACAGTCACTGTCTTCAGACCAGCTGCCCATGCAGCCCTTCTCTGACCCTAGCGACTGGAGCTAAGTCAGAGCTCACAAGTTAAAAGGATATAGACCTTCAGGCTGCCAAATAGGCAGACCCCAGCCCTTGCTGGCTCTCACTGCCCCTTTGGGTTCGATAAGTCACTGGAATGTCTTATAGAATTCACAGAGAGTATACCATACTTAGAGTCCTGGTGGCACAGTGGTTAAGAACTCAGCTGCTAACCAAAAGGTCAGCAGTTTGAATCCACCAGTCAATCCTTGGAAACCCTATGGGGCAGTTCTACTCTGTCCTATAGGGTCACTATGAGTTGGAATAGACTTGAAGGCAAGGTTTTGTTTTTTTTTGCTTGTTTGTTTTATACCACACTTCAACTACAGATTACAACAAAAAAGGATACATATGAAGAGACACATAGGGTGAGGTCTGGGAAGGGTACCAGTGCAAATCTTCCATGTCCCAAGGGAACATGCTACCTTCCTGAGAACAGATGTTCTCACCAACCAGGAATCCCATCTGAGCCTTAGGGTTCCATGCTCTTATCAGCCTCCCCATGTGGTCATGATATATTACATCATGCCTCCCGAGACAAGTCAACATTGGAGCCCTAGGTGGTCTCTTGTCATTCCCCACTCGTTAGGCTCAGGTGTGGTCAGGCTCTCAGAAACCCAGGCAAGGGCCAAATTTCTTTCTGTACCTCACAATGCTCTTTCCCCCCGTTCTTCCTGCCAGGCTTCCCGGAGGATGCTGGATGATGAAATGACAGTCAGCCTTTCCCTGCCAAGCGAGTCCAGCATGTTCAACAATAACCGCTCCTCATCACCCAGTGAACAGGAGTCCAACTCAACTTATGATCGCATCTTTCCCCTTCGGCCTGACTACCAGGAGCCATCCAGGCTGATACGGAAACTCCCAGAATTTGCTCCAGGGGAGGAGGAGTCAGGTGAGGATGAAGGTGGGCAGGAAATTGAGGGAGAAGTCTTGACACTTGTTGTAAAGATATGACACTATTGTTCCTAGTCAACCAAATCTATTTTTAGTCTGTGCTAACTTCCTGAGAAGTTCTGGATTTGGTCTGCCTGCTTCTAGCCTAATCTGAGCACCCCTTCCCTATTATTGAACATAGCAGATGTTTGGAGGAGCCCAGATATTGGAAGAGAAAGAAAAAAATAAAAGGTGTTACTAGGGAGTTAATGTCAGAGGAACATAAGCTAGTCCGTCCTCCTCCTTTTACATGTGAGGTACAGATAGGATACTCACCCAACACCAAAAATTATTAGGGATAGATTCAGGACTAGAATTTCACATGGAAAAAAGTAAATGATGCTAAAAATATTCTGGAATTCCCATTTTTGTAGCCATCGAGATAACTGATTTATCTACCTTTTATTGGTTTCTCTTTGATAAACATTCATTAAAATAACACATGATTTTATTATGATTAAATATTTCTTGCCTTTTCTCAATAAAGGCATTGCTTTGGTAAGACAGTGCCAGTTGATCTAAACCCCAAATGTCCTTTAAAAAGTTCTGCAGAGTGACATCAGAAAGGAATGCTGGAGTCATCACTGAAGCTTGGAGCAGCTTGGCCATTAAGGTCAGCAACCTAAGAGTGACCCAAATCAGTAGAAGATGATTTCGTGATGTTCAGGAGGAGCTCAGCCTGAGCTAGCTGTAAAAGCAGATAGGACCCAATATGAGACCACAGGCTTTTCAAAGAAGGAGCTAGCCTAAAGGGGGATTCTTAGAAGGAAGAAAGGAAACTAACACGCATTTATCACTCAGTGGGTAGCAAATATTGAAGGAGCACATTGAACTCAGGAGATTTCACAGGGACAGTAAGAATAAAGGATACAAACTAATTTATTTCCTAGGCTAAACCAAAGTAATTCATCTATTCTCGGGAGTCCAAAACATCCCCCTACCCCCATATTTTAACATTTTGAAAGTTAGGGTATATCCTAAACCAGATTATGTACACTTGATATTAAAGCTTTTTTAAAAATAGACTTTATGTTTTAGAGTAGTTTTAGGTTTAGAGAAAAATTATGTAGAAAGTACTAAGAGTTCCCATACCCCTCAATCCCCTGCATATTGTTTCTCTTATCATTAACATCTTGCATCCCATGGTACATTGCTTACAATTAATCAGCCAATACTGATACATTATTATTAATTAGAGTCCACAGTTTACATTAGGGGTTTATTCTTTGTGTTATACGCGCTTACGAGTTTTGACAAGTGCATAATGTCATGTGTCCACCATTACAGTATCATGCAGCATAGTTTCACTGCCCTAAAAATGCCCTGTGCACCACCTGTTTGTTCCTTCCACCCTTGTCCTGAACCTCTAGTAACCACTGATCTTTTTACTGTCTTTCGTTTTGCCTTTTCCAGAATTTCATATAGTTGGAATTATGCATTTTTTAATCTGCAATCCAATTTTCTCATCTGTAAAGGGCAATGTAAGATTTCTAAATCTTTCAGTTCAATTATGCTAATCACCGTCCCATCCAGTGCCCCCATACCCACATTCACTTTCACAGATAAATCTTGAATCACTGAGGTCTGCACGCTAATCCTTACCCCCACCCCATACACTCTGAGATAGCCTCCTCCCTCCTCTTGTTTTAGCCAAATACCATCCTTCTTCAAGGCCATCATGTACATTTAATATGAAAGATTTTTCATCCTTAAATAGATTATTAAGTCAATGATAGTGTCTTAAAATTTAGGATATGTGGCATTAAACCTTTAATACTCCCACCCTTCCACAGCATAAACTTCCGACAGCTTCACCTAGTAGAGTGGTTTACAATTCTGCCATCTTAGGCAAGGAGGTGGTGAATGATCATGTATTTTGAGGAGAAAAATGGGAGACGAAGGGGTGGTCTGCTTTCTGAAGGCCACAAGGAAGAGTCTCCTGAGGAGGTAAAACCATTCTCCAAGAAAGAATGTCATGAAGTGAGTTAGACTGTTTTAGGGGTATGTTCTAGCCCTCCTGTCAGAATTTCTTCCTTGAAGAAAGATGCCCCTTGGAACGAGACTTACTGACCTCATCCTCCCAGGCTGCAGTGGCATTGTGAAGCCTATCCAGACAAATGGACCTGAGGGGGTGCCCCACTACGCAGAGGCAGACATTGTCAACCTCCAGGGAGTGACGGGAGGCAACACCTACTCCGTGCCTGCCGTTACCATGGACCTGCTCTCAGGAAAAGACGTGGCTGTGGAAGAGTTTCCCAGGAAACTCTTAGTCTTCAAGGAGAAGCTGGGAGAAGGCCAGTTTGGGGAGGTAAGTTGACCCTTTGAGTGCTGCCTTGTCTTTAGTAGCTCTTTCACAAGTGGACTCACAACTGACAAGCTCTTCCACTTGTCCCTCTTTGCATTGTCCATAGTATTGGTCAACCTCGTCTTTGTCAAACAGCTGTAGAGTTCCTGGGACTTCTGATTTCTATATAGGAGTTTTTAAAGCAGGCAAATCACTAGACTTCAGATACTCCGAAAAATACTCATTATTTTCAAAATTTGGTAATAAGTTGTAAAGGGTGGAGTCCCACAGATGTAATCATCCTTCCTGAACTGTCCAGGAACACCCTGCTGCTTGAAGCCACTTTGTTTTTCTCTCACTAATGAGAATTATATGTAAAACGGTCAAAAACAACCTCATCCCTGCCTTTTGTCCCTGAATCAGGCACCAGGGAATGAATTAACTAAGGTAAGGGAGAACACTCTTCTCAGTTGACCTTAGGAGGATGCATGTGGTCATTAGAGTTTCATTCTTACATTAGTCACATGAACTTTCTGAGAACTCAAGGCAATGAGTTAAGTGCCATGGGAACTCTTCAACACTGCCATCTAAACTCCAAATATAACTCTTAGTTTTGTAAGAACAGTGGTATTGGTTCCCAACATGGGTGGGATGCCCTTTGGTACGTTTGGTGTTGAAGGAGGTAAAGGGCCTCATGGTATTGCTCTGTGGTGCTATACGTACTAATTCTGACCCCCTGAGTTGAAAAATCAGGCTTAATATACTGTTACTGATACATAGGAGTCACCTAAAATGCTGATTCATATGAAGGGATTAATCTTATAGGGGAAGTTGCTTTATGCTTAGTATAATCCAGTAACTATAAACTTCCTTGAATCAAAGATCAAACATCTATACTGAACGTTATTTTATAGTGGGCTATGCTGTAATAAAATACTGTGTTAGGTTCATTCATTCACTTATTCATCCTCTAATCAATGTGTATTTGTTTTATAAGGCAGTAACATCATATTAGCTGGGTGCTTTATCACTGTTTTTATCAATTATTTGAATCAATGATATGTTACACATATCTCCTTATTGGTCTTCTGATTATTTTGTCTGAAGTTACAAGAGTTAGTTTATCTCCAGGAAATGCCCAGCAAGAGTACTGATACATCTTCAGGAGAAATGATGATGCTGAGACTAGATGACTTTTGTCTAGGTTCATCTCTGTGAAGTGGAGGGAATGGAAAAATTCAAAGATGAAGATTTTGCCCTAGATGTCAGTGCCAACGAGCCTGTCCTGGTGGCTGTGAAAATGCTCCGAGCAGATGCCAACAAGAATGCCAGGTCTGTGGTCTTCATTTTGAATTTTCCTTTGTGCATTTCATCTTTAACACCAAGAGTACTCCTGGACACTTCTGAACAATTTTTTCTTTTGAGATGGTAAGGTGTGGAAGCTTGTCTGGTGTTTCTGTTGTTATGTTTTATTTTTCTGATGGAATCTGCAGTCCCCATCTTTGTTCTCCACCTCTCTCAAACACATATGTGTATTTTCCATTTGTTCTCCCTCTGTCTCAAACACATATGTATATTTTCCATTTGTTCTCCATCTCTCTCAAACACGTATGTATATTTTCCATTTGTTCTCCATCTCTCTCAAACATGTATGTATATTTCCCATTCTATTTCCTACTTATTTATGGTGCTTCCTAATCTCCTTTGTATAGCACCACACTTCTCAACATACACAATAGTCTAGATATTTCTTCAACCATTATATATAGACATACTCCTGCATGTCATTACCTCCTTCTGACAAACTTTTTGCAATCACACACATCTTTCTTGCTAAGCCTCTTCCATTCTTTTTACTTTTCTATTTACTTTCTCATCTTTTTTTTTTTTTTCTCTTTATGCTCCTTTTCATCTATGTCCAGCAACCCCCAAAATGAGAAGCTATCTCTACTTGGATAACTACCCATGGAGCTCAAAGCAAAAGGATCCACAGTCCTTTAGCAGTTTTTCCAACTGGCTAATAATATCTTGGATCCTTTACTACATAAATTGCAGTTCCCAACCATACTCCGTTGTCTGACAGCCTTTTCATTACGGTAATGGTGAGTTAATCCTCACCCAGAGAGGCATGCTGGTTGAAAGCTGGTTGTATGTGTCTCAGAGAAATCTGCACAAATGGGTAACATAAGCATTTTCCCATTCGTATTGGCTCGATTTGCCTCACTGATATTCAAAGTGGGAGAAAGTTTATTATTGCTATTCCCCAAAAGATCATAAATTCCAAAAAATGGTAATAGAGTTTCATTAGAGGTATTGCAAGTGGCAGAATATGGTACAAAGACGGGAGAGAGGTGAGGAAATGAAATTACGGAGGTTTTAGAATTTTAACTGCGGGAATTTCAAGCTTCAGGATATTCGTATGAATGAAAAGTGACACCCTCTGGGTCCCATAGAGAGATGGAGTATTCCTAATATTAATCTTGGCTCATTATTGAAGAAAGTGTCAAAGAGAAACAAACTGATAAAGCCTTTACCCATGGTTTTGGCTGGTGAGGGTTGGTGTGCCTGCACCTGTGTGTTCTTCCCCCTCTTGATTCTAACTCCGGCAACCTCTGGGTTTATTTATGCTGTGTCCTCCAAAGGAATGATTTTCTTAAGGAGATAAAGATCATGTCCCGGCTCAAGGACCCAAACATCATCCGCCTCTTAGCTGTGTGCATCATCGATGACCCCCTCTGCATGATCACTGAGTACATGGAGAATGGAGACCTCAATCAGTTTCTCTCCCGCCACGAGCCCCCCAGTTCTTCCTACGGCAATGTACCCACTGTCAGGTAAATAAACTAGGTCTTCTATCTCTTCCCTATGTTCATGAGACTAGCCTGGGCTCTGAACATGGGGAGCCGTAAACCTGAAAGTCTATCAACGTTCTGGTACAATGAGGGTGGACCGAGGGTCAGAGAAAATGGAGCAGCTACCCTTTGAAGGAATGCAAAGAGATTCATTACAACTAGAAAGGGGGTATTGAGGTTTTAGGATGTGTACCTTTCATGGCTTTGTTTCCATAGTCTACATTTTTACTTTTATATTTCCTTAGTTACACAAACCTGAAGTTTATGGCTACCCAGATTGCTTCTGGCATGAAATACCTTTCCTCTCTTAATTTTGTCCATCGAGATCTGGCCACACGAAACTGTTTAGTGGGTAAAAACTATACCATCAAGATAGCTGACTTCGGAATGAGCAGGAACCTGTACAGTGGTGATTACTACCGGATCCAGGGCCGGGCAGTGCTCCCTATTCGCTGGATGTCTTGGGAGAGCATCTTGCTGGTGAGTTCCAAGCATTTTCAAGCTGTAATCTAGCGCCCAACATGTAGGCAGGCAGGCAGGCACACATAGCATATAGGGACAAACCTAAGATGGCGGAAGACAAACTCAACGGACCTTGATGCTTGCTCTGCCTTGAGAGGATTTTCTTAGTGTATTATTATTATTATTATTGTCTCTAATACTTGCTTAATTTTGCTGATAAAAGATAACACACTCAATATAGAAAATATAGGGAAGAAAGTTTAAAAAGTACATCCATAATGATAAGGAATTTAGTATTTTTTTCCCTCTACCCTTTCCACCTACTCATTGTTCTTAATTAATTTAAGGTATTAAAATTCTTATCATTTAAAGAAATGTTATACACACAAATACTTGTCTCCTGTATTAATTTAATAACCATGTTTCTAATTATTTAGATTGATCTCTATATTTTGCCACTATTTCATTTTTTTTTTTTTTGTTATAAGTTCATCATCCTTATAATTTTTATTCAATTCTTGATGTTCTGGACCCTGATGGAATAATTTTTTCCAAATGGCTCCCTCAGAGATATATTTATAACCATGCATACCTGAGACTTTAAAAAATCTGTTATTTTTTCTGTTGTTGAAAATATACATAGCAGAACATTTACCAATTCAATAATTTCCACATGTACAATTCAGTAACATTGATTACATTCTTCAAGTTGTGCAACCATTCTCACCCTCCTTTTCCAAATTGTTCCTCCCCTATTACCATAAACTCACTGCCCCCTAAGCTTTCTATCTAACCTTTCAAGTTGCTGTTGTCAATTTCGTACAGTTCTTTAAAAGAGCACAATGTTCAAGGCAGACATCCTTTACTAATCAAGCTAAACTACTGTTCAGTTTTAAGAAGAATTTAGGGGACATTTTTGCTTTAAGGTTTAAAGACTATCTCAGGGCAATAGTTTTGGGAGTGGGAGGAATTCATTCAGTCTCAATAGCTCCAGAAGTTCTGGATTCCGTAAGAATTTGAAATTCTGTTCCACATTTTACCCTGATTTGATCAGGATTCTTCTACAGAATCGTTGATCAAAATGTTATCTGAGACTTTTTACTGTTGATTTTACAACCATTTAGCTGATTTATAGAATTATTAGACTATAAACTTCTACTTCCAATAATTCAATATACATGTAATGTTTTGTATTTTGTCATTTACTGTTGCAGAGAAAAGCTGAGACCAATCCAGTCTTGTTCATTTGTGGTTAATGGCTTTATTTCCTGTGCTCATGTTCTTATAGAATTCATGAATTAATTATGAAATTAAAAAAAAAAAAGAATAGTCACTCCATTTCTTATCCAAGATAGCCACTATTAATATTTTGGTACATTTTCCTTGAGGGTTTGTGTGTGTGTGTACACCTTCTCCACACTTATCGGCTGTCTCGTTATCACCTTCTCCACACTTACTGACTGTCTCATTATCCAACATTTTGCATTTATGACAACAGTAAAAAAATCTATCTGACTGTTCTGCACATTAATGATGTATTTCTGGCAGTAACAAACACCAAGATGTGAGGCAAGAGTAATGCTGGCTTTGATGGTTAAGGTTATGTGTCAACTTGGCTGCGCCATGATTCTCAGTGGTTTGGCAGTTATGTAAGGATGTAGTCGCCCTCCATTTTTGCATAACACCGATTTCACATTACCACCTGGTCTTTGGAACCTAACCATGTCGACAAGTGGGAAGGTGTATTTCTGTATATATATTATTTATATTACATAATTGGGATAATACTATGAACATAAAATTATCTATTTTTTACTAGAATTTTATCATTAGCATTTTCTAGGTCATTAAACATTCTTTAAAAACATGATTTTAGTGGCTGCACAATATTCCATTGTGTGGATGTGTCTTATAATTTAATAATGTCTCCATACTTGTTGTTTAAGTACTTTCCAATTTCTTCCTGTTACAAATGACACTGTGATATACACCAGTTTATGTAAATCCTTATAAAGATATTTATCATGACTATATACATGAATTGTATATTTTACCATTTATAATGTGATAACTAGGCATTGCTCCCTCTTAAGGTATTATATGGCATTAAAAAAAGACTTAGATTCAGAGGATCTTGCTTTGAATACTAGTTTTTCCATTACTAATGGACTTATAATCCAG
The DNA here is from genome assembly GCA_030035585.1 of Dugong dugon. Classification (NCBI taxonomy): domain Eukaryota; kingdom Metazoa; phylum Chordata; class Mammalia; order Sirenia; family Dugongidae; genus Dugong; species Dugong dugon. Next base: position 180,415,908 of record CM057462.1, on the reverse strand, counting down.
GAAAATTTAGTAAACTTTCCCTGTTTCACTTTTCTAATCTGAACAATAAGGATAAATAATATCATCTACCTCACAGGGTTGCTAAGTTGATTCAATAAAAATGCAGAAAACGAGAGGTGGTCCAAGATGGTGGAGGAGTTAGAGGATTCATAAGGCCCAAAAAAACAAGTGAATCAGATATAGATGAAAACTTAGGAACCCTAAGCATCAAAGAAAAGACTGAAGAATCACACTGACCAGCAAGAGGAAGGAAAGACAATACAAAAACAGCAGAAATGGAGAATTTTGTATCACTGGCACCCTGCTAGCCGAACCTGAACAGCACAGACATACTGAGACAAAGCAAGCAGCGTTCCCAGCTGAAACCCCCATTATCTGGTACAGCCAAGCAGGAGCAACTCTGCACTCATGTCCAGAGCCAGAAGGAGTGCTTCCTGCCCTGTGAAAATCAAGTGCATGCACACCACTCACCATATTCAACCCAGCCCCCCATGCTGGAGGTATGTGGGCTTGTGGGGTGCCCCTACTCTCCTCACTTATCCCCCTCCATGCTTGTGGGTGCAGTCTGTTGGCTCTCACCACCACCCTGTCACCCAACCTGGGGGCCTATGGTCTGGAGGTGCCCATCCCTTCACTCAGCCACTCATGTTGGAGGCTCATGGTCCTGAACTGCCTTCTGCTCCCTCCAATTATCTGCACAGGTGCCCTGCTAACTGAGCCTGCACAGCACGGCCATACTGAGACAAACAAGCAGCATGCCCAGCTGAAAGACCCATGACCTGGTGCAGCCAAGCAGGAGTAACACGGTACTCACAGCCAGAGCCAGGCAGAAGTGCTTCTTGCTCTGCAAAAAATCAGATGCATGCACCCCACTCACCGCGCCCATCCCAACCACTGCGCTAGAGGTATGTGGGTTTATGGAGTGCCTCCACCCTCCTCGCCCATCCTCCCTCCCCACTCAAGAGCACAGGCCAGCATAACCCTGATACCAAAGCCAGGCAAAGACACCACAAAAAAGAAAACTACAAACCAATATCCCTCATGAATATGGACACAAAAATTACCAACAAAATTCTAGCCAATGGAATTCAACAGCATATCAAAAAATATAATACATCATGACCAAGCGGGATTTATATGAGGTATGCAAGGAGGGTTCCACATTAGAAAATCAATCAGTGTAATCCACCACATAAATAAAACAAAAGAATCACATGATCATCTCAATCGACGCAGAAAAGGCATTTGATAAAGTCCAATGCCCATTCCTGATAGAAGTTCTCAGTAAAATAGGAATAGAAGGGAAATTCCTCAACATAATAAAAGACATTTATACAAACCCAACAGCCAACATTATTCTCAATGGAGAGAGACTGAAAGCGTACCTCTTGTAAATGAGTACCTGACAAGGATGCCGTTTATCACCACTCTTATTCAACATGGTGCTAGATGTTCTATCTAAAGCAATAAGGCAAGAAAAAGAAATAAAGGGCATACAAATTGTTAAGGAAGTAGTAAAATTTTCCCTATTTGCAGATGATATGATCCTATACATAGAAAACCCCAAAGAGTCCACAAGAAAGCTACTGGAACTAATAGAAGGATTCAGCAAAGTCGCACGATACAGGATCAAACATACAAAAATCTATTGGATTCCTCTACATCAACAAAGAGAACTTCGAAAAGGAAATCAGGAAAACAATACCAATTACAATAGCCCCCCAAAAGATAAAATACTTAGGAATAAATCTAACCAGGGATGTACACCTATACAGAGAAAACTACAAAACACTACTGCAAGAAACCAAAAGAGACCTACATAAATGGAAAAACATACCATGCTTATGGATAGGAAGACTCAACATTGTGAAAAGGTCAATACTACCCAAAGCAATCTACAGATATAATGCAATCCTGATCCAAGTTTCAACAGCATTCTTTAACAAGATGGAAAAACTAATCACCAACTTTATATGGAAAGGAAAGAGACCCTGGATAAGTAAACCACTACTGAAGAAGAACAAAGTAGGAGGCTTCACACTACTGGATCTTAGAACATACTATATAGCCACAGTAGTCAAAATGGCCTGGTACTGGTACAACGACAGACACATAGACCAATGGGACAAAACTGAGAACTCAGATGTAAAACCATCCACCTATGGGTAGCTGATGGCCATTAAATGGGGAAAAGTCAGTCTCTTTAACAAATAGTGCTGGCAAAACTGGATATCCATCTGTTAAAAAATGAAAACAGGCCCCATTCCTCACACTGCACAAAAAAAAAACTAACTCAAAATGGATCAAATACCTAAATATAAAATCTGAAACTATAAAGATCATGGAAGAAAAAATAAGGACAACTCTAAGGCCCTAATATATGGTACAAATAGAATACCAAACATAACTAAACATGCACAAGCAGCACAAGATGAACTAGATAACTGAGACCTTCTAAAAATTAAACACTTATGCTCTTCAAAAGTCTTCTCCAAAAGAGTAAAAAGAGAATTTAGAGACTGAGAAAAAAAATTTTGGCTACAACATACCCAGCAAAGGTCTAATGTCTAAAATCTATAGAAAACATCAACACCTCAACAACAAAAAGACAAACAACCCAATTAAAAAATGGGCAAAGGATATGAACAGACATTTCACCAAAGAAAACATCCAGACTGCTAACAAACACATTAAGAAATCCTCGTGATCATTAGACATTAGAGAGTTGCAAATCAAAACTATAATGAGATACCATCTCACCCAGATGTTACTGGCAGTAATCAAAACAAACAGAAACTAACAAATGTTGGAGAGGTTGTGGAGAGATTAGAACTATTATACACTGCTGGTGGGAATGTAAAATGATACAACCACTTTAGAAAATGGTATGGAGCTTCCTCAAAACGCTAGAAATAGAAATACCATATGACTCAGCAATACCACTTGTAAGTATATACTCTAAGGCAATAAGAGCCTTGACATGAATAGATATATGCACAGCCAGTTTCACTGCAGTGTTATTCACAATAGCAAGAAGATGGAAACAACCTAAGTGCCCATAACAGAAGAATGGGTCGACAAACCGTGGTACATACACACAATGGAACACTATATGATAAAGAATAATGACAAATATGTGAAACATCTCACAACGTGGATGAATTTGGAGGACATTATGCCGAGTGAAAGAAGTCAATCACAAAGGGGCAAATATTGTATGAGACCACTATTATAAAGAAACAAGAAAAGATTTACACATGGGAAAAAAACAAACTTTCTTTGGTGGTTACCAGGGATAGATAGAAGGCACGTCAATTTTGGTGAAGGAAAAGGTCATACATAATATGAAGGAAGTCAGGAAAACATGACCAAGGCATGGAAGGACGCTGAGAGGAATGCAAGAACAAAGGGCAACAACAGTAATTACTATAGCATAGATAATCCTGCAACAATAGTATTAACAAACACTAATTTCCAAATGGATATATAGCTAGATAGATATGAAAAGAGGTGTAGGAGGGTATAAACGAACACACCTATCTGCAGATATAGGTCTGGTGGTGGATATTTCTACATAAGTAATTGTAGGTGATGCTTATGTATCAATATAGACAGTACAGCACACAAGGGCCACAGTCAGGGTAACTTCTTAGACATAACCAAATGCCTCGTGGGATGAACTTCCCAGGCTTGAAGGTGAAGGACCATAGAGTTGGGGGACATCTACATCAACTGGTACAACATAGTTTATAAAGACAAAGTTCCGCATCCTACTGTGGTAAGTAGTGTCTGGGGTCTTAAAAGCTTGCGAGTGGCCATCTAAGATACAACTATTGGTCTCCTACTAACCGGAGCAAAAGAGAATTGAGACAACCAAAGCCCCAAAGGAGCAATTAGCCCAAAGGACAAATGGACCACATGAACCACAGCCTACACGATCCCAAGATAAGAAGAACTAGATGGTACCTGGATACCACTACTGACCGCTCTGACTAGGATCACAACAGAGGGTACCGGACGAAGTGGGGGAAAATTGCAAATTTTCAAATTCACAAAAAAGACCAGACTTATTGGTCTGATAGAGACTGGAGGAACCCCCGAGACTATGGCCTAAGACACACTTCGAGCTGGAACTGAAGCCATTACTGGAGACCACCCATCATCCAAACCATAGACAGGCCCATAAAATAAACAACAATACCTGAGAGGAATGTGTTCCTTAGAACAATCTATTATATGAGGTCAGAAGGGCAACATTTGCCCAAAAGCAAAGATGAGAAGGCAGGAAGGGGTAGCAATTCAGGACAAAAAGAAACGGGGAACCTAAGATAAAAACGGGAGGAGGGTAGGCACATTGTGGGGAATGGAACCAATGTCATGGAGCACTTTGTGTACAAACTATTGAATGGGAAACTAACTTGCTATGTAAGCTTTCACCCACTGCACAATAAAAAATTTAAAAGATGCAGAAAATATTTAATGCATGTTAATTACATCTGAATCTCATTGCTGGTTGTTAAAGTCCACTTTTCCAGACTGTAACTGTCACTCAACAGGGAAGTGAGAGTCCTGGATTTACCAAGGGATTTATTCTAGGCACTTAAATCAGATTACATTATCTCTAACATAAAGGCATTCTAATTCTGCTTTTCCCTGGGGCATTTTCCCAAGGCTACTCTGGAGCCTAGAGACTGACCTTCTAACACTAAATTGGAGAGTCACATACCTTATGGCTGTTTCGCTTTCAGCCCTTGGATCTCATCTTCCAGAGAAGCGCCTATATTGAGATGATGGGGATGAGAGAATGGACTGTTCTTGGTGCCAAAACATCGTGTTGTAGTTTCTAGATCTTCTATGCATATCTTTGCAGTTTCAGGGGGATATCTTGGTCAGGGGAAGGGGGATAACTCCAGATTATGAAAATCTAACCTAGTCTTGTGCACAGGTCACTCTCATTTTCCCTTATTTTCCTTACCTAAATAGGGCAAATTCACTACAGCAAGTGATGTGTGGGCCTTCGGGGTAACGCTGTGGGAGACTTTCACCTTTTGCCAGGAGCAGCCCTATTCCCAGCTGTCAGATGAACAGGTCATCGAGAATACTGGAGAGTTCTTCAGAGACCAAGGGAGGCAGGTAGGAACTGTTGAGAATGGATGGATGTGGGCTTGGGTGCTCTTGGGGGAGAAAGAAAGAGAAATTCTGATTTAGCAGGATCAGCCTGAACTGGAAGATGGGCTACTTGGATGGTAGTTATTTGTCACTAATTATTTGAATCATGTGAATGACCTAGGCCCCCCTAGGGGCTCATCAAACCCCCTCCTGCCCCCCAGATCAAAGTTAGTAGGAAATAAAATCCCTGAGCTCATATTTTGTCTATTTCTTGGTCTAGACTGTGTGGTTTGTCTTCCTAGTTCAAAATACATTTAAATATATATATATATATATATGTGAACAAAAATATAACCTAAAAAACTGCCTAAGGGATTTATTAGCATTAGTTAAAAACGGCACCTTAATATAAGATACGGTGTTGACTTGGACTGTGTAGCAACGTTGCTAGACTTGTAAATCCAAAGGTGGTTTGGTGCATCCTGGATAAACTGCTCCTGGAAGGCACTGCTGGCCCAGCTTACCTGGCTTCTCAGGACTCAGGGAAAGCTGGGTTTCCAAGCTGACAAGGAATTTCAATTCCCAGCCAAGATACTCCAAGGTTTCTCTGGGTGGCTCAATTTTTAAAGTTCCTGTGAGGTCTGGGATTTAAAGCTTGCTAGTGGCTGGGGCTCTAAACTTCCCCAAACTGGCCTGGTTGCAGCACGCCCTTGGAGTGTGGCCTCTCAAGTAGGAAAATGATAACAAGTGGGGAGAGGGGAGAAAGCTCTTGCAGAAAATAAAAAGTGGATCTTTGGTGGCTTTAATAAGTCCAAGCAAGCAAAAGACAAGGAAGTAGTGGGAGATAATGCAATATCCAGATTAAAATAAGAGGAGGGTCCTGGAACTTAATTCTATCTTAATATTTTACCGTGGGTATTTTGGTAGCAGGTGGTTTAAATTATCTATCTTGGTTATGAGGTAACTACTTTCTTACTGTGGCAAAGGGCAAATTTATTCCAGTGTGCATGAAATAAGAGAGTGGACCAAGGAAAAATGTTTATTTTTTGTTGGTTTTTTTCTTAGACTAATACCTCCCAGCTCAGGGCCACCCATAAAAAAACCCATGGCCAATAGAAAATAGAAAATGTAATCTTATTCACCATAATAATGGCCCCAATTTGAGTATATTCTGGAACTGTAGGCAAAGGGGGGAATATTACAAGCCTTTTAGTATCCCTCAACTTATTATTTAGTGACCGAAACCCTACAGGGAAACAAATGGTTACATAGGCAAAATTAGACTACCAAACATTCAGCATATCCTTTTTTCCCACTTTATGTCCACGGTCTGCTTTGCATTAAAAATATTATTGATATGCCTTTTTACTTAGCACAAAAAGTTACATACTAATTATTCAAATATTACGCTATTCAATTCCACAAGAAAACAGGTTGTAACATTTTAGTGGAAGTTTTCTTTTTGTTTAAATAATCACTTTAAAATGGTCTACCATTTTCACCTTCACTAAACATACATTTTGATCGACTACCGTATCGTTGAGTACTGAAGTCAAATACTTCACTAAAGCCAAGGTCAAAGCTGAAGAAACTTCTCACCCATAAGTATAAATTTTTATCAACAAAATTAGTAAATTCAATGCATTAACTTATTAAACACAACATGAAATTTACTATTACCTTTTAAATTACTATTAAATTTTATCGTTAACATTTCAGTATTCAAGTTTTAAAAGTTTGACATTAGAGTGTGGGAACAGTAATTTCTCAGCACTGTTAGCTTCCAGATTGTATGATCCAATTCATTTTCAAATTCACAGTTAATGATATTACCAACTTACTGCTCATAGCAGATATAATGCAGAAGAAACTTTCCAATAACATGAGTTCTAGGAGGAATTTCATACGAGGAGTCATAGCTTAGGCAAATCTTAAATTCTTTGTCTTCAACTGAAAGTACCTGGAGGTCTATGGCAACAATTACAATTTTTTAAAAAATGTACTTGACATGTTTGCTTTTATCTTCACAAGATGTGAGGAATTCCCCGACAGCACTTTTCTTGAAAGCTTATGACCCAGATGAAATTAAATAACTAAAAATAGTTTTTAAAGCTTATTTTGTTTAATGCTATGAAAAGTAATGAAATTCTACAAGCGTAAGATTTATCATGAAATGTAATTTCAATTCTTTGCCAAGCTTATAAGATTTTGAAAAAGACCACCTTAATAATTTATTTAACATTTAAATTTTATTGATATCTGTTGGCTCAAAATGGATACATATAATATTCTTTCTAAAGTTACTGAGTGCACACCCCAGAAAGAGTTCACTAGTTTTACGTTTCACCGGCCGTATATTACTTATTATCCTGTACCATTATTTACATTGGTAATATTTTCTTTTAAATGCTTAGTATCTTATAGGCATACTCACTTGTAACATACTGGGTTAAGGCTTGTCAGATATAATCAGATATTCCAAAAGAAGTCAGAGTTATTTGCCTTTTTAAGAGTTGATGGACAGAAAGAATAAGCAAACTCTGGGAAAAGCCCAGCTCCTATGATGCATAATATAGGCAGGCGTTGGGGTGGGAAAACGCAGGGCCAGGGGATACTGGTTAATGATTAACCAGCTGCAGATGTTGTACCAACAAAGGCAATAGATGGTTCCGTGGTTCAGAAACCTGTCAATATATCAGGGTATTCAGAAATGTAGGTAAGGAGATAATAGCAATTGACGATAGGCAGCAGGAGTTTTGACCCGGTTCTGCTGACTTGGTTGTCAGCTCGTGGAAGCTCTGAAGGAGCCCTGGTAATGCAGTGGTTAAGTGCTCTGCTGCTAACCAAAAGGTTGGCAGTTGGAACCCACCAGCTATTCTGTGGGAGAATGATGTGGCAGTCTGCTTCTGTGAAGATTATAGCCTTGAAAACCCTACGGGCAGTACTACTCTGTCCTATAGGGTTGCTGAGTCAGAATCGACTCGATGGTACCAGGTTTGATTTCTGGTTTGGTTGGGGAAGCTCTGTACGTTCATACTATGATCCAGCCAGTAACTGAGGATTTAGGAGTAGAAACAAACATAGCCTTAGACTGGAATTTGGGACAGGGCTATGTTGTTGTTGTTGTTAGGTGCCGTCTAGTTGATTGTGTCTCATAGTGACCCTATGTATAGCAGAACGAAATGCTGCCTGGTCCTGCTCTAATCGTCACAATTGTTGCTATGTTTGAGGCCATTGTTGCAGCCACTGTGTCAATTCATCTCCTTGACGGGCCTTGCTTTTTTTTGCAGACCCTCTACTTCACCAAGTATGAATGATGTCCTTCTCCAGGGACTGGCCACCCCTGATAACATGTTCAAAGTACATAAGACAAAGTCTTGCCCATCCTCGCTTCTAAGGAGCATTCTAGCTGTACTTCTTCTAAGGCAGATTTGTTCCTTCTTTCAGCAGTCCATGGTATAGATGGGGTAAATGTACAGATGCTGGTACAGAATGCAAATAGAAATTCAATTTCCTCTAGACAGGGCTAGTACAGAGGAGGGGGACACAGAGAAAACTATGCTTAAGGACTACATGGGCACATTCCATAATCCCAGGATCTGCATCTGACTTGAGATTTTATTCCTGTCAAGGAGCTGAGGCAACTAATATACTTTCTGCCATGGCCCTGATTGATTCAGCCAATATAAGCCTCAACATAGATGGGCCATCAGGAAATCCTGCTCTGGAGAACTAGGGAAGAAAAAAACAAACAAAAAAAAAATCACCAAACCCACTGCCATCGAGTCAATTCTGACTCATAGGGACCCTATAGGGCAGAGTAGAACTGCCCCACAGGGTTTCCAAGGAATGGCTAGTGGACTCGAACTGCTGAGTTTTGGTTATCAGCCTAGAACTTAACCATTGCGCCACCAGAAGACAAACGAAGGGGAAATAGGAAAGGCATTGCTATCGTTTAGAACGCTCATGACTAGGGATCATAGATTACACATCCATTTCAGTTTTCAATTTAAGAAAGTGGGGAGGGAGTAAATCAAACCATAATGCAGTGACTCTTCCTTCTTTCTCCTCTTCTTAATACTCTTTTTTTGTTTTTGTTTCCAAAGACTTACCTCCCTCAGCCTGCCATTTGCCCTGACTCTGTGTATAAGCTGATGCTCAGCTGCTGGAGAAGAGAAACCAAACACCGCCCCTCGTTCCAGGAAATCCACCTTCTGCTCCTTCAACAAGGGGACGAGTGAAGCCATCAATGCTGGCAACATTTCGACAGCCCTGGTCCCCCTCACAAGACCTACCACTCACCCACACCTAAGCCACTCCATCTGGACACTTAAAGGACCTGAGAGACTGAGGCTTGTTTGCTTTGTGTTCCTTCTGTCCCTTTCCATCCCCCACTCCACTCTTCCTCTTCCAACACTATATCCTTTTTTTTTACATTAAAGAACTGACAAAAAAAAAAAAAAGCCTAGGGCAGAGAAAAATCTAGTAAAAGAAATCTTACTTGATATACCAAAATGCTGGATAGCAAAGGCTAGGATATTCAGATAATTTATAAAGGTTAAATATGCTTGTGTTTATAAATGTGCAGATTCTACAATTTTTTTTCCATGTCACTCACTCTTTAAAACGTATTTTCAGAGAGAGACACTTGAAGGATACTAATGTCTGGGGAAACATAAGATTAGGCTTAGGGAAAACACTTGGTAGGTGTGGAGAACCTGGGGAAACTGTAGTCAGCAACTAACTACAGGAAGATTCCTAATTTGGCCTTGGACAAGTCTCTGAACCTCTCTCTGCATTTCCCCAGCTTCTGTGGAATGGATGTTTCGTTCATTCATGGGCAGGGGTCCAGGTTGGGGTCCATATATGAAATATAGGGGATGTGGATAGGAAAGAATGTCTGCTATGAGGCTGTATAAAGGAGAATCACCATTCATTAAAAAAAAAAAAAAAAAACAATACAACAACAAAAAGTACTTTATGCATGAAAGGGTTCTTAAATAGAGAACGCACGTAGGAAAGGAGGTCTACAAAGGCCAGGTAACAGGTATGCTATTCATCTGTGATGGCTGCAGAAGGTCCTTCTCTTTGTCTTGCTCAGACATTTTGAAGTGTGTTTTAGTGGGCACCTAATTTTTGAATCAGTAAAGACTGATATGTTGACATCTTTATCCTACGCCCTCTGGCTCATCTTCTCCAAATCTTCTGGCTCTTTTAATGGATAAAGCCTTGGTGGGCCTCATGGGCTGAGGGCTGAATTTTTTAGGCATAAATATCTGAAGGCTGTGTACAGTAGGGAATAGGTCTGTTCTGAGTGTCCCCAAAGTGTTGATCTAAAAGCAATGGGGAGAAGTTAGAGGGAGACTGATTTTCACTCCCTATGAAGGAAAACACAGCCAGAGTCAGAGCATACAAGGATGAATGGGCCATCTCCAGAGATGGGGAGTCCTTTGTCACTGAAGAAGTTCAGATATAGGCTAGAGAACTATGCAAGAAAGATGTAGGTTTTCAAACACAAGCTAGGTTGTTGTATGAGATAATATTTAATGTCCTTCTAACCTGAGAGTCTTTGATTCCAGAGAGGCAAGGAGTGAGAATGATAAGGAAAGTCAGCCACTGGTCTATTTAATATACATATGCTCTTGCCACCTCTTCAGAGATGACTTGACCAACAGAAAAGAGCATGAGGCTCTGGTTTCTTTTCCTCCAGAATGCATGGAAATGGATACAGTGTCAAGTAATAGTGCCCTTAGAATGGATTCTGAGCTTTCACACTCTACATATCCTCAGATTCAGTAGGAAGCAGGAGAAGGGAACCCTTAATTCCTGCTGAGGAGAAACAAGAAAGGATTACAGAATAAATTACCCAAAGTGAGAAGAAATAGTCTTGACCCTTATGTCTGCTTCTGTTGCTCTCACCCAGTCTACCTTCTACACAGCCTCTCAGGAACTTGTTTCTCTCTGTTCAGCCTTTAGTATTGCCCAGACCACTACAGAAGCATAAATCCCAAGTCCCCAAGATTCATTTTGCAGATCTGCAAATAGCCTTTCCTCATAGTTGTCTTATGACTCTGGGCTTTATTTCTTCCCAGGGGTAACTTTGGAGACACCACTGGTTTGGGAGTTTCGATCCTATTTCTGCTGCAAGCCAAGTGTGTCATCATGGGCAAGTCATGTTGCCTCTCTGGGCTTTTGTTTCCTTATCTATAAAATGTAAAATTAGGTTAGCTGGTCTTGAAGTCTCTTCTAGCTCTGATATGGTTCAATACTACCTGGACAATTGGATTTACAACTGATGTGGATTCAGTTATCTGGTCATCTCCTGCCTTGAAATTTTGGTTATGGGCCAACAAAAGAGATTATGGGGGGAAGTCACTGTAATAGTATCACCTACCATTTATACAGTGCTTTAAAGTTTACCAGGTGCTTTCCTATACATATGTCATTTGATAATGCACAGGGCCAGGCATGTTCTCTTATACCTTGGTTCCTGCCACGCTCTGCTCTCAAGATAAGTGTTAAAGTCATTAGAATTAACAGGACTCAAAATCAGCCCCTGTAGCCTATTCTCCTTTATCCATATACTTCTAGTAGGACTACATCCAGACCATGCCATGACTTCTTATGTGGCAAGAGAAAATAATATCATTTCCCCTTCTTTTGCCCACCATCTCCCCACTTGTTTTTTGATTCTGCCTCAATTCACTATGCTGCACGATCCAATATAAAAAAAAAAAAAAAAAAATCATGTTTAAAATGAACTTAATACGTCTGATTTCCCTGGCCTTGAGTTATAGAAGTAATCTATTTCAGGTGGCTACCAGATATGTATTATCATGTAAACTTACCCTTTTCTGGGATAAGAAAGGCTTCAACTTCTGGCACTGAGATCTTTGTATTACAGACACAAGATTAACCTGTAGCCTAGTCACACCTATAGTGTTTAGCAGCACAAATCTAAGAGGCCTAACAGAGCTTAGTATGTAGAATTTAAAAGTAGCTCAGAAGTTAAGAATTATTTGGAAAAAAGAGGTAGGAAAAAGGATGCAAAAACTGTGGGGTCTTGTCACCTTTGTAATAAGCCATCCTCTTCATGACATATGTGAAATACTCTTATGTCCAGATTGTGTTTTTGGATTGTCAGATCTGAACTTATACTTTTGCTGGTCAATGAGATTATAGCTAGGTCCAAATCTCAATGAGCTGTCCAGGCACATATGTGAACAGAAAAGATGTGGAACAGAAAGAGGCTCCCAAGGGAAAAATATTAAGTACCTGTGTATTCTAGACTACTTTGAGTGCTGGGGATAATGGTGGTTAAGAAGACATTAACTCCGCCTGAACTAGCCTTGGTTTTCCAAGTGCTGCTTTGGAAACAAAGACCTAGAAATGGGGAAATCATGGTAGTTCATGAAACTAAGCATTTCGTTCTTTTGCCTCTGTTAATAAATCATCTTCAAGTGTACAAGACTGTATAATGAAGAGCATTGAATGCAAGTGGAGTGAAAAAAATGAATAAACGAATGTGAATACTACTGAATTGGGAGGGGGTAGGGGCTAGAAAAGAGGCTACATAAAAGAAGTAATGGAGAGTGTACAGGAAAGATGAGGGGAGGCCAAGCAGATAGAAAAACGACTAGCCAGAGCTGTTGGGAATTCATTTTGAAGCATGATAGCAGAGATCCAAGAGAGGGTAGAAAAAGTAAGTAGCTTGAGATGAAGGATAAATATGGATGGAGAAAGAAGAAATTCTGGATGATGGATATCACAAAAATATTTACTGAAAAATGTAAAGTCAGGAATGGTCTATGAAATAGAAGGAAGATTTTCATAGGTTTAAGAAAGGGGAAGTCCTTTGTGGATATAAAAACATATAAGCAACCACCAGGGAATGACCTTTTCACTTGAGTGGAACTGAGTCAGAGAGGCAGGCTGAGTACCTGTGTATTCTAGACTACTTCCAGTGCTGGGGATAATGGTGGTTAAGTATAAATCAACTCTGCCTGAACTGGCCTTGGTTTTCCAAGTGCTGCTTTGGGAACAAGGACCTAGAGATGGGGAATTTATGGAAGTTCAGGAAACTTAGCGTTTCCTTCTTTCGCCTCTGTTCATAAAATCTATTTTCAACAGATTTTTCTGGGCAAATCACTGCTGTGCCCACAATGGCTTCAGGCAAACACTGAAACTACAAGCTTAAGTTAGTTAGACAAGGCTAAATCTTGTTGGATATTTGCACAAAGAGGTATGTACTATGTTGGAAACATGTTTTTCTAGTTCCAGCCAGGCTTTCCACACGAAAGCCACGATGTGGGTCTAAACCATGTGTTTTGAGTAAAGGAGAAGAGAAGAGGAAGAGTGATTTAAAAGAGGGAGAGAGATGAAGATGTTACAAGGAAATATGCTAAAACAGAACAGCATCTGTTTTGGCCAAAACTACAAAAAACGAAGAAAAATACCGCCAGGGCTCAGATTACCCCAATATATGGCTATCAAGTCTTTGATTCTAAGTTGAATTCATAGGCCTGGAATTTGACATCTTAGTCTTTTCTTCTCAGTAAGACTTATGACCTCTAGCATTGCACGTGGTAGACCCCTAAATATTTCTGGAAGATATAGATCCTGATCTATGCTGGAAAATCTTGAATTTTAATTTAACATTCTTATAGGGACAGATAAATGTCATTTCCACTTGATAATGCCTTGAAATACTGAATTGAAAGAAGAGACTGGAATAGCTAATGGTGATTCGATTTTTAGCATTTTGAGTTATCTGCTACGATTAGCTAGCTGCATTGCTTGTAGTGACTAGAGGCAGCCACTTACAGTGGGTAATTGTTTAGTTATTGGGTACTTTTGTTAACTTTGTTATTTGGAAATAATTTAAGACTCCAAAGAAGTTGCAAAAGCAGTAGAGAGTTGCCTGACATTTCAACAAGCTTTCTCCATCCAAAACATCTTACATTAACCACAGTCCAATTTCAAAACCAGAATAGTGATATTGCTACAATACTATTAATGAATCTACAGACATTTGGTTGATGGATACTTTTAATAACCTTGCTGATTTGTTACCTGATCCTGCTTGGATGCAGCAGGAAGGCCAGTATCTAGGCATAATTCTATAAAATTCCAAAGAGAATACATCAAATTAATCTGTTCCTTTTTCAATAAGCAATATCCTACCTATGCTGTTTCTAAATTTTCTAACTAGCTTGGCTGTTTGGCATCTGAAACAATCCAAGAACAACTTCAGGGACATTAGATTGCACAAAAGATAATAAGACCTGCCCATAGCTTTCTGGGTAGAGAACTGGATTTAGAAGAAAATTCTAGATTGTCCTGCAGTTTCTCGAAGTGAGTATGATTTATAGTTGTGATCAGAAGAGGACTTTAGAGTAAGCTAGTATTTAGGTAAAGAGCTAGGTGGCACTTAGTTAATGGCTTCAGGGACAGCTTGTAGAAGGAATCTAGTGCAATGGTATTGACCCCTAACGGGTTGGTGATAACCATTTTCAGAATAGTAGAGAAGTTTAATTTGCCGAAACATCTATTTGTAAGTGGAAAAACATACTATTGGACTAAATTAAATGCAAACACAGCAGTAACCTGGGGAGAAGCCGAAACCCCAGTTTTGTGGCTTACAGCTTTTTATAATGGCAGTTCTAAGCTGCCTTGCTCAAGAGTCACACAGGGTATAACTCCATTCACCACTGCCTACTGCGTGTCCTGTAAAGTTCCTGGCACATAGTCAGCACCTGACAAATATTTGCTGAATCTTGTCTGTTCGTGTCAATGAATCAAAGATGGAAACAAAAACTTGTTATCCAGCATAACTGGGGTGAATTTAGGAAAGGGTGCTTTGTTGTAACATGGAGGGTTTACTTTCAAATCAAGAAAGAAGAAAAAGTGCCCAGACTTGTGCCTGGTGAAGGACATTCTCCATTTGACTATTTTCTGACGCTGACATTGATCTATGAAAATACTTCATTCTTTGAGGTATTTAGATAGCTATACAAGGTGGTTCTTGATAGGGCACCCCATCCAGAGCAGGGACCAGACTCTGGCTCCAAACCCAGCCCGTTCGAAACAAGCTATCTAGTTTCTGCTGCAGACACCTTACCTTGTCAACAACTTCTGGGGCCTCTCCAGGAGAAGAACCAGAGTCTCAAGTTAGCCTGTGTCACACACATTCACAACAGCATGTAAAGGAAGAATGTGCAGAGACTTATGGGAAAACACAATGGGATAAGGTAATCACTTTCAGTGAAAAAGATGTTTTCTTGAAAAGAGGCCTGGAAACAAGTGAAACTTGGGAGAAATTCCTGCAAGCACACCAAGAGTTTGTAATCTAGCCTATCCATTGTATGTCTTTTACTATTCATAATATTCTATTCCTTTCCCGTTGTTTGGCAACTTTTTCTGAGGATTGAATTTCTGATGCAATGTGGTAAACCCTTACTGTGATGAGGAAACATCTGGGCCTTATTCTGCAGGCTTCAGTGGACGATGGGTCCCGTCAAGGTTTAAATAGCAAACTGATTTAATTTCTGCTTAAAGTTATCGTAGTCATTCCAAAACAGAACACATACAAATTTTCTGTATTTGAAAAAGAAACGTGATACTAATTGTATATTTTCTTTTCTTTATTTATTCTCTGTAAGTCTGTCAGATGATAAATTGTAAATAACAACGATTAAAGAAACATGCTACTGACGGATGGCTTCTTTCTGCGCAAACAATACCAGTTCTGGAATTTGTCACCCTGACTGGCCACCTTTTAGGAGAAAGGATGGGGCTCAGTTGGGGGTGGGGGGTGTATTCCTGTTTCTTGTGTATATATGTAACAAAGTGTTATTTACATAGGCTTAGAAGCCCTGGAAGGAGCCCTGGTGGCACAATAGTTAACTGTTTGGCTGCTAACCAAAAGGTTGGCAGTTTGAACCCACCCAGTGGCTCCACAGAGAAAGACCTAGCAATCTGCTCCCATAAACACTGTAGCCTAGAAAACCCTATGAGGCAGTCCTACTCTGTCACATGGGGTCACTACGAGTCAAAATCAACTTGATGGCACCTAACAGGTGCCAATAACTCACATATTAGTTTACCGTTTATTAGAAGAGAAGCGTCTTGGTCTCCGAAATAACCAAATACACTAGAGACTGGGGTTTTATGTCTTTACGTTTGTCTAGTTACAGGGAATCTGGTCCAGAGTTAATTGGGGATCCTTTATTATTGTGGCTGTTACTGAGTTGTCTTATTTGATGCACAAATCAAAACATGGTCTGTCTCAGACTGCCCGCACATACACAAAGCAACAAATACTATGATCAACCAGAATACAGAATGTTTTCATAATAGAAATTGGGATTAAAACATGTTTCTTACCTGGTCCCTGAAGAATAATTTTGTATTCTTATTTTTGTGAAAAATATGACATAATTTTTTCAGCTATGACCATGATAAGTAAGGGAATAGAAAGATTCTTCCAGAATAGCGAGGGGACTCATGAATGCACACTCTGACCCCATGGTGTGTGGTCTGAATCCAGGACTAAGGGCCAGGGATTCAAGTGGTGTGAGTGGGGATGGGGGTGAAGGAGGGGCAAAATAAACAAGGAGAGAAGTGACCATCGTCAGACTATGAATGGGGTTATGGGCAGTGGGAGGAGGGCTGGTGATTCAATGGTTAAAGTTCTCGGCTGTTAACAGAAAGGCTGGTGGTTCGAACCTACCAGCAGCACTGCAGAAGAAAAGACTTGGCGATCTCCCTTAAAGATTACAGCCTAAGAAACCCTATGGGGCAGTTCTACTCTATTCTTACAGGAGCACTATGAGTCAGAATGACTCAATGACATACAACAACGATGGGTAGTGGGGGTGTCCCTGGGTGGTACAAACGGTTAAGTGCTCGGCTACTAACTGAAAGATTGGAGGTTGGAGCTGACCCAAACCTGGCAGGCTACTTCTGGAAAACCAGCCATTGAAAATCCTATGGAGTGCAGTTCTATGCACTTCTACTCTGAAATACATGGGCTTGCCATGAGTTAGAGTCCACTCAACTGGCAAGCTTTTTTAAAAAAAATTTTTAGAATAGTTAAAAGTGGGATAAAGGTAGGAACTGAATTCCACCCAAACGATAAAACATGTTTGTTTATTTAGGACTCTAATGTTCAAATAAGGAAGCTTGGTGGCACAATAGTTAAGTGCTTGGCTGCTAATCAAAAGGTTGGTGGTTCTGAACCCACCTGGTCGCTCTGCAGGTGAAAGACATGATGATCAGCTTCGTGAAGATAATAGCCAACAAAACCCTAAGGGGCAGTTCTACTTTGTCACATGGGGTTGCTATGAATAAGAATCGACTCCACAGCACCCAACAACAACAAAGGTGTTCAAATAATCAGGTTTTATTTATATTTATTTAGAATTTTATTGGTATAAGACAAATCTTACTAAGCTAGTTGGTACCAGATGAATCAAAACCTGTAGGTATACAAAAACTAATTCAAAATGGATCAAAGACCTAAATATAAAGCCAAAAACTACAAAGTTCATAAAAGAAAAAACAGGATCTACACTAGAGGCCCTAATACACGGCATTAACAGGATTCAAACAGTATAAGAAATGAGATGGGTGATATCACAACAGACCCAACTGAAATCAAAAGAATCATAACAGATTACTATGAAAAATTGTACTCTGACAAATTTGAAAACCTAGAGGAAATGGACAAATTTCTAGAAACTCACTACCTACCTAAATTAACACAAACAGAGGTAGAATAACTAAATAAACCCATAACAAAAGAAGATGGAAAAGGTTACTAAAAAACTCCCAACAAAAACAGGATTCAAACCATAACTAACAACACGCAAACTCCAGAAGATAAGCTAGATAACTGCCATCTTCTAAAAATTAAGCACTTATGCTCTTCAAAAGACTTCACCAAAAGAGTAAAAAGAGAACCTACAGACTGGGAAAAAATTTTTGGACATTACAAATCAGACAAAGGTCTAATCTCTAAAATCTACAAGAAAATCCAACACTTCTACAACAAAAAGACAAATAATCCAATTTAAAAAATGGGCAAAGGAAATGAACAGACACTTCACCAAAGAAGACATTCAAGCAGCCAACAGACAGGTGAGGAAATGCTCAGGATCAGTAGCCATTAGAGAAATGCAAATCAAAATCACAATGAGATACCACCTCACCTCAGCATTACAGGCACGAATCAAAAAAAACTAAAAGTAACAAATGTCGGAGAGGTTGCGGGGAGATCAGAACTCTTATGCACTGCTGGTGGGAAAGCAAAATGATAAAACCATTTTGGAAAATGATACGGCGCTTCCTTAGAAAGCTAGAAATAGAAATACCATATGATCCAGCAACCTCACTCCTAGAAATATATTCAGAGAAATAAGAGCGGTCACACGAATAGACGTATGCACACCCATGTTCATTGCAGCTGTGTTCACAACAGCAACAAGATGGAAACAACCTAGACGCCCATCAACAGATGAATGGATAAACAAACTACGATACATAAACACAATTGAGTATTATGCAACGATAAAGAACAATGATGAAATCTGTGAAGCATCTTATAACATAGATGAATCTGGAGGACATTATGCTGAGTGAAATAAGTCAATCACAAAAGGACAAATATTGTATGAGACCACTACTGTAAAAACTCATGAAAAGATTTACATACAAAAAGAAACAATCTTTGATGGTTATGGGGGGGGGAATACTAAATAGACAACAGATAAATAATAACTTTGGTGAAGGGTAAGACAGTACACAATACTGGGGAAGCCAGCACAACTTGTACAAGGAAAGGTCATGGAAGCTCCATAGACAAATCCAAACTCCCTGAGGGACAGAATTGCTGGGTGGAGGGCTGTGGGGACCATGGTCCCGGGGAAAATCTAGCTCAATTGGCATGACAGTTTATAAAGAAAATGTTCTACATAACTACCGTGGCGAGTAGCATCTGGGGTCTTAAAAGCCTGTGAGCAGCCATCTAAGATACTCCACTGGTCTCACCACTTCTGGAGCAAAGGACAATGAAGAAAACTAAAGATAGGAGGAAAGACTAGTCCAAAGGACTAATGGACCACAACTACCAAAGCCTCCACCAGACTGAGTCCCCCACAACTAGATGGTGCTCGGCTACCACCACTGACTGCTCTGACAGGAATCACAACAGAGGGTCCTGGACAGAGCAGGAGAAAAATGTAGAAGAAAATTCTAACTCACACAAAAAAGACTAGACTTATTGGCCTGACAGAGACTGGAGAAACCTAGAGAGTATGGCCCCCGGAAACCCTTTTAGCTCAGTAATGAAGTCACTCCAGAGGTTCACCCTTCAGCCAAAGATTAGACAGCCCCATAAACCAAAACAAGACTAACGGGGCACAACAGCCCAGGGACAAGGACTAGAAGGCAGGAGAGGACAGGAAAGCTAGTAATAGAGAACCCAAGGTCGAGAAGGGAGAGTGTTGACATGTCCTGGGGTTGTTAACCAATGGCGAGAAACAATATGCGTACTGTTTAATGAAACTATTTGTTCTGTAAACCTTCATCTAAACTACAATTAAAAAAAAAAAAGCAAAACAAACCTGTAGGATATTCAAACTTCAGAACAGACTATCTCAGTCTCATATCTTTCAGGGATCACTGTGGTTCATAAATAATTAAAACTTTGGGAGGCCATGAAGTAGACCACAGTATGTTCATTAGTTTGGTGTATGATGTGCAGTGTTACTCCAAGTGTGGACCCAGATTGGTGATGGTCCTGTTACCAGTCCATGATGAATACAGAACTCTAGAAACATGAGGAACTTTTATAGCAGTTTGACAGAGTAATTTTGTGTCGAATTTAATAATAAAAATTAGGGCCTGTATTTATATGTATTTTGCGTTTTTTTATTTTTCTAGTGATTCATCTTTACTGCATTTTCCAAAAGTACGTGTCTGGAACAGTTTGTAAAGACAAAACGGGTCATTTACCAGAGAGTTTGAGACGCACTGATGTAGGGGGTTCAAGCCCACGACTCATACCGTCCTGTGAAGTTCTGGGATTCTCTGACTCCATGCTGTATTCCAAGTTTTGAAGACTGGTAATTTATGTATGATTCTTCCTACAGTTCTTAATACAATCAATGTTCATCTTCTCAAAGACGATTCTTTAGAGGAGGAAAATGGCACTGTGCCGGGATCCACAAATACGAAAAGGATGGAAAACTCAGTAGATAATAATCGCAAAACTTTAGTTCCTAAACTCAAACCTTTCCTCTGAAATATGAACCTTTGCTGCAAATACTCACTGGCCTTCCTGCAGTGCAGTGCCAACCACAGGCGCCAGAAAATACAACCCGTACGTCCCACGGGTGCCAGACAAGCGCAAGAACAGGCAGTCGGGGGCCCGCCTGGGGCGGGACAGTGGCGCTCCGGCGGGGCGGGGAAAGCCGGGATTGGCTAAGGCTGCTGCGTCGCGCGGCTCCGCCTCTCGGCCTATCTCAGCCCACCCCGGCCCGCCCCGCTCCGCAAGCGGTGGCGGAATGCTCATGGAGGGCGGGGCGCGGAGTCGGTTGCGCCGGGCAGCGGAGCCTCCCCGATTGGACGACGGAGCGCACGGGCGTGGCCTGGGCCAGCAGCCGGCTTTAAGGCTTCCGAAAACTGAGACTGGTGTCTGCTTGAGTGCTTTGAGAGCGAGTGTGCGACCATGCGGAAGGTGGTTTTGGTCACAGGGGCGAGCAGGTGAGTTCTCCCTCGCGATAGCGGAGGCAGCAGTGGCTCAAGGGTCCGAAGGAGCAGGAGGTACGGGCCAGGGCGACCTGTTACGGACCGACCCCGGGAGCGGCTGCCCTGAGCTTGCCTCTGTGGGAACTCGAACCGAGACCCTGCCCCGCACTTCTCTGGGAACTCCACTGCGCAAGGTACGCGGCGTGGCGGCCCTTTGAGATGCTCAGTAACTGGTGATTTGGATTAAACATGACAATTGAAAGGAAAACTGGAGCGCCAGTATGCCAGGAGCGTCGCGGTGATGACCTTTGGTTATCCAGGGAAAAGGGAACTTGCCAGGTAGAACCCTGCCCCCTCCCACCTTTGACATCTTAAGTATTTCCCTTTAGGGCCATCAGTTCAGTACAGACCTTTAGGGCCAAGTCTTGCATTCCAAGTGTTTTGTCTGTGTAGGATTCTCCCCCGCAGCCAAAGTTCAACATCCTTGAACATTAAGACAAGGGATGGGGAGAAGAAAACAAATATCTCATTACATCTAGCACAAAGCTAGACACCTAGCATATGCTCTTTAGAAACCCAGAGAAAAGTAACTTTTCCTGTTAAGGCAGGGTAGGGTTTGCAACCAGCTCGTTGCCAGCTCATTCTAGGGTTGATTATTTGGACACTCGGCCTCTTCTTTTGGCTGTTTTACTTCTTACTTGCACTTCCATGAAAAATGTGTGGAGGACGAAACTGACCAAACCATTTTTCTACTTGTTACATTTGGAGTTTGCCAGGAGTTAAGACAGGATATGTGAAAAGTCATTTAGAAATTGCTCCACTTTCCAATATCTGTTGATGTTATTGCTGTTTGAGTTGCCAGAGACTAGATTCTGACTTATGGCGACCCCATGTGTGCAGAGCAGAACTACTCCATAGGGTTTTCAAGGCTGTGACCTTTCGGAAGCAGATCGCCAGGCCTGTCTTCTGCCCTAACTACGTCTATATTAATTAAGCCAGTGTGGTAGTTGTCTGCAGTTGGCAGTGTTTTGAGTGTGTCCTCTTAGGAGCGACTTTGACAACTGATGTAGTGCTTCCTGTGTCGTAGGTGTTTAAATAAGTCAGGATTGATTTTGTGTATTTCTTTTACGTATACTGTGATGTGTGCAATTGTATATTTGTATCAAAGGGCTACTATTCTCAAGGGAGGATGAGTAAAACATACATATATTTGGTGCTCTTTTGGCAGGGCGGAGCCCTGGTGGTGCAGTGGTTAAGAGTGCAGCTGCTAACCAAAAGGTTGGCAGTTTGAATCCACCAGCTGCTCCTTGGACACCTTACAGGACAGTTCTACTGTCCTATAGGGGCCCTATGAGTTGGAATCAACTCGATGACAATGGGTTTTTTTTTTGGTTGGCAGGGCCAACTGCCGAAGTGTGGAAGGAGGCAATCTGAATGTGCAGGCTGTTGCCTTTCACTGTGACCTACAAATGAACCTTGTGCTTAGTAGGACCAGATGTGTTGGCTTGGTTTTGGCTGGGATACGAATATGTGCTGACTCCTTTTACTGGGGCATCCCAGCTTTTACCATCGCATCCTTCCCCTTTTTCCTGAGCACATGTCAAAATTTTCAGAAACTGTTTAGCTAAGTTTGTGCAGTATACGGCACCTGGCCAACCTGACTGCTTTATCTATTCCCAGACAAGAGGGAATAGGGTCTGCCTGCAACACAAGAAGGGTGCATGCAGGCCATCTCCATGTGTTGGCTGCAAAGCGAGACCCAGTGGCCAGGGGAACCAGTGCCCACTACTGAAGCTGATTTTGTTCTGTCCTTTCTCCATATGAGTGTTTTTCCATCCAATGCCCATGTGACTCGTGTCTTTCTTGGAGACCTTGACACCTGCCAACCACAGAGTGGGTTGACATCCCAGGGCTGCTGCTCCTGATGGCATTATTATGCTCTTTGCTATCCTCCATGTGGTGGACCTCCTCCCTTGGAGGTGGTCACAGGTATCACTTGCTCAACACCAAGGTATCTACCTCACTCATCTTTGGATTACTGATAGTGCCAGGCTCTTTTGGGAATGCTATCTCTTTGTCTGGAATCAGCTGCAATCTTGGATGAGAACATCTTACCCAGACTTTCATTGCTATCAGCCAAGCTGGTCTGACTGTCCCCAGCTACCATGTAGTTTCACAATCCTTTTTCTGAAGTAGTTTGTCTTTGAGCAGTGTGTTCCTTGATCTCATATTTCCTCTGTTCCTTCCATCTACTTAATCATGTGGAGTTCTTTCTCATCTTATTGGTTATTTGATCATAGAGTTGAGAGGGACTTGTACCTCCTGCCATGTTACTGATGCCTCTTCCTGAAAGATTCAACCGTCCCCTTATCAGGGATCTCTGGTGGCCATGATATCAACAGGTGAAAGACACTGGCCCTTGAGGAACCTAGCAGCAAAGTAAAACATGCATACAGGAAACAGCTGGTAAGATGCTCTCTTCGGCACTTGCTGGTGATGGTATTGAGTCACTTTCATGGGTGACATAAGTGCAAAATGAAAACCAATGGCAGGATAAGCTCTGTATTAATAGAAATGATAAAGGACAACTCTTATCTGCAGTCCAGTTATTGTGTCTCTGAGCTTTTGCAGAATGAGAGAAACACAAACTAGACAGTGTCCTGAGCAAGTGGCTGTTAGAGTGTGGGGCGCCTCCTCCCTTAAATAATTTTTGAATCTTTTCTGTCTGCCTGGACTCCTGATTAGAACTAAGAGTGGCAGAATTAGTTTTCAGATCCAGAGAGAAATGCTTCTGACGCTATCCCTAATCACGTGTTTCCTGTGCTTGAACTGCCCTTTTCAGTGGCATTGGCCTGACCCTCTGCAAGCGGCTACTAGCAGAAGATGATGAGCTTCACCTGTGTTTGGCATGTAGGAACGTGGGCAAAGCGGAAGCTGTCCGAGCCAGTCTACTGGCCTCTCACCCTACAGCCGAGGTCACCATTGTGCAGGTGGATGTTAGCAACCTGCAGTCGGTGTTCCAGGCCTCCAAGGAGCTCAGACAAAGGTATGCCTCTTGTTGGTGGGTTTTCTCTCATGTAATTGTCTAAAAAAACATTTAATAAGAAAGGACTGGAAATCCTCAAAAGGAATAGGCATAGTGTAAGAAGTTATGCTAAGGAAATCTGTACAGAGTGAACCTCTTTCTTCTCAGTACCACATTCTTGCTCAGGATCATGATTATTTCTCAGATTTCTCTGGTATTTCTGAGTACACCCTGAAGTGACACTAAGGTAATTCCTTTGATATCTTAATGCGGTTTTTAACATCTCTTCTCCACATAACAACTTCATTAAGTAAGTTTAACAGGTACTGAAATTTATCAAGTGGAGAAACTGAGACCGAGACAGAGAAATTTGCCTAAGAAGGCCATCCAACTTTGTATTGATTGGGTTGGACTTTGTATGGATTGGGTTGTCCTAGAGCCTAGGTCTTCTTCCCACATCTTCAGGGATTTTCCTATAGGTCAGTAGAGATTTGTTTACATCACACAGTAATTGGCATATAATAGGCATTTGATAAATATTTGGTGTATGAAAGAATAGAATCTTTGGCTGTATAAACCCCTTGAAAATGTACACAGAATTGCATATAGATGCGCAATGCATTTTTCTGGGGAGAGAGGACATGTGTGTTTTAAATTTTCAGAGGAATTTGTGCTCAGAAAAAGTTAAGAACCCTGTACTAGTCCATGCTGAGCCCTAGGGCTATCTGGAACAATTAATGTTCAAGCGTTTTTGTAATTGGAGCCCCTAAGAAACAAGAAGCTACTTTATTTTCTTGGAGAGTAAAATGTAGCACAGTAGAAACAAATAAGATCCTATATCTTGCTAAAGGCATTTTCTGAAGAATGCATTTTATTTATGTTAAGTAATATAGTCATTTCCATCTCCCTGTTCCAAATACACAGGTTATAAAGCAAAGGCAAAAGCTGGCTTTTTTTTTTATCCCAACTCCTCTTGTTGTGGCCTTCGCCCTCTGGGAGTGTGGTTTCTATCTCCTCTACTCCTGAGCTCCTAGAGTTTTCTGCCATATCATCCTTCTGAAAAACTCAGGAGATTTTCTAGGTTCCCGTTTCGTGTAAACTGTGATATGTTCCACATTCCCTACTCCACCGTAAATTATAGTTTCCAAGCTTGTGGAACTGCTCAGAAAATGTCATAACAGAGTTAAGAACTATAGGGTCAAAAGAGAAGTTACGAGTTTCAAATCATATTTGCTGATGTTCTTTCCCCAAACCATCTTAGCTAGCTGCGCGTCTTACCTGTATTGTATAGATTTAGTCATATTTTCTTATTGAAAGGATAGAATCTTCATTCTCAGTTAATAATAGCCCATTCCAATACGGTTGACTTTTGAGATTTTACGTTTTAACATTTGTCCTATTGACTACTCTCAAAGGTTCAATATCGTAAATTATCATTTTTATGTAGCATGGATTTAAGCTAGTGAGACTGATGGATAGAAGGGAGCGCTAAGATATTAAGTGAGTGGTCCCAGCTACCTGTCATTCATATTTATGTGAAGCTTTGATGTATTTATTTAATCCTCAAAACAGCTTTCTTTGAGATGGGTGGTATTATCCAAATTTAGGTGAAGATGACCGTAGTGATATTCACAAGTTTGGGAATATGCGAATGTGTCCAGATAGATCCCTTGCTTATGTCAAGCATCTATTGCACTTAATAGCCCAAATGGATATCTTTGGGCTGGGAAGTAAATTAGGGCTGGGGTAGAGCTTCCAGGTGCCCAGAGCAGTGCCCTCCCTGACACATGGTCTGTCTGTCTATCTGTAGTACTCTGTTCCATTAAAAAATCAGACCAGTTGCCATCGAGTTGACTGACTCATGGTGACCCCATGTGTGTCAGAGTAGAATTGTGCTCCACAGGGATTTCAGTGGTTGATTCTTCAGAAGTAGATCGCCAGGCCTTTTTTTCCAAGCACCTCTGGGTGAACTCAAATCGCCAGCCTTTTGGTTAGCCGCTGAGCGTGTTAACCATTTGTACCACCTAGGGACTCCTCTTAGTTCTGTTAACCCACTGCCGTTGAGTCAGTTCCTTCTGTTCTATTAGATATGTGCAAATGAAGACTAATAAGAAGCAGTGGTTCTGTTTTATCCAAAATGGAGCAATTGTGTCAAGCATTTAATCTTTAAGAGTAGTTAAGTATGTTATTTTACTGAAGCCAGACCTTGATTTGGTGTTCTGGTGTAGTTTCCACTCTTTGCTAAGCATGTCCTAGCAAAATATGTTAAAATTCTTTTTTTCCCCCTAAACTTTATTTATTTTGTGGTTGTTGTTGAGAATATATGCAGCAAAACACATACCAATTCAACAGTTTCTACATGTACAATTTAGTGACATTGATTACATTCTTTGAGTTCTGCAGCCATTCTCACCCTCCTTTTCTGAATTGTTCCTCCCTCATTAACATCAACTCACTGCCCCCCTAAGGTTCCTGTCTAATCTTTCAAGTTGCTCTTGTCAATTGATCCCTTAAAGATAGTTCTTAAAAGAGCATAATGCTCAATCAAGAGGGGCCTTTTTTATTAATTAAGCTAAACTGTTGTTCAGTTTTAAGATGACTTCGAAATATGTAAATATTCTTAAATGAAAGTTTGCAAATTAGGTAATGGGACAGCCAACAGTGGATGGACCCACAGTGTCTTTGTGGCATTGACGTAGATGACCTGATAGTATCAATATCAGCATTTTAAACACTGTATTTAGTAATTAGAGTCATCTGGCTACAAATTATGTATCAGATGGTCAAGAAATATGTGTCAGTGATCTGTATTACTAACTATGTATGTATTTCAAGGTGCCTGATTAGTAGCTATTGTCCCTGTTATCCTGGGTGATACAGAGGACACAGACACCCGTGTGGTACATAATCTTGGAGGTGTTTTGAATAATTATGGTGTCTGAGAGTATCATTAGAACAGGCTTTCCCTGTCTTGAACCTAGTTTAAAAGGGTACACATAGATTAAGGCTTATATAGGTTTGAAAATGAAAAACCTCTCAAGTCAGCAGTTCACAGTTCTCCCCATGACAAGTGACCTGAAGGAAGCCTACCAAGAGTACCTTACCCGTATTCAGCTTTTGAATCTCATTGTTTGCTTGTGAATTTTCTTCATCACCTGCCCATGAGCACTGAGGGTTTCCATATAGAACTCCTGCTTTAGTAGATCTCTTGGTGTTCAGGTTCCAGCATTATAAGATGAGACCAGATAAATGCCAATATTACACAAACTTTATTTTCAGCTAGGGGAGGACATAAATTTAAAAAAAAAAAAGAAAAAAGAAGAAGAATAAGTGGTAAAAAAACTTGCTAGGACTACAAGAGAGCAAGTTTAATTGGCAGAAAATTGTGATAGTACCTGTCTTAGTCATCTAGTGCTGCTATAACAGAAATACCACAGGTGGATGGCTTTAACAAAGAGAAGTTTATTCTCTCACAGTCCAGTAGGCTACAAGTCCAAAGTCAGGGCTTCAGCTCCAGGGGAACGCTTTCTCCATCGGCTCTGGAGGAAGGTCCATGCCATCAATCTTCCCTTGGTCTGGGAGTTTCTCTGCACAGGAACCTCAGGTCCAAAAGACATGCTCTGCTCCTGGCACTGTTTTCTTGGTATGAGGTTCCCATGTGTCTCTGCTCGCTTCTTATTTTATATCTCAGAAAAGATTGGCTTAAGACACTATCCAATCTTGTATACCTTGTCGGTATAACTGCTGCTAATCCATTTTATTACACCATAGTGATTGAATTTACAACACATAAGGAAATCACATCAGATTACAGAATGGTACACAGGCATTCAATACTGGGAATCATGACCCAGCCAAGTTGACAGATACTTTTGGGGGACACAGTTCAATCCATGACAGTCATCAAGTGTTGCTATAACAAAAATACCATAAGTGGATGGCTTTAACAAAGAGAAATTTATTTTCTCACAATCTAGTAGGCTAGAAGTCCAAATTCAGGGTGTCAGCTGTAGGGGAAGGCTTTCTGTCTCCGTTGGCTTTGGAGGAAGTTCCTTCTTGTCAATCTTCTCCTGGACCAGGAGCTTCTCCATGCAGGAACCCTGGGTCCAAAGGACTCATTCTGCTCCTGGTCCTTCTTCATTGATAGTATGAGGTCCCCAACTCTCTGCTTGCTTCCCTTTCCTTTTATCTCTTGTAAGATAAAAGGTGGTGCATGCCACACTCCAGGGAAACTCCCTTTACGTTGGATCAGGAATGTGACCTGAGAAAGGGAATTACATCCCACCTAAATTCCTCTTTAACCACAGGCAGAGACTATGATTTATAGCACATAGGAAAATCACAAAATGGAGGATAGCCACACAATACTGGCCTAACCAAGTTGATGCATATTTTGGGGGGACACAATTCAATCCATGACACTCTACCTTTTGGCCCCCCCAAAATTTATATCCTTGCTAATGTAAAACACATTCACCTCATCATATCATAGCAGAAGTCTTAAATCAGCTCCAAGTCCAGAATCCAAAAACTCCTCTTCATCTGTGAAATCTAGAATACAAGTTATCTGCTTCCAAAGTACAATGGTAGAACAGGCACAAGCTAGACATTTCCATTACAAATGGGAGAAATTCCAGGGAAAAAAGGGATAACAGGCACCAAGCAAGTCAGCAGAACATATTGCATTAGCCCTCAAGGCTTGAAAATAATCTTCTGTTCTCTGAGACCATTCACACAATGGCCCGGCCCTCTAGACTCTAGGTATTGCCCACACTCTCCAGATTCTGAGTGGAGGCCTCTCACCTCTGGGCTTCAACTCTGCCTTCCAGGCCCACTGGGACAGCAACTCTGTTCCCTCAGCTTCAGGCGCACCATTCTCCTAGTCCATCTGAGTGGCAACTCCACCCTTAGAAACAGCAGAGGCCATGGCTCCACCTTTGAAACCCCAGAGGTTGAGGCCATACCTTTTGAGACTGAGGCAGCTCAGCTTTTTGTGTTCCTTGTCTCTTCAGATTCTGCTTCCTGGTTCCTTGGCCTCTTGGCCTCTCAGACCTCAACACCCATATCTTCCCTGCTGGGCAAGTGTTCCAAAGCTCTGTAGCTCCACCAATAAGTGCCTGGAGGCACCCTACTCTGCCAGGAAGCCTCCTGTACAAAGGCGCTCAGCTCTTTCACTCCATGGGTCGGCTCCAGTGCTTGCTGGTACTGGTCTCCTGGCTCTGCTGCTGCCGGTCCTCTATCCATTTACAGTTTCTAAACTGCTTTCACATTTTAGGTATCTGTTAGAGCAGCACCCCACTCCCAGTACCAAATTCTGTCTTAGCATCTAGTGCTGCTATAACAGAAATACCACAAGTGGATGACTTTAACAAAGAGAAATTTATTTTCTCACAGTCTGGTAGGCTAGAAGTCCAACTTCAGGGCCTCAGCTCCAGAGGAAGGCTTTCTGTCTCTGTCGGCTCTGGAGGAAGGTCCTTCTTGTCAATCTTCTCCTGGACTAGGAGCTTCTCCGTGCAGGAGCTCCAGGTCCAGAGGACACGCTCTGCTCCCAGTGCTTCTTCCATGGTGGTATGAGGTCTCCAACTCTCTGCTTGCTTCCCTTTCCTATTATCTCTTGTAAGATAGAAGATGGTGCACACCATACTCCAGGGAAACTCCCTTTACATTGAATCAGGAATGTGACCTGAGCAAGGGTGTTACATCCCACCCTAATCCTCTTTAACCCCAGGCAGAGATTATGATTTATAACACACAGGAAAATCAAAAAATGGCGGACAACCACACAATGCTGGGAGTCATGGCCTAACTAAGTTGACACATATTTTTAGGGAATACAATTCAATCCATGACAGTACCTAGTATAGTGGACAGAACTGGAAGAAGCATTGACCAGAGAAGGCTTGACTTCAGAGCTCATTACCTGTTGCCGTCGATTTGATTCTTACTCATAGCACCCCTACAGGACAGAGTAGAACTGCTCCGTAGGGTTTCCAAGGAGCAGCTGATGGATTCAAACTGTTGACCTGACCTCTTAACTACTGTGCCACCAGGGCTCCATTAAGGTACCCCAAATTCTGTTTGAAGCCACCCTTAAAAAAAGAATACTCAAATATTTACCCTAACTAAAGAAAAACTGTTGAGAAAGAAGCAATGTAACCCTGATGTGTTATATATTATATTCCCTTTAGGTTGCTGTGGCCATCTTTTTGTTTCTGGAAGTATTTTCTGTCCTTGCATAGACCTTCTTTATTCTACTCCTTCTAGAGATACAATCTTGTCTTGGTGTTTACTTGCAGGTTTCAGAGATTGGACTATGTATATCTAAATGCTGGAATCATGCCTAATCCACATCTGAGTATCAGAGGACTTTTTTCTGGCCTCTTTTCAAGGTAACTTACATTTTCTAGATGGATTGATTGGAGGGAAGGTCTTCAGTTTTCTTGCTAGTTTTGCCCTTGGTATGTTATGTTTAGGGGATGAAAGGTGAGGGTGTTGAGAAGAATGAGGACATAGAAGGGGGTGTTGCTGCCATGTCATGAGAGAAAAGCATCTTCTGTGGGGAATGCTACAAGTCATGGCTCTTATGATGTTCTGGGTCTTTGGGACATTCCAAGAAAAACCAGACCTGTTGCTGTTGAGTTGATTCCAACTCATAGTGTCCCTATAGGACAGAGTAGAACTGCCTCATAGGGTTTCCAAGGAGCAGCTGGTGGATTCAAACTGCTGACTTTCCAACTGGTTGGATTTTTCAAAAGGTCGGTTTTTGGCCTGCCCGAATGTGTCCATTAGCAAGAACATTTCAGAATTAGGCAGTTCTCAGTGAGACCCCAGTACTCAGAAAGGCTACTTCTGACAACATTTCCCAGCTGTATGTCAGGTGCTCTGACCAGTAGGCTGGGGATATACAGAGAACTAAATATCTTCCTGGGAGATTCTCAATACACACTAGTATAGTGGCTTTCAAAAAATGTTAACCACAACCCACGATAAGAAATAAATTTTATTTTACAACCCAGTACACTTACTCATAAATAGATATTCTTACTCTTGTTGTATGCTACTTATTACACTGCTACTTTTGCTTTACTTCTCTCCCATTAAAACAAAACAAAAAGAACCCAGTGGTCTCAACCTACCTAGTTGATCTGACAACAAAATATTGTATTAGTATGTTCGATACTTCAAGAAGTCCCAGTAGAAAAAGGAATCTGTTTAATTCTGTTCAGCAACTAAACACCAGTCTGTGTAGGAAAGACTTTTTCTCTGTGACATAGCTGTTATTCCCTTAGAATAATACCTGTAAACTGATTTGGAAAGAGGTTAAGAGAGTTTTAGCAGAAGATTTTTGAGAGCCTCAGGCTCCTCTGGGTGTTGTGAGCTGGAGGACAGAAAGCATTTCTTGAACACCTGTGAAGTGCTGAGCACAGTGTGAAGCACAGTAGATACATCTTATACAATGCTCATGATAACCCAGTGTCTTAAGCTGGATTCTCTAGAGAAGCAAAACCAGTAAAGCGTATATATATGTATATATATGTGTATATATATATATATATAGACAGAGAGAGAGAGATTTATATCAAGGAAGTGGCTCAGGTGGTTGTAGAGGCTGGAATGTCCCAAGTCCAAGTCCCTGGGTCAGGCTGGAGGCGTCTCCTGATTCACGTAGCCACAGGGGCTGGCAAACCCAAGATCGGCAGGTCAGACAGCAGGGCTCTGGCTCATCGGCTGCAGAGACTGATACCCAGTCTGGGAAATAAGTGCAGTCCACTCTCATTATTCCTGATAGTTATGTTCTGTTAAGTCCCTGTGAATACTGAGTTAATGAATACCAAACCAGCTGTATTTGACCTCAGCTGGGAACATGCATGTTGTTGACTCAAAAATGTTGCCACTCTGCACTTGCGTATGCCTGTGAATGACCACAAAAACACCCAAAGTATTGATTTGGGGGTTACAAATAAATGTTAGCAAGTAGGCAAGTTGGCAGATACAGAATCTGGGAATAATGAGAATTGATGGTGTTTTACTCTTGTCATTACAGAATCAAGGAAAAGGTAATGTTTCTTTCAGGGAGGGGAGTCTCTTCAGTGTCTTCAGTTAAAGAAGCTTTAACAATGTCATATAATTGTCTTCTGCTCTTTCAGAAGGGTGATGCATATGTTCTCCACAGCTGAAGGGCTGTTGACCCAGGAAGACAAGACCACTGTAGATGGGCTCCAGGAGGTGTTTGAAACCAATGTCTTCGGCCACTTTCTCCTGGTAAAAAGACTTTGGGTTTAATAAGCCGACACTTAGTGTTATGATCCTAAAGTTTGCATGAATACATTATAGTGCTATTTTGTTAATCTCGTTAGTTTGTGGCTAGCATTCTATCTTTGAATACTGAAATAAGTTTGCCAGTCTACTCTTTGAAAACATTGCTTTCCTAAAGCAGTCTATTTATATATTATTTTTCCTGTTGACACCAACTTCGAAGAGCAGAGAGAGAAAGTAAGAAAGAAACAAGGTACAGAACTAAGAAAAGTACACTGGTCCTGTTCTAAATAGTCTTTGAAACTAGCGTTGTCATCAGATAGAATCGGGTAGCAGGCAAGTCTATTAAACAATAATCCATAGTAAATTTTTCATCAGCATCATTTCTGATTTCTTACGCATCCATGTTGTTGTTGTTGCTAGGTGCCGTCAAGTCGGTTCCAACTCATAGTGACCCTAGGTACAACAGAACGAAACACTGCCTGGTCCTGTACCATCCTCAGTATCGTTATGCTTGAGCCCATTGTTGCATCCGCCGTGTCAGTCCATCTCATTGAGGGTCTTTCTCTTTTTCACTAACCCTCTACTTTACCAAGCATGATGTCCTTCTCCAGGGACTGATCCCTCCTGATAACATGTCCAAAGTATGTGAGACGTAGTCTTGCCGTCTCTGCTTCTAAGGAGCATTCTGGCCGTGCTTCTTCCAAGACAGATTTGTTCGTTCTTTTGGCAGTCCATGGTACATTCAATATTCTTCGCCAACACCATAATTCAAACATGTCAATTTTTTTTTATGTCTTCCTTATTCATTGTTCAGCTGTTGCATGCATATGAGGTGATTGAAAACACTATGGCTTGTGTTAGACACACCTTAGTCTTCAAGGTAACATCTTTGCTTTTTAACACTTTAAAGAGTCTTTTGCAGCAGATTTGCTCAATGCAATGCATCCTTTGATTTCTTGACTGCTGCTTTCATGGATGTTGATTGTAGATCCAAGTAAAATGAAATCCTTGACAACTTTAGTCTTTTCTCTGTTTATCATGATGTTGCTTATTGGCCCAGTTGTGAGGATTTTTGTTTTCTTTACGCTGAGGTGCAATACATAGTGAAGTCTGTAGTCTTTGATCTTCGTCAGTAAGTGCTTCAAGTTCTCTTCACTTTCAGCAAGCAAGGTTGTGTCATCTGCATATCACAGGTTGTTAATGAGTCTTCCTCCAATCCTGATGCCCCGTTCTTCTTCCTATAGTGCAGCTTCTTGGGTTATTTGCTGAGCATATAGACTGAATAAGTATAGTGGAAAGGATACAACCCAGACGCACACATTTCCTGACTTTAAACCATGCAGTATCCCCTTGTTCTGATTGAATAACTGCCTCTTGATCTACATACAGGCCTCTCATGAGCACAGTTAAGTATTCTGGAATTCCCATTCCTCACAATGTTATCCATAATTTGTTTTGATTCACATGGTCGAATGCCTTTGCGTAGACAATAAAACACAAGTAAATATCTTTCTGGTATTCTGTGCTTTCAGCCAGGGTCCATCTGACATCAGCAATGATATCCCTGGTTCCACATCCTCTTCTGAATCCAGCTTGAATTTCTGGCAGTTCCCTGTCGATGTACTGCTGCAACCACTTTTGAATGATCTTCAGCAAAATTTTACTTGTCTGTGATATTAATGATATTGTTCGATATTTTTCATATTTGGTTGGATTACCTTTCTTGGGAATAGGTGTAAATATGGAGCTCTTCCAGTCAGTTGGCCAGGTAGCTGTTTTCCAAATTTTGGCACAGACAAGTGAGCACTTCCAGTGCTGCATCCATTTGTTGAAACATCTCAATTGGTATTCCATCAATTCCTGGAGCCACCTTTTTCTTTTTTTAAAAAAAAAATTTTTATTTTTTATTGTTCTTTAGATGAAGATTTATAGAACAAATAGTTTCTCATTAAACAGTCAGTACACTTATTGTTTTATGACATTGGTTAATGACCCCACGATATGTCAACACTCTCCTTTCTCGACCTTGGAGAACCTTTTTTTTGGTGAAAATGTACATAGCCAAAGTTACACCATTTAAAAAGTTTCTACATGTACAATTCAGTGACATCGATTACATTCTTCCAGTTGTGCTGCTATTCTCACTATCCTTTTCCAAATTATTCCATCACCATTATCTTCAACTCACTGCCCCCTAGGCTTCCCATCAGACTTTTTGAGTTGCTGTTGTCAATTTGATCTCACATAGGTAATTCTTTTTTTTTTTTTTGTACCTTAGATGAAGGTTTGCAGAACAAATAGTTACTCATTAAACAGTTAGTATGCATATTGCCCTATGATAATGGTCGACAACCCCACGACATGTCAACACTGTCCCTTCTCAACCATGGGTTCCCTATTGCCAGCTTTCCTATCCCCTCCTGCCTTCTAGTGCTTGTCCCTGGACTGCTGTGCCTCATTAGTCCTATTTTGTTTTATAAGGCTATCCAGTCCCTGGCTGAATGGTGAACTTCGGGAGTGATTTCACCACTGAGCTAAAAGGGTTTCCGGGGGCCATACTCTCGGGGTTTCTCCAGTCTGTCAGGCCAGTAAATCTGGTCTTTTTCTTTGTGAGTTAGAATTTAGGACCCTCTATTGTGATCTCGGTCAGAGCAGTCAGTGGTGATAGCCGAGCACCATCTATCTGTACTGGACTCAGTCTGGTGGAGGCCATGGTAGCTGTGGTCCATTAGTCCTTTGGACTTATCTTTTCCTCGTTTCTTGTTCTCTTCATTCTTCCGTGCTCCGGAAGGAGTTGAGACCAGTAGAATATCTTAGATGACTGCTCACAGGCTTTTAAGACCCCAGACGCTACTCACCAAGGTAGAATGTAGAACATTGTCTTTATAAACTGTGTTATGCCAGTTGAGCTAGATGTTCCCCAAGACCATGGTCCCCACAGCCCTCCACCCAGCAATTCAGTCCCTCAGGGAGTTTGGAAGTGTCTGTGGAGCTTCCATGACCTTTCCTTGTACAGGTTGTGCTGGCTTCCCCAGTATTGTGTACTGTCGTACCCTTCACCAAAGTTACCACTTATCTTTTGTCTATTTAGTTCCCCCTCTCACCCCTCCCATCCCTGATAACCAACAAAGATTGTTTCTTCTTGTGTGTAAACTTTTAAATGAGTTTTTACAGTAGAGGTTTCATACAATATTTGTCCTTTTGTAATTGACTTATTTCACTCAGCAAAATGTCCTCCAGTTTCATCCATGTTATGAGATGCTTCACAGATTCATCATTGTTCTTTATCTTTGCATAATACTCCATTGTGTATGTACCATAGTTTGTTTGATGGACATCTAGGTTGTTTCCATCTTTTTGCTATTGTGAACAGTGCTGCAATGAATATGGATGTGCATATGTCTATTCATGTGACGGCTCTTATTTCTCTAGGATATATTCCTAGGAGTGGGATTACATTTTGTAGAGCTTTTTTATGTGGTGCTGACATTTTCTTTGTTTCTGTTACTCTCCTGTGCTGAGTTCCTTTTGTTTTGTGGATTTTTTTTTTTCGTTTCTTCTGTTTTTGTAGGGTTTGTTTTTACTAAGACTATGTTTTTCTTCTTTATTTTGATGAGTAGGTTTGTTAACTTTCTTGTGGTTACCTTGGAATTTACCCTTATCTTCCTAGATTTGAACCAGTCTATTGTTACTTGGTATCGCCTTGCCTTCCTCTCCATTAGAAGGTTGTATACCTACACCGTTTATTCCCTTTTTTATTGTTCTGATGCTATTGTCATTTACAGATTAACCTCACTGGTTCCCTGTTGTAATTCTTTTGGTTTTTCATAGTCCTTAAGAGTTCATTTCCTAGGTTGGTATCTGGCTAGTACAATCCTGTGTCCTATATTCAGCCTGTGGTCTGATGTCGTTTGTTCTCAGATCGAAGGACTCCCTTTAATAAGTCTTTCAGGTTTGGGTTGGTCTTTACATAGTCCCTTAATTTCTGTTTATCTGGAAATGACCTAATTTCACCATCATATTTCAACAAGAGTTTTGCAGGGTATATTATTCTTGGCTGGCAATTTTTTTCTTTCAAGGTTTTATATATGTCATTCCATTGCCTTCTTGCCTGCCTGGTTTCTGCTGAATAATCCGAGCTTAGTCTTATTGTTTATCCTCTGTATGTGACTTTTTGTTTTTCTCAAGCTGCTCTCAGGATTCTTTACTTGTCTTTGGTTTTAGTGAGTGTGATTATGATATACCTTGATGATTTTCTTTTTGGGTCTATCCTATATGGGGTTTGTTGAGCTTCTTGGATAGTCAGCTTTTCATCTTTCATGATATTGGGGAAGTTTTCTGTCAGCAGTTCTTCAATGATCCTCTCTGTTTTCTCCCCGTTCTGGAACTCTGATCACTTGCAGATTTTTGCTTTTGATTGTATCTCAGGGTTTCTTCATTTTTCTTCATTGTTTTTTCTGATTTTTCCTCAGACAGAGTGGTATCCAAGTGTTTGTCTTCAATTTCGCTGATCCTGTCTTCCATTGTTTTGATCAAACCTGCTCCTCAGCCCTTCTATGACACTGTCCATTTCTGAAATCTTGTTGTTTTCTTTTGGATTTCTAATTGTTGTTTTTGTATGATTTCTAGTTGTGAATTTATTTTAGCATTTTGTTCCTGTATTATTTTCTTGAATTCCCCCATTTTTTGGTCTGTATTTTGCGTGAATTTTTCTGCCTTTTCCATGAATTCGTCTATTCCTCCTTTTTGTCTGCTTTTTGCTTAAACTCTTGGATAATTCTGAATATTAGGGATTTTAATTCCCTATCAGTTAGGCCTAGTGCCTTCTACTGGAAGGTCATCTGGTGTTTTATTTTGTACACCTACTGGAACCATCCTGTCCTGTTTTTGTAAATGTTTTGATATTGTCTGCTGTCTTTGGGGCATTCAATGGTTATTTTCCTCGTTTATTGATTGTAGATTTGTTTGTTGTGTCCTGCTTTTTTGTTTTATTTGTTTACATCTAAGCAGGTGGTCTGTGCGTTCTTTGTTGTTTACTCGTCTGTGGGCATGATACTTTTCACCTCCTTCTCCAATGGGCAGGGTCAGTCACTCAGGTATGGTACAGTAAGGCAAGATGGAGCCTTGTTTCTTGTCAGTGTTTTCAGTGCAGCTTGGATGTCTTCCTGCATTACCATTGGTTCCTCATCATGTGCTGCCTCCTAAAATGATTGAACATTGACGTATAGTGACTCTGTGTATCCTTCCATCTTCTTTTGAGGCTTCCTGCGTCATCTAATATTTTCCCCATAGAATCCTTCAGTATTGCAACTCGAGACTTGAATTTTTTCTTTAGTTCTTTCAGCTTGAGAAATGCCATGCATCTTCTTCCCTTTTGGTTTTCTAACTCCAGGTCTTTGCACATGTCATTGTAATACTTTGTCTTCTCGAGCTGCCCTTTGAAATGTTCTGTTCAGTTCTTTTACTTCATCATTTCTTCCATTTGCTTTAGCTACTCAACGTTCAAGAGCAAGTTTCAGAATCTCTTCTGACATCCATTGTGGTCTTTTCTTTCTTTCCTGTCTTTTTAATGACCTTTTGCTTTCTTCACATATGATGTCCGTGATGTCATTCACAACTTGTCTGGTCTTTGGTCAGTAGTATGAGTATGCATCCATACTCATGTATTATAATTCCCGGGATACGTATAAAGTTAAGCTTGACATGTTTAACTTTTCTAGCTTGTTCTGCGCTCTTCCCTGAGGTTTAATCTATTAGGACAACTTTAATGTATAGATTAAGTAATGCTCAACTGTGATGCTAATTGCATATAATTCTTTGGTGCTGGAAGAACTCTTGCCGATCCTAGATTTGCCTGCTCCAGTACCTGACACTTTTTTATATTCATGGTCAATTTTCTTCATATCAGCCCTAATTTCTCATAAATCGGACCAGTCTATATTTACAATAAATTATGTCCAAGCATTGAAATATTATGAAACCATTAAAGAAATGAGATAAATATTCTGTGCTTATATTGGACAGTCTCTAGTATTTTATTACTGAGAGGAAAGTGCAGGGTGTAATATGTATCATGCATTATCATTTGTATAAACAAAGATTTTATGTATATATAGATAATGAATCAATAATGTATAAACAAAGAAAAAGATATATATATACATGTATACATATATATAACCGAAAATCTGTTGTTATCGAGTCAATTCCAAC
Source organism: Dugong dugon (assembly GCA_030035585.1). Classification (NCBI taxonomy): domain Eukaryota; kingdom Metazoa; phylum Chordata; class Mammalia; order Sirenia; family Dugongidae; genus Dugong; species Dugong dugon. The sequence goes on along the minus strand of CM057462.1, from coordinate 180,377,552 downwards.
TCATAGCGACCCTATAGGACAGAGTAGAACTGCTCCACAGGGTTTGTAAGGCTGTAAATCTCTATAAAAGTAGACTGCCACATCTTCCTCCTGCAGAGTGGCTGGTGAGTTCGAACCACTGACCTTTCAGTTGGCAGCCAAGTACCTTAACCACTGTGCCACCAGGGCTCCTCTATGCATATATATACACATATATGTATATTCATGGATCCCTGGTGGCACAGTCGTTAAGAGCTGTGGCTTTTAACAAAAATGCTGGCAGTTCAAATCCACCAGTTGCTCCTCGGAACCTCTGTGGGGCAGTTCTAGTCTGTGACATGGGGTCACTATGAGTAGAAAATGGACCTGATGCCACCTAACAACAGCAACATACTTTATTCAGATTCCTTGGTTTTCTCCTCATGTCCTTCTTCTGTTCCAGGATACCACATTATGTTTAGTCATCATGTCTCCTTAGGTGCCTCTAGGCTATGATGATTTTTCAGACTTTCCTTGTTTGAGATGACCTGACAGTTTTGAGGATTACTAGTCAGGTATTTGGTAGACTGTCCCTCAACTGGACTTTGATGTTTTTCTCATGGTTAGACTGGGGTGGTTACTATGAGTCAGAAATGATTCGATGGCAATGGGTTTTTTTAAATTTGTTTTGGGGAAGAAGACCATATAGGTAAAGTGCCATCTCATTTAATCATATTAAGGATTCATAGTATCAACGTAATGTCTCACAGTTGATGTTTGTCTTTCACCTGGCTTGAGATAGTGTTTGTCAAGTTTTCTCCACTGTAAAGTTAATCTTATTTTTCTGCTTTCCATACTGCACTCTGTGGAAGAAAGTCAGTATGTGTAGCCCACACTTAAGGAGTGGAGAGTTGTGCTTCACCTCCTTAAGGGTGGATTATTTACATAAATTAAAGAGCCCTCGTGACACAGTGGTTAAATGCTCAGCTGCTAATGGAAAGGTTGGCAGTTTGAACCCTCCAGCTGCTCTGCGGGAGAAAGATGTGGCAGTCTGCTTCCATAAAGATTACAGCCTTGGAAACCTCATGAGGCAGTTCTGCTCTGTCCTGTATGGTTGCTATGAGTGGGAATTGACTCAACAGCAATGAGATATATATAAATTATTTGAAATTCTTCTGCATGGGAGATTTGTCTATTATCCTTCATTTATTTCTTTATTCAGTAATTTATTTATTTGCATCCATATGGATTTATGCTATTTATTTTATGCTTTGGGTTGTAAATGCTACTTTATTTTGTTGCTCAAATTGTACCAGCTTTGGGCACTGGGAGTTGTTTCAGTTGGCTCCTGTATCCAGGCTCACGTTGTATATTTCCTGCACTAGTCCTAGAATCAGCCATTAGCCATTTCTCCTAGGAGTCCTGGTTGCTTTTATTGGAGAGCAGTGTTAGAAACCAAAATATGGGTGCTAGTTGTGCTCATTGCTGTTGAGATATCAGTTGCTGGTAGACCCTCTCAGCGGACAGAGCAAGGATATGTATGTGCATGTTAACCCAGGTTTGTATATATATCTATAAATATTTTTATATGTAGCCATCTTTATTTATATTAAACTAAATATGAGTTCATACTGATGTCTTCAACTGTAATCCATTGCTACATGGATCATTCTGTCCTGCTCCCCTTGCTTATCTGTAACCTCCCACTCCAGCATTGGGAAACTTGGCTCCCATCATCCTTCACCCATTTATTTCATTATTCAATTCCATTATACATGCATTTGTATACCTGTATTTGTTTCCAAGTTGTTATCCTGTTCTTTCCCAGTAGGAGCCCTGGTGCAGTGGTTAAGCATTCAGCTACCAACCAAAAGGTCAGTGGTTTGAACCCACCAGCTGCTCTGCAGAAGAAAGATGTGGCAGTCTGTTTCTGTGAAGATTGCAGCCTTGGAAACCCTATGGGGGCAGTTCTGCTTTGTCCTACAGGGTTGCTATGAGTCGGAATCGACTTGACAGCAGTGGGTTTGGCTTTTTTTCTTTTTGGACTCTCCCAGTAGATTTTGATACTTTTTTTTTTTTTTTTTTTTTGCTTCTTTTATTCCCCCGCTCAGTTTCGGGAACTAGAACCTCTTCTCTGTCACAATGACCATCCGTCTCAGCTCATCTGGACGTCATCTCGCAATGCAAAGAAATCTAACTTCAGCCTCGAGGACTTCCAGCACCGAAAAGGCTGTGAACCATACAGCTCTTCCAAATACGCCACTGACCTCTTGAGTGTGGCTTTGAACAGAAACTTCAACCAGCGGGTGAGGCCTGTCTCAGTGATATGGAAACGTCAGGCAGTGGTTTCTTAATTACTGATGATTTCCTAGTAAAATGGCTGGCCTCCTTACTAGCTATTATAGTTTGTTGTTGTTGTTAAGTGCCCTCGAGTCGGTTCCGACTCACAGCGACCCTATGTACAACAGAACGAAACACTACTAGGTCCTGCAGTATCCTCATGATCGTTGTTATGTTTGAACCCATTGTTGCAGCCACTGTGTTGGTCCATCTCGTTGAGGGCCTTCCTCTTTTTCGCTGACCCTCTACTTTACCAAACATGATGTCCTTCTCCAGGGACTGGCCCCTCCTAATACCATGTCCAAAGTATGTGAGATGAAGTCTTGCCATCCTTGCTTCTAAGGAGCGTTCTGGCTGTACTTCTTCCAAGACAGATTTATTTGTTCTTTTGGCAGTCCATGATATATTCAATATTCTTCGCCAACCCCATAACTCAAAGGTGTAAGTTCTTCCTTCTTCATTGTCCAGCTTTCCCATGCATATGAGACGATTGAACACACCATGGCTTGGGTCAGGCCGTACCTTAGTCCTTAAAGTGATATCTTCGCTTTTTAACACTTTAAAGAGATCTTTAAAGATTTGCCCAAGGTAATGCATCATTTATTTCTTGACTTCTGCTTCCATGGGTGTTGATTGTGCATCCAAGTAAAATGAAATCCTTGACCACTTCAATCTTTTCTCCATTTATTTTGATGTTGCTTATTGGTCCAGTTGTGAGGATTTTTGTTTTCTTTATGTTGAAGTGTAATCCATATGGAAGAGCTTGAGAACGTGCAATATTTTTTCTTGAGCAGGATTGCTGTGAGGACGAGATAAGACATAAATGAGATTGATGATGTATGTGAAAATTTTGGGGCAGAGATAATTAGCTCCTGACCTCTTAGGTATATGTGGTTCATTCACCATTCTGTAACTCTTCAGGATTTGTAATTTATGCAGCAGAATGATACTAATAACAATAACAATATCTACTGTTTAATCACTGGCTATGTTTCAAGCAGGGCTTCAAACCGGTTCAGTTATGGCTGATGAAGCGAAACTAGAGCAGGCCTGAATTTTTACAAAAGATCACACAGGGCCCTTTCTATTAATATAAGCTTTGTGTTAATTGAGGCTTTATAAGACAGATCTTTCTAAAATGACAAGTCCTATGCTAAGGGCCAACATAGAGGTCTTCAGTTGGAGAAGGTTTTTGTGGACCCATACACAGCTCTTTGTTCCTCTCTGATGCCAAGAGTTCCCACTTCAAGCTAAAAGTCTTACACGTACCTTCAGGGAAGCAGACACATACTTCAGGTTTTGCTGTCTGTGTTTGCTAGACAAGAAACTTCTTGAAGGCAAGGACTGTACTATGTATATCTTGTTATCTTAAGTGTTCATTTTGATTGATGAATTGATACCCAAATCAGCCAATTCCATGGAAAACCCAGAGTAAACCAGGCTCTACTTTTTCACTGCAGCTTCAAGCTTAGTTGCCCATATTCTTTATACGGTAAGTGTCTTAGTTAGCTAGTGCTGCTATAACAGAAATACTGTAAGTGGCTGGCTTTAACAAATGGCAGTTTATTCTCTCACAGTCTAGCAGGCTAGAAGTCCAAATTCAGGGTGCCAGCTCTAGAGGAAGGCTTTCTCTGTCTGTCGGTTCTGTGGGAAAGTCCTTATCATCAATCTTCCCCTAGTTTAGGAGTTTCTCAGTGCAGGGACCCCAGGTCCAAAGGATGTGCTCCACTCCCAGCACTTCTTTATTGATGGTTTTGTGGCCCTTCATCTCTGCTCACTTCTCTCTCCTTTTATCTCTTGTAAGATAAAAGGTAATGCGGCCACATCCCAAGGAAACTCCCTTTACATCAAATCAGGCTGTGACTTGAGTAAGGGTGTTGCATCCCACCTTAATCCTCTTTAACATAACTTAAGTTTGCCTCATTAACCACAGGCGGAGATTGGGATTTACAACACATAGAAAAATTACATCAGATCACAAAATGGTGGACAACCACATAATACTGGGAATCATGGCCTAGTCAAGTTGACACACATTTTGGCGGGACACAATTCAATCCATAATAGTAGGTGTCTTGACAATAGAGACTTTGTCTTACTAGTATATGCATCCTGAGTGGCTCTTACAGTTGACTCTCAGTACATGATTCTTAAACTGAAATGGTCCACCCAGCTTTAAGGACAATTCAGAGCATAGATATTTCTCCGGGCTTCTTGTCTCATTGGTGTATTTCCTTTATCAACTAGCATATAGCTAGGACTGAGTCAATATACACCGAATTAGAATCTTATTGCTGCCTCTTTCTGTGCTCTCAGGGTCTATATTCCAGTGTGGTGTGCCCTGGCACAGTGCTGACTAAGATGACATACGGAATTTTACCTCGCTATGTATGGACACTGTTGATGCCATTCATATGGCTGGTAAGTGATGAACATTGCTTTTCTTTGTTTACTAGATCTGTTCAGTTTGGAACCAAAAAGGTGCATTTAAAGATTAGGAAATGATTTAAGAAATGGAACCCAAAAGTGGTGGAATTCCGTTTAAGTTGAGGTTTTAAAAATTTACTTACTATGTAGTCTTTGCTTCCTACTACCCAATATTACCACCGCACCACCTTCTGAGTATCCTCTTCTCTTTAAGGGAATGTTTCTTTGCTCATGTGCTATAGGTCTCAAGGGTTCTATGATCATATAATGTTGGGAAACCTGTGTTAAGCAAGGTTAAACTGAACTGCTTTGGGCTTTCAGTGGGGTAATGTGTGCATTAGAAAAGTCCCAAGAAGGGGATGATTGTGCACTGTATGACCATAGGACCATGCTTTTATTTGCTGTTTGTTTTGTTTTGTGAGCATCTTGCAGGACTGATGTTCTTCCAGCACTTATTAGAAGATGCTCCTTTTAGGATAAAATGCCCCTCCTTGTAGAACTCAGGAAGAGATGGTTTCTTTATTCTTTTTTTCATAATGCCCTTTCATTATGGCAAGCACAGAAAAAAAGATCAGAAGGAGGAAATATACCTTCATTTTAAACTGGTTGACTTAGGGTAGTGGGTATTAGTGCTATTTCTTTTTCAGACTCATTTATTTTTTGATACTTAAAAATGTTTTATAATCAGAAATACAGATCTTCTTTATTAATATTTAAATGAGTAATGCTTTTGTGACTATGTTTTAAACCACCACAGACTTATAAGTACCTATCAAGTGACTATTGTTTTCTTTCCTCAGCTTCGCTTTTTTACACATGCTTTCACCTTGACACCGTACAAGGGAACAGAAGTACTGGTATGTTACTAGAGTTTCCATAGCTTGTTCAGTGGATTAGCAGATGCAGAAACAGTTTAAATAGAAAAGATAACAACAGAATAAGCTCTGAGAATACTCGGGGTCCTCTTCAGGACTAAGGTGGGCCCTAGGCAACGTGCAGAGCATTAAGAGTGAAGTTTGGAAGTTTACCATCTGCCAGGGCACCAGAAGAAGCGCTGGTGGCATAGTGGTTAAGAGCTACAGCTGCTAACCAAAGGGATGGCAGTTCGAATCTACCAGGTGCTCCTTGGGAACCATATGGGGCAGTTCTGCTCTGTCCTGTGGGGTCATTATGAGTCAGAGTAGACTCAATGGCAGTGGGTTTGGTTTTTTTTGGATGGCACCAGATACTGTGGTTGTAGGGAAAGCAGTTTTATAGAAACAACATACACCAGCAGCTAGAGGATAGACAGAGCAGTGGAGCAGGAGAGGGACAAGTACGGCCAGATGGTGGGAGGGCAATCAGTGAGTGGTTTCCCATAGAGAAGGTACATCTAATGGGACAAGAGTTTTTTAAAAAAAAAAGACCTGTTGCTGTTGAATAGATTCTGACTCATAGTAATCTGATGTTGCAGCATGATGGCTTGCTTTTATATGGTCACTCTCACCATGTTGTGTGCCGTTGAGTCAATTCTGACTCATAGCAAACCTATAGGACAGAGTAGAACTGCCCCATAGAGTTTCCAGGGAGCGCCTGCTGGATTTGAACTGCTGAACTGTTGGTTAGCAGCTGTAACACTTACCCACTACACCACCAGGGTTTCCATTTAGAAGAAAGAAGGAATATATAAAATAAGATATTAAGACATTCTGTAATCAGGTGATGTCTCTGGAAGTGTTGCTGTAAACACCCTAAGAATATCAGAAAGGAGCATCAGTGAGAGGGTAGAGTACTTGGAGCAGCCTTTGCTCACTCAGTGGGACTTGATTTGGGCTCTGAAGGATAGGTGGAGTTTGGCTAGCATGGGTAGCATGACTGGTGTCACAGTTTCATTTTTTTTTTTTTTTTTTCCTGTTGTGAGCCTGCTGTAATTTTCTAAAATGTGTACGAGTAGGAGAATATCCACCCTAATTACCACGCAGTGATGGTTGTAGTTGCCGGTGGATATGGATGAGCATTTGAGCACACAGCATATGAGCATGAATCTCTTTCGATCTTTGGATAAGAATGTCTCCTTCAATGGGCTTTGTGATGGTTTAGAGTGTGGCCTCTAGAGTTGTGTTAACTCTATTCACATCCCAGTGTTCTGGTTTATGGCTGTGAACCTTGACTACATATTTTCGCTCACCTTATTCTGTCCTGTAGGGTTGCTATGAGTTGGAACCAACTCCATGGCAGTGGGTTTTTTTGTTTGTTTGTTTGTTTGTTTTACTTATAAAGTGGGCATTAAATTGGAGTAAATAAAAGAGGGCATAAGTAGAGTCTAATACGTTGTAAAGGATTCAGTATATTTCAGCCTTTAACATTTAAAGAAAACTATCTTAATAAGAACAGTATAATTCTGGTGTGTGAATTGACAGATCAGTGGAACAGAATAGGGAGTCTAGAAACAGGCCCATAAGCACATGGGGATTCAGTATATGATAAAGATGGTATTCCAAGTCAGTGAGGAGAAGATGTGTTAGTCAACATACGATGTTACCAAAAAATGGAATAGGATCTTGTTTCTGTGCTTTACACCAAAGTAAAGGTCCAGATGAGTTAATATATTTATTTATAAAAACTAAAATATAAAATTACTGGAAGAAAATATGGAGAAATTTTAAAATAGTTTCAGAGCATGGAGGCTTATCTAAGTATTTCATAAATCTGAGAAACCACAGAAGAAAACGCTGAAAATTTTGATTAAATAAAAATAAAAGATTTTTGCATGGTGAAAAACCTGGCTATAAATAAAATCCAAAGACTAACCACAAAGAGGAAGAAAATGATTTGCCACTCATAACCTAGACAAAGGGTTAATTTTATCAGTATCTAATGAGCTTCAACAAATCAGTGAAAAAAACAACCCATTAGAATGATGGCTAAAGGGCATGAACAGAGAGGTCTTAACCTGTCTTAATCATATGAAAAGATGCTCAACGTCATTCACAACAAGAGAAATGCAAATGAAAAACTACAATGAAAAGCTGTTTCTGAACTCTGATTAGCAAAGATTAGAAAGCTTGATAATGCACTTTATTGCCAGGGAGTATGGAAATGGGCCCTCTTCTACATTGCTGGGGGAGGGTAAGTTGATACAGCCTCTATCAAGGACTCTTTGGCAAGATCAATCAAAATATTAAATGCTCATCCCCTGTAACTCTGGCATTTATATTAAAGATGTACTCAAACATGTAGGAAAAGATGCATTCATCATTCATTGCTGCGTGGCTTCTAATAGTAGAAACTAGACACAGCCAGTATGTCCATCAATTTGGAGACTACTTATAGAAATTTTGATGCATCCATAAAGTGGAATACCATGTTACTTTAAAAAAGAAGGAAACAGCTGTATGTATACTGATATGGAAACATCTCCAAGGAATATTGTTTAAGTGAAAAATGCAGTATGAGGAATGGTGTGTATATTATGCTTCCGTTTGGGTGAGAGAAAGGGACATGTATGCTTTTAAGTGCCTAGATTTTATTTGGATGAATACACAGGATACTAGTTAAGAGTAGTTGCCTCCAGAAAGGGGGACTGTGTGACTGGAAATTGTGAAGGAAAGTAGATTTACTTTTTATCATTATACTTTTTGAATGTTGTACACATGGATGCTTATCTATTAATAAAACAAAATATTACATCAGTGATTTGTGATTTACTGTGGCATGAACTGAGTATCAACTCTGAATAAGCTAGTCTATGCCATGAACTTTAGTTTTTGGATTAAAGGAGGAAGCAGCTGAAATATGATTCTTTTAAATAGATTTTCAAAGGGTGCTATTAAGCAGATTGCCCTACCATCTTCCTTCAAGTTACTGCGGTGGTTCACGAAGGCACGACTGTTCGCTAATGATAATTGAGAGGAATTGTGACTTTGGAGTGCTCTGTAAAGTGCTAGTTCTAAGTCCCCACCAGCCTCACGCGCCTTGGGCAGAAAACCATTGATACACTCTTTTCCTTTCCAGATATGGCTTTTCCACCAGAAGCCCGAGTCCCTCAATCCTCTGATCAAATATATGAGTGCCACTACTGGCTTTGGAAGCACCTATATAAAACTCCACAAGGTAAATCTGTTTATATTGTTGCATTAAAAATGTTTGCTGCTAGGCTGATGAAAACTGGTTCCTGCTTTCCTGACCAGCCCGCAGGCTTCCCAACTCTCTTCCCTGGGTCTCTACTCTCTGTTTACTGGCGCCACATTGGCCTCTTTGCATTTCTTTCTGCTTCATCCTGCCTCTGAGCCTTTGCACATCTTGTTATCTCTACTCAAACTGCCCTGTCCTTTCTCTTTCAACTGGTTGATTTCTGCTCGTTCTTAAGATCCCAGCCTACGTCTCAGCCTTCTGTGACCCTGTAGACCAGTCAGGTACCTCTGTTAGAGACTCTCTTGACATACTGTAACTGTTCTATGTAGCACCCATTCACCCTTGGGCTCCCCTGTGAGAATATATGCTCTGTGAGGATGAGGATTATATCCTCCTTTCCTGGCATGGTGCCTTGTACATAGTAGGTTCTCAATAAATGTGTGGCAAAATTGGATGAAATGTGAAGTGTCTTTCTGTGTGAACTTAACTTCTCTTGGAAAGTTCTACCATCAGTTCTGCTTGTGACAACTATCAGTTTTAATAGATTGCAGAAAATGATGGTGTTTTGAAGAGGGAGGGGACTGAGGACGGAAAACAATCAGTACTGTGTTTTTTGGGCTCTGTATAACCTTTTAAAAAGAAGTCAAACAGAGTTACATATTAGGAAATGAGAAAATTTATTTTGAACCTTTAAGAACTGTTTTGTTGCATTTTTGTTATAAATAAGGTTTACTTTAGCTTCCTATTTTTCACTGCCTAGGTTATTGTGAGGAGGGGTTGGCATACAATCAAACTAGATTGAGGCAAATAAGTTATCTCAGATAAGTCAAACAATTGGCAATGATCTCTGCTTCCTCTGGTCTCTTTCAATGCTTTCCAAATAAGTTCTGCAAAATACTAGTTCCTTGAGAAGATTTGCAAAAAGAGGTTCCTCAGGCAACTAAGTTTGAGTAATGCCTCATATTATCACCCCCTATTTTAGAGACCCCCTGGTGGCACAGTGGTTAAGTGCTCTGCTGTTAACCGAAAGGTCAGCAGGTCGAACCCAGCAGCCACTCCACATGAGAAAGATGTGGCAGTCTGCTTCTGTAAAGATTACAGCCTTGGAAACCCTATGGGACGGTTCTACTCTGTCCTACAGGGTTGCTATGAGTTGAAATCGACTCGATGGCAGTGGGTTTGGTATTTCAGAGACATGCGCAACGCATGTTAGCCCAGTCAAGGCTTTGAGAAGTTGGTACAATTAAGAAGTTTGTGTGAAATTGTTTAATCTTTGTTTTTCCAAATTTTTATTGATTATATATTGTTTTTTGATTTTTTAATTTCAAATAACATCCCAAAGAATATACTTTGGGAAACTCTATACTAAATTAATAAACTTACTTTTAGGCCCTCAGAGATTGTTTAGACTCGCTGTCTTTTCCTCTAGACAAAGTGAATTATTTACCAAAGGAAGAAAATGTTTAATTCTTTTAACCAAATTATTTTATTCACATTTTACAGAAGTCCATTGAAAAAAGTGTTTTAACCTAAGATTAATTTGGAGAAGTCAGCTTTCTTCTCTGTTAAAAGGTGGGGTTGACTAGAATGCCTCTTCCAACTCCAACATGGAAACGTTCTAAGGTGATTGAATGTATATAAATATTATTTCCAAAATGTTAAAAAGTTTTAGTGATTAACCTTTCTATTATGTGAAGAAGGAGACTGTTTTTGAAGTTCAGGTTCTGTACTGACTTGAATAAAGTTATCACTTTATTTTATACGGTCTGAAAGTTTGATTTTACATACATGTCAGTTAAGATTAGATTTTAACAATCCTGAGTACAATGTCCGTGGAGTTACTCATAGGAACAACAATATATATATATGTTGGGCCACTTGAATTATTATTTTTTAAAGTACCTCTTATTGATATTGAGGTAGTCCATGCCAGTATTGGGCCCGACCCTTAACACCATTTGGAAATTTGTTCATTGCTTACCAACCCGTTTTCGTGATCGAACAGGACTGTAAAATAACAGTGGATTAAACACAATAGAAGCTTAGATTTCTCATATGTAAAAGCAGTTTGGAGAGAGGCAGTCCTGGGCTGACATGGCAGCTCCATAAGGTGTCAGGCACCCAGGTTCCTTCTAGTTACTATTCTGTCATCCCTAGGTTGTGGCCTTCATCCTTATGGCCCTAGTGAGCAGTATGAAGAAGTGGACGCCCATCCCTTTTAAATAGACTCCTGGTAATACCACACAACACTTCCACTTACATCCTATTGGCCAGAACATAGTCATATGGTACCCACTAGCTTCAGTGGATACTGGGAAATGGAGTCTTTTATCTGGAGGGCAGTGAGCCCAGCTAAAACCAGGGCTCTTTTACTAAAGAAGAAAAAAAAAATCAAAAAACCCCACTGGCCATCAAGTCAATTCTAACTCATAGCAACTCTATAGGACAGAGTAGAACTGCCCCATGGGGTTTCCAAAGAGTTGCTGGTGGCTTCGAACTGCTAACTCTCTAGGGTTGGAGTTTGGATTGAGAGTTAATGTATCATCAGGTTCTCAGAGTTTTGTAATAGCCCCCAAATGGCTGCCACTGCAGTCCTTTTTGCTGGCCCCTTTCTTTTCTTCTTTCTTACTTTTTTTTTTCTGTTCTCTGACATACGTTGAATGCCTTCCTTTCATACAAATTCTGTTCATTCCATTTTTCTTTTCTAATCATCCCTATTTTTGCTTCTTTTCCAGATGGACCTAGATGAAGACACTGCTGAAAAATTTTACCAAAGCTTGCTAGAACTGGAAAAGCACATTAGAACCACCTTTCAAAAATCAGATAACCAGAGCTGATGGTGACACACTCTGAAACACGTGTACCTCGGTGCATTCTGGGGCACACGGGTTTAGGCTGAGTTGTATGATGTACATTTGTAGTAGACTATGATTGTGATTGTCTCTTTTGCCTTTTTTTTCAGAATTATCTCTAAGACTGTGTATGTATGTGTATACATGGGCACATGAGAAAAAACTGGATGAAGTAAAATATCAGAGATTCCCCACAATGGTGTCACATCGTAATTACTGGAGCCACCCAACAGAATATCCGGTTATAGTGCTCTGCCAGTGGGAGCCCAAGCTATTCCATGGGATGCAGTGGGGACTTGAATAGTGGGTACACAGACACACGGGGCCCTCTCCTTTTCTTTTGGCCTGCCCACAACAAGAGGAAGTACTGCCCACTCTTTAGTGACAATCTTAACTTTTGTGAGCAATTTCTTAGGTCTTTTGCCTGATTTCTTCCTCTGTAATCCTGAGTATGGATGCCCATGTAGTTAATCACAGAACCAAAAAATATGTGTTTGGACCACTTGAATTATTATTAAAGGTATCTTTTATTGGTATTCAGGTAATCTGTGCTCATATTGGGCCTGATCCTTAACACCATCTGGAAATTTGTTCTTTGCTTACTAACCTGTTTTCATGATCTTATTTTACTGAATATAAACTCGTAGCATAATTTCAATAAAATTTTCTAATTGAATGATGGCTGGTAGGATATCTGTCAATATCAAATACACTACAGTAGTGGTGAGAAATGGTTAGGACTTAGTTCACATGTGTTAGATAATTAGACAAAGCTTTTCCTTCTAAGTCTTAAAGGGGCCACACCCCAGGCCTCATTTGATATGAAGACAAAATGCTAAAATGCCTAGATATTTTTATCCTAAATACATCCAACACACTTGGAATATAATAGATAGTAAATTTTTAAATGAATTAATACAAGTAAGAAGTGATAAATTCTCCACAGTTTAAAGTACAAATTTGTTTTTGTTACAATTTCTCTAATTTTGTTATTAAAGATTTTTTTTAATAGGGTGAAACATCATTCTATAACTGAAAATGAGAGCTCTTCACTGTCTTTGAGGGAGAAGGGTGAAGTGGAGAACTGGAAGCAGAGCTGGTTTTTGCTTTTCCAGTCACTCATACTGTAAATTTGGAAGAGGCCCTTTATTGTGAATCCGCAATGGAGTAAATATCTCTCTTCTTCTTGTACTCATGAATGTGGGATGAGGATTCAATGCAGTAATGCAATAATATATGTGAATGAATAGAGAGCGTTTTTTGAGAAACTTGACAATAAAGTTTTCGTTAAAGATTAGTGAGCCAAAATATCATGGTTCCAGTGCCACAATGTAAGGCCCTGAGCGGCCACTTCTTATCTGACTGAGAGCTGGTTCTGGTTTCCAAGTGTTAAGTCTTTGCCACATGAGAGGATGTGGGGGAAGGTGTATGGGCTGTGGGACTGCGCAGACATTGGATCAAATTGGGGTTCAGTCCATACTAGCTGTATGACTTTGGAAAAGCTCAGTTTATACCTCAGTTTAATTACAAAAAGTATTGATAGCAATGCCTGCCTTGTGAGATTATATTCTAGTAGATGGATAGTCAATATGGATTATTATTTGATTTCTGTTGTACACGAAGTACCCAAAAGGAGACTTTAAGTCAACATGAACTGAATCCTGATTTCATGTCATTTATGATGTGTCAGCAGGTTGGTGCTCTATCTATTTTCTGAGCCATTATATCCATTTTCCTCAAAATAGAGAACAAATCAAAACTCTCTCCACCCCTAGGGAATACCTAAAAAAAAAGAAGAAAAAATTGATTCCTGTCATTATATGATGCCAGATCTCACTGTTTTTATATCCTAGCTTGGCTACCAGGTTGAAGATTTGTAGTTGGGCTCCAGAGGATGCTAGTTTCCTTTCAGAACTTGACCTGGCATGCTTATTCTGATTCCCACGATGGGGTCAGTATAAATAATTCATGTCTCCTACAGGTAACTCATTCTACAGACAATTCCACAGAAGTGGAACGTGGATGACAGAATGTGACACCCCAAAATGCGTCTGATAGGTGTTCCAGAGGAGAAAATTGAGAAAATGGGGAAGAGGCAATATATGAAGGGATGATAGCTGGGCATTTTTCAGAACTTATGGAAGCCATGATCATCAGATTCAGAAAAAATGACAAGTCCCAAATGAGATAACACAAATAAATCAAAATCTACATACAGCGAAATTGCAGAGAATCAAAGAAACTGACTTGTCAAAGTGATCGGAGAAAATAGATGACTCACAAAAGGTTGACAAGCAGACTTCTGGCATCTAGTGTTGCTGTTGAGAAGACAAAAAAATAATAACTTCAAAGTGCTGAGGTATAATAAGCCCACTACACTATAATTCAAGAGTGAGGCTTAAAGAAAAACATCTTCAGACAAAAGTTGAAAGTTTATTTCTGAAAGACCCTTACTAAAAGTGTTTATCTCTAACATTCTTTTTTGAAAAAGACTGCTAGAATTTGTGCTTGAAGAAGAAAACTGGGCCCTATGAGGAAAAAGGAGGATGCAAGAGGGAATAGTGAGTAAAGAAATTTGCAAACATGTAGGCAAGTCTTAAAAATTGACACGATAAAACAACAATAATAAAAATGACTTGTTTCAGGAGAATTAAAGTAAAACAACAATATGCAAGATGGGAGAGTTGATTAGAGTTAAGACATTTTAAGTACTGTTCAGAAGGAAGATTGAAATATGACTAAGTTTAAACATTAACATATCTTTTGTGCTGATTAAGATTTTAATGGTAACCTCACAAAATAGAAATAAAATATACAATTTCCAAGCCAGCAGAGGCTAACAAAAAAAAGGAATAAAGAAAACCTAAACCATCCAAAAAAGAATGGAAAGTGGGGAGGAAGTAGAGGAAACCCAGAAAACAAGATCAACAAAATCTTCTGAATCTGATTTAAAAAAATGTATTCGAATATATCAGATCAAAATGAATATAAATGGAATAAACATGCTAGTTAAGACACAGATTACTAGAGCAGATTAAAAAATTGTTTTTTTAACAAAGAAAACTAAAGAACACGAGGACACAAAGGTTGAAAGTAAAAGGATGAGAAAATATACACTTGTCAAATGCTAATGAAAAGAAAGCTAGCAAGGTAGAATAGCTATATTAGTATCAGATAAAAGAGACTTTAAAGCAAAAACATTTTTAGGATTAAGAGTGTAGACATAACGACAGGGTAAAATCACCCTTACACTTACAAACTTGGTATCACAGTTACAAACTTATATGTACCTCTAAAGTCTAAAACATAAAAAGCAAAAGTTTATAGAATTACAAAGAGAAATAGATAAATCCACAGTTTTAATGGACAATTTTAATAAACCCTACTTATGGAGCCCTGGTGGCACAGTGGTTAAGAGCTCAGCTGCTAACCCAAAGTTCGAATTCACCAGCTACTCCTTGGAAACCCTATGGGGCAGTTCTCTGTCCTACAGGGTTGCTATGAGTTGGAATTGACTCGATGGCAGCAAGTTGTTTGTTTTTTTTATTAATCACACAAAAAATTAGTAAGCATTAGAAGGTAACTTTGATCCTATGAATATATATCCTGAACCCACAGTTGGAGAATGGTTTTTTTCAAGTCCATGTGTAACAATTTTAAGAACTAATACTAGACTCCAAAGCAAGTTACAAAATATGTTTAAAAATGCGTATTACAAGGTCCCTGGGTGTTGCAAATAGTTTGTGTTTGGTTGGTAACCAAAAGGTTGGCAGTTCTAACCTACCCAGGGCCACCTCAGAAGAAACAGACCTGGCGTTCTACTGTAAAGATTACAGCCAAGAAAACCATATAGAGCAGTTGTACTCTGTAACACATGGGGTCTCCTAAGTCACAAATCAACAACAAAAATAAAATCAACAAGAATGTGTCACACAGACCGAGTTCTCTGACCACAATGCATTTACAAAAAAAGTAACCACTAAAGAAAACATGTTTTGGCACACTTTTAAACTTACAGATCAAGAACTCATATTGGGAGACTTCTGGGCAATATGGCGCTATAGAGAGAAACACCACGCCATCCCTCCACAGCAAAGATCTGAAAAACTAAGTCAAACAGAGACACACGTCAATCCTGAAACCCTAAGCATCAAATGAAGAGATAAAGAACTCCACCAAGCACCAAATGGAATAAGAAATTAACAAGGAACAGAGAGCAAGGAGAAATACCTGCAGAGGTCCCCTATCAGCTAACACAGCACAGATCCACCATCTTGGACTCCTAACGGAGATCGGCAAACAGTGGGGATGACAGAGCATCTTCATGGAGCTTTCAGAAGGACACAGAACAGCCGGTAACCAGCAATATACGCTTCCCCCCCCCCCCCCGACTTCTTCAACCCCCCTCAGCCTCCTCTGCTTCCTGTGGCCACAGTATCTTAGCTGGGAAGCACCGGCTTCACCCTTGTGCTGCTTGGATTCCACCTGCTCACACTGGCCGGCTCCCTGAGTGCCATTTGTTGGCTACTGGTGTTGCTTTTTCCCACTTCTTTAGATTTCTTCCTTACCTTTTACCACCTCCCCCTCCTTTCTCTCAAATACCTGGCTCTGTGTGCCATCTTTACTTCTTCCTGAAAGGCTGAGAAACACCCCTCAACTGTGAAACTGCTTCCTGGCCCATGCCACCATGCTGGTGGGACCCCCAGGGCTTTGTTCTGATTTGTTTTATTTTTCTTTTCTTGGCTTGGGAGCCCCTTCTAGCCAGGCAGTACTGCACAGCTTGGGAGTTACTCCCTTACTCTGTGCAGAAGCGCAGTGGCATCCTTGGGAGCATTTATTTTTTCTTGTTTTATTTTTTTGTTTGTTTCTTTGTTTTGTTTTCTTGTCTCTCTTTTTCCTTTTTTGTCTTTCTTCATTTCTCAGTTTCTCATCCCTCTATACTTCTTGTCTCCTGAATTCCTGGAGCTGTATGACACCCCTACCCTTTCTAGCCAGGCTGTACTTCATGGCTTGGGAGCAACTTCCCCAGTCCTTGAAGCCACACTGGTGGGATCCCTGGGGACTTTTCTCTTTGTTTTCTTCTAATTTTTATTCAATTTTTCCTTTACCCGTTTTTCTTTTTCTCCATTTCTTAGTCTCTCATCTCTCCACTCCAACAGCAAGCTCCCTTAGCACTCTATTTTGTTTGTGTGTATGTTTTTGGCTCCCGTTCCTCTCTCCTCTCTCTCCTCTTCCCATACGAATCTTAAATCCACACATCACAGTCTCCACCCTCCTTCCTGCCTACCTGCACTGTGTGCTGAATATCACATCCCCAAGCAGCACAGGCATGGCCTACTGGAACCTGCCCTGCACTAATTCCCATCCAGACCTGTTAGCCCGAGAACGTGCCACAAATGACCTATCCCAGCAAAGTCCATTCAGCTGAACCTGCCCTGCTGCACCATACCTGAGCGATTGACCCTGACCATTGGAGAAGGACGTGAAAAGTATCGTGCCTACAGACAAGCAAACAACAAAGAATGCACAGCCTGCCTGCTCAGACATAACCAAATAAAACAAAAAAGGATGAAACAAACAAATCTACAATCAAAAAACAAGTAAAATAACTACTGAATGCTCCAAAGACAGCAGACAATATCAAAACATATACAAAAACAGGACAGGATGGTTCCAGTAGGGGTCAAAAATAAAACACCAGAGGAGTTTCCAGTATAAGAAAAAGCACTAGAACTACCTGATAGGGAATTTAAATCTCTAATATTCAGAGATATCCAAGAGTTGAAGCAAAAAGCAGACAAAAATGAGGAAAAAATAGACAAATTCATGGAAAATACAGACAAAAAAATGGAAGAATTCAGGAAAATAATACAGGAACAAAATGCTAAAATAAATTCACAACTAGAAATCACACCAAAACAATAATTATAAATCCAAAAGAGAAACAGCAAGATTTCAGAAATGGACAGTGTCATAGAAGGGCTAAGGAGCAGGTTGGAAATGATAGAAGACAGGATCAGTGAAATTGAAGACAAATAATTGGCTACAACTCTGTTTGAGGAAAAATCAGAAAAAAGAAAAAAGAAAAATGAAACTCTGAGAATTATGTGGGATACAATCAAAAACAAAAGTTCACGAGTGACCAGAGTTCCAAAACGGGGAGAAAACAGAAAACACAGAGAGGATCATTGAAGAACTGCTGACAGAAAACTTCCCCAATACCATGAAAGATGAAAAGCTGACCTTTCAAGAAGCTTAACGAATTCCATATGGGATAGACCCCAAAAGACAAGCACCAAGGCATATCATAATCACACTCAGTAAAACCAAAGACAAACAAAGAATCCTGAGAGCAGCTCGAGAAAAACAAAAAGTCACATACAGAGGAGAAACAATAAGACTAAGCTCAGATTATTCAGCAGAAATCAGGCAGGCAATAAGGCAATGGGATGACATATATAAAACCTTGAAAGAAAAAAATTTCCAGCCAAGAATAATATATCCTGCAAAACTCTCGTTCAGATATGATGGTGAAATTAGGTGATTTCCAGATAAACAGAAATTAAGGGACTATGTAAAAACCAAACCAAACTTACAAGAGTTATTAAATGGAGTCCTTAAATCTGAGAACAAACAACATCAGACCACAGGCTGAATCTAGGACACAGGATCATACCAGCCAGACACCAGCCTAGGAAATAAACTCTCAAGGACTATCCAAAACCAAAAGAATTACAACAGGGAACCAGAGAGGTTAAGCTGTAAATGATGACAACATCAGAACAATAAAAGAGGGAATAAATGGCGTAGGTATAGAACCTTCTAATGGAGAGGAAGCAAGGTGATACCAAGTAATAATAGAATGAATGGTTCATACCTAGGAAGATAAGGGTAAATTTCAAGGTGACCACAAAAGTGTTAACAAACTTAGCATCAAAATAAAGAGGAAAAGCATAAAGTCTCAGTGAAAACAAAACGTAGAAAAACAAAAGAAATGAAAAAAAAAATCCACAAACAAAAGGAATTCATCACAGGAGAGTAAGAGGAACAAAGAAAATGTCAGCACCACAAAAAAAGCACTACAAAATGACAGCAATAAACTCACACCTATCAATAATTACACTGAATGTAAATGGCCTAAATGCACCCATAAAGAGAAGGAGAGTGACAGAATGGATTAAAGAAAACAGGATCCATGAATATACTGTCAACAAGAGACACACCTTAGAAACAAAGATGTAAATTTATTAAAAATCAAAGGATGGAAGAAATATATCAAGCAAACAGCTACTAAAAAAGAGCAGCAGTGGCAATACTAACATCAGATAAAGTAGACTTTAAAACCAAATCCACCATAAAAGACAAAGAAGGACACTATATAATGATTAAGGGAGACGATCCATCATGAAGACATAACCATAATAAGCATCTACACACGCAGTGACAGGGCTCCCAGACATATAAAACAAAGTCTAACAGCACTGAAAAGAGAAACCGACAGTTCCACAATAATAGCAGGAGACTTCAACACACCACTCTCGTTAAAGGACAGAACATCTAGAAAGAAACTCAGCAAAGATACAGAAGACCTAAAGGGCACTTGACCTCATATATATAGAACACTACCCCCAACAGCTACAAAGTACACATTGTTTTCCAATGCATGTGGAGTGTTCTCCAGAATAGACCACATCTTAGGCCATAGAGCAATCCTCAACAAGATCCAAAACGTTGAGATAATACAAAATATCTTCTCTGACCACAACGACATCAAGGTAGAAATTAACAACAGGAAGAGCAAGGAAAAAAAAAAAATCAATTACATGGAAACTGAATGATATTCTGCTTACAAAACACTGGGTAATAGAAGAAATCAGAGATGGAATCAAAAAATTCCTAGAATCAAACGAGAATAAAAACACATCATACCAAAACCTTTCGGACACAGCAAAGGCAGTCCTCAGAGGACAATTTTCAGCAATAGATGCACACATCAAAAAAGAAAGGGACAAAATCAAAACATAACTACAGAACTCAAACAAATAGAAAGAGAACAGCAAAAAAAGCCCACAGCCACTAGAAGAAAGGAAACAATAAAGATCAGAGCAGAAATAAACAAAATAGAGAATAGAAAAACAATAGAAAGAATCAACAAAACCAAAAGTTGGTTCTTTGAAAGGATCAACAAAATCAACAAACCACTGGCCAAACTGACAAAAGAAAAACAGGAGAGGACACAAATAACCCAAATAAGAAATGAAATGGGGGACATTACAACAGACCCAACTGAAATAAAAAAGGATCATAACAGAGTATTATGAAAAACTATAACAAATATGAAAACCTGTAGGAAATGGATAAATTTCTAGAAACACACTACCTACCCAAACTACCACAAAGTGATGTTCAAAATCTGAACAGACCCATAACAAAAGAAGAGATTTAAAAGGTAATTAAAAAAAAAAAACAAACTCCCAACAAAAAAAAGCCCTTGCCCAGATGGCTTCACTGAAGAATTCTACCAAACATGGACAGAAGAGCTTATACCAGTCTACTCAAACTATTTCAGAAGATAGAAAAGGAAGCAACACTTCCGAATTCATTCTATGAAGCCAGCATAACCCTGATACCAATACCAGGCCAAGATGCCAGAAAAAAGAAAATTACAGACCAATATCTTTCATGAATATAGATGCAAAAATTCTCAACAAAATTCTAGCCAATAGAATTCAGCATCATATCAAAAAAATAATACACCATGGCCAAGTAGAATTCATACCAGGTATGCAAGGATGGTTCAACATTAGAAAATCAGTCAATGTAATCCACCACATAAATAAAAGGAAAGAAAAGAATCACATGATCATCTCAAATGATGCAGAAAAGGCATTCGACAAAGTCCAGTAACCATTCCTGATTAAAAAAAAAAAAAACTCTCAATAAAATAGTAATAGAAGGGAAATTTCTCAACATAATAAAGGGCATTTATGCAAAACCAATGGCCAACATCATTCTTAATGGAGACAGGCTGAAAACATACCCCTGAGAACAGGAACAAGACAAGGATGCCCTTTATCTCCAGTCCTATTTAACATTGTGCTGGAAGTCCTAGCTAGAGCAATAAGGCAAGAAAAAGAAATAAAGGGCATCCAAACTGGTAATGAAGAAGTTAAACTGTCCCTGTTTGCAGATGATATGATACCATACACAGAAAACCCTAAAGACTCCATGAGATAACTACTGGAACTAATAGAAAGATTCAGCAGAGTAGCAGGATACAAGATAAACATACTGAAATCAGTTGGATTCCTATACACCAATAAAGAGAATGATGAAAAAGAAATCAGGAAAACAACACCATTTTCAATAGCCCCTAAAAAAAATAAAATACTTAGGAATAAATCTAACCAGGGATGTAAAAGACCTATACAAAGAAAACTACAAAACACTTCTGCAAGAAACCCAAAGGGATCTACATAAATGGAAAAACATATCATGCTCATTGATAGGTAGACTCAACGTTGTGAAACTGACAATTCTACCTAAAGCAATTTACACATACAATGCTGTCCTGATCCAAATACCAACAACATTCTTTAAAGAGATGGAAAAACTAATCATTAACTTTATGTGGAAAGGGAAGAAGCCCTGGATAAGTAAAGCAGGATTGAAGAAGAAGAAGAAAGTAGGAGGACTCGCACTACCAGACCTCAGAACCGACTATACAACTAAGGTAGTCAAAACAGCCTGGTACTGATACAATGACAGATACATTGACCAATGGAACAGAATTGATAATCCTGTGTAAATCCATCCACCTACGGTCAACTAATCTTCAAAAAGCGCCCAAAATCCATCAAATGGGGAAAAGACAGTCTTTTTAACAAATGGTGCTGGCAAAACTGGATGTCCATCTGCAAAAAAATGAAACAGGACCCATACCTCACACCATACACAAAAACTAATTCAAAATGGATCAAAGGCCTAAATATAAAGCCAAAAACTATAAAGTTCATAGAAGAAAAAATAGGATCAACACTAGAGGATCCAATGCACGACATTAACAGAGTAGAAAACATAACCAACAACATATAAACTCCAGAAAATAAACTAGATAACTGAGATCTTCTAAAAATCAAATACCCATACTCTTCAAAAGACTTCACCAAATGAGTAAAAAGAGAACCTACAGACTGGGAAAAAATTTTGGTCATTACAAGTGAGACAAAGTTCTAATCTCTAAAACCTACAAAAAAATCCAAGACCTGTACATCAAAAAGACAAATAATCCAGTTAAAAACTGGGCAAAGCAAATGAACAGACACTCCACCAAAGAAGACATTCAAGCGGCCAGCAGACACATGAGGAAATGCTTGCGATCACTAGCCATTAGAGAAATGCAAATTAAAACCACAATGAGATACCGTCTTACCCTGGCATTACTGGCACGACTCAAAAACACTGGAAATAACAAACGCTGGAGAGGCTGCGGGGAGATCAGAACTCTTATGCACTGCTGGTGGGAATGGAAAATGATACAACCATTTTGGAAAATGATACGGCGCTTCCTTAGAAAGCTAGAAATAGAAATACCATACCATCCAGCAATCCCACTCATAGGAACATATCCTAGAGAAATAAGAGCCGTCACACGAATAGACATATGCACACCCATATTCACTACAGCCCTGTTCACAATAGCAAAACGATGGAAACAACCTAGATGCCCATCAGCAGATGAATGGATAAACTATCGTACATACACAGAATGGAGTACTATGCAAAAATAAAGAACAATTATGAATCTGTGAAGCATCTCATAACATGGATGAAACTGGAGGACATTATACTTAGTGAAATAAGTTAGTCAGAAAAGGACAAATATTGTATGAGACCTCTGCTGTAAAAACTCATGAAAAAGTTTACACACAAGAAGAAACAATCTTTGTTGGTTACGAGGGATGGGTGTGGGGAACTAAATAGACAACAGGTAAGCGGTAACTTTGGTGAAGGGTAAGACATACGTAGTACTGGGGAAGCCAGCACAACTGGTACAAGGAAAGGTCATGGAAGCGCCAGAGACACTTCCAAACTCCCTGAGGATCTGAATTGCTGGGTGGAGGGCTGTGGGGACCATGGTCTTGGGGAACATCTAGCTCAATTGGAATAACACAGTTTATAAAGAAAATGTTCTACATTCTACCTTGGTGAGTAGCATCTGGGGTCTTAAAAGCCTGTGAGTGGCCGTCTGAGATACTCCACTGATCTCACCCCTTTCAGAGCAAGGGAGAATGAAGAGAACAGGATACAAGGAAAAGATTAGTCCAAAGGACTAATGGACCACAGCTACCATGGCCTCCACCAGACTGAGTCCAGTACAACTCGATGGTGCTCAGCTACCACCACTGACTACTCTGACTGGGATCACAACAGAGGGTCCTGGACAGAGCTGCAGAAAAATGTAGAACAAAATTCTAACTCAAAAAAAAAAAAAAAAGACCAGATATACTGGCCTGATAGAGATGTGAGAAACTTCGAGAGTATGACTCCTGGACACCCTTTTAGCTCAGTAATCACGTCACTCCCAAGGTTCACCATTCAGCCATAGATTAGACAGCCCCATAAAACAAAACGAGACTAATGAGGCTCAACAGTCCAGGGACAAGGACTAGAAGGCAGGAGAGGATAGGAAAGCTGGCAATAGGGAAGCCAAGTTTGAGAATGGACAGCGTTCACATGTCATGGGGTTGTTAACCATTGTCATAAAACAATGTGTGTACTAATTGTTTAATGAGAAACTATTTGTTCTGTAAACCTTCATCTAAAGTACAATAAAAAAAGTTTTCATTGGAATTTAGAAAACATTTGCAACTAAAGAAAAATGAAAATTCTACATATCAATATGGGTAAAATTTATCTGACAACTACTACAAGAGAAATTTATAGAATAAAATAAATAAATAAATAAATAAATACTGAAGATTTAATGAGTTAAATATTCTACTCAAGAAGTTAGAAGAAAAATGGATAAGTCCAAAAAAAATAGAAGGAAGGAAAAGATACAGAAAAGCAGAAAATAATGAATAAAAATATAATAAAGATGAACAATTGGATAAGTTCTTGTTCTTTAAAAAGAAAAATAGGCAAACTTGATGAAATGGATGTAGGTTAAAAAGAAAATTACTGATAACTATTAGGACTAAAATGGAGAACTTAACTACAGAAGTAGAGATTTTTAAAAATGAGAGGAAAACATGAACATTTTTATACAAATTTGAAATTTGGCAAAATGTTTCCTAGAGAAAAGTTTCTTTACGTAAAACTGTCAAGCTACTTTCCAGAGTGACAGTACCACTTTACATCCTCACCAGCAACGCATGTGTTACCAGTTTCTCTGCATCCTTCTCAGCATTTGGTATTATCACATTTTATTTTAGCCATTCTAATAGGTGAAAAGATTGAAGCTGTCAAGGATTTCATTTTACTTGGATCCACAATCAATGATCATGGAAGCAGCAGTCAATAAATCAAACGATGCATTGCATTGGGAAGTCTGCTGCAAAAGACCTCTTTAAAGTGCTAAAAAGCAAAGATGTCACCTTAAGGACTAAGGTGCACCTGACCCAAGCCATGGTGTTTTCAGTCACCTCATTTGAATGTGAAAGCTGGGCAATGAATAAGGAAGACCGAAGAAGAATTAATGCCTTCGAATTATGACGTTGGCTAAGAATATAGAATATACCATGGAGTGCCAGAAGAACAAAGAAATTCGTCTTGGAAGAAGTACAGCCACAATGCTCATTAGAAGCGAGGATGGTAAGACTTCATCTCACATACTTTAGACATGTTACCAGGAGGGACCAGTCCCTGGAGAAGCATATCATGCTTGGTAAAGTAGAGGGTCAGTGAAAAAGAGAAAGACCCTGAACACAATGTGTTGACACAGTGGCTGCAACAATGGGATCAAGCATAACAACGATTGTGAGGATGGCGCAGGACCAGGCAGCGTTTGGTTCTCTTGTACACAGGGTCACTATGAGTCAGAACTGACTCAATGGCACCTAACAACAACAACAATAGGCGTGTAGTGATATGTCATTGTGGTTTTAATCTGCATGTCCCTAATGGCTAATAATGTTGCTTCATGTGTTTATGTGCCATCTGTAGCTTCTTTTTGAAAAAATGTCTGTTCGTGTATTTTGCCCATTTTCCAATTGGAATTTTTTTTTATCTCTTGAGTTTTTTTTTTTTTTTTTTTTTTTTTTTTGTTGTTAGCTGCCTTTAAATTGATTCTCAACTCACGGCAACTTTATGTACAACAGAATGAAGTGTTGCCCAATCCTGCATCATCCTCATAATTGCCAACATTTGAGTCCATTGCTAATGCTACTGTGCCAATCCATCTCACTGAGGGTCTATCAATCCTCTGATGGCCCTCTACTTCACCAAACGTGTTGTCCTTCTCCAGTGATTGATCACTCGATTTGTTTAGAACAAGTGAATTATACAATGTTCTGTTGTGATATATATGGTTTTTACAGGCTAGTTTTTGGAAGTAGATTGCCAGACCTTTCTTCCTAGTCTGTCTTAGTCTGGAGGCTCTGCTGTAACCTGTCCACCATGAATGACCCTGCTGATATTTGAAATGCCAGTGGCATAACATCACAGCAACATACAACAAACTTTCACACTACTGAGTTTTGAGAATTATTTATATATTCTAGATACAAGTCTTTTGTCAGATATGTGGTTTGCAAATATTTTTTCCCAGTCTGAAGCTTATCTTTCCATCTTCTTGACAAGATCTTTCACAGGGAAAAAAATTTAAATTTTGATGAAGTGCTCTTTATCATTTTTTTTCTTTTATGGATTATGCTTTTGTTGTCATGTCTAAGAACTTTCAAATAGCCCTAGTTCCCAAAGATTTTCTATTATATTTTCTTCTAAAAGTTTTATAGTTTTTTTATTTAAATTGAAATTCATGATCCATTTTGAATTTATTTATTTATTTATTTATTTTTTAATTGTACTTCAGGTGAAGGCTTACAGAACAAATAGTTTCTCATGAAACAGTAGTACACATATTGTTTTATGACATTGGTTAACAACCACACAACATGTCAACCATCTAACTTCTCAACCTTTTTTTTGGTGAAAATACACATAGCCAAAGATACACCATTTCAAAAATTTCTACATGCACAGTTCAGTGACATTGACTATGCTCTTCGAATTGTGCTGTTATTCTCACTTAAGATGAAGTCTTATGGAACAAAATAGTTTCTCATTTAACAATTACTACAAATGTTGCCCTATGACAATGGTTAACAATCTCACAACACATCAACAGTATCCTTACTCAACCTTGGGTTCCCTATCACCAGCTTCCTTGTCCGCTTCTGCCTTCTGGCCCTTGTCACTGGACCAGTGTACCTCGTTAGACTCATTTGGTTTTATGGGGCTGTCCACTCCCAGGCTGAATGGTGAACCTCGGAAATAACTTCACCACTGAGCTAAAAGGGTGTCTGGGGGCCATACTCTCGGGGTTTCTCCAGTCTCCTTTAGGCTGGTAAATCTGGTCTTTTTTTGTGAGTTGGAATTATGTTCTACATCCTTCTCCAGGTCTGTCCAGAACCCTCTATTGTGATCCCGGTCAGAGCAGTCAGTGGTGGTAGCCGGGCACCATCTAGCTGTACTGGACTCAGTCCGGTAGAGGACTTGGTAGCTGTGGACAATTAGTCCTTCAGACTAATCTTTTCCTTGTGTCCTGTTCTCTTCATTCTCCCTTGCTCCCGAAGGGATGAGACCAGTGGAGTATATTAGATGGCTGCTCACAGGCTTTTAAGACCCCAGACACTACTCACCAAGGTAGAAAGTAGAACATTGTCTTTATAAGCTGTGTTATGCCAATTGAGCTAGATGTTCCCCGAGACCATCGTCCCCACAGCCCTCCACCCAGCAATTCAGTCCCTCAGGGAGTTTGGATGTGTCTATGGGGCTTCCATGACCTTTCCTTGTCCAAGTTGTGCTAGTTTCTTCTGTATTGTGTACTGTCTCACCGTTCACCCAAGATACCACTTATCTATTGCCTATTTAGTATTTCCCCCCCACCCCTCCCATCCCTGGTAACCAACAAAGATTGTTACATTTTGTGTGTGAACTTTTTCTTGGGTTTTTACAATAGAGATCTCATACAATATTTGTCCTTTTGTGATTGACTTATTTCACTCAGCATAATATCCTCCAGTTTCATCCATGTTATGAGATGGTTCACAGATTCATTGTTGTTCTTTCTCGTTGCATAGTACTCCATTGTATGTATGTACCATAGTTTGTTTATCCATTCATCTGTTGATGGGCATCTAGGTTGTTTCCATCGTTTTGCTATTGTGAACAATGCTGCCATGAACTTAGGTGTGCATATGTCTATTCGAGTGATGACTCTTATTTCTCTAGGATATAGTCCTTGGAGTGGAATTGATGGATCGAATGGTATGTCTATTTCTAGCTTTCTGAGGAAACGCCATATCATTTTCCAAAATGGTTGTATCATTTTGCATTCCCACCAGCAGTGCATAAGAGTTCCGATCTCCCCGCAGCCTCTCCAACAATTGTTATTTCCAGTGTTTTTGATTCATGCCAGTAATGCCGGGGTGAGATGGTATCTCATTGTGGTTTTAATTTGCATTTGTCTAATGGCTAGTGGACACGAGCATTTCATCATGTGTCTGTTGGCCATTTGAATGTCTTCTTTGGTGAAGTGTTTGTTCATTTCCTTTGCCCATTTTTTAATAGGATTATTTGTCTTTTTGTTGTAGAGGTGTTGCATTTTCTTGTAGATTATGGAGATTAGACCTTTGTCTGACTTGTACTGTCCAAAAATTTTTTCCCAATCTGTAGGTTCTCTTTTGACTCTTTTGGTGAAGTCTTTTGAAGAGCATAGGTGTTTGATTTTTAGAAGATCCCAGTTATCTAGCTTATCTATTGGGGTTTGTGCACTGATGGTTATGGTTTGTATCATGTTAATGCCGTGTATTAAGGCCTGAAGCGTTGGTACTATTTTTTCTTCTATGAACTTTATAGTTTTAGGCTTTATATTCAGGTCTTTGATCCATTTTGAAGTAGTTTTTGTATACGGCGTGAGGTATGGGTCCTGTTTAATTTTTTTGGAGATGGATATCCAGTTTTGCCAGCACCATTTGTTAAAAAGACTGTCTTTTCCCCATTTGATGGACTTAGGCCCTTGTCGAAAATCAGGTGACTGTAGGTGGATGGATTTACATCTGGGTTCTCAATTCTGTTCCATTGGTCAATGTATCTGTTGTTGTACCAGTACCAGGCTGTTTTGACTACTGTAGCTGTATAGTAAGTTCTGAAGTCAGGTAGTGTGAGTCCTCCAGCTTTATTCTTCTTCTTCAGTAGTGCTTTACTTATTCGGGGCTTCTTCCCTTTCCGTATAAAGTTAATGATTAGTTTTTCCATCTCTTTGAAGAATGTTGTCAGTATTTGGATCGGGATTGCATTGTATTTGTAAATTGCTTTGGGTAGAATTGTCATTTGCACAATGTTGAGTCTGCCTATCTATGAGCATGGTATGTTTTTCCATTTACGTAGATCCCTTTGGGTTTCATGCAGTAGTGTTTTGTAGTTTTCTTTGTATAGGTCTTTTACATCCCTGGTCAGATTTATTCCTAAGTATTTTATCTTTTTCAGGGCTGTTGAAAATGGTATTGTTTTTCTGATTTGATTTTCATCGTTCTCCTTATTGGTGTATAGGAATCCAACTGATTTTTGAATGTTTATCTTGTATCCTGCTACTCTGCTGAATCTTTCTATTAGTTCCAGTAGATTTCTCTTTAGGGTTTTCTATGTATAGTATCATATCATCTGCAAACAGGGAGAGTTTAAGTTCTTCAATACCAATTTGGATGCCCTTTATTTCTTTCTCTTGCCTTATTGCTCTAGCTAGAACTTCCAGCACAATGTTAAATAGGAGTGGTGATAAAGGGCATCCTTGTCTTGTTCCTGTTTTCAAGGGGAATGTTTTCAGCCTCTCTCCATTACGAATGATGTTGGCCGTTGGTTTTGCATAGATGCCCTTTATTATGTTGAGAAATTTCCCTTCTATATGTATTTGATTGAAAGTTTTTAGCAGGAATGGGTGTTGGACTTTGTCAAATGCCTTTTCTGCGTCGATTGAGATGATCGTGTGATTCTTTTCTTTCCTTTTATTTATGTAGTGGATTACGTTGATTGATTTTGTAATGTTGAACCATCCTTGCATACCTGGTATGAATCCTACTTGGTCGTGGTGTATTATTTTTTTGATATGATGCTGAATTCTATTGGCTGGAATTTTGTTCAGAATTTTTGCATCTATATTCATGAGAGATATTGTTCTGTAATTTTCTTTTTTTGTGACGTCTTTGCCTGGTTTTTGTATCAGCATTGTGCTGGCTTCATAGAATGAATTTGGAAGTGTTGCTTCCTCTTCTATGCTCTGAAATAGATTGAGTAGTACTGCTACAAGCTCTTCTGTAAATGTTTTGTAGAATTCTCCAGTGAAGCCATCTGGGCCAGGTCTTTTTTTGGTTGCGAGTTTTTTTTATTACCTTTTCAATCTCTTCTCTTGTTATGGGTCTGTTCAGATTTTCAACATTACTTTGTTGTAGTTTGGGTAGGCTGTGTGTTTCTAGAAATTTATCCATTTCCTCTAGGTTTTCAAATTTCTTGGAGTATAGTTTTTTCATAATATTCTGTTATAATCCTTTTTATTTCAGTTGGGTCTGTTGTAATGTCCCCCATTTCATTTCTTATTTGGGTTATTTGTGTCCTCTCCTGTTTTTCTTTTGTCAGTCTGGCCAGTGGTTTGTGGATTTTGTTGATTCTTTCAAAGAACGAACTTTTGGTTTTGTTGAATCTTTCTATTGTTTTTCTGTTCTCTATTTCATTTATTTCTGCTCTGATCTTTACTCTTTCCTTTCTTCTGGTGGTTGTGTTTTTTTTTTTTTTTTTTTTTTTTTTGGCTGTTCTCTTTCTATTTGTTTGAGGTCTGTAGTTAATGTGTTGATTTTGTTCCTTTCTTCTTTTTTGATATGTGCATCTATTGCTATAAATTGTCCTCTGAGGACTGCCTTTGCTGTGTCCCAAAGGTTTTGGTATGATGTGTTTTCATTCTCATTTGATTCTAGGAATTTTTTAATTCCATCTCTGATTTCTTCTATTACCCATTGATGTGTAAGCAGGGTATTATTCAGTTTCCATGTAGTTGATTTTTTTTCCATGCTCTTTCTATTGTTAATTTCTACCTTGATGGCATTGTGGTCAGAGAAGATACTTTGAATTATCTCAACGTTTTGGATCTTGTTGGGGATTTCTCTATGGCCTAAGATGTGGTCTATTCTGGAGATCGTTCCATGTGAATTGGAAAAGAATGTGTACTTTGCGGTGGTTGGTCGGAGTGTTCTATATATGTCTATGATGTCCAGTTGGCTAATTGTGCCCTTTAGGTCTTCTGTATCTTTGCTGAGTTTCTTCCTAGTTGTTCTATCCTTTACTGAGAGTGGTGTGTTGAAGGCTCCTACTATTATTGTGGAACTGTAAATTTCTCTTTTCAGTGCTGTTAGAGTTTGTTTTATGTATTTTGGCGCCCTGTCATTGGGTGCGTAGATGTTTATTATGGTTATGTCTTCATGATGGATCATCCCCTTAATCATTATATAGTATCCTTCTTTGTCTTTTATGGTGGATTTTGTTTTAAAGTCTATTTTATCTGAGATTAGAATTGCCACTCCTGCTCTTTTTTGGTAGTTGTTAGCCTGATATATTTTTTTCCAACCTTTGAGTTTTAATAAATTTACATCTTTGTTTCTAAGGTGAGTCTCCTGTAGACAGCAGATTGATGGATCCTGTTTTCTTATCCATTCTGTCACTCTCCATCTCTTTATGGGTGCATTGATTCCATTTACATTCAGTATAAATATTGATAGATGTGAGTTTATTGCTGTCATTTTGTAGTGCTTCTCTTTGTGGTGCTAAAGTTTTCTTTGTTCTTCTTACTCTCTTGTGCTGAGTTACTTTTGTTTGTGGATTTTTTTTTTTTTTAATTTCTTTTGTTTTTGCTGAGAATTTATGTTTTTCCTCTTTTTTTATGAGTATGTTTGTTAACTTTCTTTATGGTTACCATGAATTTTACCCTTATCTTGCTAAGTTTGATGCAGTCTAACATTACTTGGTATCACCTTTCCTTCCTCTCCATTAGAAGGTTCTATACCTATGCCGTTTATTCCATCTTTTATTGTTTTGATGTTGTTGTCATTTACTGATTTACTGCTCTGATTCCTTGTTGTATTTGTTTTGGTTTTGGATAGTCCTCGAGAGTTCATTTCCTAGATTGGTATCTGGCTTGTACGATCCTGCGTCCTAGCTTCTGCCTGTGAACTGAAGCTGTTTGTCCTCAGATCGAAGAACTCCCTTTAATAATTCTTGTAAATTTTGTTGGACTTTTACATATTCTCTTAATTTCTGTTTATCTGGAATTGACCTAATTTCACTATCAAATTTGAATGAGAGTTTTGCAGGATGTATTATTCTTGGCTGGCAATTTTTTCTTTCAAGATTTTATATATGTCATCCCATTGCTTTCTTGCCTGCATGGTTTCTGCTGAATAATCTGAGCTTAGTCTTATTATTTCTCCTCTGTATGTAACCTCTTGTTTTTCACAAGCTGCTCTCAGAATTCTTTGTTTGTCTTTGGTTTTGGCGAGTGTGATTATAATATGCCTTGGTGATTTCCTTTTGGGGTCTCTTCTATACGGGGTTCGTTGAGCTTCTTGGATGGCCAGATTTTCATCTTTCATGATATTGGGGAAGTTTTCTGTCAGCAGTTCTTCAATGATCCTCTCTGTGTTTTCTGTTTTCTCCCCCGTTCTGGAATTCCAATCACTCGAAAATTTTTGCTTTTGATTGTGTCCCACATAACTTTCAGGGTCTCTTCATTTTTCTTTGTTCTTTTTTCTGAGTTTTCCTCAAACAGAGTTGTATCCAAGTGTTTGTCTTCAATTCCACTGATCCTGTCTTCCACGGTTTCAAATCTGCATCTCAGCCCTTCTATGACACCATCCATTTCTGAAATCTTCTTGTTTATCTTTTGGATTTCTAATTGTTGTCTTTGTATACTTTCTAGTTGTGAATTTATTTTGGCATTTTGTTCTTGCATTATTTTCCTGAATTCTTCCAATTTTTTGTCTGTATTTTCCATGAATTTGTGTATTTTTTCCTCATGTTCGTCAGCTTTTTGCCTCAGCTCCTGGAGAAGTCTGAGTATTAGAATTTGAATTCCCTATCAGGTAGTTCTAGTGCATTTTCTTCCAGAGGAGAGTCATCTGGTGTTTTATTTTGGATGCCTACTGGAACCATCCTGTCCTGTTTTTGTAAATGTTTTGATATTGTCTGTTGTCTTCGGGGCATTCAGTAGTTATTTTTCTTGTTTATTGATTGTAGATTTGTTTGTTTCATTCCCCCACCTTTTTTTTTTTTTTAAATTTGACTATGTCTGAGCAGACAGACTGTGTGTTCTTTGTTGTTTGCTCATCTGTGGTGACAATATTTTTTGCCTCCTTCTCCAATTGGCAGGGTCAGTCACTCAGATATGGTATGGCAGGGCAGGTCTAGCTGAAGAGGAGTTACTGGGACGGGTTGTTTATGGCACTTACTACAGCCAGCAGAGCGGGTTGGTAATTAGTGCAGGGCAGGTTCCAGTAGGCCATTCCTGTGCTGCTTGGTGGTGTGATGTCAAGTGCACAGTGCAGGTAGACAGGGTGCAGCAGGGAGATTGTTATGTGTGGAGCTAAGATGGATATTGGAGAGAGGAGAGAGGAATAGGATCCAAAAACATACAAACAAACAAAAAAGAATGGTAGGGGAGCTTTCCATTCGAGTGGAGAGATGAGAGACTATGAAATGGAGTAAAACAGAAAGGAGAAGAGGAAGAAAAGAAAAGAATTAATGAATAAAAATCAGAAAGGTTAAAGAACCGCAAAATTCCCAGGGATCCCACCAGTGCAGCTATGAGGTTTGGGGAAGTTGCTCTTAGGTGTTGCAGTACAGCCTGGCTAGAAGGTGTAGAGGTGTACGACACCAGGTATTCAGGGAACAGTAAGAGAAGGAAGATATAGAGAGATGAGAAACTGAGCAATGAGAAAAGACAAAAAGGGAAAAAGGGGGAAAAGAAAACAAAACAATTAAAAAAAAAAAAGAACAAGAAAGGCCCCCAAAAAACAGGAAAAAAAAAAACAACGAAAAAAGAAATGTTCTCAGGGATCCCTCTACACGTCTGTGCAAGACGAGGGGGAGTTTCCTTGCCATGCAGCTCCACCTGGCCAGAAAGGGCTCCCAACTCAAGAAAAGGAAAAGAAAACAAACAAACAATTCAAAACAAACAAACGAACAAAAGCCCCAGGATCCCACCAGCGCAGCAGCCCAAACTGGGAAGTAGCTCCACACTCGAACGGAGCTCCGCAGCCCCTCAGGAAGAAGCAAAGATGGCGCACGGAGCCATGTACTTGAGCGAAGGGAGGGGGAAGTGGCAAGAGGCAAGTAAGAAGTCAAAACAAGCAGAAAAAAAAAGCAACACTAGCAGCCAACAAATGGCACTCAGAGAGCCAGCTAGTGCGGGCTAGTGTTTCTGGACAAGAGACTGTGTCCATGGGAAGCAGAGGAGACCGAGTGTGGGTGAAGAAGGGTAGGGAGTGGGAAAGTGTATATCACAAATTGCCGGAGCTCTGCAGCCCCTCAGGAAGAAGCAAAGATGGCGCACGGAGCCAGGTACTCGAGCGAAAGGAGGAGGAGGTAGCAAGAGGCAAGGAAGATTTCAAAAGAAGTGGAAAAAAGCAACACCAGCAGCCAACAAATAGCACTCAGAGAGCCACCCGTTCGGGTGTGTGGAATCCAAGCAGCCGATGTTTCCTGGTCAAAAGACTGTGGCCGCGGGAAGTAGAGGAGGCCGAGTCGGGGTGAAGAAGGCTGGGGGGTGGAAAGCGTACATCGCAAATTACCGGTTGTTTTGTCTCCCGCTGGACGCTCTGTGAGGCTGCTTTCTCATACCCCCTGTTTGCTGGTCTCCGATAGGAGTCCAAGATGGCGGATCCGTGCTGCGTTAGCTGGTAGGGGACCTCTGCATGAATCTCTCCTCGCTCTCCATTCTCTGTCAGTTTTCTCACTTCATTTGGTGCTTGGCTGAGTTCTTTACCTCTTCATTTGATGTTTTAGGGTTTCAGGATTGTTGTATTCTCTGTTTGGCTTAGTTTTTTGGATCTTTGCTGTGGAGGGACGGTGTGGTGCTTCTGCCTAGAGCGCCATTTTGCCAGATTCCTGAAGTTCATTTTTTAACCTATGGATGTCCAATTGTTCCAGCACCATTAATTGAAAAGTGAAAAGACTCTTCTTCTGCCATTGAGTTTCATCTGCACCTTCATAAAAAATCAGTTGAACATACTTGTATGGGTTTATTTCTGGATATTCTATTCCATTGCTTTATGTACCTATCCTTCCACTAATACCACACTGTCTTGAGTACTATAGCTATATTGTCATTGTTGTTAGGTGCTGTTGAGTCAGTTCTGACTCAAAGTGACCCTATTCACAACAGAAAGAGACACTGCCCGGTCCTGCACAATCCTCACAATCATTGCTATGTTTGACCCCATTGTTGTAGCCACTGTGTCAATACATCTTGTTGAGGGTCTTTCTCTTTTTCATTGACCCTCTACTTTACCAAGCATGATATCCTTCTTCAGGGACTGGCCCCTCCTGATAACATATTCAAAGTAAACTTTAATATCAGTAAAGGGGTTCCTCTCACTTTATTCTTATTTGTCAAGATGGTTTTAGCTCTTCTACAGTCTGTGCTTTTCCATATAAATTTTAGAATAAATTTGTCTATGTCTATGAAAAAACTCGCTGGCATTTTGATAAGAATTGCATTTGATAAGGGACTATGGAAAATGGACAGTAAACTATAGGATTCAGCTCACCTTCATTGGGGGTCATGCCTCACTGTCTTATTGAACTTCTGCTTCAAGGGCAGGGATGCTAGGAGGTTCTTATGGGGGTATGTAGTGGGAAAGAAAAATCCCAGGGACTTTGGATGTTCAAGAAACACACTTTTTGTTAGTAACTCATAAATAAGTACAAATGTGAGTAGGGGTCATACACAGCTTTAGATATAGGCCTATGCATAGACTTTTTTCCCTTAGGCCAGGAGGTGACTCTCTCCCACTCTGTTCTTTTTAGTAGCTGGAATGATTCTGTATCCTCTGTCTCTTTTATTGCAAAATGGTCTTCATTTGTAACTATCAGTTACATTCTGTATTTGAAAAAAAGTATATTTTCAAGCACCCATTTCTTCATTTTTGAGACCTTTAGAAAATAAAAATAATTTCTTATTTGTGACCTATGGGCAAGAATTCATTTCTAATCATTTATAACAACATAAGAAATCCTATCTCCCACATTAATTCTGAGCCAGACTGAGTGGATGGGGATTTAAAAAGAAGAAATATGAGATATAAGGGGAAAAGCAAAGGAAAAGAGAGAGTATTTGATACCAAAGCAGCACTTCTTTTCCTCCTGGTTGCAACTGGAGGCAAGTTCATTCCAGAGATATTTATAAAGAAGCGAAGTGCTCTGCTATAAGGGACTAAGGACAACTCAATTTATTCTTGGTCATCTAAGACTTAATTCAGGCACATGAAGGGAATCAGAGTTCAGAAGGGGATGAGAAAATAGCAAATAACTAGCCACAGGTAGGATTATTATTGAGAAGGTGGATCAGGGGTTGTATAGGAATAGGGCTATCAGGACCAGGTTGTTCCTCTGGGTGTTCAGAAACTGAAATATCTACATCCACAAAAGAAAACTCAACGTGAAAATTTTGGGGTTATTGAAAGCAGTCACAGAGACATTGACAAAACGGTTATATAACAGCTATATATCCGATACACAGTGCAAGCATCATAACAACTTAAATAAATAATTTCTTAAGTCATCCAGAGTTCTGTCCGCTTGGCCTCTCTGTCCCCTTCAGCAGTTCAGCCAGTTGTTCAAAGGTTGCAGCAGCTTGAAAGCAACTTATTTAGTTGAAAGGTTCTAGGTTTCTGGAGATAGAAGTGACAAGAACTTCTTTGTTTGGTTTGGATAGAAGTGATGGTGGGAGGGAGAGGCTGCTGGTCTTGCCCCAACACCTTCAGCTTTCCTGGAGCTCACAGTTTTGCTCTGGCTGTCATTCCCAGGTTATAATGAGGACTGAAACTCCAAGGTCCAGTAGCTTCCTTGGTTTATACAGGCTTAGGTCTTAATGGGACAGCCACACACCTCAGCCTCCACTCACTTTCTTAAGTAGCACGTGTGTGCCCAGGACCCTTCATATTGAGCCCATGCATCCAGCTCAGCAATGGGGCTATTTTTATTTTCAGGAGTTTTAGAGTTGTCAAATACTCACCTCTCATCCTTACAGGAGTAGCAGTGGAAGACGGGTAGGGGCTGAGTTCCACTCAATTCATGGACGTTTCTGAGTTATCCAGAAATCTGAATTTCCAGCAAGCAAACTAACTGGTATCAGCAGTTTATTCAAAATATTGTTGGGATAACTAGCTAGCAACCTGGGGAAAAAAACAAAACAAAAAACTTGGAACCTCACTTCATTCTTGCAGCAGGCAGATTTCAAAATGTTCGCTATGATCTTTGCCCAGTGTTACTCTGATGATTATGTTGTCATAGGGTACAGTTGACTTTAAGCTAGGGTGATTATCCTGGATTATTCTAGTGAGCCCAATGTAATCACATGAGCCCTTAAAGCAGAAGAGAAGTAGCTGAAGTCAAGTGTGAGAGATCTGAAGTTGCTGCGGTGCTCTGTTTGTTGTGGGCTTTGAAGGAGCAAACTAACACAGTGTGGAGAAGGTCAGGTGACAGAGAATGGTAGGTGGTTTCTAGAAGCTGAGGACTGCCCCCTGCTGACAGGCAGCAAGGAAACAGGGATCTCAGACCTACAGTGGAAGAAGCAGGATTCTGCCAAGGGCCTGAGTGAGCTTGGAAGCAGATTTTATCCAAAGCTTCCAGAAAAAGACCAAAAAAAAAAAAAAAAAAACCCCAAACCCATTGCCATCAAGTCGACTCTGACTCATAGTGACCTTATAGGACAGAGTAGAACTGCCCTATAGGAGTGGCTGGTGGATTCAAACTACTGACCTTTTTTTTTTTTTTTTTATTGTGCTTTAAGTGAAAGTTTACCGTTCAAGTTAGTTTCTCATATAAAATTTATACACACATTGTTATGTGACCCTCATTCCTCTCCCAATAATGTGACAGCACACTCCTCCTTTCTTCTCCGGATTTCCCGTGTCCATTCAACCAGCTCCTGTCCCTCTCTGCCTTCTCATCTCACCTCCGGACAGGAGCTGCCCATTTAGTCTCATGTATCTACTTGAACTAAGAAGCATACTCTTCATTAGTATCATTTTATGTCATGTAGTCCAGTATAATCTTTGTCTGAAGAGTTGGCTTTGAGAATGGTTTTAGTTTTGGACTAACAGAGAGTCCGGGGGCCATGTCTTCCAAGGTCCCTCCAGTCTCAGTTAGACCATTAAGTCTGGTCTTTTCACTAGAATTTGAGTCCTGCACCCCATTTTTCTCCTGCTTGGTCAGGGACTCTCTGTTGTGTTCCCTTTCAAGGCAGTCATTGGTGGTAGTCGGGCACCGTCTAGTTCTTCTGGTCTCAGGCTGATGGAGTCTGTTTTATGTGGCCCTTTCTGTCCTTGGGCTAATATTTTCCTTGTGTCTTTGGTGTTCTTCATTCTCCTTTGCTCTAGGTGGGTTGGGACCAATTGATGCATCTTAGATGGCCGCTCGTTACCTTTTAAGACCCCAGACTCCACCCACCAAAGTGGGATGCAGAACATTTTCTTAATAAACTTGGTTATGCCAATTGACCTACATGTCCCCTGAAACCATGGTCCCTGGACCCCTGCCCCTGCTACTCTGTCCCTCGAAGTGTTTGGTTGTATTCAGGAAACTTCTTAGCTTTTGGTTTAGTCCAGTTGTGCTGACTTCCCCTGTATTGTGTGTTGTCCTTCCCCTCACCTAAGATAATTCTTGTCTACTATCTAGTTAGTGAATACCCCTCTCCCTCCCTCCCCACCATCGTAACCATCAAAGAATGTTTTCTTCTGTGTTTAAACCTTTTCTCGAGTTCTTATAATAATGGTCTCATGCAGTA
This sequence comes from Dugong dugon, assembly GCA_030035585.1. Taxonomy (NCBI): domain Eukaryota; kingdom Metazoa; phylum Chordata; class Mammalia; order Sirenia; family Dugongidae; genus Dugong; species Dugong dugon. Next base: position 180,339,590 of record CM057462.1, on the reverse strand, counting down.
TTTGTCCTTTTGCGACTGACTAATTTCACTCAGCATAATGCCTTCCAGATTCATCCATGTTGTGAGATGTTTTGTGGATTCATCATTGTTCTTTATTGTTGCATAGTATTTGTCTGTATATACCATAATTTGTTTATCCGTTTGTCTGTTGATGGGCACCTAGGAGGATTCCATCTTTTATTATTGTGAACAGTGCTGCAATGAATATGGGTGTGCATATATCTATCCATGTAACAGCTTTTATTTCTCTAGGATATATTCCTAGGAGTGGGATCGCTGGATCGTATGGTACTTCTATTTCTAGCTTTTTAAGGTAGCACCAAATCGATTTCCAAAGTGTACCATTTTACATTCCCACCAGCAGTGTATGAGTGTTCCAGTCTCTCCACAACCTCTCCAACATTTATTATTTTGTATTTTTTGGATTAATGCTAGCCTTGTTGGGGTGAGATGGTATCTCATTGTAGCTTTGATTTGCATTTCTCTAACGGCCAATGATCATGAGCATTTCCTCATGTATCTGTTAGCTGCCTGAATGTCTTCTTTGGTGAAGTGCCTGTTATATCCTTTGCCCATTTTTTAACTGGGTTATTTGTCTTTTTGTCGAACTACCGACCTTTTGATCAGCAGCCTGAGCTCTTAACCACTGTGCCACCAGGGCTCCAGAAAGAGACCAGCATGGCTAATACTTTGATTTTAAGTGAGACCCTGAGCCAAGAATCCAGTCACGTTGTGCTGTACTTCTGACTTACAGAACTATGAGGTAAGAAATTTGTGTTGTCTTAAACTGTTGAATTTTCGAGAATTTGTTACAGCAGAAATGGAAAACAAGTACAGTTCTTTACACCAAAGTAAATTCCAGATGGCTCAATGATGAATAAATATGATTACATAAGAATAAAACTTTCTTCACAATAAATGATCAAAAATAAAATCAAAATGGAAATATAAACAACAAACTTGGAAAAATGTTGGTAACATATGTGAAAGTCAATGGGATAAATTGCCTAATATTTGAAGAATGTGTGCAAATCAATAGTAAATGTTTAAAGATGCTTAATCTCACCTATAATAAAATTAACTCAATACTACAATGAGTTATTACTTTTTCACTTACATTATCAGACATCAGAATGTTTTGTTCAAAAAAAAAAAAAAAAACAAAAACCCGTTGCTGTTGAGTCAATTCTAACTCATAGTGACCCTCTAGGACAGAGTAGAATTGCTCCATAGGGTTTCCAAGGAGCAGCTGGTGGATTCGAACTGCCAAACGTTTGGTTAGCAGCCATAGCTCTTAACCACAACGCCACCAGGGCTTCTGTGAAAAAAAAATAGGCGCTTTGGTTTAATAGTGTTTGTGATATAAATTGTTTCATTCTTTGGAGGTCAAGTTGGCAATATCTAGTAAAATTAAAAATGCACATACCCTTAGCAACTCTATTTTTCTAATTTATTCTACAGATGCTATGCATAAGTATGTATAAATATACCTATACAAGACCACTGTCTTAGTTACCTAGTGCCGCTATAACAGAAATACCACAAGTGGATGGCTTTAACAAAGAGAAATTTATTCTCTCAGTCCAGTAGGCTAGAAGTCCAAATTCAGGGCATCAGCTCCAGGGGAAGGCTCTCTCTGTCAGCTCTGGAGGAAGGTCCTTGTCATCAATCTTCCCCTTGTCTAAGAGCTTCGCAGCTCAGGAACCCCAGGTCCAAAGGACACGCTTTGCTCCTGGCACTACTTTCTTGGTGGTATGAGGTCCCCATGTCTCTCTGCTCGCTTCTCTCTTTTATATCTCAAAAGAGATTGACTCAAGATACAGCCTAATCTTGTAAATTGAGCCCTAGGTCACACAGCTGCCTCTAATCCTGCTTCATTAACATCATAGAGGTAGGATATACAACACATAGGAAAATAACATCAGTGACAAAATGGTGGGAATCATGGATTAGCCAAGTTGACACACATTTTAGAGGGACACAGTTCTATCCATAACAACCACCATTACCTATCGAAAACCCTTAGTGCTCATGTGCTTCAGAATTTAAAATTGTTTGGATTTTAGAAAGAGTAAATGGTGCATATAATACAGTGTGTTTTGTAACAACTCTAGTGAGAGGTGGGATAATACTCTGTAATCAAAATCTGTAATATGGCAGTAAAAAACATGAATTTGCATTAAGTAGTATACATGAAGGAACTTGGTGGCAAAATGGTTAAAGCACTTAGTTGCTAACCAAAATGTCAGCTGTTGGAACCCACCCAGTGGCTCCGAGGGAGAAAGACCTGGCAATCTGCTCCCATAAAGATTACAGCCTAGGAAACCCTAAGGGGCAGTACTACTCTTTCATATAGGGTCGCTACTGAGTCAGAATCAGCTCCATGGCACACAACATCACCAACAACAATATATAAATAAAGACTATATCCAAATTAGTCTGTGCCAAAAATTTGAAAAGACTTTGTTTTCTAAGATGTTCATGCTTCGGAATTGTAGATAAGGAATTTTAGATCTGTGCAACAGCATTCACTGCAGTGTTTTTTTGTAACAGGAAAAGAGTAGAAAGAACTCAAACATCTTTATCCAGACTGTGGGGTACTGGATAAAGAATTATGGCATATCCATAAAATGTAATACTATACTAGTATTAAAAAGAATAAAGTAGGTATATATGGATGGATGTTAAGTGAAAAAAATAGCAAGATTATAGTGAAGTGTGTATATTTTTTCATTTGTATTATTCAATATATATTAAATATGTTAACATAAAATTAATGTTAATTAGTGTATAATTTATATTATTATATATCTAAATAACATACACACATATACATAAAATTTCTGGAAGGACACGTAAGAAACCACTGATGTCTCTGAGGAGATGGACTAGACAAGAGAGTAGTATAAGGAGTTTTCATAGCATTCCTCTTATATATAGCTTTTAGTTTACATATTTTATTTCATTTTTAATTGTCATCATGGTTAATTAAAAAAACAAACAAACCCTAGGATATTGAATAGTTGATTCAGATTTAGCTCTGTCTCCAGGCTACCTACATTGGAGTTGCCGCCTCCCGGGATGGTGAATGTTTGGAAGGATGGTCCTGAGAAGGAGAGAAAAAAAGAAATACAGAAGTTGATTGAGATATTTTATAGAGGCAGAAAATACTGAGTGTAGACACTTGGAGTGGATGAACTCTTCCACGCTATATAGTTATATATACCGTGACCGCACATTAAACTCCTTATCAAAATCTAGATTATTTTCCGTTTCAGTTTATAAACAAAGATATCAAGATAAACAGACAGTTTTCTCAAAGATGACTACGATGACAAATGTAATGTTAAACGGGAGAAAGAGGAGGAGATGAGAGATTAGAATGTGAACCCAAAAATGTCATAGTGGCTCGATTTTTACATTCAGAATGAAGCGAAAAAACAAATGGAATAATTCAAAATTTTAGCCCCGAGCAAAACATGCTAATAACAGCCAGAGGCTGTGGTGCAAGGGATGGGGAACTGCGTGGAGCGCCGTGGAGTCCGGGGCGACCGGTGGCCGGTTCTGGGCCCTGCGCGCCCTCGGCCAGCAGGGGTCGCCCTCACTCTGCGGCCGCCGGGCCAGGAGCGGCGCGGTGCGCGCAGGCCGGGACAAGGCAGAGGCAGCAAGGGAGTGGAGGGGCCCTGGGCCGGCCGGCGGTACTGGCCCGGCGGGCTCCTGTGCGGCCACGATGGTGGGCTGAGCCCATGGGCGGGGCCTCAGGGTCAGTCGCGGGTAGAAGTAATCTTTGTTTGGAAAACTGCGCTCTCTGGTCTCTGCTGCCTCGTGCCACCACTATTAGGATGAGGAAGGTGGTGTTGGTCACCGGGGCTAACAGGTGAGCGCCTGCCCACAGACCCCAACGGAAACGCCAGACCAAGTTGGGGACCCATAACTCGAGCGCAGGGTGACTGCCTCCCCTGGCCCTGCTGAGACCGGAATCCATTGAGCTCGTCTCCCCCCACAGCCCCCAGCCCAGGAAACTCAGGGAATGCGCAGTTGACTCAAGCAGGACTCCAGAAATGGGGCACCCGTCTTCATGCAGATCCAGGTGTGATCACTCAGGTGTGAAGGGCAAGAGCTTGGACTTTCCCTGACTTCGCGCAGAGCCGGTGTCCTGATTGAGGCGATCAAGTGTTGGTTTCCAGTTGTTTGATGTGTGTAGAGCTTCTCTCCCTTCTAAGAGATCTTATTATCAAGCTGGATAGGAACTGTGGGAGGGTAAACGGCTTTTGTACCCCTCAGAGCTTATGCTGAGCACCTAGTAGTATCTGTCAGTTCTTACCGACTGACTGCCTGGAGGGGAAGAAGCATTTATGTGTTGAGTACAGAAAGGATCAAGACAACCACAGCCGTCAGTTCCTCTTCTTGTAGGCGCTTTCTGCATGTTTCAATTCCTGTTTGCCCTTCTAGTGAGGACGTGGAAAGAAATGGGTATAGGCATTAACCAATCCATTTTGCTACTTTTGGAATCTGCATTTGCTAGGTTAAAAGGTCTCGATTAAAATTACTCGTTTTTAGCTTATTTACCTACCCTTCCTATTAACTGAAATAAGCTTTGAGGTACTAGAGTGCACCTTTGCCATGCCCAGTGAACCCTCACCATGTCCCTTCTCCTCAACCTCCTTGACAAATTCCATACTGCCTTACACTCAGCAGTGCCTAAATAATGCTCATAGGACAGATTTTTGTTATAAAACTATGTTAAACAATCAAAGAGCACTAACCAGGTACCCCTCACTGTGTTAAGTACATTCTGTGTATTTTTCATATGCAGGCACCATTACTATCCTTATTCTACAGATGAATCATAGAGGTTAAGGTTAAGTAATTTGCCCAGGCTTCAGATCTAGCAAGCAATAGAGTCAGAATTTAAACCTAGCCAGTCTGGTTCCACATTCTGTACTCCTAAGTACTACACTAAATTGTCTTTACAAGATCACAATATGCGCATCTCTCTCTCTCTCTCTCTCTGTTGGGATCACGTGCTTATAAAAGGAAAGGCACAATTTTTCTCAGTGTAGCTATTTGGTTCTGTGCTCACAGAGACAGCTTCTTAAGGGGATGTTTCCTAATGCTCTTTAAAGCATGTTTGAAACATCTTGTCACTATGTGGGAGGGAGATGCAAAGATATGTTCAATGGTAGGTCATGGTTATTGTGTTTTTAATACACAGCCCTGTTTGCTTCCCCTGAAGACCTTATATTCCTCTGAACACCCAGATCCTTGAGCCTCCTATTCTTCCTAATTTCTCCTTCCTGCTCCCTATTCTGTATTTCCTCCATTCTTCCTTCTAAAATTCCAGTTTATTCCAGGCAAAGAGAGCACTACAAAGCCAAGCACGTACTTAATTATCGAATCCCCTCCTTTCTTTTACTTCAGTTGTTGGCTTATACTGACTGGCTAGTGAAAAATGAATTCATTCAGTCATTCCAAGAAAACCTCCACAGAAGCTTGTTGTTGTTTTCTGTTATTGTTTGACCCTAACTGTGGTGAAACTTAATCATAGTTTAGGTCTTGCCCCTGAGGAACTAGTAAACTTGTTGATAAAATAAAAAGTATATAAAATGGTTGGTGAAGATGCTGTCTTTAACACCTGCTCTGGACAGTTTTTTATCACCATCAGATGTCAGTTACCTAGTAGTGTAGGATGACAATTTATTGCAGAATAAACATGACAGAGAAATGGAAAAGGACAATTCTAATTTATTGACAGTGCCCCAAGTAAGTAGCTACTAGAGTTTAGGATTCCCCTCTTCCCACCTTTATTTAAATCATGTTTCAGAATGTTTTTCTATCTCTCCTTGGGCTCCTGATTAGAGCTAATATTGTCAAAGTCTGTTTTACAAACCAAAGAGAAATGCTTCTATGTGTCACCATCCCAATTAATGCAGGCCCTGTGCTGGAACTGTCCTTTTCAGTGGCATAGGCCTCGCCCTCTGCAAGCGGCTACTAGCAGAAGATGAGGAGCTTCACCTGTGCTTGGCGTGCAGGAACATGGGCAAAGCGGAAGCTGTCCAAGCTGATCTGCTGGCCTCTCACCCCAAAGCCCAAGTCACCATTGTGCAGGTGGATGTTAGCAACCTGCAGTCGGTGTTCCAGGCCTCCAAGGAGCTCAAGCAAAGGTATGCCTCTTGTTGGCGGGTTTTCTCTCATATGATTGTGAATTATTTTATAAAATGAGAACGCATAATACAAATATAACATCCTCAGATGCCCCAGGGTCTAACTCAGTACTTGGAATGTAAGAGCGACTGAATGAATATTTGTTGAAGGAATGAATGAATGAATCAGTGTGTCTGAATCCCTGAAATACTATTCAAAATATGTGCTAACAGACCTTTGTACCTAAGTAAATACACATACAACAATAATACCAACCTAGTGAAACAGGAGCCCTGGAGGCACAGCAGTTAAGTGCTTAGTTGCTAACTGAAAGGCTGGCAGTTCAACCCCACCCAATGGGAGAAAGACCTGGCAATCTGCTTCCATACGGATTACAGCCAAGAAAACCCCATGAAGCAGTTCTACTCTGTCACATGGGGGTCGCTATGAGATGAAAATGGACTCAACGGCGCCTAGCAACAACAACGACCTTCTGTGGAGGAGTCCCTAGGTGGTGCAAACGGTTAAGCGCTTGACTACTAACCTGGCTACTAACCGCAAGGTTGGAAGTTTGCACCCACTCAGAGATGCCTCAGAAGAAAGGCCTAGTGATCTGTTACTGAGAGGTCACAGCCTCGAAGACCCTGTGGAGCACAGTTCTACTCTGACACACACGCCATGAGTCAGAATGGACTAGAGGGCAATGATTTGGCTTTGGTTTACCTTCTGTGGATAAGGTTTCCGTCTCAATTTCCAATCACGGTGGCTACTTCTAACTCTTCTTACTGCAGGCCAATAGCCTGCAGGTTTCTGCTTGACCTCTATCCCAGAGAGGCTAAGGAATGCCTTAAGGGGTAAAAACATGTAAATGTTGATCTCACACAGTGTGATTCTCTTCTTTTAAGGGTCAAATACTCTTTTTGTTTTCTGCACATGTTGGGTCACCCTCCAGTGTCTTTAGATAGTTTTTATATATTTTTTTCCAGAGTTTACAATTGTTATTGGCACATACTTTAGTTTCATACACTTTATTCTGCTGTGACTGGAAGTTAGAAGCTAGGGCTATCACTCTTGTTAAATGTATAAATGGTAAATTGGAAGAACCTTTTGAGGGAAAAAATAGGTATTTGAAAAAAATATAGAAGAAAAATCTGCCTGAAGGCGTTAGAGTGATAAAAATATAGCAAAGAATTATCTGACCGTGATCCAGGAAAAGGCAGAAATCCAGAGGGGTGAGACAGCTGTTTAAGGCTGTGTTTGCTGTTTGGGTATTTGCCAGCCTAGGAAGAAGGAGCCTAGAGATGGGGAGGGAGAGCAGCAATTTTAAGCACTCCGTAGGACTAGGAAGACAAAAGGAGGAGTTCAAAGCCCACTGTGTGGGGGTGGGGAGGGTAATCCCTCTATTTTGTGTAAAATCTATAAGGACTGTACTCTAAAAAGATATTGAGGCAGAACTAGATTGATTCCCACAGAGAAGCTTCTGATCATCTCATCCCTGAAGGTGGATAAAGGTGAGTGATCCCCGATGATAGTGCACACAGGCATGTGGCAGAGAAAAAATATCTAAATCCTTTCTCCAGGATAGTATCATCATCCTAGGCCTCAAATTATTTCTAAAAAAAAAAAAAAATATATATATATATATATATTTCAAAAACAATGTCTACCATACAATGAAAAATAGCCAAACACGTGAGCAAATAAGACTGCGTGAATGAGAACCAGCATATACAATAGAAAACAGTGCCACACAGGGCGGTAGTTAATTGAAACTACCAGATGCAAACATTAAAATAACAATGCTTACAATGTTCAAGAAGTTTAAAGATTAAGAAGCTCAGCAGAGTACTAGAAACAAAAATAGCAGATTAAAAGAAATAGAACCAAAATATGCACTAGCAAAAATTAAATATTAGATGGATTTGCCTAATAAGAAATATGTCACCTCTATAGAGAGAATTAGTAAATTGAAAGAGTACAATTCCACAATGAAGCACAGAGAGAAAAAATGATGGAAAATACAGAAAAGCAGGCTAGAGACATAGAGGACATACTAAGAAGGTTTAATATAAATAGTCTCTGAACAAGACAGTTATTGAAACAGAAAAAATATTTGAATAGATAATGCTTGAAAGGCATAACCACAAATTCAAGAAACACTACAGACCCCAGCCAGGGAAATAAACAAAACAAGTAGAGCTAGGCATGTTACAATAAAACTACTAAGAACAAAAGCAAAGAGAAAATATTAAAAGCAACTAGAGGCAAAGAAGACAGTTTACCTTCACGGAACAATAATTAGACTGATAGCCAGCATCAGAAACAGGAACTATGGGCAGGCCACTTCCGGCGTAGCCATGGCGGCTAACGCTACCACTAACCCATCGCAGCTGCTGCCGCTAGAGCTTGCGGACAAGTGTATACGATCGAGAATTCACACTGTGATGAAGAGTGATAAGGAAATTGTTCGCACGCTTCTAGGTTTTGATGACTTTGTCAATACGGTATTGGAAGATGTCACTGAGTTTGAAATCACACCAGAAGGAAGAAGGATTACTAAATTAGATCAGATTTTGCTAAATGGAAATAATAAAACAATGCTGGTTCCCGGAGGAGAAGGGCCTGAGGTATGAGTGGATTTTCTTGACTTATGCTAGCTTCTGTTTTGTTTTATAAAGGTAACAAAATGGATTTTTTTTTTTAACTTTTTAATCTTGAGATTCTATAATGCTAAGTTTCTCGTTAAAGGGAAATCGTGTGAAGATGATTGTAAATGCCAATTTTTGTGAGTTAATCATGATGATCTTGGACAAAAAGTAAACAGTATGCTGTTGGAAGACTAAAATAAAGGTGTTTTTGGGTAAAAAAAAAAAAAAAGAAACAAACTATGAAATAATATTTTCATGTATTGAAAGAAATGAGCTGCCAATTTAAAATTCTATACCTAGCAAGAGTATTTTTCAAGAATGATGTTGAAATAATGATATTACAAAATGTATCACCAGCAGTCCTACATTTAAGGAAAAAAAAAAAAATGGTGTTTTTCAGAAAGAAAGAAGATGATCTGGATGGGAAGTTAAAAATAAAAGAAGAAATTAAGAATGATCAAAAGTGCAAAATTACGATAAATCTAAGTGACATTGACTATATAAAACCAAGTATATGTCTTATAGGGTTTAAAATATATCTAGCATTTAAAAATTTTAAAATAATGGCATCCTGTTAGGTGCCGTCAAGTTGTTTCTGACTCATAGCCACCCTATAGGACAGAGCAGAACTGCCTTGTAGGATTTCCAAGGAGCAGCTGGTAGATTTGAACTGCTGACCTTTTGGTTAGCAGCTGAGCTCTTAACCACTACCCCACCAGGGCTCCAGCGTAGAGGATAGGAATTGCTAGTAGGGGTGAGGTGGGGAATAGGGAAGTTGTTCTTTTATATAGGGAGGTTAGGGGTGACCTCTCTGATTAAAGATTAAGTGACATTTGAGCAGAAACCTGAGGGAAATAAAGAATAGGTAGATGTCTGAGAAAAGTGTTCCAGGCAGAGGGAGTTGAGAAAGGTCTTAAGAAAGGTGTATGTTTGTCATTTTCAAGGAATGTCAGTGAGGCCAGTGTAACTGGAGTAGAGTGGGCAAGACAGAGAGCAGTAAGAGATAAGTTTAGAGAGATAGAGTGAGGACATTTTCAGCATTACTTCTTTCTCTTCCCAGTGGTGGGAAGCCACTGTAGACTTCTGAGCAGAGGAATGACATGATCTGACTATTTTTCAATGATCATGTTGGTTATTGGGAGACAAGACTGGAAGCAGGGAGATGAGTTAGGAACTATGCAAATAGTCAGGTAAGAGATGATAGTGGCTTGAAGTGGTTGAATTCTGGATATGAAAGTAGAGCCAACAGATTTGCTGATAAGTTGGATGTGAAGAGAGAGAAGAATCTAGTAGTCAGCAAAGTTTTTGGACCAACTGACTGAGTAAATGGTAGTGCCATTACTAAGCTGGAAAACACTGTGGGAGAAGCAGACTTTTGGAGTGAAGTCAACATTTCAGTTTTTGATATGTCAGTTTTGACTTGTCTATTAAATATGCAAGTAGAGAGGTTGAGTAGGCAGTTAGATACACATCTGGAGTTTAGAAGGAAGAAGGATTAGAAATATAAATGTGAGAATCATCAGCCAGCCAGGAAGAGAACACAGAGAGAAAAAAGAGGGCAGAGGACATAGTCTGTGTTATTCTACATTCAGAAGCTGGGAAGAAGAGGGGAATCTAGGAAAGGAGACTGCAAAGTAGCAATCAAGAGAGAGTGACCAGAAAAAAGGGGTGAGCAATCTATTGTGTAAAATAGTCCTGATATGTCAAGTAAGATGAGGATGGAGAATTGCTATTATATTTGGCAACATGGAAATCATTGCTGCCATTGACAAAAGATGATTCTGGGAACAAATACCTGATTGGAGTGGTTTAAGGGAGGATGAGAGGAGAGAAAATGGAGACGTGAAGTCTGGATGACTCTTTGAAGAGTCTTGCAGTAAAGGAGACAGAGAAATGGGATACCCGGAGAAGAATATGGGGGTCAAGAGAGGGTTTTTGAAGATGGTTGATATTAGCATATTTGTAATCAGTTGAGAATAATCCAGTAGGGAGAGTTTAATGCAGTAGAAAGGCTGATGAAAGAGGAGGGAAGGAGAGACCTGCCAGAGAATTGTCACAGTGGCATGAGGAATGAGAGTCAGTGTTCAGGTGGAGGGAAGGGGTCAGGTAGGTTGGGAGATGTGGTGGTGGAAGGGTGAAGATTTTTCTTTTGGCTGGTTCTCCTTTATCCTCAGTGAAATAGGAAGCAAAAGCAGCTGAAAATGAGGAGCAGGAAGGTGTGGAGGTTCTAGGAGAGAGGCAAATGTGTTAAATAGTCTAGTAGAGTGGGAGAGAGAATACACTAGGGAAAAAAGGAAGGTTTTGAATATTTTTTTTAAGGATAAATTTTTTATTGGAAATCCCTGGTTTCAACTGGACAAAAGTATATTACATGAAATAAAAGTATTGTTTTGGGTAGAATCATGAAAACTCATAAATCGGTCCAATTTTTATTATAAATTAGTTCACCATAATAATTTGTGGGGCTATACAGTTATCCAGGGATAGTGGACAGCAAGGATTTTACCTGTTTGAAATGTTGGCAAATTGCTAGTTAATTCTATTCTTACAGGCACTGACTTTGGTACATGGTCTATTATGCCCACAGCCCAATTTACACAGCGCACTGAGCCATTTAGAATTGCCATTCACATTTATATTATTTCAGTATTACAAATGTACATTTTTTGCAATGGCAAAAAAAAGTGCAAATACTGCAAAAATGTAGCATATCTGTAAAATGGAATATTAGTAATTGAAAGGAATGAAGTTACTGATAGATGCTAGGACATGAATGATCCTTGGAAACATGCTAAGTTTAAGCAGCCAGACACAAAAGACCACCCATTTATGTGAAATGTCCAGAATAGGCAAATACAGAGACAAAAGATTAGTGGTTTCCAGGGGCTGGGAGAGAGGTGTGGGGATGGGGCAGGGGGAGATACATTTCAAACATGACCCTCAGATGCTTTCCTCAAACAGTATTACGGTTGTGAATTTAAAGTGAGACTGGTCAGCATGGTGCATGGTGCATTAGCCAGCTATGTGTGTGAGGTGATAGAGAGTTGAATCTAATTGGGATTGAGGCTTTATCAGACTAGTATGATGAAGGGGGAGGGAGGCGAGGGAGTTAATGGGGAAAGATGATGATGGTGAGCCATGGAATCTTGTCTGGGTAAGGGAGGAAATGAGGACGTGAGGAGTGGGATGCAGTGAAAAAGTGGTAATATAAATAGATTGATTATAAGTCCTTGATTATAAGTCCTAGAAGGGTCTGACTGAAGGCCCCTTCAACAAGATATTGTAAATTTTTCTGGGCAAAAGGTATGTCAATGAGTAAGAATGTATACTCTGTTAAAAATAAAAGCAAAGAGATTTATTGAAGGTTCAAAACAGTTCAAACCAGGGACACGTCTGATCTCAGAAAGTGAAATCAAACTCTTCAAAATGGTGGAGTTACATAGGCATATTTATGAGGCAAAATACAGCATTCTCATTAGAAGCTGCAAGATTAGGTAAGCAGGAGGTGAGATAACTCAAAGGGGGGAGGCTTTACAGTGATTGGTTGGAAACACGAATGTGGGCTATTTGGATTGGTTAGTTTAAATACATGACTAAGGGGGGTGGTTACAGGGAGGTCACAAGGTAATTATCTTAAAACGTTTCCTGAGGGCTGCTGAGAGGATTCCTGATAAGGGTCTTGTGTTAAGACCCTCCCTTAGGCCCATTTTTCCCATATCTTTAGTTTAACTGCAGACAAAAACGTTTCCTTTGTTATGTACTGAAGTCTGAATAAGGGTTGGACAGTTGCAGGGGAAATAAGCAAAAGATGAGATGAATTGGGGCTCAGACCTGGGCCAAACATTCTGATACTAGTCAGCACCTCAGTTTTGGAACTCTCACCCAGGCAAACGGTTTAGAAGCAGAGAAAACTTGATACTGCATATCAAGTTCCTTTGGCTAGCTTCTTTTCAACAGAAGAATCCCCTCCTCCATTTTGGCCATGATTTTACTATGGGTCTTCCTAGTGGTAGCTAACAAAACTGTGTTTGCATTTTATTTGCAGGTTTCAGAGATTAGACTATGTATATCTAAATGCTGGAATCATACTTAATCCTCGGCTGAAAATAAAAGAGTTTTTCTCTGGCCTCTTTTCAAGGTAACTTCTATTTTCATGTTGAGTTCAGTGGAGTGAAAGATCTTTGTTCTGCTTAGATGTGTTTTCACACATATTTTGATGTATGGAATAGTAGTGGTAAATGGTATGGGAATGTTGACTAGGATGATTAAGTAGGAATAGGTATTCCCATAGTGTTGTTAATGGAAAATTGCTATTGTGAGAAAGCTGCTAGACATGGTGGTTTTAATGAGATTCAGTCTCCAGAACACTAAAAAATTTGGATTGTTTTTCAGGATGAAATAGGAAATTAGTAATTCTTGAAATGAATGACTGTGTCAGTGTCTTCCTTCCTTCTTATTCTCAAAAAACAACCAAGGGAAAACCCTTAATTACACCTACTCCCTCAGCAAGCCACTAACCCAATTATTTGCTCTTCTCTGTAACAAAGGTTCTCAGAAGAACTGTCTGTAGTTTATTTCCCTCATCCTTTCCTCTCTTAAACCCACTCCAACCAGGCTTTCACTCTGGCCCTTCTACCAGAACAGTGCTTATCAATGACAACAATGACTATCATTGCTAAGTCAGTGATCCTTATCTTACTTGACCCATCAGCAGCATTTAACATAGTTGATCATGCCCTCCCTATTGAAAGATTTTCCTCCCTTAGCTTCCAGGACACCATGCTTTCCTGATTTTCCTTCTGCTTTGCCACCTTTTCCTTCTCAAGCTTTTTTTTTAACTCCCTGGCATCCGAATGTTGGAGTTCTCTAGGTGCAGTTTTTAGTCCTTGCTTTTTATGTGCACCTCCAGAGCCTTTCTCCACGGCTCTGTAGCCTGAGAGGCTGGCATTTCAAACTCATCTGTCAGCTTCCCTTGCCATCTGTGCTCTAGCTGGTTTTGGCCATTGAGAGGAGGAGGTAGGAAGGTGGGAGGAAAGAGAGATCAGAGTATTTGCTTTCTTGGATCCCTCCCTGATGGGCAAGGTGGGAAAGAGGCTGTGTTCTTCTACTGAAGGCCACAGCTTTTGTCAGGTGCCTTCTAGAGGTACATCTACAGCTCTCTCTGGGTTCTGGTACCTGCTTTCTCTCCTTGCTTTTCAGGGATGGTGACAGCCTCCCACTAAGCCCTAGGATGCATCACCATCCTTTGTTGGTTTCCTTTAAGCTAGCTCATACATTTGTGAAAATCCCTTCATTAAACTTTCCTCAGTTATCATCTTTGAGTATGTCCTCCATTTCCTGTCCAGTCCCTGAGTGATGCAGTCCTCTTCTCTTCTCTACCTGTGCTCACTCTCTTAGTTATCACATACGGTCTCATTGCTTGAAGTAACATCTATATGCCAATGAATCCCAAATTGATATACCCAGTCCAAACTTTCCTTCTGAACTCTAAAACTTTGTATCTACTGCCTATTGAACATCGCTTTTTATTTCTAATACTCATGCCCACCATAACATATCCAAAAGTGAGCTCCTGAATTTCCCCCAAACTTGCCCTGTCCTCAGCCTTCTCCATTTTATGGCTACAGTCCAATTTCAACACAACATTTAAGTCTCCTCATTCCTTCATTAAATCCTGAAATAGCTCCACACATCACTCAGAGCGAAGGCCTGAACATTATTAAAATGGCCTGAATCGCTCTACATGATCTGACTTCCATTACCTCTCTGACTTCTCTCTCCTTTGTGCACTTTATTCTAGTCACACTAGTCTCCTTGCTGTTTCTCTAACTCATTAAACATGCTACTCCTTTAAGAACTTTGCACCATATATTCCCTTATTCCTTCAAGACTTTGCTCAAATGTCACTTTCCCAGTGAGGCCATTCTTGGTCAAGCTAATTAAAACTGTCACCCCACCCTTCATTACCAATCCTTACTCAGCTTTCCTTTTTCTTTTTTACACAGCCCTTCACATTTTATAACTTTATTATTTATGACTACTGTTTATTCTCTGCCTTCTTCTCTCTGAGATAAGGGATCTCTGTATTTCAAACACAAAGAACAACTCCCAGGTGCTCAGTAAATGTTTGTTGAGTGAATAAATCAGTGACTATCAGGAAGAACATTTAAAAAATCACGTAGATTTCTTAATGGGATCCTAAGGTACCTAGAAGGAATTTTTAATACCTTATTTTATCAATCTGTTTTTTTAAGAACAGTATTTCCAGAGATATTAAGTATTATGTAAAGCAAAAGGTTGCGTGGAAACATAAGTGAAGAATGTTTTGAAGATGATACCCTTCTTTTGTCAACTTATGTATGAAAGATTCTGGGTGGTCTGGGTAGTGCTAGTAAAACGAAATCTCTGGTTTCTATTTCAAGACGGCAGACTAAGCATGTAGTACTGCTTCTCCTTACCACATTAAATTTGGGATACACGTAGGTAAGCACAATTACAGAAGTTTGAAAAGTTGCAATATGAAAAACAGACCCAGAAGTTCCAACATATGCTTAATATAAGACCCCCTGATAGAGAAGATAGAGGAAATTGGGAGAGAAATACCAAAAAGAATTCCAGAAAAGGTGGAATCATAGTGCAGTTACTGTCTAAGAGTTTTCTGCCTTACTATCCCTTTCCTGGTACTTTGGCTAGGGAAATCAGGGTTCTTAGGGGGCTTTTTTTTCATCTGCTATGTTGGCTTTTCCAGGTTGCCATCATCTGCAGCACTCAATCTGGGATGTATTTGGCAAGAAACAAAACAAAACAAGGAGCAAAACAAAAAGTGGTGCCACTTTTCGTCCTGAGGCCCATAGTTAGTCTTCTGTCTTCTCTTCCCCTTTCGGGATCTTCTTATGTTTGTTTTATACATAATACCTGGGCCGTATAGCTGTACTTAGTGAAGGGAATACGGAGAAGTGCCATCTTGATCTGGAGCTGAAAGTCCATATATATTAAAAAATCTTACAGTAGCAAGATAAAAAACATGAAGAACCTAGAATAAGTCTAATAAGAAATGTGCAATTTGTTGATGAAGAAAAACCATACAAATTTGTAGAAAGTGATAAAAATGACCTCAAGTATATCATCTTAATGGATAATAATACTTATTGTAAATCATCACCTTCCTCTAGAATTAATCTACAAATTAAATGCAATCTCAATCAAAATTCCAATGGGAATTTTTAAAAACTTGACAAGCAGATGATAAGAGTAATATGGAGGAGGAAAGATGTAAGAATAGCCAAGACAATTTTGAAATAGAAAACTAAGGAGGAATGAGTCCTAGTAGATATCTAAAATATATCATAAAGCTTTAGTAATTAAAATACTATGGAATTAATGCAGGAAATAATGAATGGAAGAGAACAGAGTCTAATAACAAATTCTATAGGTGAGTGTCATTAAAAATCAGTGGGACAGACAAACAACTCATTCAGTAAATGGCATTGGAACAATTGACTCGTCATGTAGAAAAAATGAAGTTCAATCCCTATCTCATAAAAGTCACAAAAATAAATGTTAGGTGGGTTAAAGAGCTAAATGTAACCGAATAAATGAATGAAAAATACATAAATAAAAATGAAGAATGAACCACAAACATATTAGAAGAAAACATAGAAGAATGTGATCATGCATTTGGGAGTAAAGAAGGATTTTAAAACAAGACTCTAAAATCAAAAAGTATGAAGGAGAAGATGGGTGATATTGACTATAAAACAATAACAACTAATGCTGGAGACGTATTTAAAAGACAAGGGTGAAGCTGGTAGGAGTATGTTAGCACATATATAATGGATAAAATAATAAAACCTAGAAAATAAAAAAGTACTACAAATTCTATATGAAAATGACTAATAACTGCATAGACAAATGGACAAAGAATAAAAAGTGGCAGTTCTCAGAAGAGGAGACCTAATGGCCAATAATACAGGAAAAATGCTCAACCTCACAAGTTAACAGGGACATGCAAGTTAAAATTACAATGCAAAACATTTTGTAACCATCCAGTTGGCAATAATCAAAAACTATACAATAGCATGGCTACTGTGCATAAATTGCTATAGTCACCTTTAGAGGAATTGTGTCCCGTGAAACTTTAAGTGTGGCTGCCCTATGAACCAGCATTGTTACTTTTGAGTATCCGTTCAAGAGAAACCCTGCTATGTGCACGAGGCAGTAGGTGTGAAGATTGGAAACTACCTAATTTTTCATCAATAGAGAAATAACTAGATACTATGCAAAACTTTATAATCAGGTAGATCTATGTGCAATAGCCTGGCAATTTCTTGGAGACATTTGTTGGGTGAGAAGTATGAGCTGTAGAATGATATATTTTGATAACATTTATATATATTTTTAAATCCCACAAAACCAATTGCTATGTTGTTCATTGTTTTTAGGCCTCGTTTTCAACTCATAGCAACCCCACGTGACAGAATAGAACCTAGAAAACCCAGGTTTTCTAGGCTGTAATCTTTACAGGAGCAGATCACCAAGTCTTTCTCCCAAGGAGCCTTTGGTTGGGTTTGAACCGTGAACCTTTAGGTTAAGTATGGTTAACAGTCTAGTGCTTAACCATTTGTGCTACCAGGGCTCCTATTTATATGTATATAAATGCAAAGAAAGTGCTTCTGGTGGGGATGAGTGACGTGTAAGGGATCTGGATTGAGATGGCAGTCAGAGAAAATTTACTTGCAGTGCTTATTATATGAAGAATGTATTCATCAATTACTTATATGATTAAAAATTTAAAAAGAAACCTGATTAACAGTAAAGAAAAACATACAGGGAAAATTCTAAAGAAACAAATATTTCCCAGAACATTTCCCTAAATATTGGTTTGTGAATTTGAGCCATTCTTTGGGAATTTGTGCCTTTTTAAAAAAATTTGGGAATCTGAGCAATTACCCTTTAAGGAACATGGTGACAAAAGGGTTAAGGGAAAGACATTTTTTTTTTTTTTTAAATTTTGCTTTAAGTGAAAGTTTACAATTCAGGTCAGTTTCTGATACAAAAATTTGTATACTCTTGGCTTTGTGACCTTAGTTGCTTTCCCTGTACTCTGACAGCACACTCCTCCTTTCTACCCTGGATTTCCCATATCTATTTAGCCAGCTCCTGACCCTCTCTGCCTTCTCATCTCACCTCCAGAGAGGAGCTGCCCATTTAGTCTCGTGTATCTACCTGAGCTAAGAAGCACACTCTTCACGAGTATCCCTGTATGTCCCATAGTCCAGTCTAATCTTTTTCTGAAGAGTTGGCCTCGGGAATGGTTTCAGCTCTGGGCCGACAGAGAGTCTGAGGGACAGGTCTTCTAGGGTTCCTCCGGTCTCAGTCAAAGCATTAGGTCTGGTCTTTTTACTAGAATTTGAGTTCTGCACCCCACTTTTCTCCTGCTCAGTTAGGGACTCTCCGTTGTGTTCCCTGTCAGGGTGGTCATTGGTGGTAGCTGGGCACCGTCTAGTTCTTCTGGTCTCAGGCTGATGGAGTCTCTGGTTTATGTGGCCCTTTCTGTCTCTTGGGCTAATATTTTCCTTGTGTCTTTGGTGTTCTTCGTTCTCCTTTACTCCAAGTGGGTTGGGACCAATTGGTGCATCTTAGATGGCTGCTCGCTAGGGGAAAGACATTTTTTGAGCACCTGTTGGGGGTCAAGCATTGAAATGGTCACTCATAGCTTTCAATTCTCACACAACTCTTTAGAAAAGGAACAGCTTTTTGGTTTCTAACTAGGTAGCGAGTTCAGTAAAACTTTTTTTATCTTCTCCTCTTTTAGAAAAATGATTCATATGTTCTCTACAGCTGAAGGACTGCTGACCCAGGATGACAACATCACAGCCGATGGGCTCCAGGAGGTGTTTGAAACCAATGTTTTTGGCCATTTTATCCTGGTAAGAGAGCTTTGCCTGTATAGGCTTACGTATTCAGTATTGCATAGAATTGTAATACGTAATATGATAATGCTTTTCTAGTAAACTAATAGTTTTTGGCAAAGCTATACACTGATTTCTTCTACTTCGTTTCTAAAGTGTCACATTTGAGGGAGAGAAAATATAAACCAAAAAGAAACTGTATACAAGACAGACTAAGAATTGTAGACTGATCCAATTAAGAATGTTGTCCTAAGCTAGTCATAGCCCCAGGTAAGAGAGTAGACAAGCTGAAGGCAATTCTTCATGCCAGTGTGTTACATGTGTTGGTACTGACAACTGTGTTAGATTTGTTATATGTGTTTCAGTGTCAGGTATTGCTGAAGAACATTAAGCAAAGGTTAGACTCATGTTCAAAAAGTGAGTTTTATTTTATTCCAAATGTAGAGATTTTCTGGCTTTAGAGAGATTCTTGTGTGCTCCTTCCTGGATCACATATGTTATAGATAAGACTACCTTAATATATAAATCAAGTAATTCCTAACTTTGGTAAGGTCAGGTGTAGTTTCTTGGTGTTGGAAAAACTGATTTTGTATCTAGAATTACGTGTCACTGAATTTGCATCTCATTATATCCAGGGGTAGTATTCAAAATAGCAACCAGTATGGCATAGGAATCAACTCATCTGAAGAGACACAGATCATAGCACTGGAGCAGGATCTTGGAGGTCCCTGGTGGACCAGGAAATAACTCTTTAGTTCAGTGGGAAGGTTCTGGGTTGTGGGGGAAGGAAGGGACACCCAGCAGGCTCAGTGCATTGCTATTTACTCATTCAAATGGAAGTAGCCCCAAATTTAAAAAAACCTATAAAACTCTATTGGTTGTACTGGCTGAATATTAGACCTTGTCAAATCAATAGTTCTAAACCTGATTAAAATGAATGTAAGAACATCCCAAAGAGAAAAGGGGTGGAAGTGTGCCACAGAAGGACACCATGCAGTCTGAGAGTATTTGTAGAAAAGAATGGTATTACTTTTATGAAAACCTGCCCCAGATGGCCAAGATGACCTTCTTAGCCTCTGATTTTATTTCTAAAGCAGCATTGGTGGCCTCATTTTAATTTAGGATGGTTAGTCCCATGTCCATAATTTTCAGATTAAAAAAAAAATAGCAGTTGGATGTAGTCCTTAAGGAAACATAATTCCATTGCTATACATTTTGTCATTTATCTCTGTTCTTTTATTCAGCTCTTTTCTTTCCTTTCCCCTACACCATAGTGGATAGGTGCCTAAGTTCCAAAGCCAGACTACCTAGATTCAAATTCCAGCTCCCTGATTTATTAGCTGAAGGATTTTGGGCAAGTTACTAATCTCTCTGTATTAAGTTTAAGTCTCCTCATTTGTAAAATAAGAGTTAATTGTACCTATCTTATATTTGTATAGGAAACAAATCTATATCTATACATATATATATGCATATACACCCTCTCCTCACTTATCAGTTAGGTTCAAAAGACCAGGTTGTTATGCAAAAATGAATTATGACTACATCAGATCACAGAATGAAAGATGGTGACATCATTACATAAGTGCTAAATTACATCATTACATAACTGCCAAACTGCTGAGAATCATGGCCCAGCCAAGATGACACATAACTTTAACCATCACAGCCATTACTCTTGCTTCGCACCTTGATGCAAGTTCGATAACTGCCAGACATACATAGTTAATGCGCAAAATAGTCGGATAGTAGATTTTTTTTTTTACTATTGTCGTAAGTGTAAAATGTTAATAAAGAGATAGTTGATAAGTGAGGAATGGGTGTATTAAGTTCTTGAAGAATGCTTCTAATTGAACAATTTTGAATCCCTTATTTGGGTGAATGGGACAAAAACAGGCAGAGTGGGACTACACATTTTAATTTTTGCTCCTACATCCTGTGGCCTCTTTTTGTATACAGGTAGATATATAAGTAAAAATTTGGAATATTATAGTAGTTTTTGACAACAAACCTGGGTTTAAGATTAATGTATGTGTTTTATAAGCTGAGACATCTCCAGTTTTCTAAGCTGACTCTTCCTAGTTTCTAACATACAATGCATATAAAGCTAATTTCTGTAACTCCAAAATCTCAGTGGATTTAATGCAATAGAAGCTTATTTCTTACTCAGATAAAGTCTAGTTGGTGGTTGGAGGGGGTAGGTATTCTTGTTCTGCTCCATGCAGTCATTCAGGGACCCAGGGAGGTGGAGACTCTGCTCCTTCCTACACATGGATTTCAAGTCATTCTGGGCTCAGTATCCATTTAGCAGATAAGGAAGAAGGAGAATTGCATTTGGAAGATTTGTATAAGCTAGACTTTGAAACGTTACAGATAGTTCCTGCTCACATTCCATTTGGCTAGAAGTAATACACATGACATACCTAACTGCGAGGGAAACTGGGATTACATTGTAGCTGAGTACCGAAGAGGAGGATGTCTTAGTTATCTAGTGCTGCTATAACAGAAATACCACAGGTGGAGTGGATGGCTTTAACAAAGATAAGTTTATTCTCTCATAGTCTAGTAGTCTAGAAGTCCAAATTCAGGGTGCCAGCTCCAGGGGAAGGCTTTCTTTCTCTGTTGGCTCTGGGGGAATGTTCTTGTCATTAGTCTTCCCTTTGTCTAGGAGCTTCCCCGCGCAGGAACCCCGGGTCCAAAGGATGCACTCTGCTCCTGGCACTGTTTTCTTGGTGGTATGAGGTCCCCATGTCCCTCTGCTTGCTTCTCTCTTTTATATCTCAAGAGAGATTGGCTTAAGGCACAACCTAATCTTGTAGATTGAGTCCTGCCTCATTAATATAACTGCCCATAATCCCACCTCACTGACATTGTAGAAGCAGGGTTTACAACACATAGGAGAAATCACATAGGATAACAAAATGATGGGTAATCACACGATACTGGGAATCAAGGCTTAGTTGATACACATTTTTGGGGGACACAATTCAATCCATAACAGAGGAGTAGCTGAGTTTTGTGACTAGCTCACCTGTCTTTACCATATGTGGAATGAAGCTAATAACACAACCTGGCAGGTTGTTTTTAAGGATCAAAGATGACATCTTTGAAGTGTCCATCACTATCCCTGGAGCTTGGGAGGTACTCGATAAATAGTAACTCATACAAAGATTATTATTATAGCTGAGAAGCTAGTGTGGTTGCCTTCATCCTAATGTTTGTGAGCTGGGTCTTGATTGTACTTGCTCATTTATTTATGCAAGCATCAAACATTTCTGCAAGCTTCCATGCTAGATTTTAAGGTACAGTTTGGTTTGGTTTTTGTCTCATCCTCAGATTCAAGAGCTGGAACCTCTCCTCTGTCACCCTGACCGTCCATCTCGGCTCATCTGGACATCGTCCTGCAGTGCCTTGAAATCCAATTTCAGCCTTGAGGACTTCCAGCATAGCAAAGGCCAGGAACCATACAGCTCTTCCAAATACGCCACTGACCTCTTGAGTGTGGCTTTGAACAGAAACTTCAACCAGTGGGTAAGACCTGTCTCAGTGATGTGGAAATGGCAAAGCTGGAGCTTCTTTATTACAGTTGAATTCCTGGTTTGAGGCTGACCACCAAAATGATTGTTATGGTTTCAGAAAGTAAGTTAGGGTCACTTGAGCAGGGTTGTGTAGCCACTTGGCATGAAAGAATATTTTAGAGCAGCAAATAGGGTTTATGGCACTCTCGTTATGTAGCTCATTCTCATGCATTCTTAAGCTTTTTTGGGATGTCTGATTTATCTAATGAATGGTAGTAGAGCACTAGCTACCCATTATGGTAGTGTCCTGGGCTTTTTGTATGTATCATCTCATAAGCTTGTGAGGCAGCTATGATATCGCTATTTTCCAGGTGAGGTAGCCAAGGTACAAAGAGAACAGTATTTACCTCAGTTCACATATTGGGGTCTGAGGTAAATTATTCACAACACTTTCCCTTTTAACTTATGCGTTATTTGAGTAATATACATGTAAGGATTACAAGATTGGCTTTATTTCTGTCAAAACTGAACCTGAAGCTAAAATTAGATTTTTTTCTAGTCCTTTACCTGTGAGTTAACATTACCCTTCAGCTACGGGCTGGGCGACTATAACCCTCCCACCAGTGGCACCTGGCAGAACCTCCTAAATGGAGGAAGCAGGGAAGAGAAGAACATGAACTGCTGTGGGCAAGCCAGCTCTGAAAGAGCTAAGCCGCCCATGTTCATGCTTTATTTCATTTCACCTATAAGTCACCCCTCCTTCCACAGAGAGGGGTAAGCAGGAAGTGCAAGGAGGTATGGAAGCTCCTGATCGATCCTTCCAAGAGGGCAGAAGTTCCTATTTATGGCCTGGCTGGAAGGTGGGAGCGGTGGGGAATGACTCCTGCAGCACCCTAACCCACTGGGCTTGGCAGTTAAAATGATGGTCTCCCAGAGGAGTGGCTGTGCCCTGGAGAGGAGGCCACAGCTTCTCAGGGAAGGCCTGCTCCTCCTCTTCTGAGACCTTTCCTGTAATACAATGGTTCTCATTCTTTTTGGTCTCAGGACCCCTTCACATTCTTAACAACTATTGAGGACTCTAAAGAACTTTTGTTTATATGGGCTATATCTATATATATTTACCATATTAGACATTAAAACTGAGAAGTTTTGCAACACGAGCACACATTCCATTAGCCATCTGAGCGATGATGTCATCACACGTCATGGAGCCTCTGGAAGCCTCCGCTGTACACTGGTGAGAGATGAGAGTGAAAAAGGCAATAATGTCTTAGTACTGGTGTGAAAATATTTTTGATACTGTAGGTCCCTGAAAGAGTCTTGGTGACCCTTCAGGGTCTATAGGATACTCTTTGAGAATCACTGCTCTGATGCCAACTACAGCTTTTTTGTTTTTCCTCCCAGTTCACCAGTTGAACTTATTTCCCCCAGAAGGTTCTGGAATGGGTCAGAACAGTTCATTAATGAAATTAAGTCTAGGGTCGCACTATACGCAAAGTAAAAAATTCATTTTCTATTTTCTGTCTCACTTCTCCAATTGTCTGCTCTATTGTCCAATATAGCTTCTAGAGGTTAAGCAATGAGCTTAAATGATAGAAGAAATACACAGTATCGACAATGTATAAGATTCCTAAATTTGAACAACATAATACCTCATCCACTTTTTAAATTTCCAAAGAAAAATTAAATTCTAAAGATTAAATCTTCTCTCCCTTATAAGTTAAAATCCCAATATGTTACAGTCCTCAAATTTTCCTTCTTCATTTTCTGTGTTCACTTTAGCCATCTTATGCAGATGTTTAGGGTGAGTAGGGGTCTCTCCAGCAGTTGTTACCTCATCTGTCTCTTACTAGAATAATCATTGTTCCCTTAGAACTCTGTGGTTGAATTAATCCAACTCCAATTCTCTCATGATCTCCTCTGTAAAGAATCTCTAATATGAATAGGACACACAACATCCAAAAAATTTACGAACTGCAAACAAACCCTGAGCTCCTGTGGCAGATATCCAAGCAGACTTTGGGTAGCCACATTGCTATCACCCATCAAAGACCATAGCAGAGACTTTGTGACATTGAGGAAAGGAGAATAGACAGCTAAGACATGAGAGAACAGAGTAAATGTGTGGATTCCAGCTTCATCTGGATGCCAGTCAGTCTGTGCAGCTATCTAGAGTCTTTTATTTATGGAAGAAATTACTCATCATGAGGTTCATTAGGCACTTTAATCTATTTGGAGGAAAACGCACCTATGCTTATTTTCTGTCAAAGAATAACATTGAAGAATTTCTTCTTGAAAATTAAAAATATGCTAATAGTGGCCAATCATTAGGTCTTTGCTTAAAATTCCCTTCTTTCCTTTGGTGCATATTTACTACCTTTAAATTCTCCTCCACTGCAAGGTCCTGTGTCCCTAGCACCTCACTGCTGCACTGGGCATGGGCTCTGCATAGTGAGTCTTTTGTGGCAGGTGTATCTCAAGCACACAGCTCATAACCTGGCCTTCTCTAAGTATTGTTCTCTTGCTCTTTCTAAGAATTTCTCCATCCTAAGGCATTTTTAGCCTGATGCCACTGTGGCCTTTGCCAGTCCTTTTGCTCTGGCATTTCTTTATGCCTATGAAAACTTACATTGGGCAAATATGCTGCAAAAGACCTCTTTAGAGTGTTAAAAAAGCAAAGATGTCACTTTGAGGACTAAGGTGCGCCTGACCCAAGCCATGGTATTTTCATTCACCACACGTGCATGTGAAAGCTGGACAAGGAATAAGGAAGACTGAAGAAGAATTGATGCCTTTTAACTGGTTTGGTGAAGAAAATTGAATATACCATGGACTATGAGAACGAGCAAGTCTGTCTTAGAAGGAGTACAGCCAGAATGCTCCTTAGAAGCAAGGATGGCAACATTTGGTCTCATGTTCTTTGGACATGTTATCAGGAGGTGCCAGTCCTAGAGAAGGACATCATACTTGGTAGAGGGTCAGCGAAAAAGAGGAAGACCTCCAATGAGGTGGATTAACACAGTGGATGCAACAATGGGCTCAAACATAGCAATGATTGTGAGGATGGTGCAGGACCAGGCAGTGTTTCGTTCTGTAGCACGTAAGGTCACTATGAGTCAGAACCGACTTGACAGCACCTAACAACAATAGGCTGTGACTTTCTGCCTGTTTATTTTTGGTCTAATATAGATTGTATGAATCGGAGACCCTGAGTTTTAGTTCACAGATTTCCTCAACTAGGGACTGGGTGATTCTAAAAAGATAGCCAGCACAGCTGTCTTAGCATTCTAAGCTATCCTTGAGATAGGACTGATAACTCTTTTTGCAGAAAGCTCTGGGTCAATATTTATAAAGTGTTTAGAACAGTATGAGACCTAGAGTAACTGCTATATTTGCATTCATTAAAATAAATTTAAATAAATAATGTGTTGCCAAAGCTCGTGAGATTGAGTCACCTGGCCTTCCCCAGACAGTGTTATGAGCTTCTTATTTGACCATACAAGGAACTTGGAGGGTGATCTGCTTTAAGGGCTAACAAACTTCTATACTGCTAACTGGGGAAAGAAAGGCAGTGGGTTTCTTTTTTTTACGATGCAGACCAAACATGGGCTATCTCATTGACACTGGCAATTTCTCTTCTCCATTTACATGAAGTAAGATTAAAAAAATGATGAATGATGAATATGTGTTTAAAAGAAATTATTGGTATTAAAATGGACTATCAAAAATTGAACTAGATAAAAGAGTGGAGTGATTCTGCTGTGGTTAGCAGATCATTAAAGATGAAGTAGTGCTTTTCAATGGAACAAAATGGCTAAAAGCCACCAACAAGTTCTGTGCAGACTGAGACTTTCATTATAGGAGCAGAATTTATGAGGGTGATGCGACCCAGGCTAAGTTTCTCATTCTGAGTTCTTGAGTTATAGCAGCTCCAGTCTTCTCTGGTGCCTAAAGCTCCTACCTCAAGCTAGAGGCAATGGGTATTACATCTCTGGAACCACCGTCTCTCCCCCGATCATCTCTTAGGTAAAGGCACAGGGTAGCTGTCACTGTTTTTGTAGTAGAAGTTTCTTGGGAGTGGAGATCTTCTCTTATATTCCAGGTTCTTTTCATAGAGTTGACTCACAATATATGACTGTTGAACTGGAGAGATCTCCAGTTTCAGGGAAAATAAGAGGAAATTTGCCTAGGATGGTATCTTGCTTATGATAATGACTTAGTACAAATCAGATGACCCCAATCCTCATAGCCCTCTCTCTCTGCATCCCTAGGGCCTGTATTCCAGTGTGGTATGTCCAGGGGCAGTGATGACCAACCTGACGTATGGAATTCTGCCTCCTTTTATCTGGATGCTCCTGGTGCCAGTCATACTGTTGGTGAATAAGAACTATGTCTTCATTATAAAAATGTAGTCACTTTGGGATCATAGAAGATGAATTTCAGGTTTGGGAAATGAAGATAGCAGAATTATATGTAAATTTAAAAGTTTTAGGAGTCTTCGAAGTTTATTAGTTGTTTACTTCTAGAGGGTTCAAGCTGGTGGGATTTTATTTGGCATTCTTGTTCAGCTCACACAGTGTTTTCTGAGGCAGTGTAACTCAGCAGGTACCACCAGGTGCAATGCAAGCACCTTAGCACTTACTGTCTTACACAAACTAGACCTGCTTCCCTTATCTCATGTTGGCTGCCTGGCTCTGGGGAGCAATTGAGTGAGGGACCATGGGAACATCAAGTAAGATCTGCCTTTCTTTTAGAAAGTATTTCCCAAAGTGTGTTCTGTAGGAATCTAGTTCTGCTGTAAAATGTTAGTAGGTAATAATAAAGGGAAGGAAGGGAGGGAAAGGAGGCAGGGAAGGGAGGGAGGAAGGAAGGAAGGAAGGAAGGGAAAAAGTTTTCATGGGAATATGTTTCTTTGCTGTGGAATGTCCCAAGATCTTTGCTATGCTCATACCACCACCAAAACCAAACCCATTGCCAAGTCAAATCAATTCTGACTCATAGCGACCCTATAGGACAGAGTAGAACTGCCTCATCGGGTTTCCAAGGAGCACCTGCTGGATTTGAACTGCCTACTTTCTGGTTAGCAGCCATAGCACTTAACCACTATGCCACCAGGTGAATTCCTGGGAGGAGGGATATAGAATACACTGGTCGCACTCAGCTGCTAACCGAAAGGTCAGTGGTTTCAACCCACCAGCTGCTCCGCAGGGGAATGATTCCATAAAGATTTATAGCCTTGGAAACCCTATGGGGCAGTTCTACTCTGTCCTGTCAGGTCACTGTGAGTGAGTATCCAAGTGTATTTAAACACAAACCCCCTTTTTTTGAGAGCGTCTGGTGGCAAGAATGTTCCATGAATACACTTTGGGAACCATTGCTTTTAGGTAATGTCCACCCCTAATAGAAACCAAAAAGTAGACTGCTCTATATCTTTATCATTGTTGTTCAATGTTCCTCCTTTTGACAGTGCTTAGAAAAAAGATTAGAAAGAAATATACTAATAGGTTAACACTGGTGAGAGATGAGAGTGAATGGTGGGGCAGTATCTATTTTTGAGCTTCTTGTAATATTTTTTATACTTTCCAACTATCTATAATTAACATAATTATTAAATTAGAAAAAGATTAAATAAAAATTCTGTTTTTATGGCCCTAGATAAACTATCAAAAATATTGCAAGTGCTTAATGAATAACTTGTTTCCTTCCCTCGCTCAGCTGCGCTTTTTTGTGAACTCTTTCACAATGACACCTTACAACGGAGCGGAAGTATTGGTAAGTGTTAAGGCTTCGGGATCTTTCTCAACACGGCAATCCAGAAGCAGCTACTGACAGTCAATGCTCAGGAGAAACGAACTTATTTGCCAGACTTTGCTCATATTACCTGAGAGAGATCTACGTATTATGTTTATCGATGATTTGAAAAATATCTGTGATTTGTGCTCCTAAATGTGACAAAGCTGCCCAAGCATGAGAGTTAAAATGTTGTTTTTGAATATCTTTTAGTCTGTGAGATCATTAATGTGAAACTGTGATAGCAAGCTTTTATCAGGCCTCCAACAAGGCTGCCTAAAAATTGTAACGGTTTTCTTAATTTTTTTTTTTTATTGTGCTTTAGGTGAAAGTTTACAGAGGAAATTAGTTTCTCATTAAACAGTTAATACAAAAATTGTTTTGTGACATTGGTTGCCAACCCCACAATGTATCAACACTCTCCCCTTCTGCATCCTGGGTTCCCTGTTTCCATTCGTCCAGTTTTCCTGTCCCTTCCTGACTTCTCGTCCTTGCTTTTGGGCTAGTGTGCCCCTTAATCTCGTATACATGATTGAACTATGAAGCATGTTCCTCACAGGTGTTATTGTTGGCCCTATAGACATGTCTGATCTTTGGCTGAAGGGTGAACCTTGTGAGTAACTTCAGTACTGAGTTAAAAGGGTGTCAGGGAGGGGGGAGGTTCTTAATTTTAAGGAGTTTCTTATTGGCATGGCATCTTAAGTTGGAGCATAAGGCTCATTTAAACAGAATGTTTAAATCAAGTAAGTGTTCTTCTATTTACCAAAAAATAATAATAGAGGAAGTATAAGTACTTTGACATGTACTCTGAGTTTACAATTGTAGGTCTACCAGAAGGGTGAATCCTCAATTTGCCTAGACTGGTGAAACCTTTGGTAGCAGTACCTGTCTGAACCAGTTTAGGGCTCTTCTCTGGGAGGGTCTATTGGCAGTGGAATTCCTAGAGTCCATCTGTTGTAATTGTCAGCTGTCCATTTGCAAGATGAGTTATTTTTGCAAACAAATCAGGTATATAGCCAGGTAAATCCTCACATATATTCTGAAGGATGATAAGATTCTCCTACTTGTATGAGAAATTGTTCTGGAAAAAACCAGTTGCACAGTATCTGAGGTTGGTGGGTTTATTTCATTGATATTCTTGGCGAACCATGAGATGTAATAGTGATCGTTTGGTACCAGGTCCATACAGACACCTGTTCAGTAATTTGGATGAGATGAGCTGCTAGAGCAGACAAGGCTTAGATCTTCACTGTCTTTCTCACCTGGGTCTGGATGTACCTGTTCTCCAGTTCCACTTGGAAAACTAGACTAATAATAAATTTGTGCCAAATAATGTTTGTCTTAGTTTGGTAGTGTCGCTGTAACGGAAATACCACAAGTGTGTGGCTTTAAAGGATAGAAATTTATTTTCTCACAGTTCAGGAGGCTAAAAGTCCAAATTCAGGGCACCACTTCTAGGGGAGGGCTCTGTTAACTCTGGGGGAAGATCCTTGTCTCAGCTTCTGCAGTTCCTCGGTTCCTTCATGGTTTTTACATGGCATCTATCTTCTCTCCCACTTGTGCTGGGATGTCTGTGTGTCTTGCTGCTCTTTATATCACTCAGAAGTGATTAGGTTCAAGATACACCCTACACCAATATGGCCTTATTAACCTAACAATGAAAACCCTATTTCCAAATAGAATTACATCCACAAATACAGGGGTCAGGACTCCAACACGTATTTTTGAGAGACACAATTTGATCGGTAACAAAGTCAATAAAACATGTTGAGTTAGTTTTGTTTGAGGGGTCTGTTTTGATCCACGTGTTGTCATTCCATTTTCAAGGTCCCAAGAGATTGGGGATCTATATCTTGCTTTGACACAGAGTGTGCTAAGTTACACTAGGTGGAGCTTGAAGGAAGGAGACAACTCTAATGGGATTCTTTTTTTCTTTAAGTAATTTGTAAGGGACATTGCTAATCAGTTTGTCCCACTTCCTTCTGGCTCACTTTCCAGGTGAATGCAATCACTGAACTATAAAGGATTTGTGAGGTTTGTTCAGTCTAAGGTACTAGGTGACCAGTGCCAGAGCCTCCCTTGACTGGGGTAGCTGTGAATTACTAACACCTCCATTTCATTTTCCAGCTGTGGCTGTTCCAGCAAAAGCCCGAGTCTCTGAACCCACTCACCAAATACCATAGCGCTACCACGGGCCTTGGAAACAATTATATAAATCCCCAAAAGGTGAGTTATTTTTACATTGTTTAACTTTTAGTAGGGAGGCCCCTGCCTTCTTTACATACCTTTTCAGCCACTCCTGCCCTCTCTTCCTTCTCTTCCTGAGCTCCAGCCACACTGTTCTTCCTCTGGGACCTTCATTACCTCATGCTTATTATCACCCAGCGGTCTTTGCTCAGCTTCATGGTCCTTCCAGAAATGCTCTAAACCAGTTGCCATAGAGTGGATTCTGACTCCTGATGACCCCATGTGTTTTTTCAGAGTAGGACTGTGCTCCATAGGGTTTTCAACGACTGATTTTTGGGGAAGCAGGTCACAAGGCCTTTCTTCCAAGGCACCTCTGGGTGGATTCAAACCTCCAACCTTTGGGTTACAGCTGAGCGTGTTAACCGTTTGTACCACCTATGGATTCCAGAAACTCTCTACCTCACCCTTTTACCTTGTCAGTTTCTCCTTACCTGTCAGGTCATCATAGAAGCCTCCCTTGTCTTTCCAAACCTGTTTGAGACTTTCTTAGCACTTGTACTTCTCCTCCCTAGTACTTATCATACTGTGATTTAAAAACTGATTGAATTATTTAGTGCCCCTGCCGGAATAAATGCTCTAAGAAGGAGGGTTATACGTACATGTTGTCTGTGTCCCCAATTCCTGGCACAGGGCCTTTATCCATGGTAGACGATAAACAGGTGTTCATTGAGCTGCCAAATAAAGTAGTTAACTGAAAGTAGTATTGACTGAAAGCAGTTTTCCTTTAACTACTCTTTAAGTCTTTCTCAGACCAATACCTCTTTGCCCATTATCAGCTGTAGTAGTTTTTAATATACAGTGTTGTTTTGTTTTCAATTTTTTTATTTTGGTGAAATTATGCACAGCCAAAGACACACCATTTCAACAATTTCTACATGTACGATTCAGTGACATTGATTGCATTCTTCAAGTTGTGCTGCCATGCTCCTTTTCTTATAGAAATTATTCCACCACCATTATCTTAAATTCACTACCCCCTAAGCTTCCTATCCAAACTTTTGAGTTGCCGTTCTCAATTTGATCTCCTGTAGATAATTCTTTAAAAGAGCACAATGCTCAAAGCAGATGTACTTTACTAATTAAGACAAGCTATTTTTTGGGTTCCAAGAAGATTTCAGGGGATAGTTTTGGTTTAAGGTTTAAAGTTTAAAGATTATATCAGGACAACAGTCTGTAATAAGAAAAGAGAAAATTTATCATTAACCCACAAGAATTGTATTGTTTTTTATCTCAATCACATTTAAGGCTTACATAAAAATTTCTCATTTTTCACTCTTTTGGCTCCTATAAAAGTGCATGGGAGCCCTGGTGGCTCAGTGGTTAAGAGCTCAGCTGCTAACCAAAAAAGTCAGCAGTTCAATCTGCCAGCTGCTCCTTGAAAACCATATGGGGGCAGTTCTACTCTGTCCTATAGGGTCACTATGAGTCAGAATTGACTTAACGGCAGTGGGTTTAAAGGTGCATGATGTGGTCATTGATTTGGAGAGGAAGTTGGGAGGAGAAAAAGTAGAGTGTTTTCCTGACAAACACCAGCCCATCAGATGTCTTCATTGGGCTGGAATATTCACAGGCATGAAGTACTAGCCTGGGACCTGGATGTCAGTGATTGGTCACGTCTTGTTTTCTGTTCTCAGTAATGAGGGGACAGCACCTGTCATGTAATGGTGCTCAGTATAGATTTTTTTGAATGAATGAATGCATTCTCAAGCAATAGGACAGTGGGTGTTCTGTACCCTGACCAGCAACCCCTACATTACGTATATTATCTTAGATGCATATTGGAGTTTTTTAATAAAATTCAGTCCCCCTAATTATATTAACATTCTGATAAAATAACAAGGAGAGAAATGAGGGGGAGAGATTGATTCTTGGGAGAAAAAGAATGATTTGACTATAGCAACAACATGGGTGTGGTCTAAGATCCAGGCATGGAGTGACTCCTGCCAATAATGAGAAGAAAATCCGAATTTTGTCTCCTTGACGTTTCCTGTGCCTCAGATGCATTGCAACATATTGCCCTCGATCTATTCTTGTTGATAGTTTCTTATTGGACTCCTAGCCGCAAACTGATTCTCTTCCCTCAAGTTTTCCTCTCATTTCTAATCTCTGCCAGAAAGATTGGAAGTAGGAAAATGAACACAATTCCCCTACTTCAATGTACTTTCCACAGTCTCTATCAAGATGGCGTCTTATACACAAGCATATTTAGCATATCCAAGTGAGCTCAACCTCCCAAGGTCTTCAGGTTTTGGGTTGTCAAGGTCTTAGGAGCCCTGGTGGCAAAGTGGCTAAGAGCTCAGGCTGCTAACCAAAGTTTGGCAGTTCGAATCTACCAGCCACTCCTTGGAAAACCTATGGGGCAGTTCTACTCTGTCCTATAGGGTCGCTATGAGTCAGAATCGACTCTATGGCACAGAACAACAACAACAGTAGACCTTCTCGGGAGTACCTGGGCGGTGTAAATGGTTAACTGCTAATTGAAAGGTTGGAATTTTGAGTCTACCTAGAGGCACCTTGGAAGAAAACCCTGGTGATCTACTTCTGAAAAACCAGCCATTGAAAATCCTATGGAGAGCAGTTACACTCTGACACATATGGGGTCACCATTAGTTGGGATCAACTTGACAGCAACTGGTAACTGGTAGGCCTTCCCAGGGTGAGGTGAGGACTATTGCTCCTCATGTGATCCCAGTCCTGAGAAATGGCATAATCTTCCGTGCAGGTGTCCAATTCAGGAAGCTGAGTGCCGCCCTGTAATCCAGTCTTACTCTCCCTCTCTGGACCTACTCAATCACCAGGTTCTCCTGATCATCCTACTCTTAAATGCTTTCAAACCTGCCCCTCCTCTTTATCCCCAGTGCCCTGCTCTCATTTAGTCCCTCAACCTCTCTCCTATGGACCATGCCTCCAGTGTTATTCCCTGACTCCAGTCCTGTCCCTACAAATTCCTTCTCTCCATTGCGGCCAGAAAGATGTATCTAAAATCCAAATGAGACTATAATCTTTCCTTGCTTAAAAGCTGTTAAGTAGCCAAATCTAGACAAAAGTCCAAACTCCTTAGTGTGATGTATAAGTAGATTTGCCCATTTTATGCCTAGTGGTGTTGTTAGCAGCTGTCAATTCAGCCCCCAGCTCATGATGATCCCATGTACAACAGAACAAAGTGCTGCCTGGATCTGTTGTGATCCATAGGGTTTTCATTGGCTGATTTTCAGAATCAGATCACCAGGCCTTTCTTTCTAGTCCATCTTCATCTGGAAGTGCAGCTGAAACCTGTTCAGCATCATAGCAACACTCAAACCTTTATTGACAAACAGGTGGTGGCTGTGTGTGAGGTGCATTGGCCAGGAATCAAACCTGGGTCTCCTGCACGGACGGTGAGAATTCTCCCATTGAACAACCAATGCCCCATTTTTTGTATTGGTAGTATCCCCTTTCACTTAAAAGTGTTCCAGTTTGGATGATCAATTATTTAGGAATCGACTCGATAGCAATGGGTTTTTTTTTTTTTTTTGTTTAATCACAGTAATGGACTCAGCAGCACCCAACAACAACGACAGTCACAGTAAACTTCTCATCGGTTCCTGAAAGCCACTATTTCCTCTGGGTCTATTTCTTAGGAATGGAGATACCTTCCCCAGAAGTCCTCAGTAATCTTCCCCTTGTTTTTCATTGGCAAGGGTGGAGTCACGTGCCCTTTCCTGAATGGCTGATTGGCTGGGGGAATAGAATGACCATGATCGGCTGTACTTAATCATTTGAGGTGGAGAAGACAACATCTGTGACTGCAACAGCAATTTTAGTCGAATGTGGCTTTTGGTCTGTTTATTTCACTAGACTGAAAACTCCTTGAGGTCAGGGACTGTGCCAGATTTATCTTCATACTCTTAGCCTATAGCACAGTGCCTGACATGTAACAGTTTTTGTTGTTATTGTTAAACTTTTAGGTGGAAATGGACAAGGCAGCATAATGTATTGGGGAGGGCAGGGGCTTTGGAGACAGAATAATAAGCCCCCCATCCCCAGTTCCATTCTTGCTGCCTCTGCAGGCTCAAAAATATTTAAGACCTTTGATCTTCCGATTTCTCATCTGTGAAATGAAACTAAGACAACACGCATAACATATATAAAGCACCTGGAACAAACACAACTATTTCCTTACCTTCTTACCCTTTCTGCCATTTTAGTCTACGAAGTTTTTGAGTGAGACTGTTGCCACATTTGTATGTGTATGTGTACATGCTTGTGAGTGTGTGTGTGTGCGTATGTGTATGTAGGAATACCTGTAAGGAAAATAAGAAAAGATATCCTCTAAGAAAAATGTCATTCATGCTATTGCCACCTGGAATTCATAAGATCATTGCTGACTATTTGACCTATATAAGATAAAAAGCTTGCTTTAATCTAGTTTTTACTCCTGGATAGTGTTTCTAAAGTGTGCTCATGGATTATCACCATCCCTGGGGATGATTTATGGAAAAATTTCTATGGTCCTATCATTTGGTGGAATTCAGCATGGTATATTTCCTCCCTTAGATGTTCATAATGACATTAACAGTTGGAGAATCCCATGACAGAGAAATTTGCTTTTATTGCTTAACCCGGGTTTCCCCAAACTCATTTTAGCCCAGAGTCCTTTTTTCCTAGAGAACTGAGCAACATCTCATGGAATACCCTTTGGGAAACTATATTAGTCCAGCAACTAATCTTATGGCCCTCAAGGTTACTTTCCTGGACCTGCTGTCTTCACCACTAAGGAGGATTATTGGTGTACACAGGGTGATCAGACTTTCAAGTCTCAAACAAAATTCACTGGTGGAAAATCAACTGAAAACGCATATTTCCATCTTCTGTGTGTTTTGAAGAAGTCATTTCTCATGTCTGGACTGGGGTTGAACTAGTCAATCTGTAAAACCTCTAACAACTCCAATATCCTATGGAAAAACTGCAAGTGACTTGTGTAAATAAGATGGTTATATGTATGTTAGTAAAAACAGTTTTATTTTTTAGTGATATTTAGGATTAAATTGTAAAGTCAAGGTGAGCTGTAGAACTCTTCAACTTAGGGATTCTGATCCCTCAGAATCAGATTTCAGAGTGTATTCTCTTGAATGAGAATTATTTTAAACTTAGGAGAGCTATGAGGTAGAAGGGAAGTAGCTATAGATGCATAATTATTGCTTGTTTTCTATTAGGAAAGAATGCCCATTGGGAATCAACTGTCATAATATGGAAAAAGCTACTTACCTTGCTACTACTTGGATAATTAGGAAAGAGTCTTGATTTTAGAATTGAAGTCCCTGTTGCATTTAATATGTGTTGACTGGTAGTGAGGGCTTCTGCTATGGAGATGCAGGTACTAAGGGAGCAGCAAAGGTCAGGTCTGTCAGCTTCTCTGTTTATGAGGAGTCCCAGTCAATCTGGGAAGGGATGGGGTTACAACTGTGAGATAACATGTCCTCAAGTTCCCTGTGATTCCTAGAGTTCCCTGGATTGCTACCTCAGCAGCTCTATCTTGCTGGTCTCGTTACTTCCATGATGTTTAATTTTCTTCTCACACATGTCAAATGCCTTCCTTTCAAATCCAAATTTTATTAACCTCATTTTCCTTTACTTTTAAGATCCAAGTTATGCTTATTTTTGCTTTTATTTCCAGATGGACGTGGATGAAGACACTGCTGAAAAATTTTACCAAAATTTGCTAGCACTTGAAAAACGTATTAGGGCCACAGTTCAAATCTAATAGCCAAAGCTGAGGGTGAAGCTCCTGAAACACGACCACCTCCCACTAGCATGCTGAGAGTGTCCATTCCTACTAGTTGGTATGAGTGTTTGCGGTGAACCACCACCTGAGACTGTGAGATTCCCTTCTCTCCCAGCTATCTTTGAGAAGAGCATGTGTGTGAGTTTACGTGCAAGAGTGTGTTCACCATAAGGAAAATGAGATATAATATCCTCTAGGAAAACTATCATTCAAATTTAATTTTTTATATATATTTGCAAAATTACATCCAATCTTTTATTTAATAACATCAAAATAGTTATTAGAATCACTAATTACTCTGCTCATGCCTGCCTATTTGCTGGGGCTTAGGGGAAGCTATGAAGGAAATAGGGTGAGGACTCAATGATGTCTATGCAAGCACACGGAACCTGCTCTCCGTTGCTCTTTCCACAGCTGTAGGAGGTATTGATCATGGATTGGCAGCCCCAACTTTTGTTCTTTGGTTTTGAATACATTGTCTGTGCCCCTTTTCTCATTTCTCCACTCAATATGGCGTGTTCAGCAAGAGTGTTCCAAATCTTTTCAGTAGTAAATTATACGATTAAAAATCTTTATGCATGGCTTGCCTGCATTTTCTCTTTATCACGCATTTTTGAAAGAACATTTTATTAAAAATCTCTTTGAGCTGAGGGGCTCCATGTGAGTATTGGATGTGATTGCAACCAACTTGTGGCAAGTGGGTTTAGAGTCTTTGTATGCATCTTTCTCCTTCTGCCAGGAAATGTTCCTTTTTGCCCAGTTTCATAATGCAACTTTAGTGGAATTAAATATGAGCAGTTTAAAATAAATTAATCTCATTAAATTTCATTTATAATTTCTAATTGATTCATGCTTACCACTGGGACTTGTAGCAACAACAGGTTCACAATAGTAATCATCGCTAGTGGGAAGGTAGGAAAGTTAGGGCATAGTTCATATGACACCTAATTTGGTAAAACATTTTTTCCTATAAATAAATCTCAAGTGGGCCACCTCCTGGCCATATTTGAGTTGACCACATAATAAATACCTGTATTCTTGCTAGTAATGTGACTTAGAACAATGTCTTTATATAGATTGGATTGCGATATCTCAACTTGGTGAGGTATAAACATGGAATGGTTATATTTGTTTCCAGTAGCTGCTACCAGCTTTGCCTAATACCACCTCAGTCTGATCCAATAACTCCCAGGCACTTCTGCTTTAAGAGTTTTATTTCTGGTAGATATTCATTCAGTTACATTTCGCTTTTAGTATATATGATCTTGTCTGGTTTAAAGTCCTCATTTCCCTACCCCAGTGGGGCTTCGGTATTATTGCAGTTTGCCTCAGGCAGGACAGCAAGGCTTGGCCTCCTGTTTCTCCCTTCCTGTCTTCAATGTCCAAATGCCTGCCCCAGCAGAGTTAGGGATGGAGATGAGCGAAGGAGTTGGCTTATGCAATAGTCCGCACATCCTTGGCTTCTCTCTCTCTCTCTTTTTTTTGCAGTAGTTCTGCTTTGTGAGGATTAGGGATTTAAACTCTTCTTTAGAATTTTTTAATAAGCTAGGCCAAATAAGGCACTGAGCGGCAACTTTCCCTTTGATTGTGCTAAGTTGCACTAATCAGGAAAAATTCATTGTATTGAAGAAGAAAAATGTGTTAGACTAAATGATAACACTTAGGACATGGGACTGAAATCTCTCTGGTTAGAAAGTTTGTCAGTGTACAATTTCTGTGGCAAAGCATGAAATTTTATTTGAATAGAATGTACTAAAATATGGGATTTAGAAGTACAGACAGACCTGGTTCAGCCAGGTGTATGACGATGGAAGGAAGATAACAAGGATGAACGTGCAGGACATTTACTTCTTGTGATCACAAGAGTGAGGTGTACTAGGAACAGAAGGGCTTTAGTTCAGTGGAGCAGAGGCCTGGGCTGAGGCCAAAGTTCCTGCTGATATACTGAAAACCCCGTTTAAAAGTGGGATAAACGTTTTGAGAACTTGCTCTTGGAGGAGGATTGTGATGGAGATAGGCAGGATTTGAGAAGACAGTAAGAACATGTGGAAAAGGGCTTGGGGAGTTCATACAGGAGGTTTAATAATCTGCTGTCCCTATTCCTATTGGCCTAGTCATGGCTAGTAAATGAATTAAGGATTCATGAATCCATTTTGTCACCCCTCTCATAGTTTTTCTTCACTGTGTCTTAGAAGAAGCTGTTGGAAGAAGATTCTTCTGCTCTTTTCACTGTAAAGCATTGTCTCCCCATTGAAGACTAGAGGTTGGATTAATAAAACTGATTCTGACATGACTGATCCAAGCTCTCTTCAAATAGGTAATAAGCTAAAAACCAGTGGCTGATGAGTCAGTTCTTACTCAGGGCGGCGCCATGTATGTCAGAGTGGAACTGTGCTCCATAGGGTTTTCAATGGTTGATTTTTTGGAAGTAGATCATGAAGCCTTACTTCTGAGGCACCTCTGGATGGACTCAAATCTCAAGATTTTCTGTTAGCAGCCAAGTGTGTTAACCTTTTGTACCATGATAGTGTGGTGTGATGGAAAGAGCGTGGCCAAGGAAGTCAAGTAGACCTGGGGTCAAATTCTGATCTGCCATTTATTAGCATGTTCCCCTTGCTCTATACCCCTGATTTCCTTTGAGGATGGAGAAAACTTTTTTAGAGTTGTGAAGATCAATTGACATGTTGCATGGATAACAGCATTGTAGGAGGTTCTGCAAAGTGGGAGCTATTATAAATTATTCTTTTTAAATACAAGGAATCTTAAATATAAACTAAATCTCCCCTTCAGGCCATTTGTAACATTGGCAGGTAAATATCCTTTAACATTTCGGATCTCAGTGAATCTCACTTTTTCAGAATAGTTCAGGAGGCTGGTTTATATGAAATTTTATTAAACTGATATTAAATAGGTCCAAAGTTTTATTCTTCTGGAATCCAAGTTTGCTATTGGGTTGAAGATTTCAATTTAGCTACTAGTGGGTGCCTGATTTCTTTCTTTCTTTTTTTAGGGCTTTCTTTTTTTATTGTACTTCAGATGAAGGTTTACAGAACAAATAGTTTCTCATTAAACAGTTAGTACACATGTTGTTTTATGACAATGGTTAACAACGCCACCACATGTCAACACTGTCCCTTCTCAAGCTTAGGTTCCCTATTACCAGCTTTCCTATCCCTTCCTGCCTTCTAGTCCTTGTCCCTGGACTGTTATGCTCCATTAGTCTTATTTTGTTTTATGGGGCTGTCTAATCTTTGGCTGAAGGGTGAACCTCGGGAGTGACTTCATTACTGACCTAAAAGGGTGTCCGGGTTCCATACTCTCGGGGTTTCTCCAGTCTCTGTCAGGCCAGTACATCTGGTCTTTTTTTGTGAGTTACAGTTTTGTTCTACGTTTTTCTCCAGCTCTGTCCGGGACCCTCTGTTGTGATCACTGTCAGGGCAGTCAGTGGGCACCATCTAGTTGCACTGGACTCAGGCTGGTGGAGGCTGTGGTCGCTGTGGTCCATTAGTCCTTTGGACTTATCTTTTCCTTGTATCTTGTTTTCTTCATTCTCCCTTGCTCCTGAAGGGGTGAGACCAGTGGAATATCTTAGATGGCTGCTCACAGGCTTTTAAGACCCCAGATGCTACTCACCAAGGTAGAATGTAGAACATTGTCTTTATAAACTGTGTTATGCCAGTTGAGCTAGATGTTCTCTGGGACCATGGTCCCCACAGCCCTTCGCCTAGCAATTCAGTCCCTGGATGCCTGATTTCTTTAAGGTCTTCGACCTATAGGTGCAAGCCAGTCTTCATGATGGAAATCAGTGTAAATAATAATTAAATGATAAAAAGAGATGATGGTTTTATTCTGCATTTAATTAGGTAGACATAAGTGAAAAATGCCTTAACAATGAGTTATTGTTTTCTGCTGATTTATGACATTATATGTTTTCATGTGATATTCGTACCAGTGGATGGGAAAAAACATTTACCAGATTCATTTACAGTGTAACTCAAGTCATAGTGTTCTGCTTAAAACAGTAACTTTTATAAAAGAAGTTAGTACCTCTCATTAAGGAGCGCTGGTGGCACAAAAATTAAACACTCAGCTGCTAACCGAAAGGTTGGAGGTTTGAACCCACTCAGCAGCTCCATGGGAGAAAGACCTGGCTATTCACTTCCCTAAAGATTACAGCCAAGAAGACCCTATGGGGCAGTTCTACTCTGTCACATGGGGCCACTATGAATTGGAATCAACTCAACGGCACTTAACAACAACAGTACCTCTCATTATACACTGAGATTGTCCTTAATATGTTCTGATGTGAATTTGACAGTGTGTTGGGAACATATTAGGAATTTTTGAAATCTGTGGATTCAAGAGGATATAGAAGGAATCAGATTGTTCCTTATTCTTTTATTAGGATCCAAGAAGTTTGATATGAGCCAGTTGGAAGTGGGAATAAGAAAACTTGATTTGAGATACCAGGAAATGGAAAAAAAAAAAGGAAAGATATTCAAGAAAGAATGCAGAGCTGTGGCAGGAGAGCAGGTTTTATTTATAGACCATATTATAGTTCATATTTTTAATTGAGTTTCTGTGTGTACACTATCATGTGTGAAGCTAAAACATACAGAGGAACTATTCCATTTTGCCAGCAGGGGGCACCATAAGAATCTCCTGTAAGAAAAGGAAGAAAAATGAAAGCAGGACCCTTGATATTTTTTCTCTCCGGAAAAGTCCAGTTGTCAATGTAGATTCACATTCTTGATGGCATTAGCAATATGTGTGCATCGTTTAAAATATTTTCACAAAATTCCTCACTCCCCTCAGTTTTCATATACGTGTTTCATTCAGTGATATAAAAGGAAAAAAAAAACAAACTGGAAGTTTTCAGTAAAATTCTGTCATACATTTCTTTCTTCCTTTTTTTTTTTTTTAATATTGCCTACTACCATTATTAGAGGAACACGTTTCCTTAGTAATTATGAATATGCTACTTCCAGGCTGTATTAGATGGTTAGAGAGGAAGTGACTTAGGTGGTCAGCCCGTTCTCACACCTTTTCTTCCTTGCACGGTAAGGATTTCTCATGCCCAAATATCTCCCCAGTGCTAAGCAACCTCTCAGACTCAGGTTGAACCCTGTGCCGGAGGTAGTGGGCCTTTATGGGCTTTGCAAACAACTCTAAGTAGGTTGACTTCATGGCCTCCCCTTTGATGTTTCCTGTAGAGGTACATTCCATGGGATTTGGGGGGATTTCTTTCCAAGCATCCTGGTATGACTGTAGGTTGGCATCTGTTGATCTGATTTCATCAGCAGGGCTGGAGCCAGGCCATTGGTCTAGGGTGATCGTGGAAATTTCTTGATCTTGTCCTAG
Source organism: Dugong dugon (assembly GCA_030035585.1). Taxonomy (NCBI): domain Eukaryota; kingdom Metazoa; phylum Chordata; class Mammalia; order Sirenia; family Dugongidae; genus Dugong; species Dugong dugon. The sequence goes on along the minus strand of CM057462.1, from coordinate 180,298,207 downwards.
GATGGAGATGCGCTTGCTGGAGTCTATGCCGTTAGGTAGGTTTATAGAATCTTTCCCTTGGGCTTGTGGCTTTTCCTCAGTGAAGTGAGTAGATCTGTAATGTTGAGATAGTGACTGCTTATTCCTTCTCATGGGATCTTTGAGGCCAATGTGATGGAGAAGAGCCCTCTGGGACTTGGTTTTATATATTTCTTTGGGCATATTGGTTGCCAGTGCTCTGGGAAAGGAGATAAAAAGAAGAAAGATCTTTGAAAACCAACAGAGGGGCTCATATTTAGATCTTTCAAGTTATTAGACTATGAATCCCTTCAGTGTGGTATCAACCGAGATAATAAAGTGGGTGAGAATGAGTGGCAAGGATGTGGGGGGATGTCTCTTTGCTTAAGATGGAGAAGGTAGCATTTTCTCAGGGAGAGAAGGGCAATTTAAAGAGGTCAAATGAAAAGAGGAACTCAAGTCATACCCATGAGTTTAGCAAATGTTTTCTTACCTAAATTTATTAGGCTGTGGGGCTCTGTGCTTCTGCCCTCTCTATGGTGAAAGCATGAGGACATCTTCTGGTCTCTCCTGGATTCCATTCGCAAAATAAGAGGAGAACTTTTTCTTGATGATATCTGCTTTGAGTTAATGGTGGGGAGAAGACAAAGAATGCTGGGAACTTGGTTTTTAAGAGTCTCAATGTATGAAAACACTGTGTACACGTTACACAGACTCACGATACATGATTCTGGCATGATGAATGGAAATAGGAAAACTTAAAGCCTTTCCCCAGTGTTTACCTAGAACATGTTAAGGAGGATTTAGTAACAATTGGATCCAAGGCTATAAACTGGCTAGGCCCACAGAGGTCTTGTTTGAATGTTTTATTTGGCAAGCATTGTGTTTTTAAAAACAAAATACTGGTGTAAGCAATCCCCAAAGATAGTGTCCTCTTGTCTCACTCTCTGCAATGATGTGACCTCCTACCCCTCTGTGGCATGAGTCTGAAACTGTTGGCCATAATTAACTGTTGGCCAAAGTCAGTCTTTAATTTGATCTTTTGGCATGTTGTAGTCACAGCTGTGATAGAGGACCTAGGTAGTTTTTAAGGCATATGAGGACCTAGGTAGTTTTTAAGGCATTTCATGAGTTGGTCATTTGGGATTGAAAGTCTTACATTAGTCTGCTCTACTGGAAGTAAGTTCCCTAAATCTACACTGGGGCTAGTAGGCACCAGGAAAGGGAATATGGCCAGAGAACGGGCCTAGAATACACATTAAACTCCTATTGCCCATTCAAATGGTCATTCTTTTTAGAGGCAGGCAGGGCACAGAGATGAGTCTTTGTGGGCTTCTCTTACTTTAGTGTCTCTTTGGGTGTGGGGAATTCTCATCCATCTAAGAACTTCACCTATTCTCTATAAACTGAGGGGTACTGAACTACTTCTCCTAGCCAGGCCACTATTCGGCACTTTAGACCTGTAGAGACAAAGGTTCAGAAATAAACATCTTTTCTCTGAAACTTGATATGTCTCTGGGGTTCCCCCTGCAAATTAACAAATATGTGTGAGTGCCTACTTTGTGCCAGGCAATATATATATATATTTTAAAAATTGTGGTGCAAATATACACAACAAAACATTCACCATCAACAATTTCTACATGTATGTTTCAGTGACATTGATTACATTCTTCATGTTTTGCAACCATTCTCACTATCCTTTTCCAAATTATTCTACCACCATTAACATAAACTCAATGCCCCCTAAGAAAAGGCTCCCCATTCCCCCTGATAATCACTAATAATATTTGATTTCTATATGTTTGCTTAGTTCATATAAGTGAGAGGCAGTATACTCTTTTTTTTTTTTTTTTATATTTTATTGTACTTCAGGTGAAGGCTTACAGAACAAATAGTTTCTCATGAAACAGTAGTACACGTTGTTTTATGACGTTGGTTAACAACCCCACCACATATTAACCCTCTAACTTCTCAACCTTTTTTTTTTTGGTGAAGATACACATAGCCAAAGATACACCGTGTCAAAAATTTCTACATGCACAGTTCAGTGACATTGACTACGTTCTTCCAGTTGTGCTGTTATTCTCACTTAAGATGAAGACTTACAGAACAAAATAGTTTCTCATTTAATAGTTACTACAAATGTTGCCCTATGACAATGGTTAACAATCTCACAGCACATCAACAATATCCTTACTCAACCTTGGGTTCCCTATCACCAGCTTCCTTGTCCCCTTCTGCCTTCTGGCCCTTGTCACTGGACTCCTGTACCTCGTTAGTCTCATTTGGTTTTATGGGGCTGTCCACTCCCAGGCTGAATAGTGAACCTCGGAGGTAACTTCACCACTGAGCTAAAAGGTGTCTGGGGGCCATACTCTCAGGGTTTCTCCAGTCTCCTTTAGGCCAGTAAATCTGATCTTTTTATGTGAGTTAGAATTTTGTTCTACATCCTTCTCCAGGTCTGTCCAGAACCCTCTGTTGTGATCCCGGTCAGAGCAGTCAGTGGTGGTAGCCGGGCACCATCTAGCTGTACTGGACTCAGTCCGGTGGAGGACTTGGTAGCTGTGGACAATTAGTCCTTCAGACTAATCTTTTCCTTGTGTCCTGTTCTCTTCATTCTCCCTTGCTTCCCGAAGGGATGAGACCAGTGGAGTATATTAGATGGCTGCTCACAGGCTTTTAAGACCCCAGACACTACTCACCAAGGTAGAATGTAGAGCACTGTCTTTATAAGTTGTGTCATGCCAATTGAGCTAGATGTTCCCTGAGACCATAGTCCCCAGAGCCCTCCGCCCAGCAATTCAGTCCCTCAGGGAGTTTGGATGTGTCTATGGGGCTTCCATGACCTTTCCTTGTCCAAGTTCTGCTAGTTTCTTCTGTATTGTGTACTGTCTCACCCTTCACCCAAGATACCACTTATCTATTGCCTATTTAGTATTTCCCCCCCACCCCTCCCATCCCTAGTAACCAACAAAGATTGTTACATTTTGTGTGTGAACTTTTTCATGGGTTTTTTTACAATAGAGGTCTCATACAATATTTGTCCTTTTGTGATTGACTTATTTCACTCAGCATAATGTCCTCCAGTTTCATCCATGTTATGAGATGGTTCACAGATTCATTGTTGTTCTTTCTTGTTGCATAGTACTCCATTGTGTGTATGTACCATACTTTGTTTATCCATTCATCTGTTGATGGGCATCTAGGTTGTTTCCATCGTTTTGCTATTGTGAACAATGCTGCCATGAACATAGGTGTACACATGTCTATTCGAGTGATGAGTCTTACTTCTCTAGGATATATTCCTAGGAGTGGGATTGCTGGATCGAATGGTATGTCTATTTCTAGCTTTCTGAGGAAGTGCCATATCATTTTCCAAAATGGTTGTATCATTTTGCATTCCCACCAGCAGTGCATAAGTGTTCCAATCTCCCCGCAGCCCCTCCAATATTTGTTATTTCCAGTGTTTTTGATTTGTGCCAGTAATGCCGGGGTGAGATGGTATCTCATTGTTGTTTTAATTTGCATTTCTCTAATGGCTAGTGATCGCGAGCATTTCCTCATGTGTCTGTTGGTGGCTTGAATGTCTTCTTTGGTGAAGTGTCTGTTCATTTCCTTTGCCCATTTTTAAATAGGATTATTTGTCTTTTTGTTGTAGAGGTGTTGCATTTTCTTGTAGATTATGGAGATTAGACCTTTGTCTGACTTGTACTGTCCAAAAATTTTTTCCCAATCTGTAGGTTCTCTTTTGACTCTTTTGGTGAAGTCTTTTGAAGAGCATAGGTGTTTGATTTTTAGAAGATCCCAGTTATCTAGCTTATCTTTTGGGGTTTGTGCATTGATGGTTATGGTTTGTATCCTGTTAATGCCATGTATTAAGGCCTGAAGTGTTGGTTCTGTTTTTTCTTCTATGAACTTTATAGTTTTAGGCCTTATATTCAGGTCTTTGATCCATTTTGAAGTAGTTTTTGTATACAGTGTGAGGTATGGGTCCTGTTTCATTTTTTTGGAGATGGATATCCAGTTTTGCCAGCACCATTTGTTAAAAAGACTGTCTTTTCCCCATTTGATGGACTTTGGGCCCTTGTCGAAGATCAGGTGACCGTAGGTGGATGGATTTACATCTGGGTTCTCAATTCTGTTCCATTGGTCGACGTATCTGTCATTGTACCAGTACCAGGCTGTTTTGACTACTGTAGCTGTATAGTAGGTTCTGAAGTCAGGTAGTGCGAGTCCTCCAACTTTATTCTTCTTCTTCAGTAGTGCTTTACTAATTCGGGGCTTCTTCCCTTTCTGTATAAAGTTAATGATTAGTTTTTCCATCTCTTTGAAGAATGTTGTTGGTATTTGGATAGGGATTGCATTGTATTTGTAAATTGCTTTGGGTAGAATTGACATTTTCACAATGTTGAGTCTGCCTATCCATGAGCATGGTATGTTTTTCCATTTATGTAGATCCCTTTGGGTTTCATGCAGTAGTGTTTTGTAGTTTTCTTTGTATAGGTCTTTTACATCCCTGGTCAGATTTATTCCTAAGTATTTTATGTTTTTAGGGGCTATTGAAAATGGTATTGTTTTCCTGATTTCCTTTTCATCGTTCTCCTTACTGGTGTATAGGAATCCAACTGATTTTTGAATGTTTATCTTGTGTCCTGCTACTCTGCTGAATCTTTCTATTAGTTCCAGTAGATTTCTCGTAGAGTCTTTAGGGTTTTGTATGTATGGTATCATATCATCTGCAAACAGGGAGAGTTTAACTTCTTCATTACCAGTTTGGATGCCCTTTACTTCATTTTCTTGCCTTATTGCTCTAGCTAGAACTTCCAGCACAATGTTAAATAGGAGTGGTGATAAAGGGCATCGTTGTCTTGTTCCTGTTTTCAAGGGGAATGTTTTCAGCCTCTCTCCATTAAGAATGATATTGGCCATTGGTTTTGCATAAATGCCCTTTATTATGTTGAGAGATTTCCCTTCTATACCTGTTTTATTGAGAGTTTTTATCAGGAATGGATGTTGGACTTTGTCAAATGCCTTTTCTGCGTCAATTGAGATGATCGTGTGATTCTTTTCTTTCCTTTTATTTATGTAGTGGATTACGTTGATTGATTTTGTAATGTTGAACCATCCTTGCATACCTGGTATGAATCCTACTTGGTCGTGGTGTATTATTTTTTTGATATGATGCTGAAGTCTATTGGCTAGAATTTTGTTCAGAATTTTTGCATCTATATTCATGAGAGATATTGGTCTGTAATTTTCTTTTTTTGTGACGTCTTTGCCTGGTTTTGGTATCAGCATTATGGTGGCTTCATAGAATGAATTTGGAAGTGTTGCTTCCTCTTCTATGCTCTGAAATAGCTTGAGTAGTACTGGTACAAGCTCTTCTGTAAATGTTTTGTAGAATTCTCCAGTGAAGCCATGTGGGCCAGGGCTTTTTTTGTTGGGAGTTTTTTGATTACCTTTTAAATCTCTTCTCTTGTTATGGGTCTGTTCAGATTTTCAACATCACTTTGTTGTAGTTTTGGTAGGCCGTGTGTTTCTAGAAATTTATCCATTTCCTCTAGGTTTTCAAATTTGTTGGAGTATAGTTTTTCATAATATTCTGTTATAATCCTTTTTATTTCAATTGGGTCTGTTGTAATGTCCCCCATTTCATTTCTTATTTGGGTTATTTGTGTTCTCTCCTGTTTTTCTTTTGTCAGTCTGGCCAGTGGTTTGTCGATTTTGTTGATATTTTCCAAGAACCAACTTTTGGTTTTGTTAATTCTTTCTATTGTTTTTCTGTTCTCTATTTCATTTATTTCTGCTCTGATCTTTACTCTTTCCTTTCTTCTGGTGGTTATGGGTTTTTTTTTTTTTTTGCTGTTCTCTTTCTATTTGTTTGAGGTCTGTAGTTAATGTTTTGATTTTGTCCCTTTCTTCTTTTTTGATATGTGCATCTATTGCTATAAATTGTCCTCTGAGGACTGCCTTTGCTGTGTCCCAAAGGTTTTTTTATGATGTGTTTTCATTCTCATTTGATTCTAGGAAGTTTTTGATTCCATGTCTGATTTCTTGTATTACACAGTGATGTGTAAGCAGGGTATTATTCAATTTCCATGTAGTTGATTGTTTTTCCTTGCTCTTTCTAGTGTTAATTTCTACCTTGATGGCATTGTGGTCAGAGAAGATACTTTGAATTATCTCAGCGTGTTGGATCTTGTTCAGGATTTCTCTGTGGCCTAAGATGTGGTCTATTCTGGAGAACGTTCCATGTACATTGGAAAAGAACGTGTACTTTGCAGTGGTTGGATGGAGTGTTCTATATATGCCTATGAGGTCCAGTTGGCTGATTGTGCTCTTTAGGTCTTCTGTATCTTTGCTGAGTTTCTTCTTAGTTGTTCTGTCCTTTACTGAGAGTTGTGTGTTGAAGTCTCCTACTATTATTGTGGAACTGTCAATTTCTCTTTTCAGTGTCGTTAGAGTTTGTTTTATGTGTTTTGGAGCCCTGTCATTGGGAGCGTAGATGTTTATTATGGTTATGTCTTCATGATGGATCATCCCCTTAATCATTATATAGTGTCATTCTTTGTCTTTTATAGTAGATTTCGTTTTAAAGTCTATTTTATCTGAGATTAGAATTGCCACTCCTGCTCTTTTTTGGTAGTTGTTAGCTTGATATATGTTTTTCCAACCTTTGACTTTTAATAAATTCACATCTTTTTTTCTAAGGTGAGTCTCTTGTAGACAGCATATTTATGGATCCTGTTTTCTTATCCATTCTGTCACTCTATGTCTTTTTATGGGTGCACTGAGTCCATTTACATTCAGTGTAATTATTGATAGATGTCAGTTTGTTGCTGTCATTTTGTAGCATTTTTTTTTGTTGTGCTGAAGTTTTCTTTGTTCTTCTTACTCTCTTTGCTGAGTTACTTTTGTTTGTGGATTTTTTTTTTAATTTCTTTTGTTTTTGTAGGTTTTCTTTTTGCTGAGACTTTATGTTTTTCGTCTTATTTTTATAAGTTAGTTTGTTAACTTTCTTTGTGGTTACCATGAATTTTACCCTTATCTTTCTAAGTTTGAAGCAGTCTACCATTAGTTGGTATCGCCTTGCCTTCCTTTTCTTTAGAAGGTTCTATACCTATGCCGTTTATTCCCTCTTTTATTGTTTTGATTTTGTTGTCATTTATTGATTAACTGCTCTGATTCCCTGTTGTATTTCTTTTGGTTTTGGATAGTCCTTGAGAGTTCATTTCCTAGATTGGTATCTGGCTTGTACGATCCTGCATCCTAGGTTCTGCCTGTGAGCTGAGGCTGTTTGTCCTCAGATCAAAGAACTCCCTTTAATAATTCTTGTAAGTTTTGTTTGACTTTTACATATTACCTGATTTCTGTTTATCTGGAAATTACCTAATTTCACCATCAAATTTGAACGAGAGTTTTGTAGGATATATTATTCTTGGCTGACGATTTTTTTCTTTCAAAATTTTATATATGTCATCCTATTGCCTTCTTGCCTGCATGGTTTCTGCCAAATAATCTGAGCTTAGTCTTATTGTTTCTCCTCTGTATGTGACTTCTTGTTTTTCACGAGCTGCTCTCAGGATTCTTGTTTGTCCTTGGTTTTGGTGAGTGTGACTATGATATGCCTTGGTGATTTTCTTTTGGGGTCTCTTCTATATGGGGTTTGTTGAGCTTCTTGGATGGCCAGCTCTTCATCTTTCATGATATTGGGGAAGTTTTCTGTCAGCAGAGATGAGAGACTATGAAATGGAGAGAAAGGGAAAGAGAAAGAAAAGAAAAGAATGAATAAATAAAAATAAGAAAGGTTAAAGAACCGCAAAGTTCCCAGGGATCCCTCTGGTGCAGCTATGAGGTCTGGGGAAGTCACTCTCAGGTGTTGCAATACAGCCTGGCTAGAAGGAGTAGAGGTGTACAACGCCTGGTATTCAGGGATCAGAAAGAGAAGGAAGATATAGAGAGACGAGAAACCGAGCAATGAAGAAAGACAAAAAGGGAAAAAGAGGGAAAAGAAAACAAAAGAAATTAAAAAAAAAAAAAAAAAGAACAAGAAAGGCCCCCCACCTCCAAAAAACAGAAAAAAAAAAAAAAAACAAAAAAAACCAAGGGAAAAAGAAATGCCCTCAGGGACCCCTCTGCAAGTCTGTGGAAGCTGAAGGGGAGTTCCTTGCCACACAGCTCCGTCTGGCCAGAAAGGGCTCCCAACTCAAGAAAAGGAAAAGGAAACAAACAAACAATTCAAAATGAACAAACAAACAAAAGCCCTGGGATCCCACCAGCGTGGTAGCCCAGACTGGGAAGTAGCTCCACACTCGAATGGAGCTCTGCAGCCCCTCAGGAACAAGCAAAGATGGCGCATGGAGCCAGGCACTCAAGCGAAAGGAGGGGGAGGCAGTGAGAGGCAATCAAGAAATCAAAAGAAGCAGGGGAAAGAAAAAAAAAAGCAACACCAGCAGCCAACAAATGGCACTCAGAGAGCCAGCCAGTGCGGGCTGGTGTTTCTGGACAAGAGACTGTGTCCGCGGAAAGCCGAGGAGGCCGAGTGTGGGTGATGAAGGGTAGAGAGTGGGAAAGTGTATATCACAAATTGCTGGAGCTCTGCAGCCCCTCAGGAAGAAGCAAAGATGGCACACGGAGCCAGGCACCCAAGTGAAAGGAGGGGGAGGTGGCAAGAGGCAAGTGAGAAATCAAAAGAAGCAGGAAAAAAAAAAAAAGAAGCACTAGCAGCCAACATATGGCACTCAGAGTGCCAGCTAATGTGGGCTGGTGTTTCTAGACAAGAGACTGTGTCTGCAGGAAGTGGAGGGGGCTGAGTATGGGTGAAGAAGGGTAGAGAGTGGGAAAGCGTAGATCACAAATTGCCGGCGCTCTGCAGCCCCTCAGGAAGAAGCAAAGATGGTGCACGGAGCAAGGCACTCCAGCAAAAGGAGGGAGAGATGGCCAGAGGCAAGGAAGAAATCAAAAGAAGTGGAAAAAAGGAACACCAACAGCCAACAAATGGCACCCAGAGAGCCGCCCGCTTGGGTGTGGGGAATCTAAGCAGCCGGTGCTTCCCGGTCAAGAGACTGTGGCTGCGGGAAGCAGAGGAGGCCAAGCCGGGGCGAAAAGGGGTGGGGGGTGGGAAAGCACACACCGCAAATTACTGGTTGTTTTGTCTCCCACTGGATGCTCCGTGAGGCTGCTTTCTTGTACCCCTGTTTGCTGGTCTCTGATAGGAGTCCAAGATGGTGGATCCGTGCTGCGTTAGCTGGTAGGGGACCTCTGCATGAATCTCTCCTCGCTGTCCATTCTCTGTCAGTTTTCTCACCCCATTTGGTGCTTGGCTGAGTTCTTTATCTCTTCATTTGATGTTTTAGGGTTTCAGGATTGTTGTATTCTCTGTTCTGCTTAGTTTTTCTGTGGAGGGATGGCATGGTGCTTCTACCTAGAGCGCCATTTTGCCGGAACTGCGAGAGGCAATATACTCTTGACTGTGGTTTTCTTTACCCTTGGACTTATAATTAGTCATCAAGCTCTGACGATTCTGTTTCCCAAGTATCTCAAGATGCTGGTCTCCTCTTTTTTCACCATGCCAATGACCTAGTTTGGGCCTTCAAATTCTGGCTTGAACTTTTGAATTCTCCTAACCCTGTCATAACCTGAAGATTGCTGCCAGAGTGATCCTTTTAACATTTAAGCATGTAATCTCACTATTCCTAAACCCTACGGGGTGAAATCTAAACTCTCCTGCAAGACCTACGAAGCTCTTCATGACTGGAGACTCTACCTGTTCAGCTTTGTCTCTGAGCATCGCTCCTCCACCTTCTTGCCCCCACCCCTCATGCGTTACACTCCCACAGTACTAAGCTATTTGTAGCATGTCATGCTCACTCATGTGCCTTTGTACATACTGTGCCTTCAGCCAGGAGTGGGCTCTTTCCCCTTGACAAACTCCCCTCTCCTTCCCATCATTCTCACCTCCTCCTCTAAGATTCTGCTCATACACTTTCTCTTCTAGGAGATTTTACTGAGCCTCTTTCCTATTGTTGTTGTGTGCTGTGGAATTGATTTCAACTCATAGCAACCCTACAGAACAGAGTAGAACTGCTTCATAGGGTTTCCTAGGCTGTAATCTTTATGGGAGCACTGTAATCTTTATGGGAGCATTGCCAGGTCTTTTCTCCCGTGGAGCGGAGTGACTGGTGGGTTAGAACGGCCAACCTTTTTGGTTAGCAGCGGAGTGCTTAACCATTGCGCCAACAGGCTTCATGAACTTTCCTAAGGTCCTGTCCTATTTTGTAAATAACTCCAGTTTAGCATTTAGCATTTTCTACTGTAATTGTTTGTAAGTACAGCTAGCTTCCAATTTAAATATGAACATCTTGAGGGCAGAGACCCGTGTTTTCACTTTAGTATTCCAGCACCTACCCAGGTACCTGGAATAGAAAACCAAAAACCAAACCCATTGTGGTCAGGTTGATTCCGACTCATAACGACCCTGGAATAGTGTTTTGTAAAATATGTCCCAGAAAAATCTGCCTTGGTATCCTTTCAGTTAAAGTATGGATTCCTAAGCCTAGTCCCAAACCCACTGATTCAAATCTCTATGGATGAGGCCTGAGAATATGCGTTTGAAACAGTCCACTAGCCTGGTATATAGTTGACTCATGGAAAAATATTTCCTGGCACTGTGCCTGATAAATACTAAGACTTAATACATATAGTTTCTTTCCCTTTCCTCTGAGGCACAGAGAGGGTATGACTTTCATGAGGACATGGAGGCAGAGGCCCCTGAATCAAAGTTTTCTGCTTCCTAGTCCAGACTTTCTACACGACCTGTCAGTGAGGGCAACTCTATTCTCAGCCAGGACAGCCCCTACCGCAGCCTGGTCATTTGCACGCCCCCCTGAGGGGAACTGTCTGGTAGTCAGCGTCCTTCTTGAGAATTACGGTGGGACCCAACCAAATAGTCTCTCAGATCCTTTTCCAGTATGGAAGCTCTTGCTCTAGGTTGGTTTCATCCATTCGTTGGAGAAAGAGAAATTGAAACTGGGAAGTTCAGTTAACTGCTTAGAGTCACATTTCAAGCCCAACGCTGGAACTTAGAGAGAACCCCCAGGACAGACTTGGACATTACTCTCAGCTTTTGTGCCTGCCTACACCTTTTTGTAGGTACAAAAGCCAAGAATAATGTCCAAAAGTTATAATATATACCATTATTACATAAACCTGTTGCCGTCGAGTTGCTTCCAACTCATAGAGACCCTATAGGACAGAATAGAACTGCTCCATAGGGTTTCCAAGGAGCAGCTGGTGGATTCAAACTGCTGACCTTTTGGTTAGTAGCTATAGCGCACTGTAGCTCTTAACCACTATGCAACCAGGCCTCCATTATAATATAATACATTATAATAATATGTTAATATCAATACATTGATATATTAATTATATAGAATATATAAATTGTGTAATTTTCTAAGTGATATATGTTTGGAAAGGGTTAATTCTTCAGGGGCAAAAGGTTTAATGGGATAGGGTACTATAAAGAATATGAGCACACAGCTTAGGGGCAGAGGACCTCTTTGGGGAAACAAAAATATTTCCCCTTTGGCTTAAAAAGATGAAGAAAACACTACAGATGAGCCACAACAGACAGCGTGAAGCTTTCTAATCTAAGAAAAATCCACAGGCTTTAGTGTAAATACACTCTGTAGCACAAAGAGGTTAGTTGAGAAATTCTCTTTCCACAGAGGAAAGGAAGAGCCTGGATCTCCAGTTGGTGAGTGTTGAAAATTGCCAAATGCTCCTTGCTAAGCCTATATAGATGGGCTCTGGCCAGCTAGCTTTTACATACTGCTCTCTGGTGGCCAACCCCAGAGAACTTTTTTTCTTTGCTTTTTCTTTCATAAAATGAGAAGGGCTAGGACTGTGGCAGGAGTCCTGGGTGCAGCGAATGGTTAAGTGCTGGACCACTAACTAAAAGGTTGGCAGTTCAAACCCACCCAAAGGTGACTTCTAAGACAGGCCTGGTGATCTGCTTCCAAAAGGGCACAGCCTTGAAAACTCAATGGAGCAGTTCTCTGCACACATGGAGTTGCCATGAGTCAGAATCGACTCAATGGCAACTGACAACAACCGGACGGTGTCTTGCACGTTAGTAGCTACTTAGTAAATGGTTGTTAGCTCCAAAAGCAAAAGACCAGACAAAAAAAAAGGCGTATAACCAAACAACTCAGATATGGCCAAAGAAAAGAATAAGAAATAAAATCAGAAAGTGGAAAACTAAGGATTACAGCAAGAGAGACCTAATTTGAAAGACTACAGTGACTAGAAGCCTGTAAAGTGTTAGCTCAAGAAGGTTTGTGCAGGGGCCTCTCCAGGGAGCCGTGCAGTTGTGAGTGGAGGGCCATTGAGGGTCGGGCAGCCCACAGTCCAGGTTGAGACCAGGAGGAGATCTTGCTTCCTTAGTATGCAGGGCTCTGGAAGGCCTTTGTCATGACGTAAGAAGTCTGGGGCAGGACGAGGAGGATTTGGTGACTCATGGCAGAGCCATCTGGGGCCTCAGCATTTCATTCATTCACATATGCATGGGTTCATTCAGCTTCTGACCCTACATTGTGCCAGGTGCTCCACTAAGAACTGAGGGTACTGGTGAATGATACGCAGTGTCTACCTCCAAGAAGCTGTCAGAATTGGGACTCAAATCTCAAAAAACACATGATGGGCTTGCTGCCCTGCTTGGCCTCTCCCCGGTGCTTACTTACCTTGCTGCAACCTCTGCAGCTCCTTTTGGAGCTGTCTCTGCTCCCTGGTCAGTAGCTTCATGTGGTAGAGGTGTATGTCCTCTAGTCTCTGCAGACATTGGCCGAGCCTGGCTTCCGCCTGCTGGGTGGTCTTCCTCTCCAAATCAAAGTGCTTATGCATTGGCCCCCTGACCATGTGCTTCTCCGTCCTCTTCATGATCTAGAGATAATAAACCAAGACTCTCCCTGCACCACGGCTAACCTGATACACAACACCAGGCCACTGAGCCCTAGTTTTTTGTCAGAGATCAGTGTTTGAAATGTGGTTTTCTGAAACCACCACTGCCAAACCAGCTGAAATCACACTATTGGAAATTTTTGCTCTATAGTAAAGTGAGTTTCACATTTCACAGTGAAATAGAAGGATTGAGGGTGAACACATTCTTCTGAGCCTCAGTCTCCTTGCTCATACAATAGGGATAAATGATAAGTCCCCTACATATCCTCCGATCAGATTGTTGTAAAGGCCAAATGAGAAGTATATGAAAAGCTCTTAAAAAAAAAAAAAATCACCCCGCACATACTACGAGGCATTATTAACCCAGTAAGAGAAGTCACTTCTGCTATTCTTAAAGGCTCCCAAAGAGCATACTCGGAAGTCTGGGGCAGAACGAGGAGGATCTGGGGACTTCTCGCAGAGCCATTCTGGGCCCTCTGCATTTCATTGATTCACATATGGCATTTCATTGATTCACGTATGCAAGAGTTCATTCAGCCTGTGACCCTACCCTGTGCCAAGTGGTATGCTAAGTCCTGAGGGTAATGATGAATGAGACACAGTTCCAACCTCCAAGGAGCATTCAGAGTTGTGACTCTGGAGTCCAATAATGCCTGCCAAATCTCAAAAATTAATACCTCAAGGAGTGGACAGAGTAGGGTCTACTGATCAAGAGATAGAACAGACATCCAATATAAGACAGCCTAGGCAGCACTGGTGGAACACTTGGATTGGGCATAAACTCTTCCGGATCCGCCCCTACCCGTCTCAGACCTTAGATCCTCCGCACCCTTCAGGTATCCTGACACTCAAGTCCACAACATCTTTCTCTTCTGAACTGTAATGAGCAGGGATGTGTCTGCCCCTTCCTTTGATCCCTTCCCAATGCTCTTCTCAGAGCTAAGGGAGCAATATGCACCCAGGCCACAAATGGATAGCTCTCAATAAAGCTTTGGCATTGCTAATACAGGAATACACTTAACATTAAAATGGAGGATAAGGTAACAAAACAGCAAGAAATATGTTTTCAGGCAGCTTGCTTTATAGTCTAAAGTTTAGACTAAATTTCTACTAAAGAACTGAGTAAATAGCACTTACCTACAAATTCAGGGTTCTCACGATGAGAATTCTGCTTGCTTCTTTAGTTATGTCAGGCTGAGTCAGGTTAATGAATTTATTTTTCTTCAGCAAGCTTAAGCGTAGTGTATGTGGGAGGGTGGGGACAGTTGGAAAGGCGTAGGGGGAAATGTTGAATGTACTTGCAAACTATCATCTTTCCTGGTCGCCTCCCCGGATCAGGAATGCTAACTCCTTGGGCCATGGGTACCAATCTCTGGCCAAGATGCCAGAGCTCTAAATAGCTCCTGAGTGAAAGAAGCCAGCTACTTTACAGCCCTCCCTGAGAGGGGACCACCGTTCTCCTTCTGAGCTCTGTCCATGGGAGCCAGGAACGAAAGCAAGGAGTACGTACTGTGCGTGCTCTTTCTCCTTCCCTGCTTTTCTTCCTCCTTTCCGTCATCCTTTGCCTTCCTTGCATCCCTCCATCCACATTCCTACTTCTTGACCTCCAGGTCAGGCCAAGATGAAGCCATGCTGGTTTTTGTCACAGCTATACACCATTTGTGCAGGAGAGTAGTTAATTTTTTTTGAAATTTTATATTATTACACACCCTACTGACTTCTCCCAGACTTCCACATATATTTGTGATGTTTAGTTCTTATTAAAACTTTCAGATGAGTGACAGTGACAGGAGGGTTAGGCCAAATGAAATTTAAATCAACTTTTGTGATCATTTTCTGGATAGCTGCAATGGAAAACCAAGCTGAATTATTGTTTATGTAATAAGATGATGAGTGGGACTTTTACTGTTGCCTTGGGGCCCCATCTGAAAACAATAGGCACTAATACGCCACAGACTAAAGGGAGCTGCCAACACTGGAGCCTATTAATCCCCCCAGAGCTTAATAAGAGGCGGTTAAACAATCCCTATTACCCACAATCATCACCCAGCAAACAATTTCCCCCCTCTTAGCTATTATAAGATTACTGGAGAGAGAGTGAAAGTTGTTATTCTCTCAGTGGGAGGGAATTCCTGTCCCATCCTTTCCCATGAGGTAATTTTCTCACCTCCAGAATTCAGATTAATGGGGTGGTGTTCCAAGAGCATTGTCATAGAGAATGGGGTGCCCACTCAAGGGGTGACTGGCACCTCACTCACTACTGGAGGCCTGATGAACTTTAGAATTTGAAGCCCCCACCTCATCTCTTTGTTGCCACCAGAGCTGAGAATATGAGGGAGTATTTAGAAAAGCTTGATTCCTGCATCTCATCTCGAGGGAGTTGAGGAGAGGAGGCTTGCAGAAATAATCCATAGCAGAAGGGCAATAAAGAGTCTCAATGTGCTGTGCCTGGGTAGAAGGTGGTGCCAAAACCATCCTAGTTCCCCTCAGCCCTTTCAGAGTGCCAAAGAAGACCTCAGCAGTTCCCTGGCTCCACATGAAGGAGCTTGGAGATTATATGAGGGAGCAGAAACCATGAGGCTGTCCCTGGAAACCTCTAGGTCAAATAAGGTAATACTTTACCCAGAGAGGCCCCTAGGTGGTGCAAATGCTTTGCTCTTGACTACTAACCTGAAGGTTGGTGGTTCACACCCACCCACCCAGTGGCACCACAGAAGAAAGGCCTGGTGATCTGCTTCTGTAAAAGATTACAGCCAAGGAAACCCTATGAGCAGTTCTACTCTAACACACATGGGGTCGCCGTGAGTCTGAATCGACTTGTCTGCAATATTTTGTTTGGTTTTGCTTTTTAACCCAGAGAAACAGTGGTAACACAAGAAAGGCCAGAGGGAGATAGGGACGGGGGAATCTGAGTTAAGGTGAACTTCCTCTTTGCAATCACACAGAACATCACTGCAGAGATCATCTTTAAAGCAGAGGGCAGTGGCAGCCCAAGGAACAAGAATAGTCAGGGCAAGACTAGTAATACCTCAGCCCTAAATGTAGAGTTATATAGGAAGCTCTCTTTTTCTCTACTCCCCTCCTGGTCCACAACCTCAGAACTGTTAAGTATTGAAAAGATGAGGGAGAGGAGGTACAGAGAACAAGACCGTGCTCCCCATTCCACCCCAAGCAGGTAGAAAGGAAAGAATGGAAGGTCAGATCCTGATCCTCCTCCTCTCCAAGCTCCTTGGCGTCCAGTGAGGATGGGTTTAAATTGTATATAAAAATGGAACTTCAAAGTGGACTGGATTTTTATAACAACCATAGTGACCAGATATGGGTATAACCTGCCCAAGACATCACTAAGGGACAAGAAAGAAGAATCAACAGAGATAGTGATTGAAAACATAAAACTGTCACTCCCAGATCATGTCCTTTCTATCACCACTGGGAAAGAAGGCTTAAACTGCTTAGTAAAGTGGTTATGACTGAAATGAATTTTGCAGAATGGATTTCATGTATTCACACTGATATTCTTTTCTGTACATCTCCCTCTGTTTTATATGGAGGTAGCATTCTTTTGTAGTCAAACACATCTGAGATCAGATAATAGTTCTTCCATTTAATAGGATGTATGACTCTAATCATTAATCCTCTCATCCTCCCACACCCCATTTCCTCCTCTGTAAAATGGGCTAGAAGTATCTACATCATAGGATTTTGGTAGGATTAAATGAAAGAATGAATTTAAAGTGCTTGGTGCATAGTAAATGTTCAATAAACATTTCTGGTTTCCAGAAAAGATGGGATAACAAAGATTTATTCCTCTATCTGAAACAACTTAAAAAGCGGAAAAATTTATTAAATTATTATTATTATTATTTTAATATTAGACATCAGGCATATAAGACAGTGATTCCTGAGAGAGTGGAAGTCCTACAATTGCCACTGCTCACTGCCTGGAGAGAATTTTCAGGCCCCAGCACAGGGAGAGGGCATACTAGCAGTGGGGTCCCTGAGTTGGAAGACAGAGCTGAAAGTCCAGAAAGATCAAGGAAGACAACATTAGCAAGGCAGAGTACCAGATCTAAGGAGCTCAATGAATCCAAGAAAAATAAATGAATAAACCTTGAGGTACAACATAATCAAACTGTTAAAAGTAAGAAATAATTTAAAAATAACCAAAAAGCCAACAAAAAGCCAACACCTATTGCCATCGAGTCTATTCTGAATCATAGAGACTCTATAGGATAGAGGAGAACTGTCCTGTAGGGTTTCCTAGGCAATCTTTACGAGCAGACTGCCCGTTCTTTCTCCTGAGGAGCAGCTGGTAGGTTCCAACTGCTGACCTTTCTGTTAATAGCTGACTGCTTAACCATTGTGCAACCAGGGCTCCTTTCTATCACCATAGGTATATATAAAGACAGTTTTTCTTCTTATTTAAAAATCCTTAAGAGAAAGAAGTTGTCAAGGATTTCATTTTACTTGGATCTACAATCAGTGCCCATGGAAGCAGCAGTCAAGAAATCAAATGACATATTGCAGTGGGCAAATCTGCTGCAAAAGACCTCTTTGAAGTGTTAAAAAAGCAAAGATGTCACTTTGAGGACTAAGGTGCACCTGACTCAAGCCATGGTTGAAAATATGCATATGCATTTGAAAGCTGGACAATGAATAAGGAAGACCAAAGAGGAATTGATGCCTTTGAATTATGGTGTTGGCAAAGAATATCGAATATGCCATGGACTGCCAAAAGAACGAACAAATTTGTCTTGGAAGAAGTACAGCCAGAATGCTCCTTAGAAGCGAGGATGGTGAGACTATGTTTCACATACTTTGAACATATTATTAGGAGGGATGAGTTCCTGGAGAAGGACATCATGCTTGGTAGAAGGTCAACGAAAAAGAGGAAGACCCTCAAGGAGATGGATTGACACAGTGGCTGCAACAATGGGCTCAAGCGTAACAACGATTGTGAGGATGGCACAGGACCAGGCAGTGTTTTGTTCTGTCGTACATAGGGTCGGTTGCTATGAATCAGACCCCACTCAACGGCACCTAACAACAACAACAAAGATACAATTAGGAGTCCCTGGGTAGCTCAAATGGTTAAGTACTCAACTACTAGCCTAAAGATTGGTGGTTTGAACCCACCTAGTGATGGTGACACAGTGATTAAGAGCTATGGCTGCCAATCCAAAGGTCAGCAGTTTGAATTCACCAGCTGCTCCTTGGAAACCCTATGGGGCAGTTCTACTCTGTCCTGTAGGGTCACTATGAATCGGAATTGACTCAACGCCAATGAGTTTGGTTTTTTGGTTTAGTGATGTCTTGGCAGACAGCCCTGGGGAAAGGTCTCGTTTCGAAAGGTCACAGCCTTGAAAACCCTATGGATCACAGTTCTACTCTGCACATGTGGGGACGCCATCAGTTGGAATTGACTTGATGGCAATTTACAACAACAATAGCAATAGCATGAGTGAATTTTACAGACATTATAGAGGTGAAAGAAGCCAAGCGCAAATACTGTTTGATTCTATTTATTTGAATGATTAGAACAGACAAAATTAATCCACAGTGACAGAAATCAGAACAGTGTTGCCTGGGTTGAGAGATGCAGCTAAAGACTCTTTGCAAAAAGGAATGAAGGAACTTTCTGGGGAGATTGAGGTGGTGATTACATGTTGCATACATTTGTCATAGCTAACAACCTGTAGACTTAAACTCTGAATTTTAATGTATATAAGTTATACCTCAGTAAAATTGATTGAAAAAACCGTAATTTTATCTCGTCCAACAGATTCGTGAGGCTTCTGCTTGCAACATGAAGGACTGGCTTTCATGGGAATAGCCTTCGTGCCTCAGACAACTAGAAAACCAAACAAAATATATGAAACAACTTTTTCAGATATTGGACAATAGGCAATGCAGGTTTGTAATTACTGTGAGATAGAAAACAAAGTGAGCATTTAGATTGCCCCGGATTTCTTTCTGGAAGCTGTTTCCAGACTGTGGTGAAAAAACCAGTTACCATCAAGTCTATTTGGACTCATGGCAACCCTATATGTGTCAGAGTAGAACTGTGCTCCATAAGGTCTCAATGGCTGAATCTTTTTCTGAAGTAGATTGTCAGGCCTTTCTTCTGAGTTGCTTCTGGGTGGACTTGAACCTCCAAACATTCAGCTAGCAGCCAAGTGTGTTAACCATTTACACCACCCAGGAGCTCCACCGTGAAGAAAAGGGGACCAAAACACAGCCCAGCTATTTCTTTGAGTTGAGTAGACACAGGATGGGGGTTGAGAAGGCCGAGGTAGCCAAAATTTGCAGAACTGTGTATCAGAGAGGAGAGAAATACATGGGGGTGGTTGGGGAGAGAGCAGGGGAGGGTGCTTGAGGGTGTGCAAGCACTCCAGTGATCCACAGAGTGGTCTTTTCAAGCCTTTGACTGAGTACTGATCTACTCATGTGAGGGTGAAATGCCAATCAACCTGTGAATAAATAAACAAATTGTGGTATATCCATACAATATGAAACAGAACTATAGAACTGAGCAGTAAGAAACAGAACCACTAATGCATGCAGCTGTAACCTGACCCTACGAATGCCAGTAAATTTCCATTAGTCCTTAAACTAGCTCAAGCCAGATTTGGCCCACCCCACATGTGCAGAAGGGCCAGCCGTGACCGCTAGTCGACCTCAACAGCAGATGCAGCAACAGGTAGAATGAGTCAGAAGAAGAATCACCCAAAGCCTATTCCAAAGCAAGAGGTCCAACAAGAACCATGTCACCTCCTGTTTCCTGGCTACCTTCTAGAATTTTCCCTCCCCAGTATGCCTGTGTGGCCGCCATCTTGCTGCCCAAATCACATATAAGCCCTGCTTCCCCATAGCTCGGGGAGTCGGATCTGAGGAACTTCTTCCCAGCTCCTTGCTCTGTGCATTGCAATAAAGTTACTTTCTTTTTCTCAAAGTCCAGTGTCCAGATCTTTTGGTAAGTCTGAGCATGCTAGACAAGGACCCACCTTCCCAGGTTCGGTAATGGATTAATCTCAAAAGATTAAGAGAAAGATGCCTGACATAAAAGACTACATATTGTATTGTTTCATTTATAAGAAATTCTAGAAAAGGTAAATTTAGTGATAGAAAGCGGATCAGTGGTTGCTTGGGGCTGAGGTGGGAAACATCGGTGGACTTCAAAGGACAGGAGAAAAGAGTTTGGGATCCTGGCAGTGTTCTAGATCTTGCAGTGGTGTTTACATGAATGTATTCGTTTGTCAAAATTCTTCACTTAAAATGGGTGAACTTTAATGTATATAAATTATACCTCATTAAAGCTGATTAAAACTAGACGCAGGAATCGTTGTGAAAAGGCTCCCACAGGCCAAATAATACTAGTGGTTGCAGAGGCAACGATTTACTATTCTGCAAATTAATAAAGGAAAATAATCAAGCATTTATCCCATCTTTCTTATATGAACTACATTTCAGGGCGATTAAATAGTTGATTATATTAAGATTTTTTAGAAGACTTGCACCTCATAGATTCAGAGGAATGATAGAAGTAGAAAAATCACCATTTGGCAACCTCTAATGAAGCAATGGAATCTAGGCAACTGCACTCAGTGGCTGTTAAACTCTGAGGCAAAAGGTTGACGGGAAACTATAATGAAGTATCAGGCTGACACCACCATAATAAGATAGTCTTAAGAGAAGTAACAAAGCATTGTGTGGACTTGTTTGGATCCTGATTCCCCGAAATCAGCATCCACAAGTGGGGAATTTGAATGGAGAATGAGTGTTAGAAGATATTAACATTTTCTTGTTAATTGTATTAGTTGTGATAATGGCACGTTTCTTGTCTGTTAGAAATATATACTGAAGTGTTTACAGATGAAAAAACAGGAAGTAATATTTTGCACTTACTCTGAAACACTACAGTAAAAAATAAGATAGTAAGATAAGTAAGTGTATAGGTGTCTGTATGCGTGGGAACAGATGACACAAAAGTGGCAAAATATTGATAATTATTGAAGCCAGATGATGTATACAAAAGGGTTTATTAGATGATTCTTTCTAATTTTGAGCATACTTAAAATTTTCCATAATAAGTTTAAAAAGTATTTACGGCAGTTAGATAAAGAGGAAAACTGATTGTATTCAAAGGAGTGACCACGAGACTTTTAGCTGACTTCAAGAGCAATAATGGAAGCCAGGAAACAGTGTAACATCTTTAATATCCTGAAAGGAAACAATTGCCAACCTAAAACTATATACACAGTAAAAATAAAGACACTTTTAGATAGACAGACAAGCAAGCAAGCAAGCAAAGAAAAGGGCTTGTCTCCACAAAATAACATTCTATTGGCTCTACTTCAGGCAGAAAGAAAATTTTCCTAGATGTTAGGGCTGAGATGCAAAAAGGAATGAATGGCAAAGAAAATGGCAAATACATGGATACATCCAAGTAAGTACTGGCTGCATAAAACTGGAGCTTAAAAAATATAATGTTAAACACACAGCAAGAAAAATATAGAGATTTCCAAGGGGTAGATGGGCTTAAAGTATTCTGAGGTTCTTTCATTGCTCAGGAGAACGGTAAAGACAGCCATTAACATTATAGTTCTATAAATTAATATCTGTGTTTTTGTTTCTGGGGTAACTAGTAAAAGGATCAAATAAGACAGTGTGACTTCCAAACTAAAACAAAAGAACAAAATTTGAAAGTAGAGAACAAAAATTGAAATGGTAAAAAGTAATGAATCTGAAAAAGGCAAGAAGGGCGACAGAAAGTACAAGATGAAATTTTAAATCTGAATATATCAATAATTTTATTTATAAATGACTATATACTCCAGTTAAAAGTCAAGAATTGTCAGACTGGATTAAAACAAAAATGGAGAACTACTGGACATGAGGGTGTCCCTGGGTGGGGCATAACAGTTCAGCTCTCAGCTACTAACTGAAAGGTTGGCGGTTTGAGCCCACCTGGAGGTGACTCGGAAGAAAGATCTGGGGATTTGCTTCCAAAAGGTCACAACCTTGAAAACCCTATGGAGTGCAGTTCTACTTCATGGATGGTTACTTGACAGGAAAATGATTACAAATAGAAATGCAAATGGAAACAGTGAAATCATGTGGCGCTTCTCAATTAAAAGGTAGTTATTGAGATGATACAAAATATGCCATATTGCTCCAAAAACCATGGACTTGAAGTATACAAAGGGAAAATTGAGATAACTACAAGGAAAAGCAGACAAATCCAAAATCACAATGAAAAATGTTAATTCATTTATATCAGTAATAAAAAAATATTTTATTGTGTTTTTGATGATAGTTTACACAGGAAACTAGGTTCTCATTTAACAATTTCTATACATATTGTTCAGTAACATTGGTTACATTCTTCACAATATATCAACATTCTCGTTATTTCCTTTTTGATTGTACTGTTTCCATTAATCTAGCTTCCCTGTCCCCCCTAGCCTTCTCATCTTTGGTCTAGGGTAAATGTTAACCATTTGGCTTCATCTAGACAATTATTTTGAAGAGAACAGTACTCACAGGTGATATTATTTATTTTATGGGCTAATCTGTCATTTGGCTGGAAGGTGACCTCTGGGAGTGGTTTGAGTTCCAAGTTTAAAGAGCATGTAAGGACAATAGTCAAGGGGGTTCATCTAGCCTCTACCGGTCAGTAAGTCTGGCCTTTTTTTTTTTTTTTTTGAGTTTTGTTCTACATTTTTCTCCCATTCTGTCCGGGACTATCTATTGAGTCCCTGGTTGGAACGGTCGGTAGTGGTAGCCAGGCACCATCTAGTTCTTCTGGTCTCAAGGTTGGTGATGTCATTGTTCTTGTAGACTGCTGGTTCTGTAGATTAGTTTCTTTTTGAGTCTTTGGTTTCCTTCTTTCTCTTTTGCTCCAGACGAGTAGAGACCAATAGTTGTATCTTAGATGGTCACTTGCCAACTCTTAGGACCCCAGACGCTACTCACCAAATTAGGATGTAGGACGTCGTCTTTATGGACTATATTATGCCAATTGACTGAGTTGCCCCGTGAGGCTATGGTCCCAACCCCTCAAACCCAGTGGACTAATCCAGTGAGGTGTTTGGTTGTGCCTAGGAAGTATCCATAACCGTGCTCCTATGTGCTTTATTTTATACTTGAAAATATATGCAGCGCACATAAACATGTATATACATAAGCCTACAGTTATTAATATATACCTTCCTGTACATATTTATGCATACTTACATATCTGTGTAACCAAACACATATTTTTTTAGTTGTTATTACTGTTGTTGCAAAATTGTATATCCCTCAATGACTTTTTTTTACAAATATCCAGATACATAGTTCACTGACATTAGTTACATTTATCACAATTTGTCAGGGTTCTCTTTAGGTGTGTCTATACCATTCTATTTGTGCTCAAACACTCATCTTTACTATGGTTGTGTTGTGCTCATTACTTCCACATTCGAAGTCACATTTCCATCACAAAAAATGACAAGTCCTTAAGTTCTAAAGCGTACTTCTCCCTGGTAACCACCGATGAATATTTGTCTTTCTGTATTTATCTGTTCTTGTCTTCTTAAAAAAGAGGGATCTTACAATATTTGTCCTTACACGCTTGACTTATTTCGCTTAGCATTTTGCTCTCCATGTCCATCCATGTTATGATATGTTTCATGAACTCATCATTGTTCTTTATGGTTGGGTAGTGTTTCATTGTGTGTATGTAACCAAAATTTGCTTATTGATTTATCTGTTGATGGTCACTTCAGTTGTTTCCATTGTTTTGCTACTGTGAGTAAAGCTGCAATGAATATAGTTAAAAAAACAAAACAAAAAACCCGTTGCTGTCTAGTTCAATTCTGACTCATAGCGACCCTATAGGAGTGGATATATCTGGTCATGTTAGTGGTTTTAGGTCTCTAGGTTATATTCCTCTCCATGAGTCTGTAGTTTGTCATACTATGGTGGCTTACGTGTTGCTGTGCTGCTAGAAGCTATGCCACCAGTATTTCAAATACCAGCAGGGTCACCAATGGTGGGCAGGTTTCAGCAGAGCTTCCAGACTAAGACAGACTAGGAAGAAGGACCCGGAGGTCTGCTTCTGAAAAAAAATTAGCTAGTGAAAACTTTACGAATAGCAGAGGAACATTGGTTGACATAGTGCCAGAGGATGAGCCCCTCAGGTTGGAAGGCACTCAAAATATGACTGGTGAAGAGCTGCCTTCTCAAAGTAGAGTTGATCTTAATGATATGGATGGAGTCAAGCTTTCCAGACCCTCATTTACTGGTGTGGCATGACTCAAAATGAGAAGGAACAGTACGAACGTGGAATGTACAAAGTATGAATCTAGACAAATTGGAAATGGTCAAAAACGAAAAAGAACACATAAATATTGATATCCTAGGCATTAGTGAGCTGAAATGGACTGGTATTGGCTATTTTGAATCTGACAGTCATATGGTCTACTACACAGGGAATGACAACTTGAAGAGGAACGGTATTGCATTAATCGTCAAAAATAACATTTCAAGATCTATCCTGAAGTACAGTGCTGTCAGTGATAGGCTAATATCCATACGTCTACAAGGAAGGCCAGTTAATACGACTGTTATTCAAACTTATGAACCAACCACTAAGGCCAATGAATAAATTGAAGATTTTTAACATCTTCTGCAGTCTGAAATTGATCAAACATACAATCAAGATGCATTGATAATTACTGATGATTGGAATGCGAAAGTTGGAAACAAAGAAGGATCGTAGTTGGAAAATATTTCCATTGTGATAGAAATGATGCTGGAGATTGCATGATAGAATTGCAAGACCAATGACTTCTTCATTTAAATACTTTTTTTAAACAACATGAATGACAGCTATACACGTGGACCTGCCATATGGAATACACAGGAATCAAATCAGCTACATCTCTGGAAAGAGTCAATGGAAAAGCTCAATATCATCAGTCAAAACAAGGCCAGGGGCCAACTGTGGAACAGAGCATCAATTGCTCATATTCAAGTTTAAGTTAAAGCTGAAGAAAATTAGAGCAAGTTCCTGAGAGCCAAAGTACAACCTTGAGTATATTCCACCTGAATTTAGAGACCATCTTGAGAATAGATTTGACACATTGAACACTAATGACTGAAGACCAGATGAGTTGTGGAATGGCATCAAGGACATCATACATGAAGAAAGCAAAAGATCATTAAAAAGACAGGAAAGAAGGAAAATACCAAAATGGATGTCAGAAGAGATTCTGAAACTTGTTCTTGAACGTTGAGTACTAAAGTAAATGGAAGAAATCATGAAGTGAAAGAGTTGAACAGAAGATTTCAAACAGTGTCTGGAGAAGACAAAGTATTATAATGAAATGTGCAAAGACCTGGAGTTAGAAAACCAAAAGAGAAGAACACGCTTGACATTTGTCCAGCCTGAAAGAACTGAAGAAAAAACTCAAGCCTTGAGTTGCAACATTGAAGGATTCTATGGGCAAAATATTGAACAATGCAGAAAACATCAAAAGAAAATGGAAGGAATACACAGAGTTACTGTACCAAAAAAACTGGTGGACTTTCAACCATTTCAGGAGGTAGCATATGATCAAGAACCGATGGTACTGAAGCAAGAAGTCCAAGCTACACTGAGACACTGGCAAAAAACAAGGCTCCAGGAATTAATGGAATACCAGTTGAGATGTTTCAACAATTGGATACAATGCTGGAAGTGTGCCAAGAAATCTGGAAGCTAGCTATCTGGCCAACCAACTGGAAGAGATGCGTATTTCTGTCCATTCCAAAGAAAGGTGATCCAAGAAAATGTGGAAATTATCAAACAATATTATTAATATCACACATAAGTAAAATTTTGCTGAAGATCATTCAAAAGTGGTTGCAGCAGTACATTGACAGGGAACTGCCAGATATTCAAGCCAGGTTCAGAAGAGGATGTGGAACAAGGGATATCATTGCTGATGTCAGATGGATCCTGGCTGAAAGCAAAGAATACCAGAAAGATATTTACCTGTGTTTTATTGATTATGCAAAGGCATTCAACCGTTTGGATCATAACAAATTATGGCTAATATTGTGAAGAATGGGAATTCCAGAACACTTAATTGTGCTCATGAGGAACCTGTACATAGATAAAGAGGCAATCATTTGAATGGAACAAGGGGATACTGTATGGTTTAAAGTCAGGAAACGTGTGCTCCAGGGTGTATCCTTTCACCATATTTATTCAATCTGTATGCTGAGCAAATAATCCCAGAAGCTGGACTATATGAAGAAGAATGGGGCATCAGAATGGGAGGAAGACTCGTTAACAACCCGCATTATGTAGATGACATAACCTTGCTTGCTGAAAGTGAAGAGGACTTGAAGCACTTACTGATGAAGATCAAAGACTACAGGAGTAGTCTTCGGGAGTTACTTCACCTGTGACCTAAAAGAGTGTCCAGGGGCCATACTCTCGGGGTTTCTCCAGTCTGTCAGGCTAGTAAATCTGGTCTTTTATTGTGAGTTAGAATTTTGTTCTACATCCTTCTCCAGCTCTTTCAAGGACCCTCTGTTGTGATCCCAGTCAGAGAAGTCAGTGGTGATAGCTGGGCACCATCTAGCTGTACTGGACTCAGTCTGGTAGAGGCCATGGTAGCTGTGGTCCATTAGTCCTTTGGACTAATCCTTTCTTTGTATCCTGTTCTCTTCATTCTCCCTTGCTCCTGAAGAGCTGAGACCAGTGGAGTATCTTAGATGGCTGCTCACAGACTTTTAAGACCCCAGACGCTACTCACCAAGGTAGAATGTAGAACATTGTCTTTATAAACTGTGTTATGCCGGTGGAGCTAGATGTTCCCCGAGACCATAGTCCCCACAGCCCTCTGCCCAGCAATTCAGTCCCTCAGGAAGTTTTGATGTGTCTGTGGACCTTCCACGACCTTTCCTTGTACAAGTTGTTCTGGCTTCCCCAGTACAGTGTACTGCCTTACCCTTCGCCAAAGTTACCACTTATCTTTTGTCTATTTAGTACCCCCCCAACCCCTCCCATCACTTGTAACCAACAAAGATTGTTTCTTTTTGTGTGTAAACTTTTACATGAGTTTTTACAGCAGAGGTCTCATACAATATTTGTCCTTTTGTGATTGACTTATTTCACTCAGCATAATGTCTTCCAGTTTCATCCATGTTATGAGATGCTTCACAGATTCATCATTGTTCTTTATTGTTGCGTAGTACTTCATTGTGTGTATGTACCATAGTTTAATCCATTCATTTGCTGATGGGCATCTAGGTTATTTCCATCTTTTTGCTATTTTGAACAGTGCTGCAATGAATATGGGTGTGCATATGTCTATTCATGTGATGGCTATTATTTCTCTAGGATATATTCCTAGGAGTGGGGTTGCTGGAACATATGGTATTTCTATTTCTAGCTTTCTAAGGAAATGCCATATCATTTTCCAAAATGGTTGTATCATTTTGCATTCCCACCAGCAGTGCCTAAGAGTTCCAATCTCTCTGCAGCTTCTCCAACATTTGTTATTTCCAGTGTTTTTGATTTGTGCCAGTAATGCCGGGGTGAGATGGTATCTCATTGTGGTTTTAATTTGCATTTCTCTAATGGCTAGTGATCGGGAGCATTTCCTCATGTGTCTGTTGGCCACTTGAATGTCTTTGGTGAAGTGTCTGTTCATTTCCTTTGCCCATTTTTTGATTGGATTATTTGTCTTTTTGTTGTAGAGGTATTGGATTTTCTCGTGGATTTTAGAGATTAGACCTTTGTCTGACTTGTAATGTCCAAAACTTTTTCCCAGTCTGTAAGTTCTCTTTTTACTCTTTTGGTGAAGTCTTTGATGAGCATAAGTGTTTAATTTTTAGAAGATCCCAGTAGTCTAGCTTATCTTCTGGGGTTTGTATGTTGTTGGTTATGGTTTGTATCCTGTTAATGCCATGTATTAGGGCCTCTAGCATTGATCCACTTTTTTTTCTATGAACTTTATAGTTTTTGGCTTTATATTTAGGTCTTCGGTCCATTTTGAATTAGTTTTTGTATACGGTGTGAGGTATGGGTCCCGTTTCATTTTTTTGTAGATGGATATTCAGTTTTGCCAGCACCATTTATTAAAAAGACTGTCTTTTCCCCATTTGATGGACTTTGGGCCCTTGTCGAAGATCAGGTGACCGTAGGTGGATGGATTTACATCTGGGTTCTCAATTCTGTTCCATTGGTCAATGTGTCTGTCGTTGTACCAGTACCAGGCTGTTTTGACTACCATAGTTGTATAGTAAGTTCTGAGGTCAGCTAGTGTGAGTCCTCCTCAATAGAGCTTTACTTATCAGGGGTTTCTTCCCTTTCCGTATAAAGTTAATAATTAGTTTTTCCATCTCTTTAAAGAGTGTTGTTGTCATTTGGATTGGGATTGCATTGCATTTGTAAATTGCTTTGGGTAGAATTACCATTTTCACAATGTTGAGTCTACCTATCCATCAGCATGGTATGTTTTTCCATTTATGTAGATCCTTTTGGGTTTCTTGTGGTAGTGTTTTGTAGTTTTCTTTGCATAGGTGTTTTACATCCCTGGTTAGATTTATTCCTAAGTATGTTGATTTTAGGTGCTATTATAAATGATATTGCTTTCCTGATTTCTTTTTCATTGTTCTCTTTATTGGTGTATAGGAATCCAACTGATTTTTGTTTATCTTGTATCTTGCTAGTCTGTTGAATCTTTCTATTAGTTCCAGTAGAATTCTCATGGAGTCTTTAGGGTTTTCTATGTATAGTATCATATCCGCAAACAGGGACAGTTTAACTTCTTCATTACCAATTCAGATGCCCTTTCTTTCCTTTTCTTCCCTTATTGCTCTAGCTAGGACTTCCAGCACAATGTTAAATAGGACTGGAGATAAAGGGCATTCTCTTCTTGTTCCTGTTCTCAAGGGGAATATTTTTAGCCTCTCTCCATTAAGAATGATGTTGATCATTGGTTTTGCATAGATGACCTTTATTATGTTGAGAAATTTCCCTTCTATACCTATTTTATTGAGAGTTTTTATCAGGAATTGGTGTTGGACTTTGTTGAACATTTCTGTGTCAATTGAGATAATCATGTGATTCTTTCCTTTCCTTTTATTTATGTGGTGGATTATGTTGATTGATTTTCTAATGTTGAACCAACCTTGCATACCTGGTATGAATCCTGCTTGGTCTTGGTGTATTATTTTTTTGATATGATGCTGAATTCTATTGGCTAGAATTTTGTTAAGAATTTTTGCATCCATATTCATGAGAGATATTGGTCTGTAATTTCTTTTTCTATGGTGTCTTTGCCTGGTTTTGGTATCAGGGTTATGCTGGCTTCGTAAAATGAATTCAGAAGTATCCTTTCCTTTTCTGTGTTCTGAAATAGTTTGTGGTAGTTTGGGCAAGTAATGTGTTTCTAGAAATTTATTCATTTCCTCTAGGTTTTCAAATTTGTTGGAGTATAGTTTGTATAATACTCTGTTATAATCCTTTTTATTTCAGTTGGGTCGGTTGTAATGTCACCCATTTCATTTCTTATTTGGGTTATTTGCGTCCTCTCCTGTTTTCCTTTTGTCAGTCTGGCCAGGGATTTGTCGATCCTTTCAAAGAACCAGCTTTTGGTTTTGTTGACTCTTTCTATTGTTTTTCTACTCTCTATTTCATTTATTTATGCTCTGATCTTTTTAATTTCCTTTCTTCTAGTGGCTGTGGGCTATTTTTGCTGTTCTCTTTCTATTTGTTGGGGTTCTGTAGTTAATGTTTTGAGTTTGTCTTTTTCTTCTTTTTTGGCGTGTGCATCTATTGCTATGAATTGTCCTCTGAGGACTGCCTTTGCTGTGTCCCAAAGGTTTTGATGTGATGTGTTTTCATTCTCGTTTAATTCTAGGAATTTTTTGATTCCATCGCTGATTTCTTCTGTTACCCAGTGATGTGTAAGCAGAGTGTTATTCAGTTTCCATGTAATAATTTTTTTTCCTTGCTCTTTCTGTTGTTAATTTCTACCTTGATGGCATTGTGGTCAGAGAAGTTACTTTGTATTATCTCAACTTTTTGGATCTTGTTGAGGATTGCTCTGTGGCCTGAGATGTGGTCTCTTCTGGAGAGTGCTCTATGTTCATTGGAAAAGAATGTGTACTTTGCAGCTGTTGGGTGTAGTGTTCTATATATGTCTATGAGGTCAGGTTGGCTGATTGTGCCCTTTAGGTCTTCTGTATCTTTGTTGAGTTTCTTTCTAGATGTTCTGTCCTTTAATGAGAGTGATGTGTTGAAGTCTCCTGCTATTATAGTGGAAGTGTCAGTTTCTCTTTTCAGTGCTGTTAGAGTTTGTTTTATGTATTTTGGAGCCCTGTCATTGGGTGCGTAGATGTTTATTATGGTTATGTCTTCATGATGGGTCATCCCCTTAATCATTATATACTGTCCTTCTTTGTCTTTTATGGTGGATTTTGTTTTAAAGTCTATTTTATCTGAGATTAGTATTGCAACTCCTGCTCTTTTTTTGGTAGTTGTTTTCTTGATATATATTTTTCCCATCCTTTGATTTTTAATAAATTTTCCTCTTTGTTTCTAAGATGTGTCTCTTGTAGACAGCATATTGATGGATCCTGTTTTTTTATCCATTCTGTCATTCTCCATCTCTTTATGGGTGGATTTAGGCTATTTACATTCAGTGTAATTACTGATAGATGTGAGTTTATTGCTGTCATTTTATAGTGCTTTTTTTTCTGGTGGTGACCTTTTCTTTGTTCCTCTCACTTTCCTGTGCTGAGTTCCTTTTGTTTTGTGGATCTTTTCTCATTTCTTTTGTTTTTGTAGGTTTTGTTTTAATTGAGACTTTATGTTTTCCTTCTTTATTTTGATGAGTAGGTTTGTTAATTTTCTTTGTGGTTACCTTGAAATTTACCCTTATCTCCCTAGATTTGAACCAGTCCATTATTACTTGGCATCGC
The DNA here is from genome assembly GCA_030035585.1 of Dugong dugon. NCBI lineage: Eukaryota > Metazoa > Chordata > Mammalia > Sirenia > Dugongidae > Dugong > Dugong dugon. The sequence continues at coordinate 180,267,280 of CM057462.1, read as the reverse complement.
CTTGCCTTCCTCTCCATTAGAAGGTTCTATACCTACACCATTTATTCCCTTTTTTATTGTTCTGATGTTGTCATCATTTACAGATTAACATCTCTGGTTTCCTGTTGTAATTCTTTCGGTTTTGGATAGTCCCTAAGAGTTCATTTCCTAGGTTGGTGTCTGGCTAGTACAATCCTGTGTCCTGGATTCAGCCTGTGGTCTGATGTTGTTTGTTCTCAGATTGAAGGACTGCTTTTTATAAGTCTTGAAAGTTTGGCTTGGTTTTTACATAGTCCCTTAATTTCTTATGTGGAAATGAGCTAATTTCACCATCATATTTGAACGAGAGTTCTGTGGGATATATTATTCTTGGTTGGCAATTTTTTTTTTCAAGGTTTTATATACGTCACCCCATTGCCTTCTTGCCTGCATGGTTTCTCCCAAATAATCTGAGCTTAGTCTGATTGTTTCTCCTTGGTATGTGACTTTTTGTTTTTCTTGAGCTGCTCTCAGGATTCTTTGTGTCTTTGGTTTTAGCAAGTGTGATTATGATATGCCATGGTGATTTGCTTTTGTGGTCTATCCTATACCAGGTTCGTTGAGCATCGTGGATGGTCAGCTTTTCATTTTTCATGTTATTGGGGAAGTTTTCTGTCAGCAATTCTTCAATGATCCTCTCTGTGTTTTCTGTTTTCTCCCCGTTCTGGAACTCCAATCACTCACAGATTTTTGCTGTTGATTTTATCCCACATAATTTTCATTGTCTCTTCATTTTTCTTTGTTCTTTTTTCTGATTTTTCCTCCAACAGAGTTGTATCCAAGTGTTTGTCTTCGATTTTGTTGATCCTGTCTTCGATCGTTTCAAACCTGTTCCTCAGCTCTTCTATGACACTGCCCATTTCTGAAATCTTGTTGTTTATCTTTTGGATTTCTAATTGTTGTTTTTGTATGATTTATAGTTGTGAATTTATTTTAGCATTTTGTTCCTGTATTATTTTCTTGAATTCTTCATTTTTTGTCTGTATTTTCCATGAATTTGTCTGCCTTTTCCATTAATTTGTCTATTTTTTCCTCACTTTTGTCTGCATTTTGCTTCAACTCTTGGATAATTCTGAATATTTGAGATTTGAATTCCCTATCATGTAGTTCTAGTGCTTTTTATTATACTGGAAAGTCATTTGGTGTCTTATTTTGGACACCTACTGGAACCATCCTGTGCTGTTTTTGTATATGTTTTGATATTGTCTTCTGTCTTTGGGGGCATTCAGTAGTTATTTTCCTCATTTATTGATTGTAGCCTCATTTGTTTCCCCTTTTTTGTTTTATTTGGTTGTGTCTGAACAGGTGGGCTGTGCGTTCTTTGTTGTTTGTTTGTCTGTGGGTACGATACTTTTTGCTTTCTTGTCCAATGGGCAGGGTCAGTCAGTCAGGTATGGTACTGCAGGGTAGGTCCAGCTGAAGGGGAGTTGGTCTGATGAGTTGCTTGTGGCACGTACTAGGGCCGACAAGGCAGGCTGGGAAACAGTGTAGGTCAGGTTCAGGTAGGCTGTGCCTGTGCTGCTTGGGGGTATGATGTTCAGTGCACAGTGCAGGTAGGCAGGAAGTAGGGGGGAGATTGTGATAATGTGGAGCTGAGATAAGTACGGGAAAGAGGAGTGAGAAGAGGGAGGAACAGGAGCCAAAAAGATACACACAAACAAAAAAGAGTGCTAAGGGAGCTTGCTATTGGAGTGGAGAGATGAGAGACTGAGAAATGGATTAAAACAAAAATTAAAAAAAACAGAAAAAAGGTAAAGAAAATAAATCAATAAACTGGAAATGAAAGACAAAAAGGGAAAATGAGAGGGAAGAAAACAAAACAAAGAAAGAAAAAAAAAAAACAAGAAAAAAGAAATGTCCCCAGTGATGTCACTGTGCTTCTGCAGAGTAAGGGAGTATCTCCCAAGCTGCACAGTACTGCCCAGCTAGAAGATGCTCCTAAGCCTAGAAAATAAAAAGAAAACAGTCAAACAAACAAATCAGAACCAACAAACAAACAATTAAAAACCCCAGGGGTCCCACCAGCATGGTGGCATTGGCCAGGAAGCAGTTCTACAGTCGAGCGGCACCTCGAAGCCCCCTAGGAAGAAGCAAAGATGGCCACGGAGCCAGGTATTTGAGAGAAAGGAGGGAGAGGTGGTGAGAGGTAAGGAAGAAATCTAATGAAGCAGAAAAAAGCAACATCAGCAGCCAACAAATGGCACTCAGGGAGCCTGCCAGTATGGGTGAGTGGAATCCAAGTGACACTGGGGTGAAGTCGGTGCTTCCCGGACAAGAGACTGTGGCCACAGGAAGCAGAGGAAGCTGAGTGGGGGTGAAGAAGGGTGGGGGGTGGGAAAGTGCATATCATTGGTTACCAGTTGTTCTGTCTCCTGCTGGAAGCTCCATGAAGCTGCTTTCTCCTATCCCCTGTTTGCTGATCTCCGATAGGAGTCCAAAATGGCGGATCCATGCTGTGGTAGCTGATAGGGGACCTCTGCATGTATCTCTCCTCGATCTCTGTTCTCTGTCAGTTTCTTATTCCATTTGGTGCTTGGCTGAGTTCTTTATCTCTTCATTTGATGCTTAGGGTTTCAGGATTGACGTGTGACTCTGTTTGACTTAGTTTTTTGGATCTTTGCTGTGGAGGGATGGCATGGTTCTTCTGACTCTAGTGCCATGTTGCCCAGCTGGTGTACTTATTTCTTAATGTTCTTGCCTTTCCATTTGGAGTACTCCTTTGAGTAATACTTGAAATGCTAGTCTGGTAGTGGAAAATTCCCAGACTTTCTGCTTCTTTGGGAACATCTTGATTACCCCCTTCTTTTTGAATGACGACTTTGCTGGGTAAAGTATTGTTGGTTGGCATTTGTTTTGGTTCAGTATTTTATACACATTGCTCCATTCTCTTTTGGCCTCTAGAGTTCCTGCAGAGAAATCCACACTGATTCTTATGAAAGAAACTTGGTATGTTAAATTGTGTTTTTCTCTTGCTGCTTTCAAAATTCTCTCCTTGTCTTTGGTTTTCAAGAATTTTATTAGGATATGTTGCAGAGCTGATCTTTTTGTATCTTTTTTGATTGGGCTTTATGTAACTTCCTGTATTTGCAGGCTTGGTTCTCTGCTCAGGCCAGGGAAATTATCTCTGATTATCTCTTGGAAAATTGTTTCTGTGCCTTTATTGTTGTCATTTTGCTCTGGGATTCCAATAATTCTAATGTTAGATTTCTTAATTGAATCCCACATTTCTTTTTGGGTTTGTTTACTTTTCATTGTTTTCTTCCCTTGTTCCTCTTGAGACTTCAGAATTTCAGATATTTTGTCTTCTAATTCAGATACTCTATCTTCCGCTTGTTTGATTTTATTGTTGAGTGTTTCTCTTGCTTTTTTTAATGTAGGTGTATTATTCTACAGTTCCAGTAGTTCTTTTTGTATTTTTTTTTTATGTTTTCAAATTCCTTGTTGATTTTATCATTTTGTTCCTCCATTCACTTCCTGAACCCTGCTAGTTTGTTTTCTGTTTTTTGCTTTCTTTAAACATATTTAGCACCATAGTCTGAAAATTGTCAATTCTTTGCATTATTCTGGCCTCCAAAGGAGAGATTTTCTCTTCTTGTTTTGCTTCAGAGTGTTGCTTCTTCTCTTGTGATTTTGTGTTTTTGTTACACTGGAGCCATTTTGTTGTGTTTTCTTTAAATTTTTATTCTGTTTACTGTGGGAAAATTCAAAAGATCTATATGGTTGGTCTCTGGGATTCAAACACAGGTGCTGGGAAAGGTGTTTCATTGGACACCTATGCTGTTGTGTGTGGTGGGGTTTGACTTTACTGTCGTGACAGTGTGGGTTGTTTTTTTTTTTTTTAAAGCATTTCCCTCACTGGTGTCCCAGCACTGGCATGCTCACTACCTGTTAGGGGCCACCTCCTGCTTGCCTGTCAGTCTGGACCTGTCCCCTCACCCTGTTGCCTTTGCAGCTATTCTAGGTCCTAGAGCCCATAAGTTTTGGGACTTAGTGAGGTTCAACAGTACTCTCACTCAGCGTTAAGGTGTTCCTTCACCCCTTCCCACTTGTGCAGCCCACGAACTCTCATGGCCAGTTTGTGCCACCTTAAAAGATCAGGCTAGAGCTTCCTCAGACAAGCTCCCTTTCTTTCTTTCTTTTTTAATTGTGCTTTAAGTGAAAGTTTGCAATCTGAGTTAGTCTCTCATACAAAAATTTATACACCCATTTTTATGTGACCCTCGTTGCTCACCCTATACTGTGACAGCACACTCCTCCTTTCCACCCTGGATTTTCCCTGTCCATTCAACCAGCTCCTGACCCTCTCTGCTTTCTCATCTCGCTTCTGGACAGGAGCTGCCCATTTAGTCTCATTTATCTACTTGAGCTAAGAAGCACACTCTCCATGAGTATCATTTTATGTCCCATAGTCCAGTCTAATCTTGGTCTGAAGAGTTGGCCTTGGGAAGAGTTTTAGTTTTGGGCTAACAGAAAGACCGGAAGCCATGTCTTCTGGACTCCCTCCAGTCTCAATCAAACCATTAAGTCTGGTCTTTTTACTAGAATCTGAGTTCTGCACCCCTCGTTTCTCCTGCTTCATCAGGGACTCTCTGTTGTGTTCCCTGTCAGGGCGGTTATTGGTGGTAGCCAGGCACCATCTAGTTCTTCTGGTCTCAGGCTGATGAAGTGTCTAGTTTATGTGGCCCTTTCTGTCTCTTGGGCTAATACTTTCCTTGTGCCTATGGTGTTCTTCATTTTCCTTTACTCCAGGTAGGTTGGGACCAATTGATAGATCTTACTTGCTAGCTTTTAAGACCCCAGATGCCACTCACCAAAGTGGGATGCAGAACATTTTCTTAATAAACTTTGTTATGCCGATCTAGATGTCCCCTAAAACCGTGGTCCCCAGACCCCCGCCCCTGCTACTCTGTCCCTCAAAGTGTTTGGCTGTATTCAGTTAACTTCTTAGCTTTGGTTTAGTCCAGCTGTGCTGACTTCCCTTGTAGTGCATGTTGTTCTTCACCTAAGATAATTCTTGTCTACTATCTAGTTAGTGAATACCCCTCTCCCTACCTCCTCATCCTTATACCATCAAAGAAAGTTTTCTTCTCTGTTTAAACTTTTTCTTGAGTTCTTCTAATAGTGGTCTCATACAATATCTGTCCTTTTGTGACTGACTAAATTCAGTCAGCATAATACCTTCCAGATTCGTCCGTGTTATGTTTCACGAATTCATCATTGCTCTTTATTGTTGCATAGTATTCTGTTGTGTGAATATACCATAATTTGTTTATCCATTCATCCATTAATGGGCACTTAGGTTGTTTCCAATTTTTTGCTATCGTGAACAGTGCTGCAATGAACATAGGTGTGCATATATCTACTCGTGTGATGGCTCTTATTTCTCTAGGATATATTCCAAGGAGCAGGATTGCTGGATCGTATGGTACTATTTCTAGCTTTTTAAGGAAGGGCCAAATCGATTTCCAAAGTGGTTGTACCATTTTACATTTCCACCAACAGTGTATAAGTGTTCTACTTCTCCACAACCTCTCCCACATTTATTATTTTGTGTTTTTGTATTAATGTTATCCTTGTTGGTGCGAGATGGTATCTCATTGTAGTTTTGATTTGCATTTCTCTAATGGCTAATGATTGTGAGCATTTCCTCATGTGTCTGTTAGCCGCCTGAATGTCTTCTTTGGTGAAGTGACTTTTCATATCCTTTGCCCATTTTTTAATTGGATTGTTTGTCTTTTTGTTGTTGAGGTTTTGTAGTATCTTGTAGATTTTAGAGATTAGACCCTAAGCAGATATGTTGTTGCCAAAATTTTTTCCCAGTACGTAGGTTGTCTTTTTAGTCTTTTGGTGAACTCTTTTGATGAGCATAAGTGTTTGATTTTAGGAGCTCCCAGTTCTGTAGTTTCTCTTCTGGTGTTTGTGCACTGTTACTTATGGTTCACATGCTGTTTATGCCATGTATTAGGGCTCTTAGCATTGTCCCTATTTTTCCTTCCATGATCTTTATCGTTTCAGATTTTATATTTAGGTCTTTGATCCATTTTGAGTTAGTTTTTGTGCATGGTGTGAGGTATGGGTCTTGTTTCATTTTTTTTTTTCAGATAGATAGCCATTTATGCCAGCACCATTTGCTAAAGAGACTGTCTTTTCCCCAATTAATGGACTTTGGGACTTTGTCAAATATCAGCTGCTCATAGGTGGATGAATTTACGTCTGGATTCTCAATTCTGTTCCATTGGTCTATGTATCTGTTGTTGTACCAGTACAAGGCTGTTTTAACTACTGTGGCAGTATAGTAGGTTTTAAAATCAGGTAGTGTGAGGCCTCCCACTTTGTTCGTCTTCTTGAGTAATACTTTACTTATCCGGGGCCTCTTCCCTTTCCATATGAAGTTAATGATTTGTTTCTCCATCTCCTTAAAAAGTGCCATTGGAATGTGGATCGGGATTGCATTGTATCTGTAGATCGCTTTGGGTAGAATTGACATTTTCACAATGTTGAATCTTCCTATCCATGAGCAAGGTATGTTTTTCCACTTATGCAGGTCTCTTTTGGTTTCTTACAGTAGTGTCTTGTAGTTTTCATTGTATAGGTCTTTTATGTCTGTGGTTAGATTTATTCCTAAGTATTTTATCATCTTGGGGCTATTGTAAATGGTATTGATTTGGTGATTTCCTCCTCGAAGTTCTCCTTGTTGGTGTACAGGAATCCAACTAATTTTTGTGTTTCTCTTGTATCCTGATGCTTAGCTGAAATCTTCTATTAGTTCCAGTAGTTTTCTTATGGATTCTTTGGCGTTTTCTGTGTACAAGATCATATCATCTGCAAATAGAGATACTTTTACTTCTTCCTTACTGGTTTGGATTCCTTTTGTTTTTGTTTTTTTTTTTTCTAACCTAATAGCTTCGGCTAGGACCTCCAGCACAATGTTGAATAAGAGTGGTGATAAAGGGTATCCTTGTCCGGTTCCCGTTTTGAAGGGGAATGCTTTCAAACTCTCTCCATTTAAGATGATGTTGGCTGCTGGCTTTGTATAAATGTCCTTAATTATGTTGAGGAATTTCCCTTCTATTCCTATTTTGCTGAGAGTTTTTATCATGAATGGGTGTTGGACTTGTCAAATGCCTTTTCTGCATCAATTGATAAGATCATGTGGTTCTTATCTTTTGTTTTATTTATGCGACGGATTACATTGACTGTTTTTCCAATGCCGAACCATCCCTGCATACCTGGTATAAATCTCACTTGATAATGGTGAACTATTTTTTTGATATGTTGTTGAATTCTATTGACTAGAATTTTGTTGAGGATTTTTGCATCTATGTTCATGAGGGATATTGGTCTGTAGTTTTCTTTTTTGTGGTGTCTTTATTTGGTTTTGGTATCAGGATTTTGCTGGCTCCATAGAATGAGTTTGGGAGTATTCCATCATTTTCTATGCTCTGAAATACCGTTAGTAATAGTGGTGCTATCTCTTCTCCTTAAGTTTGGTGGAATTCTCCAGTGAAGCCATCCAGGCCAGGGCTTTTTTTTTGTTGGGAGTTTTTAAATTACTTTTTCAATCTCTTCTTTTGTTATAGGTTTATTTAGTTGTTCTACTTCTGATTGTGTTAGTTTAGGTAGGTAGTGAGCTTCTAGAAATTTGTCCATTTCCTCTAGGTTTTCAAATTTGTTAGAGTACAATTTTTCATAGTATTCTGTTATGATTCTTTTAATTTCAGTTGAGTCTGTGGTGATAGCACCCATCTCATTTCTTATATGGGTTATTTGCTTCCTCTCTTCTTTTTCTTTTGTTAGCTTGGTCAGTGGTCTATGGATTTTGTTGATCTTTTCGAAGAACCAACCAGTCTTTGGTCTTGTTAACTCTTTCAATTGTTTGTCTATTTTCTATTTCATTTAATTCTACTCTAATTTTTATTATTTGCTTTCTTCTGGCCTCCGAAGGCTACTTTTGCTGCTCTCTTTCTACTTGTTCAGTTGTAGGGTTAATATTTTGATTTTGGTGCTTTCTTCTTTTTGGGTGTGTGGATTTATTGCTGTAAACTGGCCTCTGAGCACTGCGTTTGCTGTCTCTAAAACATTCTGGTCAGATGTGTTTTCATTCTTGTTTGAGTCTATGAATTTCTTTATTTCATCCTTAATGTCTTCTATAACCCAGTAGTTTTTTAGCAAGGGGTTGTTCAATTTCCATGTGTTTGATTTTTTTTCCTTGCTTTTTCTGTTATTGATTTCTGCTTTTATTGCTTTATGATCCAAAAAGATACTTTGTAATATATCGATGTTTTGGATTCTGTTAAGGCTTGCTTTGTGGCCTAATATGTGATCTATTCTGGAGAATGTTCCATGTGCATTGGAAAAGAAAGTATACTTAGCTGCTGTTGGGTGGAGTGTTCAGTATATTTCTATGAGATATATAGAGTTGGTCTTTATTGAGCTTCTTTCTGGATGTTCTGTTCTTCACTGAAAGTGCTGTGTTCAAGTCTCTTAGTATTATTGTGGAGCGGTCTATTTCTCTTTTCAGTGGTGTTTTTTTGGAGCCCTGTCATTGGGTGCATAAATATTTATTATAGTTATGTCCTCCTGGTGTATTGACCCTTTAATCATTTTATAGCATCCTTCCTTATCCTTTGGGGTGGATTTTAAAGTCTATTTTGTCAGAGATTAATATTGCCATTTTTGCTCTTTTTTGAATGTTATTTGCTTGATATATTTTTTCCATCCTTTGAGTTTTAGTATGTTTCTGTCTTTAAGTCTAAGTTGTGTCTCTTGTAGGCAGCATACAGATGCATCCTTTTTTAATCCATTCTGCCATTCTCTGTCTTTTTATTGGTGCATTTAGTCCATTTGAATTCAGTGTAATCATTGATACATATGAGTTTGGTGCTGTCATTTTGATGTCTTCTTTAGTGTGTTGTTGACAGTTTCTTTGTTCCACTTAATTTTCTGTGCTGAGTCGTTTTTCTTTAAGTATTTTCTTTTCATCCTTTTCATTGTTGTTGATTTTGTATTTGCTGAGTCTTTATATTTTTCTTGTTTTTTTATTTTGATGTGTAGGATTGTTAGTTTCCTTTGTGGTTACCTTCATATTTACCCTTATTTTTCTAAGTTTAAACCAGTCTTTTATTTCTATATATTGTCTGACTTCCTCTCCATATGAAAAATCTATGTCTATATATTTTCGTCCCTCTTTTTTGTTTTAATATTATCATCTTTTATATATTGACATCTGTGTTTTCCTATTTTCAGTGTTTTAGCTTTGATTTATTTCTTGTGACTTCACTATTTGGGTTGATATCTGGTTCCTCTGTCCTGTGTTCTAGTCTTGGGTGGTTATCTGATGTTATTGATTTTCTAACCAGAGGGCTCCTTTTAGTAATTCTTATAATTTATATTTGGTTTTTGCAAATTCCTTAAACTTCTGTTTGTCTGGAAATGCCCTAAATCACCATCATATATGAGAGACAGTTTTATTGGATATATAATTCTTGGTTGGCAATTTTTTTCCTTCAAGGCTTTATCTATGCCATCCCATTGCCTTCTTGCCTTCATGGTTTCTGCTGAGTAGTCAGAGCTTAGTCTTATTGGCTTTCCTTTGTAGATGACTTTTCGTTTATCCCTAGCCTTTCTTAAATTTCTCCCTTTATCTTTGGTTTTGACAAGTTTGATTATAATATGTCTTGGTGACTTTCTTTTGGTATCTACCTTATGTGGGGTTTGATGAGCATCTTGGATAGATACCTTCTCATCTTTCATGATATCAGGGAAGTTTTCTGCCAACAAATCTTCAACAATTCTCTTTGTATTTTCTGTTATTCCCCCATCCTTGTGTTCCAATCACTCATAAGTTATTTCTCTTGATAGAGTTTCACATAATTCTTAGAGTTTCTTCATTTTTTATAATTCTTTCATCTGTTTTTCTCAAACAAGTTGGTGTCAAGTGCTTTATCTTCAATCTCATTAATTCTGACTTCTACTGCCTCAATTCTGCTCCTATGACTTTGTATTGAGTTGTCTAATTCTGAAATTTTATTGTTAATCTTCTGGATTTCTAATTGCTGTCTCTCTATGGATTCTTGCAGCCTATTAAATTTGTCATTATGTTCTTGAATAACCTTCTTAAATTGCTGTATTGCTTCGTCTGTGTGTTCCTTGGCTTTTTCTGCATTTTGCATCACCTCCTTCCTGATCTCTCAAAGAGTTTTGTATATTAATCTTTTATATTCTGCCTCTGGTAATTCCAAGAAATTCTCTTCCTCTGGAAAATTTCTTGATCCTTTATTTTGGTCACTTGCTGAAGCCATCATGGTGTGCCTGTTTATGTGATTTGATATTGATTGTTGTCTCTGAACTATCAATAAGTTATTATATTTATTTATTTTATGTTTGCTGTGTCCTAGCTTCTTGTTTTGTTTTGTTTTGATATGCCCAAATAGGCTGCTTATGTGAGCTAGTTTGATTATTGGCACCTTTGAAACTCTAATGTCCTGTCACCAGGTGGTTAGATCTGTTACTAAGTATGTGAGCCCAGGAGTCTACTTACTTTTCTTGTATGGATTCAGCTCAAGTGTGTGGTGGAGGCTTCACCTACAGTCCTAGATAGGCATGGGTGATTGGTGTAGGCACAGGTATCTGGCTACAGTAGGGGGTCACATGCTAAGCAAGGCAGTGGGCTGACAGATGCCCCTGAGTGTCTGGGAGGAAAGTGTGTCCCTGTTCCCTAGAGCTCATAGATGGGTGGGTTTTTCACCGGACTATGAGCACCCAATGCTGTGGCTGTAAGGACGAGGGAGCACCATTTATTCTTGAACCTCTGTCGCAGGTGGCTAGGTGGTGTGGGTGGAACCACCAGTCCTCAGGCCCCTGATGTGGGCAGGTGAAGAAACTGCTTACTGGGCAGAGCAGTGTCAAATATCACAAACCTGCCACATTACAGCTGAAAACAGTTGAAGTTGGACTTCAGGTATATATCCTGTTGTACTGTGGTAATGAGGGCCTACGCTGTTGAAATGGGCCCACATAAGTTTATGCAGGGGTGAAAGGCATTCAGAATCTGTGGACCCCTTTATGCCTGCGCCTAGACAAAGGGACTGTTCCAACCCTGAGTTCCTGGTTTAGGGGAGCTGGCAGATTGTTTTTTCCTGTTTGTTAATTTTCTCCCTCTCCTAGGCTGGGGGAATGGCTTGGGGCAGGTGACGGTCCTACTTCTGGCCCAGGGGGCTTGGCAATTGCTGATGATGGCCCAGGACCTGGTTCAGAGTGGGGAAGGGGGAGGTAAATGGGAGAGAGGTTTTCCCAAAGTGGGTGTTTTTTATTTGCGCAGTAGGCCAGATGAAAATACTTTTCTTATGCTGACTGAGCACTGCTTTTCACTGGTTCTAGATGCCTGAGTAGACTCTCTGCCACTGGGCCTCTCCTGATGTGGAACATGCCTCCCAAAGCGCCACTGCCTGCCTCACCACAAACTAGAGCCAATCTGGCCTGAAGGGTGCTGGCTCCCACTGGGTCAGGTCTGGCAACTCCTCACTGCTTCCAAAGTGTTCCTCCCACCCCCCGCTACTTAGTCTGATTCTTTAACTTTGCCTTTGATGTTCAGGGCTCCTAGATTGTCATATACCATCGATTCACTTGTTTTTTTTTTGGTCTTTGTTGTAAGAGGGCCACAGGAAGCATCTGATTACTCCGCCATCTTGGCCTCACCCTTCACAAGCTCCATTTCTATGTTCTTTGCTTGTAGTTTTAGCCAGTTCTGCCTCAAAATGGCTGCAACGAGCTCGTGCTCTGGATATTAGTGGGTAGGATCTCCCAGTTTCTGTGCTGACCCCATTCTTCCTCTACCCTGCTTCTGGACTCACCCCAATTCTCCCATTCTTCAGCTGCTAGAGTTCCGAGATCTCAGTCTGTGTTTATTTTTATTCATTGTTCAGTGTGTTAGTTGTTGGAGAAGTCCATGCACTTTGCCATCTTGCTCCAACCCCTCCTGTATCAGTAATTGATAGTACAAGCAGACAAGTCAATCAGTAAGAACACTGGATATCTGAGCAACACAATTACAAATTTAACCTTATGAACATATACAGAAAATCATCTTGTTTTTAAGAAAGTTTCCCAGAAGCTGTCACAAGACATTTCTGCTTATAATTCATTGACTTGAACTTTATTCACATGTCTACACTTCACTGCAAGGGAGTCTGGGAAATGTGGTATTTTCTTCTGGACAAGCATGTGTGTACCCATCTAAACCTTTGGGGTTCCATTACTCTGGAAGAAGGGGAAAACTTATATTAGGAGTCAACCAGTAGTAACTTCCATAGATACTAATAATAGCTACGAATTATTGAATGCTCACCACACTTACTGGGTGACAGGCTACAATTAATGAAGCAATAATTGGCCCTGATATGATTATAAATACCAATGAAAATGCAAAGTCTAAAATCATGTGACAGTATTCACTTATAAGGTGGGCATCCAGATGGTGAGAATGTGCTAACAGTAATTTTTATAGATTATATTTGAAATAAAGCACACGCACATGGATGCATACATTTTTGAGAATTTCAAAATCCCCCCCATCAGTTTATGGACACTAGTTTGAAAACAACTGGCTCAGGGACTGACCCCCCACCACACACATGTTCAGGATATGGTCTCTGCCTCATCTCCCATGCTCTGCCATGTCCCCCTTGCTTTGTTTGCAGTTCTCTAGAGACAGTGATAATTATGGCACTGGATAAGAATATTGAGTATACCATGGACTGCCATAAAAACGAACAAATCTGTCTTGGAAGAAGTACAGCCAGAATGCCTCTTAGAAGCAAGGATGGTGAGATTTCTTCTCACATACTTTGGACATGTTATCCTGAGGGACCAGTCCCTGGAAAAAGGATATCATGCTTGGTAAAGTAGAGAGTCAACAAAAGAGAGGAAGACCCTCAGCTAGGGATTGACACAGTGGCTGCAACAATGGGATCAAGCATAACAATGACTGTGAGTATGGTGCAGGACCTGGCAGTGTTTCGTTCTGTTGTACATAGGGTCGCTATGAGTCAGAACTGACTTGATGGCACCTAACAATAACAGACACAATGTGTATTTTCAAGGCTCTAGTTCTTGGCACAGCCTTGATGTTTTCTCTGCCTGGCCCATTCTCCCTACCATGGTCTTTTGTTCCTCTTGGACAAATAGGAGTGTGCCAAGAGGGGAACTGGGCAACCTTATTTCTCCAGAGGGAGGTAGACACTCTTTTCTTTCCGCTCCCTTAATGGTACATGTAAATCATATAGTATACTTTACACTTGCCATGTTGTTGTACTGTGGTGGTTTTCATGTTGCTATGATGCTGGAAGCTATGCCATTGGTATTTCAAACACCATCAGGGATACCCATGGTGGACAGGTTTCAGCAGAGCTTCCAGATTAAGACAGACTAGGAAGAAAGGCCTGACGATCTATTTATGAAAATTAGCCAATGAAAACCTTATGGATCACAACAGAGTATCATCCTGTATAGTGCTGGATGATGAGACCCCTTTGTTGTAAGGCTCTCAAAGTACACAGTGTCTGCAAACAATGGACTCCAACATACCAACAATTGTGAAGATAGCACAGGACCATCATTTTGTTCTGTTGTACATGGGGTTGCCATGAGTCAGAGCTGAATCCACAGCCACTAACAACAACAAAACATTATTAGTATTTTATGATGATATCTTTCAACAATAACAGTGATTACATTGCAAGTTTTTTTTTTTTAAATCTCAATAATCTTTAGCAATTTATCTGTTTCTCCTACTGCTGTGAAAGCTCCTTGAGAGGGAATTTTTTGTTTTTCCCTTATTCTTCTTGATATCTTCAACATGTAACACAGTCGTAAGTGTTAATAAATGCTGGTTTAATTAAAAAAATAGCACGTTAAATAAGCTCCCCTGGAAACTTACGCAACTCAAACTTTTAATTTTCCCATTAAATAAACAACTAAGATAAAGTGCTTCTTTTATCAAAGTAAAAAGATGAGAGCGATTTGAAAATAATGCCAATTGTCTTACTCATATTTTGAGCTGGTCTCTCCTCTGGGAAAATTATAAAAACCAACCAGATTCTGACTCATGGTGACCCCATATGTGTCAGAGTAGAATTATGCTCCATAAGGTTTTTAATGGCTGATTTTTTGGAAGTCGATCACTAGGTCTTTCTTCCAAGGTGTCTCTGAGTGGACTTGAACCTCCAACCTTTTGGCTAGCAAGTGAGCACCTTAGCTTTTTGCACTACCTAGGGACCCTACCCAGGAAAACCATAGTCTCTAGGGTTTATCTGTGCTGGGTATGGCCATTTCACTTTGTTGTAGGTTGACTTATTTTCCCCCTTCTGGCTCCCCTCAACTGGCTCATTCTTGATTTACAGTTGAGCTTCTTGCATGTTACTTTTCCATTTTATATTGAAATAAACACTATGGAGCTTGTCAGGTTTCTGAAAACCAGCAGGCTTCACAAGAAAGGAAGAGATGCAATGCAACTGCCCAGGACTCTTTTTCTCTCTAACGGGCGTGGCATGTGCCGGAAAGCTTGGCTGGACAAAGCCTCTTTATATCTGGTAACCGGGCTTCAGTCTTCACTCCTATGGTGATCAGATAACAGCAGCGGCCACCCTTATCAAGGAAAAAGTACACAGAGTTATTGAACTAACACACTCCTAATCTCTCCATCTGTTGAAAGGTAACTTTACATTGTACATGGATCTCCATAGTGACAGAGTCTTGCAATTATCACCCCACCACCAAACTAAACAGCTATCTCTTCTCCCCTGTGCTGAGTGTTGAAGAAGGACTGTTAAAGAAGTCCCGTGGGGCCCTTTCTTTTGGGTTTGTGCAGTGATTAAGAGTTCAGCTACTAGCCAAAAGATTGGCAGTTTGTATCCACCAGTCACTCCTTGGAAACCCTATGGGACAGTTCTACTCTGTCCTCTAAGGCCACAATGAGTCAGAATCAACTCAATAGCAATAGGTTTGTTTTTTGTTTTAACCCAATTTTTAGTTCCAATTGTTACAAAAATGTAACTTACATAATTTTGTCCAAAAAAAATAGTCATCTTAATCTTTACAATACTCACTACTGGGAGTTACATTATTTTAATGACTAAATACATCTTATTAACCATATTTTCACAAATAACACGCTCACACATATAATGCGCATAGCACGCCTAGGAAAATAATGCGCGGTTGGCAGAAAACATACAATGCGTGTGTTATTTGCATAAAAATACAGCAATCCTATTGTAAAGCTTTCAGTAACATATATCTTAAAGCTCCATCTTCACTGTTTTATTTACTTATTTTTGTTACTGATACCATAATTTTTCCAGATTCATCATCACTGATTCCTCTTTTCCCTTCTTTTCCTTATCCATTGCTAAGTCCTCTTAACTGCTCCATTACAATATCCTTTGCTTCCATTTCTTCCTTAACACTCCTTGCCATTGTCTATTTGTGTCCTTAATACTTAAGCCATGATAACTGATTTCTCTGCTTTGGTTTCTCCTCACACCACCAGATTGATCTTCATGTCACCCCATTGATTAAAACCCTCCAATAAAATGTCTTTGCTTGAGAAATAAAAGAAAAATTCTTTAACCTGAGAGAATTAGAACTTTAATATGGAAGTATAACTCTATTTGTGGTGTGGAGGAAAATTATATTTATGGCAGTGAACATGATGACTTCCAAGATCCCCGATCATCAATGAAAAATTAAATTTTTCCACTATTTTCAAAGGCAGAAATAGGAACCACTATAACTTAGAGAGAAATTGAATAAACATTGATATTTAAGAGGTTTCTCTTCTTTTCTTAAGAATATTTAATATTTGGCAAGTATGAAATAAGACCTGCTTATTACATTTTGGAAAACATGGTACAGAAAAGTATAGGGGAAGTAGTGAAAAAAATCACCTGTGATCTCATCAATCTATTAACACTTTGAAATGCTTCTATCTAGTCTTTAAGGAGAAAAACTTTCTTATGGAATGCTTCTCTTACCCTGGCCACCAGAAACCTCTCTTCCTTATCATCTTTAACCCATCTGCCTCAGCCTCCTTTCTACTAAGCCGATACCTGCTCATTGCCAATATTTTTCATAAGTTCTGTTCTTTGCTTGGAAAAAGTGCCTCAGAAGCTCCCTTTTCCAAAAACTAGGCTTTAGTGGGATCACAGCCTTAAAGATTTTCTGAAGCATCTTGAATCTTACTGCACCCCCTGCTGGAGAGAAAAGAAGTGGAGCGGTGAACAACCAACAGCTCCTGTGAACCTTCCAGAAGAGATTTTCCAAGAGTGGGAGGTAACAACATCAGAAAGGCTGTCATACCCACTCCCCATCCAGACCACAGGTCTCCCCCCAACATCCTAACCTTTGTCCTTCCTTTCAAGTCCGACTTTGAACTCAACCACTCTGTTTAAAACCAAAAAACCCATTGCCGTCGAGTTGATTCCGACTCACAGCAACCCTATAGAACAGAGTACAACTGCCCTATAGGGTTTCCAGGGAGTGGCTAGTGGATTCAAACTGCCAACTTTTTGGTTAGCAGCCATAGCTCTTGACCACTGCACCACCAGGGCTCCTGTTCAGTGAACCTGATATCACCACTCTTTTTATAAAGAACCCATCTGGGCCAGTCCCTGAAATTGGCAAATTAAAGATATCCTTGGTTTCAAAGCTCCATTCAGCCTTGCATACATTAAGAAGAGAAGCCTGGGTATGGCTTTGGAGATGCAAACAGCTGAATTTGGACACTCAGGCCCTCCCCAGCCCAACTTGTAGAAGATGAACCTCCCTGTTTGAGGCTCTTCCTTGCCATGTCTCTTCCCCTTCTTCCATCCCATTCTCATTTCTTCTACCTTTGCACTGGCACAGTGGTTCAGAGGCTGCAACTTCCTGGATTATTTATCATCAAAAAGCTTACCGTTTTAGAAACCTGAGTCCTTTCGTAAGGATTTAACATGGTTCACTTTTTGCTTTCACTACTTAAGGAGTCCAAGAGGCAGAGATATCCCTCCCACCCTTGGTCACTGATTCTGGAATTCTATCTCTGCTATGGTCCAGAAGTTTCCATCCCATCCAACTGTTATTCTCTCTGGATTAGTTCAATAAACATACATTGAGCATTATGCTGTGCTAGCAAGAAAAATTTAAAATTAATTCTTACCTTAAGGAAGTCACAATCAAGTGGAGGGAAGTAACAAGTGGAAAGATGTCGAGACGCTAAAATTAAGCTTGTTCATCTCTTAACATATTCTGTGAATGTGGACTGTGGGACAAAACAGGTTATATGTTTAAGGAAATCATGATCAGAGAGAAATGACTTGAGCCTAGTGCCATTTGTCTTGGAATCAGCAGCAATATTCTAGTTAATGTGGGGACCATTTTTAACTAAAATCAAGAATGGAAGTAGTCCAAGTTACTTTTTACACAATGAAGCCAGGGTTATTATTTTGCAAATAGAGTTAAAGACTTTTTTAAAAAAACAAAAACAAGGAATATGTAGGTCTTTGGTATATATATGGTCTTTGGAAGAAAATTAATTGCTGAGGTAGTAAAGTGTGTTAGCATTTTAGTTGCATTAGGAGGTAAATCTGGTGGAGACGGTGCATGGGTGTTAAAGTGCCTGCTGTTCTCTCTACACCCCACCCCATCTCATACGCTCTCCGTTTCAACACAGGCACAACCTAAGCAATTTTCCTCTTCCCCTCCCCATCCATGGGACCAAAGCTCATCCTTTCTGATTGTAAGTTCAGCAAAAATTGGACTAAGGAGAATGCCTTGGAGATCCAACTGAAAGCTGAGGTGGTAGAGTTTTCAAGGCAAAACAGAGTTCGAGGTAAGACTATTATTTTCTGAGATTGGGATGTATGGATGTCGAGAGGCAGGGGCAGCAGATGGGGAGGGTTCAAAGAGAGTAGGACAGAATTGTTGAGAAAAGAATCAAGGACACTGAGTGAGTCTGGGAATGGGGGAGCTTCCACTGTGAAACACCTGAATATTTGTGCTACTTTGGGATCAAGGGAGTACTTACTGTCATTTAAAATGATTAATAATAATAATAATAATAATTTCCAGTCTCATGACTCTATTTTATTTTGAGACAATTTCTTGAACCATCCAATACGAACTACTAAACCTCACTTGGAATTCAGTTGCATGGGCTACAGAAATTACCATAGGCTTGAAGTTAAGTTATGGTTGAAATCTCAGTTGGATATCTCTTGTTAAAACCATTCTGCAGGGCCTGTAAGGAGTCCTGGTGGTGCAGTAGTTAAACTCTTGGCTACTAACCAAAAGGTTGGTGGTTCCAACCCACCAGCCATGGGAAAAAGATGTGGGAGTCTGCTTCCGGATAGATTTACAACCTTGGAAACCCTGTGGGGAAGTTCTACTCTGCCCTATGGAATCACTATGAGTTGGAATGGACTCCATAACAATGCGTTTTCAGGTCCTGTGAAATTTCTTGTAGTTTCTGAGGCTGACACGTGGTGGCACTCCTAAACCACTCACTCTCCCCCTTAGGCACTCTGAGAAGGAAATCCAGATCCTTGGAAAAGTATCATGCCCAGTGAGAGTTTTGGTGGGTGAAATGAGAACTCAGCCTGAGTACCTGTTTGGTCCAACAAGTGAGCCCACTACCCTTTCCTTCACCTTTCTTTTACATTTAACATTTTTTTCTCCTTAAGCCCACGAAGGAGCACTGGTGGTGCATTGGTTAAGCACTTGGCTGCTAACCGAAAGGTTGGCAGTTGGAACCCACCAGCTGCTCTCTGGGAGAAAGATTGTGGCAGCCTGCTCTCATAAAGATTACAGCCTTGGAAACCCTATGGGGCAGTTCTACTCTGTCCTCTAGGGTTGCTATGAGTTGGAATTGACTCCATGGCAACGGGTATTTTGTTTTTCTTTTTGTTTTTTAAAAGCCCACAAAATGCTGTTTCATTAAATTGGGTTTTCATTTTTTAAGGTGACTTATGCTGATGCTAGCTTTTCATGATGAAAGTTAAAAAACTTTTTTAAAAAAGTGCTTAAAAAAGTAAGACTATCCATCATGATTTAGTTCTTTCTTCCTGGATGTTAAAATTAAATAAAGACTACTTTTTTGGTATCAATAACAAAAATTATTTCTAGAGGGTCCTGCCCAAAGGCTCATGTCAATTCCTCATTCTGAACCGACTCCCAGAAGCCTTTGTGAAGTTAAATTTATAAAACAGGATAATGGAGTGAAAGGGCCTTTAAAAGTATAAAATGCAAAACACACATAGCTTATGATGACTGCAATTATAAAATTTGCCTGAGCAAGGAGTTTAGGTTCTTTTAAATTGCTAAGGATTTTCTTACTAGATTTCACTTACTGTGGTCATCAATTTCTCTTGATACTGTTGTTTTCCACTTCCTAATTTGCTGATATAACATGGACTGCCAGAAGAACGAACAGATCTTTCTTGAAGAAGTACAGCCAGAATGTTGCTTAGAAGTGAGGATGGCGAGCTGTCATCTCACGTACTTTGGATATTTTATCAGAAGGGACCAGTCCCTGGAGAAGGACATCATGCTTGGTAAAGTAGAGGGTCAGCAAAAGAGGAAGACTCTTGTTACAGATTGAATTATGTCCCCCAAAAATGTGTGTCAACTTGGCTAGGCCATGATTCCCAGTATTGTGTGATTGTCCACTATTTGTCAACTGATGTGATTTTTCTATGTGTTGTAAATCCTGCCTCTATGATGTTAATGAGGTGGGATTAGTGGCAGTTATGTTAATGAGATGGGACTCAATCTGCAAGATTAGGTTGTGTCTTAAGTCAATCTCTTTTGAGATGTAAAAGAGAAAATTGAGCGGAGAGACAGGGGGACCTCATATCACCAAGAAACAAGAGCTAGGAAAATAGTGCATCCTTTGGACCTGGGGTCCCTGAGTTAAGAAGTTCCTAGACAAGGGGAAGATTGATGACAAGGACCTTCCCCCAGAGTTGACAAGAGAGAAAAAGCCTTCCCCTGGAGCTGGCACCCTGAATTCGGACTTCTAGCCTCCTAGGCTGTGAGAGAATAAATTTCTCTTTGTTAAGGCCATCCAGTATTTCTATTATAGCAGCGCTAGGTAACCAAGATAACCCTCAACAAGATGGATTGACACAGTGACTGCAACAATGGGCTCAAACATAGCAAGGATTATGAGAATGGCTCAGGACCAGGCAGTATTTCATTCTGTTGCACATAGGGTCACTATCCATTGGAACCAACTCTATGGCTCCTAACAACAACAACAATTTGTTGATGATTATCCTGAATGGAGAGAAGGGAAGCAAACAGGGCTGAGTTGTTCTGTCTCCTCTCTGTTATCTGTCAAGTGACGTCCCTCCCTAAGTCATGCTATTATCCTTTTTTTTTTTGTCTGGATATTGGATAACACTTTGTCCCCCTGAAGAAAAGAGCCTCCTTTGCTCTCTTCAGCATTTTCCTCCTTCCTCAGCTGGCTCCAGGCCTTTGCCTTTCTGACACTGTCCTCACAGACCCAGGCCATATGGCATGTAGAGTGGACTTCTTCCATTCCATTTTTTTTTTTTTTTTTTTTGCTTCTTGTGATTGGAGCTCACCAAAGGGCACCCTGTGTATCCACTTTGGTTTGTTTAGTGATCCACTTTACTCCTTATTTTGACTGTTCTTTATTACATAGTTAGCCTTTCATTTTGAGGAACTTCTCACTTTTTTTTTAGACTTATCTCTAAGTGACATATTTCTCTTTTCTGGACTTAATTCTGCCTTCCTAAAGGTCCAACTGACCACAGAGAATCACTCCAAGATATTTTTTTGTCCTAAATCTCAATCTCTGTCTTTATTGAGGACCAATATTTGTCTTTATTTTACTTCTCCGGTAGAGAGTTAGTTCTTTTTCTTTAAGTGCTCAAATTTTTGTTTATAAAAACAATTTTCTTTCATGCTTCTGAGAGCCATACTTGTTAGCCAGGAAGAAAAGACTACATGAGATAAAATTAAAAGAAACTGCTTATTACTACAAGTGAAGTTCTTAGCGATGTACCTAGTACATCGGTACAGCCCGTTAAATGAGAGGTGTTATTATTAGTTGAAGCTTCCCATCCAGTTGAATTCAATACACTTTTTTTTTTTTTTTTTTTGAAAGGCTTGCTTGATGCCAAACACTTTGGACTGGGGATGTGAAAATTAACAAGTCACAATATCTTTCCTCAAGAAGCTCAAAGACTAGGGAAGGAGACAGGCATCACCAGCAATTGAAAAACAAAGTGATCTTTCTAAGTAGGAATTGTTGGAAAGAATGGTGAAGAAGATGAAAGGAGAATCAGGGAGGTCTTCACTGAGTAGTAAGTAACACTCATTCTGTGTTCACTAGGTTTTGGAGTCCCTTGGTGGTGCAAATGGTTAACATGCTTTGCTGCTTCCTAAAATGTTGGAGGTTCAAGTCCACCCAGAGATGTCTCAGAAGAAAAGCCTGATCATTTGCTTCCAAGAAATCATCCATTGAAAACCCCATGGAGCTCAGTTCTACTCTGACACACATGGGGTCTCCATGAGTTGGAATCAACTTGACAGCAACTAGTAGGCACTGTTTTAAACACATTACATGTATTAACTTATTTAATTCTTGAAACAGCTATGTGAAGTAACCACTATGTCATCATCATCACCCTCATGTTACAGGTAAGGAAGTTAAGGGGCAGAGAGGCTAGGATTCATCCAGCTAAGGGTGGCAGAGCTGGACTTTGAACCCAGGAGTGCTGTCACTCAGACCAGAGGCTATGTTCTTCATCACTCTTCTGCTTCCAGCAGAGTTTAGGAGGTGGGGCGGGGCAGGTAGGCCATTCAAGGAGGTGGAAACAGGCTGTACTAGTTATGGAACCATGAGAGCGTGGTGTGTTCATAGAAGTCCAGTCGGAGAGGCAGCGTGCACATGCTAGCATCGGTGGGTCTCACAGTACTCAGGAGAGGCAGAGGATGGCACTTAGGACTTTGGTTGTTTTATCTTCTGTAGTGGGCATCAGGACTGACTGTCAGTTGAGGGATGACCCTGACTCATCCTTGGGAAGGGAGGTGCACTTGGATACTGTGCCATCCAGAGCAGAGGAGGGTGAAATTTGCTCCTTTGCATCCCATCCTCTGAGTGACCGTCAGCCCTTTGGCCACCACGTATGACTATCTACAGGTTCATAGGAAAGGGCTGTGAAGGTGAGAACAGCTTTTTCTCATAGCAGGTGTCTACCTGTGGCCTCTGCCCGAGGACTACAGGTGGAAGCAGCTCTGGGACCTTCCAAGTAGCCCCCCTCTCTCCTTCCTCCAAGGCCTGGGCTGTCTGTGGACCTGACTATTGCTAGTTCAGGTGGATTTTGGCTTGACTTCCTGGGTGTTCTGATATCTCTCATCTGCTCCTGCTTGAGACAAAGTCCCATCTGCAACACTCTCCCAGAGAGAATGATTCTAGGGGTGTATGTGTACGTGCTCCTCATGGTAGGCAGGAGAAGATAACAGAGCAGACGTGGATGAAAACAGAGAGCATTGACACCTTGTCCAGCCCTGCATTGTGCCTGCAGCCAGAGTGGCCGTGTTCACATCCGGCATTCTTCTTCTCCCTCACCCCCAGGGAAAGGTGTCCTGTATCCCAAACAGATGCTTTCTAAGTGTGTGATTTCAAGCCTGAGACAAGCAGCCTGAGAGAGGCTGCTGTTTATAACTAGATTCAGCTGCCTGTTCTGGCTATAATGAGCTTTCAGAGTCCAGATGGCTGCCTCTTTGGCTGGCTTGCATCTGGCTAAAGAATGCAATGAAGCACGTAGCTTGCTGTGGGCGTTGTCCCTCTGGGGGTTGTGAAGAGGAGAAGGATTTAAGGAAGGGTTTATGTGGCACTCTCCGTGGGTCTGAGGTAATTTCCTCCACTCCTGGTGCCCTACTTTAGTCCTCCCGCCTCCAAACCTGACCCCAGGGAATAAAGGCCAAAGCTACCCCTCCCCTGTGATTTCTGCTTCCCTGTCTGTGATGGATGGAATCCTTGGGTGGTGCAAATGTTTAACACACTTGGCTGCTAACAGAAAGGTTGGAGGTTTGTGTCCACCCAGAGGCACCTCAGAAAAAAAGTCCTGGTGATCTGCTTCTGAAAACTCAGCCACTGAAAACCCTACAGAGCACGGTTCTACTCTGATATCATGGGGTCCCAATGAGTCAGAGTTGATTCAATAGCAAATGGTTGTTGTTGGCTGTCAATGATGACAGAACACAGGGACTTTCCTTAGGAAAAACTTGTAAAACTTGCAGTTAAACTTTGTCAGTCAACCAATGTGCTCTGAGCCTGACAAGCACTGTACCCATGCAGTTGTCTTTTGATCCTACAAATAACCTAATAGATCAAATCTCCTTCCCATTGACTGTGGAGACCTTGGAAATGTCTGGAAAATCATAAGTCATATGTAAGGTGATATGCAGTGTCATATCTACTTGTCTGTGCAAATCAATTTCTGATATGTCTTTTTAGGAACCTACCTACTGAGCCAGTGCCACAGAGTTTTAGAGTTGGGAGATCCTTTAGAGATCACCTAGTATCCCTGTCCCATTTGCCTCATTTTCCAGGAGAGAAACGGAGATGCCAAGGAATGGAGTGAAATGACTTGCTCAAAGCTACATTTAGTCAGAAGTAGAGCCAGAAAAAAAATCAACATTTTCTAACTTATAGCTGGGTATATTTTCTACTCAAATCAAAACCCCCTTGCCATCTAGTCAACTTGGACTCATAGCAACCCTATAGGACAGGGTAGAACTACCCCATAGGGTTTCCAAGGAGCAGCTCATGATTCGAACTGCCGAGCTCTCAACCATTGCCACCAGGACTCCATTTTCTACTCAAAGCACACCTAAACTTATATTTTACCCCCCAGGTACTGTGATAGATTAATTTCTAACAGAGAGTGAGGACAGCCTGTGGGAGGCACACTATGGTTACTGGAGAGAATAATATGTACTTAAAACCAGGAATATTTTTAAACATATGTTCAGTCAACAAACCAGTATTGAATAGCTATTACATGCAATCCCCTGCCACGCTGGTCAGCCTGGGCTCTGTAACTTGGCTCTGGAGGCTTCCTTATCCTGACGTCAATCAAATCTGTAGTGTTTGGATTCGGCCCATTTCTAAGTTCCTGGCTCCTGTCATTCTGTCTGCCAATGTCTATCCATTGCTTAGATTTCTTATAATTTAGGGTAGAATCTAAACCTCTGGTTTATATTCCCAATTGACACTGCCTTATTGCCTGCAGATTCTAACGCTGTTTGACTTGCTCTGGTGTTTCCTTTCTGTCTTTCACTTTCCAGACCAGGCATTCTGCCTGCACACTCACCCTACACTATAGACCGTCTGCTCATCCTGAGACCCCTTGCTGCACAGACATTCACACCTGCTGCGCTTCCCTGGGATAGCCTAACTCCCAGGCCTGGCATCTCTTAGAATGTCTATCTTGTTGCTACTCAAGGCAAAGTTAAGAGATCCCCCTCATAAATAAGCAACCAAGAGTCATTATGAGGCTGAGCTACCTGGAAGTTGAAGTTCAATTGCTGAGAATGTTTTTTATTTTAAAATTTTAAAACAAAGATACAGGATGAATTGACAGAAGAGGGAAGTATTCATGAGGATGTTACTGGATCTTACCAAAGCTCTTTGAGCATTGCTACAAATTTTCCACAGTATTACTTTGAAAACAGATGATTGTTCAGTATTTGTTGTTATTTACTTGGCTTGATAAAGATGTTTTTATTTTTTAAAAGGGAGTAGCAGATTCATAGTAAAATATCTGCTGGGTTTGAGCACAATGTCCCTGTGGGCTCAGTGCACAGCCACAGCACAATACTCTCACCTTTTTGAAAGGTGAGTAATTCCTGGAGGATTTACTCTTCAAAACAGAAGTGGCTGCAACAGCCAAGTACAAGGAATTACAAGAGACCCATGTGGGGATCAGTTCCGGAACCTAACTTAGCTCAGTGGTTCCTAAACTTAACTGACATTAGAACTACCTGAAGAGCTTATAAAACTCCCAGTGCCTCATACCAAGCAAATCAGAATGTCCCTGGGGATTGGAGACTGCATCATAATCACCTGGAGAGCTTTCCAAAACACAGATTGCTGGTCCCCACCCCCAGAGTTTCTGATTCAGTAGGTGTGGGATGGGGCCAAGAAATTTGCATTTTTAACAAGTTCCCAGGTGATACCTCTGCTATTCTGTAGATCACACTTTGAAGACTATTGGGCTATCCTATTCATCAACTATGGGGTCACTAGGAGACGGAATCGATCGGATGGCACACAACAACATTCATCAATTGCAAAGGCTTTTATTGTTTGTAAAAGTAGCTATCAGAAGACTGAAGAAAGAGCCCTGCCCCGAATTTAAGTCTATCCTTATATCCCTTCCATGCTGAATCTTATTTGGATAAAACAATGATTGGTAATACCTCTTGTTATTGTTGTGGTGTGCCATAGAGTCGATTCTGAATCATAGCAATCCTATAGGACAGAGTAGAACAGCCCCATAGGGTTTCCAAGGAGCGGCTGGTGGATTCGAACTGCTGACCTTTTGATTAGCAGCCAAGGTTACCTGTCCTATACCTGTGAGACAGTAATACATGTATGTGCTCCTTAAAGGAGAATCTACATTCAGAAACTTAGGCTTGAGCCTCCCTGTCTTGTGCGCATTTTCCTTGTGGCAAGCAATCTGGCAAGCAACAGATCACAGACTGGTGTTTCTAACATCCAGCTTATTGCTGCTTGAGTAACAATGGAGCAGTTGTGCTGGGAAAAGAATGCTTTTATAAAACTAATATCTGGTTGTGTTTTCAGGAACCTTGATAGAGTCCCTTTTTCAGAGGTTTTATGGAGGGGACATTCTTTGGTAGGAGTTGTTTTCCTCTCTCAGGGGCTGCAGGGAGAGGGAGATATGCATCAGGGTCCAACGGAAGTTTATCCACAACAATTACGTTCAGGTGCCTGGAGCATGTGGGGGAAGGATTCCAGCTCAACTGGACCTTGCTCCTTCCTGTTTCTATTTTGGTATTACTTGTAAACAGACTAGATCAGATAGGTGGTATCCATCCTCTAATCGCAGCCTGTTCCTTGCAGGAGTAATCCCAGAATTTACAGGGCAGGTCTGCATTCTCTCTTTGACAGGCCGGAGCTAACTTCTATCAGGAAATTACCCTTCAGGGATTTGAATCTGTAGAGTTTCTCAAACCAAGCAGCATTTTAGCCAAGTGGTCCATTTTGATCAATATAGTTGGAAACCCTGATGGCATAGTGGTTAATAGCTATGGCCGCTAACCAAAACATCGGCAGTTCAAATCCACCAGCTGCTCCTTGGAAACTCAACAGCAATGGGTTTGGTTTGGTTTTTGATTGAGGATTTTCAGAGATTAGGGGTTCGTGGATCTCCTTCATGGTTTAAATAGTAGATTGTTATTATATTTAATCTTCCCTGACCATATTATTCAGGCCCCAAGGAAAATAGAGAGCAGAAAGTAAGTGGTTGAGGGAGACTGCTGAGCCCTCTGATCTCTGTTCCACGCAGCTTAACCACACGAGGTTTGCCATCATGCTCTTGCTCCCACCTAGCTAGAAGAATGTATAAGTCTGGTGAGCCATATGAAGTTCTGACAAAGTAGGCAAAAAGTAGGTCACCAGTATAGATTTTACTCTGAGGTTCATGAGAGCTCCATGACATGGTCTTAGCCCTGCATCCAAAATCATGAACCAATAACAAAGTCCAGTTATGCTGAAGAGGGGCTGGTGACCTGACCTGAATCAGTGAAATCACAAGAAGTGGAATATTTTCACTTCACAAATAATTGTTGACCACCTACTATGTGGCTGGCACTATATTCAACACTGAAATTACAAATGAAAACTATGTGTGGTGCTTGACCACACAAGAGGCTCATAACCAAAAAAAACCAAACCTGTTGCCACTGAGTCAATTCTGACTCGTGGTGATCCCATGTGTTACAGAGTAGAACTGAGCTCCGTAGGGTTTTCTTGGCTGTAATCTTTACTGAAGCAGTTCACTGGGGCTTTGTTGTGTGGCACTGCTGGGTAGGTCTGAACCACCAGTCTTTGGGTTAGCAGCAGTGCTCAGTTTTCACTACCAGTGACCTAAGACGCACATAACCTGTTTGCCATCGAGTTGATTCCGATTCATAGCAACTCTATAGGTCAGAGTAGAACTGCCCCATAGTGTTTCCAAGGAGCAGCTGGTGGATTCGAACTGCTGATCTTTTGGTTAGCAGCCGTAGCTCTTAACCACTGTGCTACCAGGGCTCCAAGAGGCTCAGAGCCTTCAATTATTATCATGTTTATCTCTATTCTGAAAATCTGATTCAGGAGAATTCAGTAAAAATAGTGGAGAAAATCTCTATTTGGGGAAAAAAAAAAACCATATTGTGATGGCTGCTGTATTTGTTCCTTTCTTCCACAGACATTTATTCTGCACCTCAAATGTTTCAACATCGTGCTAGGTCCTAGAGATTAAGAGGTAAATGGAATGTAATTCCTGCTTTTCAGGGGCTTAAGGTTAGACTCATAGGTGAAGCTTAAAATATAGCACATTCTCTTTAGGATTATTAGGACTTTAACTGCTTTATAGGTGGAATTTGGGAACTTCCTTTTTGGAATGGGGGCCACCATCTAAAGGGAAAGATCATCTAGAAGTATTTCAATCTGTCTTCTTTCTGTTCCTTCCAGCTTCCTAACAGTGTTTACCATCCTTTATTGTTAGTTGTCATCGAGTTAGCTCTGACTCATGGTGACGCCATGTACACCAAAACAAAATGTTGCTGGGTCCTGCGTCATCTTCGTAATCACTCATTATAGCCCATTGTTGTGGCCATTGTGTCAATCCATCTCATTGAGGGTTTCCCTTTGTTTTTGCTGACTCTCTGCTTTACTAAACATGATGTCCTTTTCTAGTGATTGGTCTTTCCTGATGATGTGTCCAAAGTAAGTGAGTCAAAGTCTCACCATCCCTTTCTTTCCTAAGTCATGTGGCTGGTCCTTAGGAAATAGAAAAGTGGCCAAAAGCTACAGAAAAATTAGGTAGTTCAGGTGGCTGCTCTGTCTCATCAAAAATCCCCATACAATGATGTAAAATGAATTGTATGTAAACATTGAGGTTGTGACGTTAAAGACTCTTCAAAGAATCATAAGAAATTCTTTGTTTCTAGATAACCAATAACAATATGTAGATCTTGGAGTGTGTGCAACAGCTGAAATGAAGTAGCTTGGTTTGAGTCACAGTCCTTTTAGGAAAACAACCAACGTTCCATAGAAACCTCTCCATCCCTCCCATTCTACTGGGGATGCCTGCCCTTGTTCACTGACATTTTTAGACAAATGTGACCTATGTGAATAAACACAACAGGAGCCTAAACATATTTGAGGGAACACTGGGAATTAAATGAAATAAAGTATTGTCTAGAGTCATGTTTATTTTCCAGAATACGATATGGTCCTTAGCTGGCTACAAAGACTGCCTCCTAGACGTTAGAAAGCACAGATTTAAAGATAAAAATAGTAAGAATTTTTAGACATGCCCTCAGAGCATAGAGGCCCAAGTGTGAAGCTCTTTTAAGCATGGGATCCTGTGAGACCACACACTCACCCATGAAACAAGCCCTAGATGGGGTTAATCCTGGGACAGAAATAGGCAGTCTGGGCTTCCTCCTCTCCTGTGGCCAGAACTAGGTAATATCTGAAGTCTGGGGCATTGGAAAGCCTGTAATGGTTCTTATTGTATGATGGGCTGACAAGGAGGGAGGCAGGTTGACATCAATAAGAGGCCCTTGGGCAGTCTAAGCTTAAGCTATAGTTAGAAGAGCCTAAGCTATACTGGAATGGCATGGTACAGAGGAGAACAGCCATTCTCTCCCTTGAAGTCAGAAAGCAGGACAGGGCATGGGAGCTGGGAAGTGCTGGTTCAGATAGGCTACCAGCAAGAAGTAGCACGGAGTCTCCACTTTTTAACAGTTGCAGCTGCAACACCAGAAGTGCAGAACTGGCCTGTTTCTGCAGCTGTTGAAGCTGTTGTAGACTACTACAGACCTAAGAGTTACATCAGCATCTTGGCTTTGTGTTAGGAATGAGCTTGCTATATATGCCATTAATTACACAAGGAGATTTGGGGGCACATCACGGAAGGGAAACTATGGGGACAGACTTCTTGTTAATCTGGTCAGATGAATAATATAATAGCTAACATTTATGAGTGCTCATTATGTGCCAGACCCTGTCCTAAGAACATTTTATGCCTTCACTCTATCCTTACTCCCACCATATGCTATTATTGTTCTCTGCACTTTTCAGATGGGCAAAGTGAGCCATAGAGAGGTAACTTTCCCAGGGTCACACAGATGGTAAGTGATGTGAGATATGGGCTTAGATATTTTGGCTCTGAAGCTTGCCCTTTTAACTGCCCTCCTATGCTGCCCTCTAACTGCCAGGCACTGGGCTAGGTGTTTTACATACACATTAGGGATAAGAGTTGTATTACGATGTATGGATTTGTGGTATCATTGTTTCACCTCAAACAGGTAGAAATGGATCTGGTTATATACTTTATCATTTACAAGGCATTTTCACACTCCTGATCTCATTTCGGGGAGCCCTAGTGGCTCGGCTGCTAACCAAAAGGTTGGCGGGTCAAATTCACCAGCTCTTCCTTGGAAACCGTAAGGGACAGTTCTATTCTCTCCTATAGATATGCTATGAGTCGGGATCGACTTGATGGCAATGGGAATCTCATTTCATCTTCCAAATTATCTGTAAGAAAGGTAGGGTAGGATTATTACAAAGCCTTACCTCTGCCATTTACTGCTGTGTGGCATTGGGCAAGTTTTTAAATGAAGAAGAAACAAGTTTATGAACTTCCATTCTTATCTTGGAGGGCCCCACAGGGTTCCAGAATGGAAAAAGTTGCTCTATTCTATAGCATCCAGATTCATAATATTTCCAAAGACTTTCCTTATTGCTCCTGTCTTACTTTGGGGGGACACCTTGGAACTAGTGCTCCCACTGGCAATTGTCCTGGAGTTTCTGGATTGTGAAGAATGGTGAGGCAAGAGATGGGGGGCACTATAAGGGGGGTTCTTATGTGGTGTAAGCACTGCATGGTAGATGACAGGGAATAATTGAATATGGTCTTAAGTATGGGTTTATTGACTATCGAATGTAGTTCTGCTTTCTCCAAGTCCAAAATTCAGGCTGTTTTTCTTCTTCATGCTTAATTACAAGTGTTTTTAATTAGACTGATTCCATCAATGGCCAATTAAGTTTCAATTTAGAGGTCGTATACGAGCACTGGCAGCCCCAGCACAGTTTAGGCTCTCCGCAAAGTGACCTCCGTCTGGGCTTCCATCTGCTTAATGTTGCTCTGCCCATTAAAGGAAGTTAATGCTTCCCTAATTGTTTGCCTTAGGAGAGCAGCCAAGTTCAACCCTTCCCTCTGCAGCCTGCGCTTTTCACAGCTGTGATTGGAGCTGCTGGGCAGGGGAGGGAGGAGAAAGCCATAAGGAGAGAGGAGCTTTGAGGTGCTACCAAGAGAGGAAGGGAGACCAGAGGGACAGTTTCTCAGGATTAGGATGGCTGTGGTTTGAGACCTGGTAGGGACTCAGATTATAAATATGTGTCAAGAGGGTGATGGGTTAGATTTCTCAGACCAGTGCTTGGGGGATGCTTACTTCTTCATAGGCAGTTTGCCTGGTATTAACCAGTGTCTCCAATGCACATTCTTATGTTGTTGTTGTTAGGTGCTGTTGAGTTGGTTCCAACCCATAGTGACCCTGTGTACAACAGAACGAAACACTGCCTGGTCCTGTGCCATCCTCACTTACTCGTTGCCAGTGGTGTATCTACTGAAAGCAGTGCCTTTGGCAATTAGTTTTAAATTGCTGAATTATCTCTCACAGCTGGTGATGGAAACTACAGAGGCCTCTCATTGCCTGCCCCCTACTCTCAGGTGGCACCCAGGGCATGTGCTCTGCTTGCCATACCCTAGATATGCCTCTGCTCTTTACTATGTTTGAGCCCATTGCTGCAGCCACTGTGTCAATCCGTCTTGCTGAGGGTCTTACTCTTTTTCACTGACTCGCTACTTTATCAAGCAGGATGTCCTTCTCCAGGGATTGGTCCCTCCTGATAATGTGTCCAGAGTAAATGAGTCTTGCCATCCTTGCTTCTAAGGAGCATTCTGGCTGTACTTCTTCCAAGACAGATTTGTTCGTTCTTCTGGCAGTTCATGTTATGTATATTCAATATTCTTCACCAATACCATGATTCAAACGCATCAGTTCTTCTTTGGTCTTCCTTAGTCATTGTCCAGCTTTCACATTCATATGAGTTAATTGAAAACACCATGCCTTGAGTCAGGAACACCTTAGTCCTTAAAATGACATCTTTGCTTTTTAACACTTTAAAGAGGTCTTTTGCAGGAGATGTGCCCAATTCAATGTGTTGTTTGATGTGTTGACTGCTGCTTCCATTGGTGTTGATTGTGGATCCAAGTAAAATGAAATCTTTGACAACGTCAATCTTTTCTCCATTTATCATGATGTTGCTTATTGGTCCAGTTGTGAGGATTTTTGTTTTCTTTATGTTGACATGTAATCTATACTGAAGGCTATAGTCTTTGATCTTCATCAGTTAAGTGCTTCAAGTCCTCTTCACTTTTAGCAAGCAAGGTTGTGTCATCTGCATATTGCAGGTTGTTAATGTCTGAAAGACAATGTCTGAAATATATCTATAGGGAGAAAAGACCTTCTTTCTTCCTCTGTCTCTCTCCTTCCCTCTCTTTTTGTCTCTCTCTGTTCCTTCTTCCTTTCCTCTCTCTCTTTAGACCACAGACATTGGGGAGTTGATTTAACCATAATCTCATTACCAGTATAAAGGACAAGCTCAGCTTTCTCTTTCTCTTCCTCTTCCCCTCCATCCTTTCCTCTCCTCTGCTCCTGTACCTCCTGTACAGATAATTTGAATACTCAAATAGCACTCTGTTTAAAATTTATCCTACATTGTAAATGCCTGATGCTAGATCTCTTGAGAATAGGTCTTGATGGGAGGAGGAAAAGAGATTGAGGGACTGCAGTGGGCAAATAGAAGGGGTGAAAAGGCACAGAGAACACAGCCTGGGGATCGTGGTAGACTTTCTTCTTCTCTTTGAAAGTTTTGCTTTAGTTCTGATTCTGGTTGTTGGCTCAGAATTACATTGTTTTTTAACTGGATAGTTGATTATCAATGGAAACAGGAGTATATTTAGGTAGTTAAGAAAATTTATAGACTTTAAGATTTCATTATCCTCTATTTATAGACCATACTGATTCCCTGTGCTATAAATAGGTAATTGTAGGACTAAATTAAATGTTGAGCCACAAAACTTTCTCATATTATAACTCTGCAAACACAAAAGCATCACTGTAATAAAATTTATAAATAACCTTATATGTTTCAGGTCACTAGAGAATAACACTGCCTCTGATAACTGTGCATTATTATTTTTGCTTCTTCCAAATAAAAATGGAATAGCGAAGTCCTCAGAAGTTGTATGTTTTGCTTATGACAGAACCAGAATTCTGTGGACTGAACGTGAACTTTGGAATGAGATACCTGCATTTAAATCCTAAATCTTCCATTTACTTCCTAGATGTGTAACCAGGTTAAGTTATTTAACTTGTCCCTGAGTCTCAGTTTTCTCATCTGTAAAATGGGGATTATAATATCTCATAGGGTTGTTGTGAAGGTCAAATAAGATAATACATAACATACACAATGATTGATATATTGAAAACCACTGGTAAATGGTATTTTTATCCTTTCACCTTCCTCTCTTTTTCCCTTTTGTTTACAAATAAAAACTCCAAGACTAGGCAATGTTGAATGACTTCCTTAATAGCTCAGAACAAGAATCCACTCCCCAGAAAGACCCAGAAACAGTCTCGGTTTAATGACCCTCATCCCTCCCATCCTGACACAGCTCCTTTGCATGGCTGTTCCATCACTGCTCTTAAATGTAGAGAAAACATGTCTTCTTGATGAACAGCCACTCCCTTAGTTAGACTCCCATTTTAAGATTTCCACTGGAGCCTGATTTAGAGATCAGCCTCTGGCTCTTCAAATTCTCTGGAACAAATTATGGTCAGGGATGAGACCCAATAAACATCTTCCTTTCCCCTTTCCTTCCTCTCCTCTACACTTTACCTCCTGATTGACTTTCTAGATCTCTTATTAGTCTGAATACAATGTTAAGTTTTCTACTCAGGAGACGATCAGGACTAGAGAATATACAACTTCTCTGAATCATACTAGCTCAAAGAATAATAGAGCTTTTGTCTGTCCTAGATGGGACTGTAGTCCCTCAGGGAAGCCTGACGACATATTCCTACTTTGAATGCTGAGTTCAAAGATAAAAATGGAATTTTGAGCTGAAAGTTTTTGTTTCCTCAGGATTGGAATAGTTGTGGACTTTAAGCGTTCTTCTTTAATTAGGCCTGGGATATTCATACTACGCAGGTGGCATTCCAAGACAATCACGTGGTATACAAAAGGCCAATAATAAGTCATTTTTTTCACCTTCCAAACTGGCTAAGATTAAAAGAAAAATAAAATATTCAGTTTGAGGTGAGTACTTTCAAACACAGTTGGCAGAAGTAGAAATCCATATTACGTATCAGAAGAGCTATTTAAAAACATTTTTAACATGTGCAAATCTTTAATTCAATTATTTTACTTTCATTGATCTGTTCCTCAATTGTTGGAATGATTATCATTATAGTACATCCATGTAATATTCTATAGTTCTTCTTTAAGCTTGTGGTTTCGAAGACTATATAATGATAGAGTTAAAATCTCATGGTTTATTCTTAAATAAAAAATTAGAAATCAAATCCGTGTACAATATATGATCCCAATTTTATAAAAATTTTAATTGTACCTAAACAAATAAAACAAAATACTAACAGGGGTTGTCTCTGACTACTGGCCTTACAGTCAAATATTTTGTTTCCTTCCTTACACTTGTTTGTATTTTCCAAATTTTCTACAATAAAAGACATATTTGCTGTTTAATAGGAAAGGTTATATAAAAAAGGGAAAAATACAAAGAATATCTAATAATTTTCTTTTTTATTTAACAAAAATCGAAAATATTTTAGGGAGCTTTCAAAAAAATTCCCTGTTTCCTACAGAAAATAAAATTGAAATTCCAGATGGTTCAAAGATTTAAACATAAAAAAATTACTCATACAATTCCAGAAGAAAACATCAATTTGTATATTTATAGTTTGGGAATGAGTAAGACTTTTTAAGCTAGACAGAAAATCCAAAAGTCCCATAGAAACTATTTCATAAGTCACATAGAAAATATTTCATAAATTTGACTACAAACAGATTAAAAAAAAAATAGATGAAAAGAAATGCCTCTAATAATGTCAAAAGTCAAACCACAAACTGGAAGATAATATTTGTAGCACACGTGACAACCATTATTGTTAATTTACAAAGGGCCCATACAAATATTAACAGAATAAAAAAGATGACTAACCTATTAGAAAAAAATAAATGGGACTTCTGCTTTGATTAATAGCATACTAGGTCCTTCAGACCAACTGTCCTACTGTGGTCAACTAGAAAATCTACCTGAAGGCAGTAGAAGGCTTACAAAGTATTGAATAACTGTGGGGCATGATCTTGGAGGAAATGGAATTCTAGAGGGAAGAGCCCATATTTGGGTTTGCTTTTTCCCTAGAGTCATCTGCCAATCTTTAAAGGGTAGCTGAGAGACTTTTTGATCAGAACATTTGACAGCCTCATAAAGCTAGAGAACAAAATTTGGAGTCCAGTAACACATGAAGTGGAGGGCAGAAAGAGATAGTAAAACTTTACATTTTGGGTTAGGTCCTTAAAGGGCTATATCCTCAAAGTAAGGATGAATCAGAAATAAAAGCTCTCACAAAATCTATAGCTAAGCTTCAAATTATCTCAGACTCTATAGTTAGATAAAGTTTATCACAGATAATTTTTTTAGTTGCCTGTTGGAGTAAATGCAAATCTTCTGTGGAGGAAAATAACATGATTCTAGGTCTCAAGTAATTTCCATATTTTTTCATGTTCAATGTATAACACATA
Source organism: Dugong dugon (assembly GCA_030035585.1). Lineage (NCBI taxonomy): Eukaryota > Metazoa > Chordata > Mammalia > Sirenia > Dugongidae > Dugong > Dugong dugon. Next base: position 180,232,065 of record CM057462.1, on the reverse strand, counting down.
TTCAAAAAAAAAAAAAAAACAAAAACGAAAAGTACATGAGAAGACAAAACAACTGGATTGAAAAACCAAGAGATATAATAAACATAGAAATAAATCCATTGGCGATACAGCTAATAAAATTAACCTGAAGGGCAAGACTAAGAATTTCAGAAGAAAATCAGAATAAAAAAGAACAAAAAGGAATTTCTAGAATCCCAAACTGCATTCAACAAAATTAGGAATCCAATGGATGGGTTTAATAGCAGATTAGAAATAGTCAAGCAAAAAATTGGAGGACTGAATGATATGACACGAAAAAAAATATATATCAAGACTAAAGTATTGAGAGATAAAGAGATGGAAAATACAGATGAGAGGATATGAGAAACAGAGTGTAAGTGAAAAGATCAAATGTATATGTAATTAAAATCCAAAGAGGTCCAAAGAGAGAAAATGGAGCAAAAGCCATATTTGAAGAGATAATAGCTAAGAATTTTCCAAAACTGAAAAAAATCAAGCCATAGATTCAAGAGTCTTTTGGGGAGACTTCTGGTTTGGTCTTCTGCTTTTGGTCCTACTTGTAGCAGAATAATGATCCTGTTAAGAACAACTAGAAAATATGGATTAAAAAATGTTTGAGATTATTAAAGAGCTACTATGGTAGCCAAGAATTGAAGAGCCAAGATCCTACAAAAAATGGAAGCTCACTGAGTGAGCCCAACTTCAGGCATTATACTATTTCTCTTGGGGCATTTGATGATTCTTGGCACAGGGGGAGAGACAGAAAAACTTGGAAAGGGTATCTGTTAAGAGGCAAAGAAGTCAGCAGAGGTTTCAGCAAGATCACAGAGTGGGAAGATAAACAATGGGGTTTGCACTGCCAGCCCATTCAGAATTTGAGGAGACAGTATCCTGGAGTAAGGTGAATGCACTTAAAAGAGCTCAACATTTTATATGCTATTTTTCCCCATGAGAAGTGTTTTAATTCTTAACTTGGACAGAGAAGCACAAGAGATGGGCATGGGGTATCTTCTAAGAGGCAAATAAGCCAGTAGAATTTAGATAATCTTACAGGTCTGGGGAGACAAAATTGGCAGGTCAGCACTCAACAATAAAAAGGATCCTAGGAAATACCTCACATTCTCCGCTAGAACCCCTAGAGGGCTACACCCTAGGAACAGATGTAGACTAGAGGTAGACTGAGCTTTACAAATCTCTTATCAGCTTAGTCTCTATTAATTTGATATTATCTATTCCCCTACTGCAATCTGGCTGCCTCGCTGGTTTAGAGCATCCAGAACATCTACCATCATTCAAACACCATGCTGATTAGCAGTCAAAAATTACTAGGTATACTAAGAAACATGACTAAAAGAAAGAAAAACAAAAAACAACACAAATAGAACATACTCACAAGTGACTCTGTCTTACCAAGGCCACCCTCAATGTACTTTCCACTTCTTGCTAAAAACCAAAGACAAAGTGAAAATCTTAAATCAGCAACACATTTAAATAAAAAGACTCGTTATCATTATAGGAGCAACAATAAAATTCGAAGAAAGCATACAAAAGCTCTGAAAGAAAATGGCTGTCATCCTCAAATTTCATACCCAGTAAAAATTTTCTTCAAAAGAAAAGATGAAATAGACTTATTTCCAGATAACAAAAACTGAAAGAATTTATCACCAGCAGATCCATGCTAAAACACTCAAAGGAGTTCTTTAAACAAAGAAAATGGTATCAGAGGGAAACTGGGACATGTGGAAAGCCATAGAGAGCAATAGAATAGTTAAAGAATGTATAAAGTTACAAATTAATAATGAAGGGTGATGGAAGAGTAATAAAAAAAAGAAGATAAAGAGAATATAACACGTGGTTCAAACAGAAAAAAGTAGTAAAACAGGAGTTATAAATCCAAATATCAGTAATTACTGATCAATATAATGAGACTATATACTGCAATAAAGATCCCTGGGTGTCACAAATAGTTTGCTTTTGAATATTAACCTAAATGTTGGTGGTTTGAACCCACCCAGCAGAGCTTCAGAAGAAAGGCCTGGCAATCTGCTTCTGTTAAGATTACAGCCAAGAAAACCCTATGGAGCAGTTCTACTCTGTAACACATGGGATTGCCATGAGTCAGAATTGACTCAACAGCAGTGGGTTTGGTTTTGGTTTATATATACCAATGAAAAACCAAAGAATGTCAGATTGAGTAAAATGCAAGCAAACAAACAAACCAAATAATGAAACAAAAACAAATCCCAAGAACAGGCTGCTTACAAGAAACACATCTTAAATATAAAGAACCATAAGGTTGAAAATAAAGTATAGAGAAATATATACCAGGCAAACAATAACAACAAAAAGATGATGTAGCTATACTAATATCATACAAGGTAGACTGTAAGGAAAAATAAAAGAAATTGTTAGAGGTAAAGAAGAACATCTGATAATGATAGAAAGGCCAATACACCAGGAAAATATAATAATTCAAAATCAGTAAATAGCTAATTACTTAGCTTTAAAATATATACATTAAAAATTGCAGAACTAAAATGACAAAGAAATGCCCATAGTGGGAGACTTTAAAACACTTCATTCAGTAGCAGATAAAACTAGCAGAGGAAGAAATTAGAAAGGATATAGAATATCTGAACAATACAATTAACAACATGACCTAATTAATTGTGTGTGTGTTAATTTCAGTCCAAAGGGACCATCTGAACATTGTGTAGCATGTCACAGTGGTTCCTTATGTTATAACATCTTGTTCATCAGACCAGATAAGCAAGAAGTAAGACACATGTTCTCCAAAGCAAGAATAAACCCTGCACAAATTCAGAAGTCTGCCCTGTTAGTGAAGTTTCTAGAGGTTCAGGAGTCTGGCATGGTGAGAATCCCCTCCAAGGAAAGAACAAATTATTGCATCTTACATTGTTGTTGTCAGGTGTCATCAAGTTGGTTCCAGCTCATATATACAACAGAACAAAATGCTACCCAGTCCTGCTCCATCCTCACAATCGTTGCTGTGTTTGAGCCCATTGTTGCAGCCACTATGTCAATCCATCTCATTGAGGGTCTTCCTCTTTTTTGCTGACCCTCTACTTAACCCAGCATAATATCCTTCTCCAGGGACTGGTCCCTTCTGACAACATGTCCAAAGTAAGTGAGACGAAGTCTCATTCTTGCTTCTAAGGAGCATCTTACATATTCCACCATTAAGAATGTGTCAGCTTTGAATGGGGCCCACGTAGGGAAGAACTGCAGCAAATCCAGGCTGCAAGTGCAAGCAGTCTTCCCATTTGGGACATATAATCTGGCAGACTGTATAGTACTTGAGGTATCTATGTTACGAAGATATGCTGTATGTGGAGTTTGTGCCAAGCCCCCAATAAGAGAGTCACAATAGAGGCCTCTGGGGTTCTGATGCATGGCCAAACCATCTGCAGTGAAGAACTAGACACCATTTTAAAAATAGCCCCTGGAAAAACTGACTCTGGTAGAGATAAAGTATCTGACCATGGGACATAAGTAACCTTGCACCCAGAGCTGTTCATAATGAGCTGGGTTCTGTCAGACCCACTAAATCATGAGGTTGGCTGAGCTCAGCAGCAATTAATTGTAGGATGGAAGGGGTGCATCTGCATTTGGGCATGAGCAGGGGCAGAGGGCATAAGTAAAGTACTTGTGCAAGTAGCCTAGACTCTCATGTCACCCACCACTGTTACATGCCATCTCTTCCTCAGCTCACATCTATGGCCACATTGCGGGAGGTCCTTACCTCCAGAAAATGGAGGAGGATAAAGGCTAAAGTGTTTCATGGATGGGATAGTTCAGTATGTGGGTATAAGGAGAAAATGGGCTGTAGCTGTATGATTGCTCCACTCACAGGTGGCCAGAAAGACAGTGGTGGGGAAAATTCCTCCCAATGGTCAGAGCTCCAAATGGGACAGCTGATTACCTACTTTGTATGAGAAGAAAAGTGACCACAGTAAGAATATGAATGGGGTTATGGGCAGTGGAGAATGGCTTGGCTAATTAGTCATTATTATGGGCTGAACTTTGTCCCCCCAAAAGATACGTGGAAGTCCTAACCCCTACACCTGTGAATGTGACCTTGTTTGGAAATGAGATCTTTGATGATGTTATCAGTTGAATTAACATGAGGTCATACTGAAGTAGGGTGAGTCCTAATCCAATGTGAACGGTGTTGTTATAAAAGAGAGGAGAAACAGAGACATAGAAGATGGACATAGAGATTGGGGTGATCTACAAGCCAAGGAACACCAAGGATCTATGGCCATCACCTACGAGAGATACATGGAACAGATTCTTCCTCAGTGCCCTCAGAAGGAATTAAAATGGTTGATACTTGATTTTGGTCTTCTAGCCTCCAGGACTGTGAAACAATAAGTTTCTTTTCTTATGAGTCACATAATTAGTGGTACTTTGTTATGACAGCCCTAGGAAACTACTGTAATCATACTTGCTCAAACAGCTTACCTGTGCCCTGTGGCCCTGACTGGAAGGAGAGAAGTAGAAGGAATGGGGATGAGGAAGTCTGAGGTAGAGGCATGTGAATGGTCATATGAATAGGCATGTATTCATTTCCTATTGCTGCTGTAACAAATTATCACCAAGTTAGCGGCTTAAAGCAACATATATTCTCTTACAGTTTTGGAGGTCAGAAGTCTGAAGTGGGTCTTATGGGGCTAAAATTAGGGTGTTGGGAGGTAAGTGTTCCTTCTGGAGGCTCTAGGGAAGGATCTGTTTCCTTTCCTTTTCCAGCTGCTAGAAGCCACTAATATTCCTTGGCTAATGCCTCCCTTCCTTCACCTTCTAAGTCAGCAATGGCTGATCAAGTCTTTCTCACATATCATCACTCTGACACTGACTCTTCTGCCTCTCTCTTCCACATAAGAAAGGTCAGTGGTTTGAACCCATCAGCCACCATGGGAGAAAAATGTGCAATCAGCTTCCATAAAGATTACAGCCTTGGAAATCCTATGGGGCAGTTACATTATGTCACATTGGGTCGCTATGAGTTAGAATCAACTCGACAGCAACAGATTTTTTTTTGTGATTACGTTGGGTCCACCCAGATAATCAAGGATAATCTCCTGTTTCAAGGTCAGATGATTAGTAACTTTAATTCCATTTGCAATCTTAATACTCCTTTTGCCATGTAACAAAAAAGATTCAGATTCCAGGGAGTAGAATGTAGATATCTCTGGAGGGGCCATTATTCTGCCCACCACAAGGCATAAAGTGCAAAGACCTCTGTATTGAATGAGCACCCACCACAGAAGAGGCACTAAACAACCAAGCAGACAGATGACTTGGTCAGCTGATAATAGCTAGCCAAATAGTTACCCAGTTCTGGCAAAATGGGCCCATGGTTTGAGTAGTTCTGGTTGCATAGATAGAGGCTATACATGGGCCCAACAGCCTGGGCTACCAATAACCAAGGCTGATCTATATACTTCTGCTGCCTAATGTCCAAAGTAGGAGCCACAGAGATCAAAGATGGGCCCCTGATATGGCACTAACCAGTTAGGACACTAATAAGCTGTTTGTTGGCAAATTGACTACAAGTGGTCTCCTTCCATCCTTCCACTGCCTCCATCTCAATGCTGCACTTTACTGCTTATACTATCTCCTGTCCTTTTCCCCAGCATCTGACCTGTTCCTCTACATCTTGTATTCTTGTCTACCATCTACCCTCAGAGATGTAGCGAGGTGTAGCAGAAAACATGTGAGGCTTGTTCAAGTCCTGGCTCTACCAATAATTTGTGTGATTATGTATAAGTTACTCAATAATAATAATAAAAATCTAAGGCCTACTATTAAGGCCTATTAGGGTTGCTATGAGTCAGAATTGACTGGATGGCAATGGATTTATTATGAACCAGCTACTGGGTACACATTATCTCTAATTCTCAAAATTCTTCATTTAAATGCTGGAAAATCAGAGATTCAGAGAAGTTAAAAAAAGTTCCCAAAGTTACACAGATAGAAGGTGGCAGATTTGAGATTCCAACTCATCTGCCTATTTCCCGAACCTACCCCATATTGTGTAATTAAAACCCTTGAGCCTCAGGATTGCCAGTTGTAAAATGTGCATAACCAATATACCCTAATAGAATTTGATGGAAGATTAAAGAAAATATGTTATGAAAGTGCTTTGTAATTTACAATGCACTCTGCCAATAATAATTGCTAACATTTATTGAGTGTGTATTATATGCTATCCATTGTGCTAAGCACAGTATTAACTCACCTAATCCTATGAGGTTGGACTATTATTATCCCTATTTTAATATTTAGTCAGAACAAGGCCAGCGGCTGACTGCGGAACAGACCATCAATTGCTCATATGCAAGTTGAAGCTGAAGAAAATTGTAACAAGTCCACGAGAGCCAAAGTACAACCTTGAATATATCCCACCTGAATTTAGAGACCATCTCGATAATAGATTTGGCCCACTGGACACTAATGACTGAAGACTAGACGAGTTGTAGAATGACATCAAGGACATCATACATGAAGAAAGCAAGGGGTCATTAAAAAGACACAAGAAAGAAAGAAAAGACCAAATGGATGTCAGAAGAAACTCTGAAATTTGCTCTTGAATGTTGAGTAGATAAAGCAAATGGAAGAAATGATGAAGTAAAAGAGCCGAAAAGAAGATTTCGAAGGGTGGCTTGAAAAGACAAAGTAAAGTATTATAATGACATATACAAAGACCTGGAGTTAGAAAACCGAAAGGGAAGAACACGCTCGGCATTTCTCAAGCTGAAAGAACTGAGGAAAACATTCAAGACTGAAGTTGCAATATTGAAGGATTCTACGGGGAAAATATTAAACGGTGCAGGAAGCCTCAAAAGAAGATGGAAGGAATACACAGAGCCACTGTACAAAAAAAAACTGATTGACATTCAACCATTTCAGGAGGTAACATACAATTGGGAACCGATGGTACTGAAGGAAGAGGTCTAAGCTGCACTGAAGGCATTGGAGAAAAAGAAGGTTCCAGGAATTGATGGAATACCAATTGAGACATTTCAACAAATGGACGCAGTGCTGGAATGCTCACTCGTGTATGCCAAGAAATTTAGAAGACAGCTACCTGGCCAACCAACTGGAAGAGATCCATATTTATGCCTTTTCCAAAGAAAGGTGATCCAACTGAATGCAGAAATTATCGAACAATATCATTAATATCACATGCAAGTAGCAAGTAAAATTTTGCTGAACATCATTCAAAAGCGACTGCAGCAGTACATTGACAGGGAACTGCCAAAATTCAAGCTGAATTCAGAAAAGGACGTGGAACCAGGGATATCATTGCTGATGTCAGATGGATTCTGGCTGAAAGCAAAGAATACCAGAAAGATGCTTACCTGTGTTTTGTTGACTATGCAAAGGCATTTGACTGTGTGGATCATAACAAAGTATGGATATTAATGTTGCAAAGAATGGAAATCCCAGAACCCTTAATTGTGCTCTTGAGGAAACTGTACATAGATCAAGAGGTAGTCATTTGAACATATCAAAGAGATACTTTGTGGTTTAAAGTCAGGAAAGGTATGCGTCATGGTTGTATCCTTTCACCATACTTATTCAATCTGTATGCTTAGAAAATAATCCGAGAAGCTGGACTACATGAAGAAGAATGGGCATCAGGATTGGAGGAAGACTCATTAACAAGCTGCATTATGCAGATGACACAGCCTTGCTTGCTGAAAGTGAAGAGCACTTACTGATGAAGATCAAAGACCACAGCCTTCAGTATGGATTATACCTTAACATAAAGAAAGCAACAATCCTCAACAACTGGACCAATAAGCAACATCATGATAAACAGAGAAAAGATTAAAGTTGTCAAGGATTTCATTTTACTGGGATCCACAGTCGACACCCATGGAAGCAGCAGTTGAGAAATCAAAAGACGCATTGCATTGGGCAAATCTGCTTCAAAAGACCTCTTTAAATTGTTAAAAGGCAAAGATGACACCATGAAGACTAAGGTGTGCCTGACCCAAGCCATGGTGTTTTCAATCACATAATATGTGTGTGAAAGCTGGACAATGAGTAAGGAAGACCCAAAAAGCACTGATGCCTTTGAGTTGTGGTGTTGGTGAAGAATATTGAATATACCATGGACTGCCAAAAGAATGAACAAATCTGTCTTGGAAGAAGTACAGTCAGAATGCTCCTTAGAAGCAAGGATGGCAAGACTACGTCTCATGTGCTTTGGAAATGTTATAAGGAGGGATCAGTCCCTGGAGAAGGACATCATGCTTGGTAAAGTACAGGGTCAGTGAAAAAGAGGAAGACCCTCAAGGAAATGGATTGATATAGTGGCTGCAACAATGGGCTGAAGCATAACAACGATCTTGAGGACGGCTAAAGAGCGGACAGTGTTTTTTTCTGTTGTATGTAGGAGTAGGTATGTATGAGTTGGAACTGACTCAATGGCACCTAACAACAACAGCAACAACATTTTAAAATTGAAGAAACTGAGGTATTAAAAGGTTGAGCAATGTTCTTGTGGCTTCACAGCTTCTAGGATGTGGAGCCAGGCTCTGTACCTAAGCAGATTGGTTCTTAAGCTGAGAGCCTGGGCTGCTGTCAATGTGAATTGTTACTGCTGTTCATTTAAGTTGTGGGCTTATCAGCAGAAAGATTTCAGGATAATCTCTTGTTGTTGTTGTTCTTTTGTCACCTGCAGTGTGAGCAGACTTTTAGCAGATGGTGGTGGTGACAGGAATGTCTCCCTTCTCTGTGCCTTCAGAAATGCAGGGGCTTCTGAGGCTTTCACTTTTTAATTTTTCAACACCAGGAGACCAGGTTAGTGGGTGGAAGCTGACGGAAGGCTGTGTACACACTGTATGCTCTAAGGGATAAATGTGATTGACGTGTTTTTAATCATTTCTGCTTTATTGCTGTTTGTTCTGGTCAACACCATCATCTAAATTAAGTTCACTCTTTATATAAATCCTCATTACGTAAAGTCAGAGAAAGCTTTTGAGATAGGTCTTCCTCCCTTTTACAGGGCCTAATGAAATGAGTTGGAATCGACTCGACAGCAATGGGTTTTGAATGAAATGAGAACTGGATGCAAGTCTGAAAATCATAGACCTGGGCAAGACATTTTCCTTCTCTCTACTTCAGGTTCTTCATTCTGTGTCCTTGTTAGGGTGTATACATGCCCCTTTCATTCATCTAGTCCATCCTGCTCCCTGCTGTTGTCCAACTTGTCACAATGCCCTGCACTCAGTTTTCTCTCCCTCTTCAGCCAGTCCTGTCCAACCAATTTTGATGAATCACTGTCCTTTTTTGGGACCTCCCATGCAGATGGTTGGATATGCCATCTTGTTAGTTGCCATCAGGATGATTTCAACTCATGATGACCTCATGTATGCAGAGTAGAATTGTGTTTTCAAAGCTGTTACCTTCCAGAAGTGGATTGTGAGGCTTGTCTTCCTAGGTGCATCTGGGTGGGTTTGAACTGCCCAACTTTCAGCTACTTGTCTAGCGCTTAACCCAAAGGATACACCTTAGTTTATGGCAAACTGTCATTACTGAGCTCTCACATGCTTTGTTTATTTATTTCCTTGAAGTTAATTTTCCTTGTCCTCTGCCCTCCCTCCAAAACAGTCACTCTGATGTTTTTGTTGTATTTTTGAATTCTTATATATTTACCTATATTTAATTTACAAAACATGTTTTGCTTGAGACCCATAAAACACTTTTTAGAGGTTATTCTTTGGCTCATGAACCTAAAATGACTTTTTATTCTCTACCAAATTCAGAAGTTCTAGACTTTAGTGGCCACTTCATTTTATAAATGAGAGTAAAGTGACTTGCTCAGTGTCACATAGCCTTAGAGGGCAGAGCAGGAGTTGGAACCCAATTTTCTGTCACTTCCCACCAGGGCTCTTTCTATCCCTACATATTTCATAATCCTATATCTTTGGAGTTTTCAGTTCAAAGAACTTCTTGTACTTTGAGGGCTTCTCAAAGCACAAGAAATCTGTGTAAGGGAAGGTATAGGTCCTGAGTAAGTGGGAAGGGAAGGATAAGGGGGGAAGAAATGGACATAACAGAATATTCCCAGAGAGGCTATATCAATTCCCAATTCAAATTCCTTCAGTTTAACAAATATTTTAAAAATAAAAATTCCTTAGGCCAGGAGACAGTAACACGGTAAGACATATCCCTGTCCTCAAGGAGTTCACTATATGGGGAGAGATGAATTTGTAAAAGAAGAGCCCAATAGTTTATCAGGGGCTATAATGGAGAGAGATCAGAAGCACAGAGAAGTTAGGCCTCCTGAAGGTCAGGGCTGTCTTCACAGAGAAGATGAGTAGGGAGTGAGTAGGTAGTCAAGTCGAAAAAGGGCATCTTAGGCAGGACAAAGGCATGGAACTATGAAACTGCTTGATGTGTTTGGAAAACTCTAAGTATTTCTTTGTGGCTGATAGTAACAAGAGGGTAGTTAGCTTGGGCCCATCATCTCAGCAAGCAGGTCCTGATACCCTGTAATCCAGTTCTGTCTGAGGTTGTAAATTGTGTTGAGTCTCAACATAGAAGATAGAAGAAATATTCTAGGGGGATACTCAGGCTTCTCACATTTGGACCAAATTAAACTTGCACCTTACTAATGATGACTGTGTTGGTAATAAATCCAGTGATCTCTGGCTGAGTCCCTAATAATGTCATTGTTGAACTAGCTCCCTCAGGCTCATGTAACTTCCCATAGGACTAGGTAAGGGTGTGGCCCAGATCTTTATCTTTGTTTGGCACAACTCCCTCACTGTTAATTCACATGGTCCTAGGCAAGCCATAGCCTAGAACCTCTTTGATTTCCATCAGCACCACAACTCCCAGTATTCACAGTTTGAGGTGAACAGCCCCCCACTCCAGCCTAAATGGATGCCAGTACTTTGTTGGCCAGTGCCTTTTGAGCAACTTAAGATAGACTCTGCTGCTCAGGGGTGAGAGTGTCTCTGCACCCTTGACTGACTCCTGGTCATTGGTCTGCTCCCTTATTGGGATGCTGCTTTCCTACTCCAACAAGACACCCACACACCCTCCATTTCACCTGACAGGAATCAGTACTCTCTGTCTTTCTCTTATTTGAGGTGTGCCTTTTCCCTCTCTTCAAACACAGTCCAATAGCCCTGTGGGACCCTGGTCATATTGTCTTTTCGTCTTGATGTCATACTCAACATTTCATCACACCCCTCAAGACAGATCCAGCCCACAATCTGTTACCAAAGAATGGATCTTTTACTGTGGATTAGTGGAGATACGTGGTGATATTTACAGTGTACACCATCCAACAAGATTTCTTAAACATTCTCCTTAGATATTAATTTTGGCTTCAAATTCATTTCTGGATGGCAGCCATATCCTGCCAACTTTTTCTCCCTCCACAGCCTCCACCTTATTCAGCTCAGAACTTGTGCTTGCAGATACACAGAGAAAAGCCAAAGCCAGGCCAATGAGCCCATCACACTTCCTAGGAACATCTCTTAGAGAGCTAACCCCTCTACTCCATCAACTTACCAAAATATCCATACCCAAAGCACTTTCTTCTTAGGAGTGGGTGGATAATCTGCTACTAAGATAATAAGATTTTGTTTTTTAATCTTACATGTACCCTGGTACTTAATTTGTAATTTTATGATCCTGTCAGAATCTCCACCCTATATTTACAGCTTTTAAGGACAATAATCGGTTCAGCAAATATTTATTAAAAGCCTATTGTGTGTCAAACTCTTAACTAGGTTTGGGGATTTAGTGGTGTTATATAAAGTCCTTATCATCATGGAGTTTACTTTCAAGTATGAGAGATAAATAATAAATAAGTAACAAGTAATTAAATAATATAGGGATTGTGATAAACTCTACTTAGGAAGTAAATACCTGTGTTATCTCACATAATCTTTACACAATTCTGTAAGATAGATACTGTTATGTCATCCCATCTTTGTAACAGCCCTGTGAAGTAGGAGCAGCAGATATTTTTATCTGTATATTAAAATCTCATACTACCACCTTTCTGTGTGTTTGTCATACTAAGGTGGCTTGTATGTTACTATGATGCTGGTAGCTATGCCACCAATATTTCACATACCAGCATGGCCACCCATGATAGACAGGTTTCAGTGGAACTTCCAGACTAAGACAGACTAGGAAGAAAGGTCTGTCAACCTACCATATTTTTATGCAAATAACATGCACATTATACGTTTTTTGCCAACCATGCAACAACCTTGCATGTTATTTTCCTAAGCACGCTATGCATGTTGCATGTGTGGGCACGTTATTTGCAAAAAATACTATACTTCTGAAAATTAACCATTGAAAACTCTATGGATCACAACAAAATATTGCCCAATATAATGCTGAAAGATGAGTTCCTTAAGTTGAAAGGCACTCAAAATGCACATTGGTCACAATGATGAACTCGAGCACATTGATGATTGTGAAGATGGTACAGGTCTGGGAAATATTTTATTCTGTTGTACATGGGGTCATCATGAGTCCGAGCTGACTCAACGCAACGAACAACAACAACAAAATCTCATAAACATTTTATAAACCATGAATCTCATAAACCAAGTCAAAGCCACAGAGCTGGTAAGTAGTGGGGCCACAATTTGCCTTCTGGTCTCTGTGGTTCTAAATAGCACAGTGTTAGCTATTTTCTATGTTGAAGAGTTGATTAGAGACCCACCATAAAGACAGAATACTGACTGGAGAGGCTAGGCAGAGGCTTTTATGGCATTGGTATCTATGTTGTGTAGCACCTTGCACATGCTTCTTGATATTACCCCTCTTAATGTATGCGTGTATTTCTCTCACATGACTGTAAATTTCTTGAGGAGCAGAGATCATGCATATTCATTTTGTGTGTATCTGTCTACTTGTAGTTTAGTGAGAAATGAATTGAACTGAACAGCTGTATCAGCACTATCCAATAGAAACACAATGCAAGTCAAGCAACTAATTTGAAATTTCCTGGCAGCTGCATTACAAAGAAACAAGAAGCAGCTGTTGAAATTAATTTTAATAATATGTTGTCATTTCAACATGCAATCAATATTTTCATTTCAACATGTAATCAATAAAAATTATTGAGATGTTTTATATTCCTCTTTTCATACTAACTAGTTGTTGTCAGTTTGACTCCAATCCTGGCCAGTGTGTGGATACATGTGAGCAAATACTAAATCTAAGCCCTGGCATTACCCTATCCCCAGACTTCTAAAAGAGGGCGCAATGCTATGCAGAGGTACTGTAGCCATATGTTACATATGGTGAGTCTCCATGGAATAGCATTATTATTCAAAGTAATTTAAAATACTATTGTAACATGAAACAAACACAGAAATATTATGAGGCACAATGTAATATTTACATAAATTTTTATAATAAAACATAAGACTAGAAAGAAATATTTTGGTGGTGGTGAGCATTTTGAACTACATGCCAGAGATATTGTGTATTTATGCTTTATTTTTATAGGAATATCTTAGTGGGTAATGATGGGCAAGAGAACGTTAGAGAGGCAAGGCCAAGATGGCAGAGTAGTCAGATGCTTCTTGTAGTCTCTCTTATAACAAAGACCCCCAAAAAACAAGTGAATCAATTATATATGACAATCTAGGAGCCCTGAACATCAAAGACAAAGTTGAGGAGTCAGACTAAGCAGCAGGGGAAAGAAGAGAGAGTTCAGAAGCAGCAAGGATTTGCCAGACCTGACCTAGCCAGCACCCTGCAGGCTGGATCGGCTGGCGTGCATGGGCTGAGGCAAGCGGTAGTGCTCAGGATGCGTTTTCCACACCAGGAGAAACCAAGCAGCAGAGAGTCAGTTCAAGCCTCCGGAAGCAGGGAGAAGCGGTACTGATTCTTCAAAAGTTAAGTGTCTAACCTACCATGAGGGATCTAAAAAACCCTTCCCCCACTCTGGGAAGTAGCTTTTTCTCGAGACATTCTCTAAGCTTTGGAGAGGGAATAAATTAACAAATAGGAAAAAATAATCTACCAGCTCCCCTAAATTGGGAACTCAGAGCAGGCACAGCCCCTTTGCCTAGGCACAGACATAAGGGGTCCACGGACTTCGAATGCCTTTCACCCCTGCCTAAACCTTTGTGGGCCCATTTCAACAGCGTAGGCTCTCATTAGCATAGTACAACAGGGTACATACCTGAAGCCTATTTTCAACTGCAACATCTAAGGAGGAGTGGCAGATTCGTGACATTTAACACCAGCCTACCCATTAAGCAGGGTCCTCACCTACCCACATGAGGGGACTGAGGACTGGTGGCTCCATCCACTCCACCTAGCCATCCAAGACAGGCGTCCAAGAATAAGTGGTGCCTCCCAGTCCTTACAGCCAACAACATTGGGTGTCAAAGTCCAGCTGCAAAACCCACCCACATATGCACTCTAGGGAACAGGGACACGCCTTCCACCTAGGCACTCAGGGACAGCCATCAGCCCCCTACCTTGCTCAGCACATAACCCTCTACTGCAGCCAGATACCTGTGCCTGCCCTAATTACCCCTATGTAGCCTGGCCCATCTAAGACTGTATGTGAGAGCCTGCACCACACATTCGGTGACCAATGACCTGTACAGCTGACCTAAATCCACACAAGAAAAGTAAATGGACTCCTGGGCTCACATGCCTAGTAACAGCTCTAACCACCTGGTGACAGAACGTTAGAGCTTCAAAGATGCTGTCTTAGTCATCTAGTGCTGTTGTAACAGAAATACCACAAGTGGATGGTTTTAACAAAGAGAAATTTATTCTTTCACTGTCTGCTAGGCTACAAGTACAAATTCAGGGCATCAGCTCCAGGGGAAGGCTTTCTCTCTCTCGACTCTGGAGGAAAGTCCTTGTGATGCATCAGTCTTCCCTTGTTCTGGGAGCATCTTGGTGCAGGAACTTCAGGTCCAAAGGATGCGCTCTGCTCCCAGCACTGCTTTCTTGGTGGCGTGAGGTTCCCATGTGTCTCTGTTTGCTTCTCTCTTTTATGTCTCAAAAGAAATTGGCTGAAGACACTATCCAATCTTGTAGAACTCATCAGTATAACCTCTTCATAGTGATAGAGTTTACAACATATAAAGACATCACATCAGATTACAAAATGGTACACAATCATACAATACTGGGAATCATGACCCACACATTTTTGGGGGGACATAATTCAGCCCATGACAGATGCCAATAATCAAAGTACCTCACACCAATAGCCAAGCAAACAACAATCAAAAAAGAGCAAGAGTAGCAATATTAATCTCTGACAAAATAGACTTTAAAGCAAAATCTACCACAAAGGATAAGTAAGGACACTATATAATGATTAAAGGGTCAATACACCAGGAAGACATAACCATAATAAATATTTACATACCCAATGGCAGGGCTCCAAAACATGTAAAACAAACTCTAACAGCATTGAAAAGAGAAATAGACAGCTCCACAATAATAGCAGGAGACTTCAACACACCACTTTTGGTGAAGGACAGAACATCCAGAAAGAAGCTCAGTAAAGACACAGAAGATCTAAATGCCACAATCAACCAACTTGATCTCATAGACATAAACAGAATACTCCACCAGTATACTTTCTTTTCCAATGCACATGGAACATTCTCCAGAATAGATCACATGTTAGGCCACAAAGCAAGCCTTAACAGAATCCGAAACAGCAAATTATTACAAAGCATTTTTTCTGACCATAAACCCATAAAAGTAGAAATCCATAACAGAGAAAGCAAGGGGGAGAAAAAAAAACCAAATATATGAAAACTGAACAACACCTTGCTCAAAAACTATTGGGTTATGGAAGAAATCAAGGACAGACTAAAGAAATTCACAGAATCAAATGAGAATCAAAACACGTCATACCAGAACCTCTGGGACAGAGCAAAAGCAGTGCTCAGAGGTCAATTTGTAGCAATAAATGCACACATCCAAAAAGAAGAAAGAGCCAAAATCAAAACATTAACCCTACAACTCAAACAGATAGAGAGCAGCAAAAGAAGCCATCAGGGACCAGAAGAAAGGAAATAATAAAAATTAGAGCAAAAATAAATGAAATAGAGAATAGAAAAACAACTGAAAGAGTTAAGATGAAAAGCTGGTTCTTTGAAAAGACCAAGAAAATTGATAAACCACTGGCCAAACTGACAAATGAAAAATATGAGAGGAAGCAAGTAACCTGAGTAAGAAACAAGATGGGCAGTATCACAACAGAGCCAACTGAAATTAGAAGAAACATAACAGAATACTATGAAAAATTGTACTCCAACAAATTTGAAAACCTAAAGGAAATGGAAAAATTTCTAGAAATACACTACCTCCCTAAACTAACACAAACAGAGGTAGAACAATAAATAATCCTGTAACAAAAGAAGAGACTGAAGAGGTAATTGAAAAACTCCCAACAAAATAAAGCCCTGGCCCTGACAGCTTCACTGGAGAATTCTACCAAACTTTCAGAGAAGAGTTAACACCACTACTACTAAAGGTATTTCAGAGCATAGAAAAGGATGGAATACTCCCAAACTCATTCTATGAGGACAGTATAAGCTGGATACCAAAACCAGGAAAAGATATCAAGAAAAAAGAAAATTACAGACCAATATCCCTCATAAACATAGATGCAAAAATCCTCAACAAAATTCTAGCTAATAGAATTCAACAACATATCAAAAAATAATTCACCATGACCAAGTGAGAATCATACCAGGTATGCAAGGATGGTTCAAGATTAGAAAAACAGTCAATGTAATCCATCGTATAAATAAAACAAAAGACAAGAACCAAATGATATTATCAATTGATGCAGAAAAGTCATTTGACAAAGTCCAACACCCATTCATGATAAAAACTCTTAGCAAAATAAGAATAGAAGGGAAATTCCTCAACATGATAAAAGGCATTTACACGAAGCCAACAGCCAACATCATCCTAAACAGAGAGAGTCTGAAAGCATTCCCCTTGAGAATGTGCACCAGACAAGGATGCCGTTTATGACCACTCTTATTCAATATTTTTCTGGAAGTCCTAGCTAGAGTAATTAGACAAGAAAAAGAAATAAAGGCAACCAAATTGGTAGGGAAGAAGTAAAAGTATCTCTATTTGCAGATGATATGATCTTATACACAGAAACTCCCAAAGAATCCATAAGAAAACTAATGGAACTAATAGAAGATTTCAGCAAAGTATCAGGATATAAGATAAACATACAAAAATCAGTTGAATTCCTCTATACCAACAAAGAGAACTTCCAAGAGGAAATCACCAAATCAATACCATTTACAATAGCCCCCAAGGAGATAAAATACTTAAGAATAAATCTAACCAGAGACATAAAAGACCTATACAAATAAAACTACAAGACACTACTGCAAGAAAACAAAGAGACCTACATAAGCAGAAAAACATACCTTGCTCATGGATAGGCATACTCAACATTGTGAAAATGTCAATTCTACCCAAAGTAATCTACAGATACAATGCAATGTCGGTCCAAATTCCAATGACATTTTGTAATGAGATGGAGAAACAAATCACCAACTTCCTATGGAAAAGGAATAGGCCCTGGATAAGTAAAGCATTATTGAAGAAAAACAAAGTGGGAGGCCTCACTCTACCTGATTTTAGAACCTATTATACTGCCACGGTAGTCAAAACAGCCCTGTACTGATATAACAACAGCTACATAGACCAATAGAACAGAATTGAGAATGCAGATGTAAATTCATCCACCTATGAGCAGCTGATATTTGACAAAGGCCTAAAGTCCATTAAATGGGGGAAAAGACAGTCTCTAACAAATGGTGCAGGCATAACTGGATAGCCATCTGCAAAAAAATAAAACAAGACCCATACCTCACACCATGCACAAAAACTAACTCAAAATGTATCAAAGACCTAAACATAAAATTTAAAATGATAAAGATCATGGGGAAAAAAATAGCAACAATGCTAGGATCCCTAATGCATGGCATAAAGAGAATATAAAACATAACTAACAAGGCACAAACACCAGAAGAGAAACTAGATAACTGGGAGCTCCTAAAAATCAAACACTTATGCTCATCAAAAGACTTCACCAAAAGAGTAAAAATCCAGCCTACAGACTGGGAAAAAAATTTTGGCTACGACATATCTGATCAGGATCTAATCTCTAAAATCTATAAGATACTGCAAAACCTCAACAAGAAAAAGACAAATAATCCAATTATAAAATGGGCAAAGGATATGAACAGGCACTTCACCAAAGAAGACATTCAGGTGGCTAACATGAGGAAATGCTCACAATCATTAGCCGTTAGAGAAATGCAAATCAAAACTACAATGCGATACCATCTCACCCCAACCAGGCTAGCATTAATCCAAAAAACACAAAATAGTAAATGTCGGAGAGGTTTTGGAGAGACTGGAATACTTATACACTGTTGGTGGGAATGTAAAATGGTACAACCACTTTGGAAATAGATTTGGTGCTTCCTTAAAAAGCTAGAAATAGAAGTACCATACAATCCAGCTATCCCACTCCTTGGAATATATCCTAGAGAAATAAGAGCCATCACAAGAGTAGATACATGCACACCCATGTTCACTGCAGCACTGTTCACAATAGCAAAAAGATAGAATCAACCTAGGTGCCCATCAACAGATGAATGGATAAACAGATTATGGTATATACACACATCGAATACTATGCTATGATAAAGAACAATGATGAATCCACAAAACATCTCACAACATGGGTGAATCAGGAAGACATTACGCTGAGTGAAATCAGTCACAAAAGGACAAATATTATATGAGACCACTATTATAATGACTCAAGAAAAGATTTAAACAGAAGAAAATATTCTTTGATGGTTATGAGGGTGGGCAGGGAGGGAGACGGGAACTCACTAACTAGATAGTAGACAAGAATTATCTTAGGTGAAGGGAAGGACAATACACAATACAGGGGAAGTCAACACAACTGGACTAAACCAAAAGCTAAGAAGTTTCCTGAACACAACTAAACACTTCGAGGGACACAGTAGCAAAGGCAGGAGTCTGGGGACCATGGTTTAGGGGGACATCTACATCAATTGCCATAACCAAGTTTATTAAGAAAATGTTCTGCATCCCACTTTGGTGAGTGGCGTTTGGGATCTTAAAAGCTTGCAAGTGGCCATCTAAGATGCATCAATTGGTCCCAACCCATCTGGAGCAAAGGAGAATGAAGGACACCAAAGACACAAGGAAAGTATTAGCCCAAGAGACAAAAGGGCCACATAAACCAGAGACTCCATCAGCCTGAGACCAGAAGAACTAGATGGTGCCCAGCTACCACCAATCACTGCCCTGACAGGGAACACAACAGAGAGTCCCTGACGGAGTAGGAAAAAATTGGGGTGCAGAACTCAAGTTCTAGTAAAAATCCCAGACGTAATTGTTTGACTGAGACTGGAGGGACCTCAGAATATATGGCCCCCAGACTCTCTGTTAGCCCAAAACTAAAACCATTCCAAAGGCCAACTCTTCAGACTGGACTATGGGACATAAAATGATATTTGGGAGGAGTGTGCTTCTTAACTCAAGAGATACAACTCAAGAGACTAAATGGGCAGCTCCTGTCCAGAGGCCAGATGAGAAGGCAGAGAGGGTCAGGAGCTGGTTGAATGGACACAGGAAACCCGGAGTGGAAAGGAGGATTGTGCTGTCACATTGTAGGGATTGTGACTAGGGTCACATAACAACATGTATATAAATTTTTGTATGAGAAATTAACTTGAGTTGTAAACTGTAAGCACAATTAAAAAAAAAAGAACATTATTCATTCTTGGTTATTTTTCCAATTATGAAAACTCTTTTAGACTCTGTCATTGTGAACCCCTCTTAGCCACTCTGTGAACAAGAGCTGTGTGGATGTCAGATGTGGAAAAAAAGGGTGTTTTATGACTGGTCTACTTCAATCTAATGCCATGGTTCTAAGATAAGAGCCTTCAAGTGCTTCAGGTGTATTTATGATCAATAGGCTAGGGGTGTATATTTATTCAATTCCATGTGAGCTGTATTCCTTGTTTCTCTTTCACACAAAGTAAAATCACCTAAGAGCTCCTAGAAGAACCAGGAATCATGACAATATTTAATATATTCAAGGTCATCAGAGAGAAAGAACAACTAAGGCTATTCAAACTGCCCAGTGCTTAGCCCACAATTGTAATTGCTATAGAGAGACTACTTGCTCCTAAGGAGCCAGTGATCAGAGGACATGGGTTTCAAGGCAACATTTTGGCAGCAAGGGTCTATTTTCCTATCAACTTTGTGGAGAAATAGTTCCGTGTGTTCATACTGAGAGTTTTGAAATCTTTGCCAGTAAATATTGAATTGAATTCAACAAACTATTTTTTGAAATGTTTGTTCAATTAGATGTTGATGCAACCTTGGAGATGGCTGGTATCCCTGCCAACCTGACCAGGTGAGCAATAATAATGACTCACATTTTCTAGACAGTTCAAGAATGACAAAGGTCTTGTTCACATATTATTATATTTGGTCTCCACAACAACCCTATGTGGTAGAGATTGATATGTATGTCCCCTAATATCCATTCCATTTTTCCTCTAAAATAATATAACTGGTGGGTTTTTTTTTTGGAGCCCTGGTGGTGCAGTGGTTAAGTGTTTGGCTGCTAACCAAAAGATCAGCAGTTCAAATCCACCAGCCGCTCCTAGGAAAACTTACAGAGTTCTACTCTGTCCTATAGGTTCACTTGGAGTCAGAATCTAGTCGATGGCAATGGGTTTTTTTTTTTTTTTTTTGGTTTGGTAATTTTTAGATGGGCACATTCCTCATAGAAGACTCCTCCCAGCCTCACATGGCCATAGGTGTGGGCATGTGACTGAAAATAATGTGTATAGCTTTTGAAAATTCTCTTATGATTTATTCTTTGACCCATTGGTTATTTTGGAGTGTGTTTGTTTAATTTCTACACAAGTGTGAATTTCCCAAATTTCCTTGTGTTATTGATTTATAATTTCATTCTACTGCTGTCAGAGAACATACTTTGTATGAATTCAGTCTCTTCAAATGTATTAAGACTTGTTTTATGGCCTAAAAGATGGTCTAGCCTGTATAATGTTCTATGTGTGCTTGAGAAGAATGTGCATTCTGCTGTTGCTGGGTGAAGTACTCTATATAAGTATGTTAGATCTAGTTGATTTATAGTGTTTTTCACTTTTTCTATTTCCTTGGTAATCTTCTGTGTAGTTGTTCTATCATTAATGAAAATTGTTGTTGTTGTTAGGTGCCATCCAACTGGTTCTGATGCATAGTGACCCTATGTACAACAGAACAAAACACTGCCTGGTCCTGCACCAGCCTCACAATCGTGATGCTTAAGCCCATTGTTGCAGCCACTGTGTCAATGCATCTCTTTGAAGGTCTTCCTCTTTTTCGCTGACCCTCTACTTTACCAAGCATGATATCCTTTTCCAGGGACTAATCCCCCCTTATAATATGTCCAAAGTATGTGAAACGTAGTCTCGCCATCCTTGCTTCTAAGGAGCATTCTGATTGTACTTCTTCCAAGACAGATTTGTTAATTCTTTTGGTAGTCTGTGGTATATTCAATATTCTTCTCCAACATTACAATTCAAAGATGTCAATTCTTCTTCCGGTCTTCCTTATTCATCGCCCAGCTTCCACATGCCTATGAGGTGATTGAAAACACCATGGCTTGGGTCAGCACACCTTAGTCTTCAAGGTGACATCAGTCCTTTCTAACACTTTAAAGAGGTCTTTTGCAGTTGATTTGCCCAATGCAACGCGTCGTTTAATAAGAGTTCTTGACTACTGCTTCCATGAGTGTTGATTGTGGATCCAAGTAAAATAAAATCCTTGATAACGTCAATCTTTCCTCCATTTATCGTGATGTTGCTTACTGGTCCAGTTGTGAGGATTTTTGTTTTCTTTATGTTGAGGTGTAATCCATACTGAAGGTTGTGGTCTTTGATCTTCAACAGTAAGTGCTTCAAGTCCTCTTCACTTTCAGCAAGCAAGGTTGTGTCATCTGCATAATGCAGCTTGTTAATGAGTCTTCCTTCAATTCTGATGCCCTGTTCTTCTTTATATAGTCCAGCTTCTCAGATTATTCGCTCAGCATACAGATTTAATAGGTATGGTGAAAGGATACAACTGTGATGCACACCTTTCCTGACTTTAAACCATGCAGTATCCCCTTGTTCTGTTCTAACGACTGCCTCTTGATGTATGTACAGGTTCCTTATGAGCACAATCAAGTGTTCTGGAATTCCCATTCTTTGCAATGTTATCCATAATTTGTTATGATCCACACAGTCGAATGCCTTTGCATAATCAACAAAACACAGGTAGACATCTTTCTAGTATTCTCTAATTTCAGCCAGGATCCATCTGACATCAGCAATATCCCTGTTTCCATCCACATCCTCTTCTGAATCTGGCTTGAATTTCTGGCAGTTCCCTGTTAATGTACTGTTGCAGCTGCTTTTGAATGATCTTCAGCAAAATTTTACTTGCTACTTGCAGGTGATATTAACGATATTGGTCGATAATTTCCACATTCGGTTGGATCACCTTTCTTGGGAATAGGCATACATATGGATCTCTTCCAGTCAATTAGCCTGGTAGCCCTCTTCCAAATTTCTTGGCATAGGTGAGTGAGCACTTCCAGCACTGCATTAATTAATGAAAGCAGGGTATTGAAATTATCAAGTCTTATGGTTAAATTGTCTATTTCTCCCTTCAATTCTGACAGTGTTTGCTTCATGTATTTTGGGGCTCTGTTTTTGGGTGCATATATGTTTATAATTATATCTTCTTGATGAAGTGACCCTTCTTATCATTATCAAATGTCCTTCTCTGTCTCTAGTAACAAGTTTTCTCTTAAATTCTATTTTCTCTGGTATTAGTTTAGCCATTCTAGCTCTTTTTGGTTTTCTATTTGCATGGTATATCTTTTTCAGCCTTTGACTTCCAACCTATTTGTATCTTTGAATCTGAAGTCTGTCTATTGTTAACAGCATATAGTTGAATCATTTTTAAATCTGTTTTACCATTTAATTTGAGCATTTACTTCATTTACATTTAATATACTTAATGATAAGGTGGGTTTTATGTTTACCATCACGTATTTGTTTTCTGTATGTCATATCTTTTTTATTCCTCTATGTCCCTGAGTACCACAAATGGTTAAGGGCTTGACTGCTAACTTAAAGGTTTGAGGTTCAAGTCCACCAAGAGGTGCCCCAGAAGAAAGCTCTGGCAATCTACTTCCAAAATAATCAGTCCCTGAAAACCCTATGGAGCACAGTTCTACTCTGACACACATGAAGTCACCATGAGGTGGAGTTGACACAATGGCAACTGGAACCATTCCTTGATTTCTGCCTTCTTTAGCATTAAATAGATATTTTCTAGTGTACCGTTTTAATCTCCTTGTCATTTCTTTTATATGTATGTATATACATATATATAGTTTTTAAGTTATTCTCTTAGTGGTTGCACCATGGATTACAATTAATATCTTAATTTATCACAATCCAGTTCCAATTAATACCAATTTGATTATAATGTGTCAGTGTGGATTTCTTGGTGATTATTTGACTTTGAGTTTGTTGAACTTATTAGATGTATAGATTACTGTTTTTCAACAAATTTGGGAAATTTTTGACCATTATTTCTTCAAACATTTTTTATAGCCCTTTCTCTCTCTCCTCTCCTTCTGAAACTTACATTATACTTAAGTTGGTATATTTAATGATGTCCCACAGATATCTGAGGTTCTATTTATTTATTTTTGTTCTTTTTACTTTCTGTTCCTCAGACTGGATTATCCAACACCTCACACTGTATAATCTCAATTGTTCTGTCTTCAAGTTCTCTGATTCTTTCTTCTGCCTATTCAAATCTCTTGTGAATCCATCTAGTGATTTTTTGTTTCATTTATTGGACTTCCCAACTCCAGAATTTTTCTTTGTTTCTTTTAAAATAATTTTTATCTCTTTATTGACATTCTTCATCTGATGAAACATTGTCCTCATACTTTCCTTTAGTTCTTTAGAAGTGGTTTTCTTATTCTTTAAAAATATTTAAAAGAATTGATTTAAAGTCTTTGTCTTATATATCCAATGTCTGGGCTTCCTCAGGGACAGTTTCTATTGATTTGCTTTTTTCCCGTTTATGGGTCATACTTTCTTTGTTCTTTGCATGTCTCTATTTTTGGTTAAAACTACACATTTAAATAATATAATGTGGGAACTCCAGAAATCAGATCCCCCTCACCCCCCAGATTTTTGTTGTTGCTATTTGTTGTTAGTAGTAGCTGTTTGTTTAGTGACTTTCCAGAACTACTTCTGTAAAGCCTCTATTTGTCAGGTATGGCCACTATAACCATAAACATGTAGAATCAATATGTCTCCAGTCTTTGACAAAGGGCTCTGTTTTTGTGTTTGGCATACCTTCAGTGCTCAGCCAGGCAGTTGACAACTCTGCCTTAGTCTGCTTTCAAAGACCCAAGGTGAGAATTTAGGACTTTTTCAGGTCTTTTCTGACTATTTCCATATCCCCAGTCATGCACACAGCCCTACACATGCATGTGGCCTTCTAGATTCACAAGTATATGTCAGAGTTTTTCAAAATCCCTATAAACATCTTCTCAAGCTTTCTCTTTTGAAGTGTTTTGATTAGTCTATTGTTTTCCCCAGTTGTTGTCTACCACCTCAGGCAGATGTGAAGTTAAACAATTGCCTGTTATTGTTATTATTATTATTATTTTTGAAGGAAAAGTCTTTTTACACTGGATAAGCTCTGAGTCATGTCAAATACAGACAGCCTTACAATTGGGGTTTTCCAGGGAACCACAAGACAGGTCAAATAATGATAATTCCATGGGAATCAGGCTTTTAAGGTGCTACAGCCCTGTTCTGCCCTATAACTGCCAGTCTATTGGTTTTCACTGTGAATGCAAACTGTTAATTTTTAAGGCTACCAGGGAGTTGGAGATTGGAAGAGGGCAAGTTAAAATGCCACAAAACTTGTTGTTCTTGCTGAATTCAGCTGTTTTTCTTACATAAATGCTTCCCAAATTGTTACAAGCCTTTCATTAATTGTCAGAGTTCTGAAAAAGTTGATTCTGACAATTTTTGCTAGTTTTCTCATGGTTTTATGTAGGAAGGAATTTTTGGAGGACCCTATTCTGCCTTTTTTGCTGACATTGTTCCCCCAGTTTAGGTTTTGAGTAGTTTCCTTAAAGGTAGGAGCCAGCTCTTTCCATTGCCATTCTTTTCTATCTGTGACCAAGAGGCAGACGTGCTATAATGGTGGGAGCTAGAGCAACCATCTTACCCATGAGATGAAAACTGCACAGTGGGGATGGTAGGACAACAAGCTAGAAGGAGCTTGGGTCCTGATGACTGTTGAGTCATTATACCAGCCCTGGACTATCTATCTCAACTTCTATGTGAGAAAGAATTACATTCATATGTCATTTAAGCCACTTTTATTTTGGATTTTCTGTCACTTACCCATTGCCATCGAGTCAATTTTCACTCACTGCAACCCTATAGGACAGAGTAGAGCTGCCCAATAAGGTTTCCAAGGAGCAGCTGGTGGATTCAAAGTGCTGACTTTTGGTTAGCAGCTGAGTTCTTAACCATTGTGCCACCAGAGGTCCTTTCTGTCATTTAGCAGAATCCAAACCCTAACTAATGCACCAGTGAAATAGGTAAGACAGATTTGCTATTGTGAGCATTTTATACATGAAGAATTGAAAGCTCAGAAGTGTTAACTAATGTTCTCAAGGATACACAGCTATTACTAAGTGGTCGAATCAAAGTCCATATCCAGGGGTTCTGATGCCATATCTCATACTCTCTTCCTTTCCACAATATCTCTCTGAGGATGTATGTGTTATTAGTCCCCTGGCAGTTAATACTTCATTAAAGGACATTCTTACATGGAAGATGTAGGAGTAGGACGACCTTTGTATTGTGATCTGAAGGACAATGAGTGTTACGGATTAAATTGTGTTCCCCCAAAATGTGTGTCAACTTGGCTAGGCCATGATTCCCAGCGTTGCGTGGTTGTCCTCCATTTTGTGATCTGACATATGTATCCTATGTGTTGTAAATCCTAACCTCTGTGATGTTGATAAGACAGGATTAGAGGCAGTTATGTTAATGAGGTGGACTCAGTCTATAGGAATAAGTTGTGTCTTTAGTCACTCTCTTTTGAGATATAAAAGAGAGAATCAAGCAGAGAAGAGAGGGACCTTACACCACCAGAAAGAAGAGCCAGGAGTGAGTGTGTCCTTTGGACCCGAGGTGCCTGTGTTGAGAAACTGTCAGACCAGGGGAAGATTGATGACAAGGACCTTCCCCTAGAATAGACAGAGAGAGAAAGCCTTCCCCTGAAGCTGGCACTATGAATTCAGACTTCTAGCCTCCTAGACTGTGAGAGAATAAAATTCTCTTTGTAAAACCATCCACTTGTGGTATTTCTATTATAGCAGCACTAGATAACTAAGACAATGAGAATCTTACATCTGGAACTATCTAACCTACAGCTTTGCAATGGGAGACGGGAAATCCTTAAGGGAGGTTCAGTGAATAAAAGGAATCCTTCTTCCCCAAGAACAACATTTGACAGAAATCAAGTTGAAGACTTTGGTGGGAGAATCACTCTCTGGATTTCAGGAATGAAGTAGGCAAAGAAAGGAAGAGGCTCCATTTAGGCCTCTTAACCACACTCTCCATCCTAGCTTTGACTAGAAAAGTTTGCATTCAAGTATTTAGCCTTTGTCTGATCATTAATTAAATCAGCACATTATTCTTCTATTTTGTTAGTATTCCTTGTGTTCACACGACCTCAGTTACAAACACAAGAGTATGGTAGAGGGCAAACTGTGGTAGTATTCACCCACAAAACCTCACTGTGGCCTCCAAAAAGCATCCATGAGACATTCTGCCTAGCACTCTCCTTCACCTTCTCCAAAAGAAGACTATCCTCCCCCAAACACTGCTACTTCCAAAGCTTTCATTTTTACATATATCTCTGTTTATTCTAGCCATAACTGATTGGTCTAAGGGTGGGTGCCAATGTCCTTCCCTGAGTTTTTTTTTTTTTGTTGTTGTTGTTGTTAACCTGGTACTGAGAGACTTAAGCTAAAGATTCAGGAGCTGCCATAGGCCAAGTTTCTTGCCAAGTAGAAGCTGTCACACTTTAGCAAGTAGTGAAAGAGGAAGAGAGAGAGAGAGAGACAGAGAAAGGGGGTACGGAGGGAGGAGGGAGGGGAGACTAGAAACATACACACATATACTTGAACTAATTTTTCCTGAAATTTTTTACACTTTTCAATCAAACTAATTTACTTCTACTAACTAACACTTTATTGCCCTCCTGGGTCTTGATCCCATCCTCAGTCCCAGCCCAGCCCATCTACTCTAGCTCCTTATCTAGTTATTACCAGTGTGCCCTCTCAGAAGGCAGGATCCTACTTCGCCAGCATGAAAATACTGGTTGGGGTACTGCTGTGAATGGATTAATAGCCTGAAAATATGAAGCTGTGACTTGGGATCCCCAAATTCTAACCCTCCACTTGTCAACCATATCTCATTTAACCACCCATTTAGATGAGAAATGCATATTCTGGCTACTTTTGTAGGGTCTAGCCTATAACTGGATTAATTTTTCTAAGGCTTGCTTTTTTAGGGTTCTCAGAAATGCTAATAATTTGACTAATGAAGGGGCTGGACAAACTGCATTAGCTGATTTTTGCATTTCTACATATGCTGAGGAGTTTGGGAGACTATGCAAAATGCATCTATTCATTCTTGTGTAAGTCAAAGAATGCTTTCAACTTAAAACTCATCCTTTGCGTTGTTATATGTGGAATTGAAAACATTACCATTTTCTGAGTGTCTATCATATACTAGACATGTATGAGATGCTGTCATACTCGTTATCTCCTTCAGGACTATTCAGGATCACAGAATTGTAAAGCTAGATGAGTAAATTACAGTTAAGTAGTTGAAGACCAGAGTGTTGAAGGTGTTGGGATGCAAGGGGTCCACTCAACTACACCCTCTGTTCTGCCAAAAATCAGAATCAATTGAAAGATAATACAAAACAGTAGGTGAAGTGGACCCCAAACATTACATTTATTGCTGATAAACTCTGATGTTAGATGATGTGCCCCACATCTGTGAACAAATGACCTTCCTGATACTGAAGAAGCAGACAGATCTACTTACTCAGCTACACAGAACTGGAGGAATATCTCTCTCCAAGGGAAGATCCTGCCCTTATAGGAACAGAGCAGAACTCACACCTTGTAAACAGCTTGCTTATAAAAAGAATGGAAGAGTAAGGTATGGGGATTTTAGAACTAATTTTCCATGGACAGGAGTGAGTGAGTGAGTGGAATGAAAACAGGAAGGCATGCTCCTGACACTCCCTCCATATGCGAGGATGCATTGGGACTGCGGGAAAAACGTGTTTCTCCAACAACCACCCTTCCAACAGAAGAGATTTACCCAAACTCCCAGAATGAGTTAAAGCAGATCTGGGAATAGAATAGAGGACTTTGGTGTGCTTCCCATTGTATAATTTTTTCCTCTCTAACAAATAGTGAATGATTCCAAGTCACTTTGCTGTTAAGCTATGACATGCATGGTTATTTAGCTAAATTTTCCTTATCTCAGTTTCTGTGGAAGTAAGAAAGCATGTTGTTGTTGTCTGCCATCGACACACAATGACCTTATAGGACAGAGTAGAACTGTCCCATAGGGTTTCCAAGGCTGAAATCTTTATGAAAGCAGAATGCCACATCTTTCTCCCACAGAGCAGCTGGTGGGTTTGAACCACTGACCTTTCAGTTAGCAGCTGAGTGCTTAACCACTGTGCCACCAAGAAAGCAAAGATGAATAAAATTGAACAACATATGTTCATTCACCACTTATTGACACAGATCAGACCTAAAATTTACCATCCAATTTGTATGATCAATGTGCTCATATGAAAAGACGATGAACTGTGTAAGACTAGAAGGAAGCTAACATTTCTGGAGCAAATTCTATGTGCTAGACCCTGTAGTAGAACTTGGCATATTTCATTCATTTGTTCATTCATTTATTCAACAAATATTTCTTGAGTGTCTACAATGGACCATGCCCTGGACTTGACACAGGAAGGAATTGTATCTTGACCTAGGAGTAATGAGAAGCCATCGAAATGTATTTCAATAGGGGCATAGGATGGCAGGGGTTGGAGGAGTAGTTTCGTGAACAGATTTCATGTTTTGAAAATATCACATATAAAAAGGCAGGAAAGAGGTCAGAGTGGATCTGGTTCTCAGTTTCACCTTCCAGCAACTTTGTGCGATAGATATGATTGTCCTTTTTTGTTGTTGCTGTTAGTTGCCGTCAAGTTGATCCCACTCATGATGACCCCATGTGTGCAGAGTAGAATTACTCCATAGGGTTTTCAAGGCTGTGACCTTTCAAAAGCAGACCATCCGGCCTGTCTTCTGAGGAGCCTCTGGGTGGATTTGAACTGCCAACCTTTCAGCTAGTAATTGAGTGCTTAACTGCTTATGCTACCCAGGAGGCATCAATGTTTAGCCGATACAAATGTAAGCTCAGAGAGGTTAAGTAGCTTGCTGGTGAATTAGGATATGGTGAATTTGGGATGTGAACCCAGATTCATTTGACTAATGTCCATGCTCTTTCTACTCCCACAAGTCCTCCCAATGGAGTTAATGACAGATGTGCAAATGAGCAGCAGACGTGGGGTAACAGTTCATTGGAAAGGAGAATCTTGTTTTATCCCCATTTTACAGATGAGAAATTGAGGCCACGCCACTAAATAACTTCCCCAAAGCACATAACTGGGAAATGGAGGGAAGAGGACTTGAGTCCATGATGTTATAAAGCCCCTGTTCTTTCTACAAACTACATTAGTTTTTGAAGGCTATTCCTGCCTCTGAAAGGTGGGTTAGGCAGAAAACGAGAGCAACCAAGTTCAGGGTGCCAATCCAAAATAGTTCAAGGGCCAGTTGCCATATTCCCCTTGAAATAACTGATTGACTCACAAGAAGGAAGGAAGTCACTTAAAAAGAAGTTCTAGCAAATGGTAGTCAGATTGTGGTCGCCTTGGGTTAAATCCCCTTTATGCTCTTTGATGTACACACAATGACTCAAACAATTCTGTCTAAAGAAAAGGCTGTTTACTTATGCTGTGTATTGCTAGGATAAACCCAGTCTGTCTAATCTGTAAACAGAATTCTCAGGGTTGGCTCTCTATAGCAGACTTCTTGTGTGTCTACCATGAACGGGAAGAAAGCCAAAGAAGACAAGGCACAGGGGCCCTGGCCCAGATACAACACAAGACTGTGACAAAATGATTCCCAAAGCCAATTGAACTATTTTGGGTTTGTTTACTTGTGGTGGTTTTTGAAGGCCTAACAGGTGTTGGGAAGGTGGCTGTCAGTTCATGGTTTATCTCACAGAGGCTCCAGGCCAATGAATATTGTCCACTTTACCTCAAAAAGAAATGGTAATAGACGTTTTAGGTTGCAGTGTGTAAGCCAGACTGTCTCAGCAAGTAGATGGGAGGCATGAATATAAGAAGCCCTTATAATTCAGAAGGACGCGCTGCAAGGACCCTTTCACTAAAACCAAAAAACCAATCTCATTGCTATAGAGTCAATTATGACTCATAGTGACCCCGTAGGAGATTAGAACTGCCACATAAGGTTTCCAAGGCTATAATCCTTTTAGAAGCAGACTGCCACATCTTTCTCTCACAGAGGTGCTGGTGGGTTTGAACTGCTGATCTTTCTGTTAGCAGCTGAGTGCTTAACCACTGTGCCACCAGGGCCCTATTTCACTAAATTGGCATTATTGTTGTTGTATGTGTTTACAAAACAACAAAAAAATAAAGCAAAGGAAAGAAAAAACAAACTTTGCCTTGGTATATGGTACAGAAAAACACTAACATTTCCATTTAGACCCCCTCAAGTTAATAAGACTTACTTCAGGCTTTAATGCGTGTTTCTATTTGGTTCCAGTCATTGCCTGTAGTAACCTCATTCCCTGTTTAACATTCTTAACTTTCCCTCTTGGTCTAGGACACTCAGAACATCCCCTTGTCTGCACGCAACATCTTCCACAAAGCTTCCATTTGCTGACTGCCAGACAGAGCTTTTCTTTCACATGAAATCAATTCCTGTGAAAAGTCTTTGTCACTTGCTATGTGATGTTGATTCTGAGTCTAGCACCATCCTAACTAAAGTTTCCCAAGAGGACCATGAGCCATCTTCCTATGACCCTACTGCAACCTCCCTCAGTGCTGGCTTTTTCTTTTGACATTTCTGATCTTTGCCTCTGAAACTCCAGTTGGAACAACTCCCTCTTAAGACCACAAACTTCACACTCTGAAAATAAGTCCTAGATTTTTGTTCTTGCTCTTTGTCTTACTTATCTAGTGGTGCTGTAACAGAAATACCACAAGTGGATGGCTTTAACAAAGAGAAATTTATTGTCTCACAGTCTAGAAGGCCAGAAGTCTGAAATCAGGACACCAGCTCCAGGGGAAGTCTTTCTGTCTCTGTCAGCTCTGAAGGAAGGTCCTTGTCATCAGTCTTCCCTGATCTAGGAGCTTCTCAGTGCAGAGACTCTAGGTCCAAGGGATGTAATCCCTTCCTGGTTCTTCACTCTTGATATCATGAGATCCCTTCCCTCTTTGCTCAATTCTTTTATATCTCAAAAGAGATTGACTCAAGATACAACTTAATCCTGTAGATTGAGTCCTGCTTCATTAACATAACTGCCTCTAATGCTACCTCATTAACATAAAAAAAAAAAAAAAAGATTCAACTCATAGCTACCCTATAGGACAGAGTAGAACTGCCCCATAGGGTTTCCAAGGATTGGCTGGTGGATTCGAACTGCCAGCCTTTTGGTTAGCAGTTGAGCTTTTAACCACTGTGCCACCAGGGCTCCAGAGGTTAGGATTTACAACACATAGGATAATCAGATCACAAAATTGTGGACAATCACACAATAATGGGAATCATGGCCTAGCCAAGGTGACACACATTTTTGGGGGACACAAGTCAATCCATAACACTCTCTGACAACTGCCTTTACTCTGATTTTCTTCTGCTGTGTTGTGTGTCTATTTGGCATCTATTAATATGCCCTTAAGTCATTCTAGAACTGTAATTGCCTGGATTCAGGCAAATAATAATAGTAACCATAATAATAATAAAAGTAATTAAACACTTTAAAGTTTACAAAACACTTTTTAATACTACAGATGAGTAGGTTTAAAGGAACTAGGTAGCAAAAGTTCTGGGCCACTATGTCATTAGGGGATGTTAGGTTTAAAACTTCTATCGGGGGAAATTTACTTAGGTAGCACTAAATTCAAAGATTTGTTTCCTTCCATCAATAGCTTGCATGCTTAATTTTTCCCAATTAACAAAAAACAGAAACCAACCAACATACACCAAAAAAAAAAAAAAGCAAACCTGTTGCTGTCAAGTCGATTCCGACCCATTGTGATCCTATAGGACAGAGTAGAACTGCCCCATAGGGTTTCCAAGAATTGGCTGGTGGATTCAAACTGCTGACCTTTTGGTTAGCAGCTGAGCTCTTAACTACTGCACCACCAGGGCTCCAGCCAATACACACACACACCCCCTCCAAAATGCTGCAGTGGGCAGTTTTCAAGATTGTACTTTGTGGGAAGAGTAAGTCTGATTTGCACGGGTCTGAGCTTCAAAGTTGGAAATGGCGGGATCTACAACTGAGGAAAGGAGCCGTGGTGGTGCAGTGGTTAAGCGCTTGGTTGCTAACTGAAAGGTCAGTGGTTTGAACTCACCAGCTGCTCCATGGGAGAAAGATGTAGCACTCTGCTCCCATCAAGATTACAGCTTTGGAAACCCTATGGGGCAGTTCTACTCTGTCCCATAGGGTCACTATGAGTTGGAATTTGACTCAAGGGCAATAGATTTGGCTTTTTTGGGTTTAGAGCTGAGAACGAATAATCGATGATGACTTTACTCATAAATTTCCAACAACCGAATATGGAGACACTAAGGGTCCTCTTTTCTTACTAAGAAAAGCCTCATTCAAAGAAACGCTCAGCCCAGTACAGGCTGGAGTGAGATATAAAGCAGTCTAGGGCACTGATGAGGGGCAGGGAGTGGCCATATCCAGGGTGATGACAGGGTTGCTTGCCTTAGTCAAACCTGATTAATTCCCTGCTCACTCTTGAGAGAAGGTGTTGGGGTGCCCTGGTGTATGCATGTGTATATATATATATATACACACATACTCTCTTGTGTGTATGTGTTTATATTCATATGCTCCAGCTAGCTTTTTAGCAAACAAAAGTTCATAAAAATAGCTAACATTTATAGAGCAAAAACAATGTGGCCAGCTCTCTGTTTAGTACTTTACATGTATTATTTATTTTCCCCCCAAAACTTGACATAAAGCCTATTATCCCCTTTCCCATTTTATTAGCTGAGGGAAGTGAGTTTTCTACAAAGTTTGTAACTTGCTCAGATAGACAAGGGGGAAGCTGAACCTGGTTTGGGCTCGTTATCACTTTGCTGTTATATCTCACTCCATGGTGTCACTTAAGTCATTCTCATTGAATCCCTTTAATGTCTTTATTTTATTTTTTTAAATCCTAATTGAAAGCTCTCCTCGGGTATTATTCTTGCAGTATATCTGAAGCAGCGAAACTCTGACTGGTAATAGCCACGAAGATTTGGGTTTCCAGGATGTTGTTGTTGTTGTTAATTGCTGTCCAGTTGACTCTGACTCATGGCGACCTTATGGATGACAGAACAAAATCTTACCTGATCCTGTGCCATCTTCATGATCACTGTATGTCTGACTCCATTGTTGCAGATATTGTATAGTGGCTTCCATCCTAAGAGGCTCATCTCCTAGAACTACATCAGACAATCTTCTGTGGTGATCCATAAGGTTTTCCTTGGTTAATTTTTGAAGTAGATTGCCAGGCCTTTCTTCCTAGTCTGTCTTAGTCTAGAAGCTCTGCTGAAACCTATTCACCACGGGTGACCCTGCTAGTATTTGAAATACTGGTGGTATGCTTCCAACATCACAGCAACATGAAAGCCCCCACAGTATGACAAACTGACAGGTGGTGGTGGCCCAGAATCGATGGACCAGATACACAGTCCCCTTACAAAACAAGGCTATTTTCAGGTAACCCACATTACATTTGCGCTTGTGTCATCTCATCTGAAGGCCCCGCATGCATTTGCGTCACTGTTCAACAACAGTGTGGCCACCTACCTTATCTTTCAAGCTTGGACATTCTTATCTAACTCTTCCTCAGAATTTAGCTCCAAGTCTCAGGTTTGCTCATTTCTGGCCGGCAATGCTGAATCACACTGCTCCAGAGACGTCATTTACATTGTATCTGCCATTTACATAGAAAAGTCCTATGACTGATGTTCTCTGGCTTCGTGCCACCCAGCAGTTCTGCGTCTGGTTCACTTTCCTGTCTAATCTTGTATGGTTTTGTAACAAATAAAGTCTGTCAATGAAGTTTGAGCTCCATGCACTTTCTAGTGTCAAATCCCCAATCTCTTGCTTTCTGAAATGGATCCATCAGTTGTTTTCTAAAACAGGGCTAGTGATTTATTTATAACCCGGTGTTTTCTGCCGGCCTGTTCTTAGGATTGCTATCTCCCTAATTATCTCCCTGCTTAAATGACCTCATAGATTGTCTTTGGACACCAGCACTTCCAACCCTAAATTTCCACAAAGTTATGTTTTCATGATTCAGTTGTTTATTTCATATTCAATTTCAAAGCTCTGACTAGTCTCCTGTTCTAATTAACATCTTTTTGCATAAACGATGTACATTTTCAATATCAAACCTGTACATACAACAAACAACAACATGTTGCCATTAAGTCAATTTCAACTCACCGAGATCCTATAGGACAGGGTAAAGGTGCCCCACAGGGTTTCCCAAGGAGCAGCTGGTAGATTTGAAGTGCTGACCTTTCGGTTAGCAGACGTAGCTTGCTGAAGCTCTTAACCACAATGCCACCAGGGCTCCAAACCTGTACACAGGGATTGATAATGTTTCTATCCAATTGAAAAATAGGTGACTCACTTTCCTTTTCTACCCTTCAGTCCCCTTCGCCTCATCTCTACTTTACATCTCTCTTCTGGGACTTATGGATATATATATAGTGCATTATTTCCATCTGTTTCTGCCTATTAGACTGCATGCCTCTTGAGGACGGAAGCCATGCATTTTTCATTTTGTGTTCTTGTATGCCTAGCAAGGTCCTTTTACAATAAATATTTCTTAAAAAAAGTTGTCTCTTTTTTTTTCATTATTATATCCCTAGAAACCTAAAAAAACAAAAAGTGCCCAGCACAAATATTTGCTGAATGAATAAATTGATGGTGTTTGTAGCCGGACTTTAATAAAGAAATTCCAATGAATAAGAAATTTATGTAAAAGACTAAACAAATTACGCATTCAAGCACTCTATCTGAATTAGAATCCATGAGTTATACTGAATGTGATGAATTATTTAGAAAACGCAACATTAATAATTTATATTTAGCCCAGGATGAATAGTTGGTGCCCTTTCTGCGTATTTTCCATGATGGAAGCCCATTTGTCTGAAGGTTCCTAAGTCATGGAAGAAAGGAAGTGGGAGAACTTTGCATAATTACCCCCCATCACCCCAACCCTCACACATCTACTTCTTTTCAGGAGGTGAGGATGTGGGGAAGCAGTGGAAACTCCAAGGTTACGTGTGGCATTTTCAGAATACATGACCATTTCAGCTCCATGCAGGACTGGCTACATAATGTGGGGCCAATGCAAAATGAAGGTGCAGGGCCCCCTTGTTAAAAAGTGATTAAAAGTTGCAAGATGACAACAGCAGAGGATCGGGCAAGTACAGGGCGCTTCTAAGTGCAGGGCCCTATGTAACTGCTCAGCCTGCCACCCATGAAGCTGTCCCGGGCTCCATGTGAGGTTTGCCACTGATGCCGGTCTTCCTACAGGTGCTAACTCTGGACATAATCAGGGACCAAAGCGATTTTTCCACATTGGAGCTGCTATCTGCTCTGTAAGCGCACTGGCTACTGGGAAGAGATATCAAATTGTTGGCTTCATTAGAGCATTGGCAGGGAAGACCCTGAGGTATGTTGAGAACCAGATAATACCTGGAAAGACATGGAGTCCACGTAAGTCTTGATCTACAAAGAAGGTAGACATGGGTCCTTGCCTGGGAGCCTGAGAGTGACCTTGCTAACATCAGGTTTTCCTAGAACTGGAGCCCCAGTCTCCAAAAATTCAGTGCAATTTTTATTTTAACGTGGGTCCCTAGTTTAACACAAATAGGTGTGGCCTGGGGAGCATGAGCTACACATAAGTAATACCCAGAGACAATGTGCACTGTGGGAAGCTTGTCCCATTATGTGATTCTACAACCAGAAGATCTGGCTGCAGCCCTGGCTTGGCCATGGACAGTGAGCCCGACCCTTTGGGCAGCTCCCTTCTCCGAGTCTCAGCTTCCCAAAATGAGAGAGTTGATCCAGCTGACTCCTTTCAGTATCATGAGTGAAAAATAAGTCATGAATATTTCTGGTGGTGTTGGTTTTACAGCCCACAAAGTACTTTCACACATTATACTGCATTCTACAATTACTGAGATCACATCTCCTGCCTTCCACTTCACCACACTGTCTTCTGGAGGAAATTTCCTTGTTCTAGATGAGAAATAAGCTTCCTGTTGTCTCCAGCCCATTATTTTTTCTTACCCTAGGTTTCCTTTGTAGGATACTTTCTGTCCTGTGCATCTAGGTGGAGCAGAGACATTGAATAAGTCCATCTGCATCTGCGGACCCAGGAAGTGTGTACACTTGGCCTCTATGATGGAAACTGGCCCCTTCTTCCTCCAGAAGTGGGTGCAAATCAATGTGTCATGGAAAATCTCTGAGAACATTTGGGCTTAATTCTAACTTATGTCTACATGTCTCTAAGGAAAGCAAGGAAGTACTTTTTCTTGCTCCTATCACCAAAGGGGAAATAAGACAGACCAACTCCACAAAGCAGCAAACTGGGGTGACAGAAATAGGATAGCTAACCTTTAGAATCTGACATGACACATCCAGTGTGGGTGTGGAAATAGCCTAGTGCCCACGACAAAAACATCAGCACCAGGCCAGGTGGGAGGCAGGAAAGTGGGTCCTACAAAAAGCAAGAAAGTAAGGAGATCGCCTTGCCCTAATCCTTCTTCTGGCAAATTTACTCTCACGCCCAGAGTCACATCACTGGCTGCTGTGTGCAGATGCCCTTTTGTCAGCCAAATGGGAATCAATCAATAAAACTTGTCACTATTTTAATTTGACTAGCATCATGGAGAGAGCACAGTCTTTGGATCAGACCCAATTAAGTTTGTGTGAATCTATAAAATGAGAAAGAATAATAATGATAATATCTGATTCGTAGGTTGATTTAAGGATTTCATAATAAAATATATGTCAAAGTTTCTGGAACTTGGTGGTTAAAATAAGAAAATAGGGTTAAATTCTTCACCGTACTTGAAATATTAAAAAACCTGCAAAGACAAGAGTGATTACTTTTTAATGGAAAAGGACCTATTATAGAGACTGCTCTAGTAGTATAGGCTTTGGATTAATACCAGCATTTGGTATTATTAATTAACAGAAAATCAGTGAGAGAAAGGCGCAGAATCAGACTGATTTTATGTCAGTCACCAAATGGACCAGTGAAAAGGGTCCATTAACTTTAGACCAAGGACCCTTCTTCAACTCTTGAGCAAGAAAAAGTTAGACTGGTGGGGAAAGAGAAAAAGACAAAGCATTAGTGGACCTAAGGATGTCAGGATTAATGAAGAGAATGAATTGCTTGAACTACTGTTTAATAAATAGTTACGGGACCCTACGAGTACAAAGCATTTGAAGTTGCCTTCAAGTCATAGTCTAACAGGAGGTGCATGGCGCATCATAAGCACTAGAAAGCAAAGTTCCAAAAGAGAAACAGTAATTCAGATGGCTTAGGTCTGAAGGGATTAGGAAGGCTTGGCGAGAAGATGACATATGAGATAGGAATTAATGCAAGGTTCTTCAAATTGCGGATTGTAAACTTATTAGAAATATGAAGGAGAAGAAACATTGCATATAGTAAGAGTATTTTGTGTGTGTGTGTGTAGTTTTATTTCAATGTGTATCTAAAAAACCAAACCCATTCCCATCAAGTTGATTCCTACTCATGGAGACCCTGTAGGACAGAGTAGAACTGCCCCCTAGGGTTTCCAAGCAGCAGCTTGTGGATTCAAACTGCTGAACTTTTTGGTTAGCAGCCATAATAGCTCTTAACCACTGTGCTACCAGGGCTCCTCAATGTGTGTAGTAGGTCAAAATGTGCACTTCTTACTGTGATTCATGGCCAAAAATTATGAAAGACATTAACCTTAAAGGATAAGTAGGATTTGGACATGCTTCTTTGATCTCCTGTCTTTGGTACTGGATTATTTCATTTCTAGAGGTACCTTCCCTTTACCACTCGCTTACTTGCCTTTCCAACTCTAATCTGAAGTCAAACCTGAGTTTAGGCTCTGCCTATTTCCATTAGCTTTTCTTGACTCTCTCCCACTCTCCACCCTACCCTAGTGTGGGTTGAGTGCTCTGTCACTGTGTTTCCATAGTTCTCTGAGCTTACATCTCTTGCAGCACTCATCATATTTTATGGTGTGTTTTACTTACCTGTCTATACCCATTCCAACAATGAGCTTCCTGGAGGCAGGCACTGTGTCTTATTTAGGGCCAACTTCACTGGTCTGAGACCCTGTACTTAGAAGGATCCTGTGGTCAGCATAATGCTCTGCTGTCACAGTGTTGAAATTCTTAATACTTTTTTAAACAAGGGGCCCACATTGTCATTTTGTACTGGGCCTGGCAAATTATATAGCCCCCTCTGGTCCTCTTTACCCTAATGTGAGCAAAGACGAGCTTAGTCCACAGAGTAAGAAATACATAAACAAATGAACAAAAGATGAATGAGTGAGTGAATTAAGGCCCATAACCTCTTGAGAACATGCTATGTGCCAGGCACCAGACTAACAGCAGTCATACACACTATGTCATTTAAATGTCCACAGAGTTGGGGGCACGCAGCACTGGAGGAGGAATGGGATGTGGCTAAGACAGAAGGTGGGAAAGTGCAGAGTGTGCAAAGAAAGGCGGGAACATGGGCCAATGCAGCTTGGTAGAAAAGGGGGCGTTAGTGGAAGATATATCTGGCAAGTCGGTTGAGACCAGATTGAAGAGGGAGACCTGATGATAAGGTAGGGTCATTGAAAGTTTTTGAGTAATGAAGTGTGGGCATGAAGGAAAGTATTTGAGCAGTTAATACTCTTATCAGCTCTGGAAGAGTAAATGGAAAATCTACCTATCACTCGGGGATGGAAATTTTGGAGGACTTTTTATGAAGCCAGTATTAAAAAGTACTTCATGTGTTTCTCCGTAATTGTGTGAATATCAAATGTCACAAATCAAGCTAATTTTAAAAATCAAATATTTTAAGTGCACTAGGAGGGATTTTTATTTCAAGGGATCCTTAAGTAATCCTCCCACTCCTCCCTTTTTTAAAGCAATAATCAATTTGATTTACATTTTTGTAAAGCTATTTCTTAAAATAAGGCTCATCCATGAGTAGGAAGTAGTTGAACACAGAATAAATTGGGTTATCTGTGAACCATGAATATTCCGTTTAATAAAGGAAAAATAAGACAAAAGTCTCCATAAGCACATTCATGTTGGAAACACTATCAGACCATTTCCAGGGAAGGAGAACATGTGCGTCTGATGGAGGATGGAGAGAGATTAGGCCTGTGCCTGGTCCCTCAATACGAGATTCCACCAAATAGCTCAGTGGAAGAGCAAACTGGGAAGACATGTTGGGATGAATCCCAGGAGGAATAAATGGACTTGGCTCTTTCAAGGCCTTGTTGTTGCCCTCAAGTCGATTCCCACTCATAGCAAGCCCATATGACAGGGTAGAACTGCCCCACAGTGTTTCCTAAGCTGTAATCTTTCTGGGAGCAGATTGCCAGGTATTTTCTCCTGCGGAGCCACTGGGTGGCTTCGAACTGCTGACCTTTCGATTAGCAGCCAGGCTTATCTAGCCCCAATTCTTCCCTTTAAAACTGAGGAACAGAGAACACGCGTCTGGCCTCTGCTCACAAAGCCAGTTAGTCGTAAGGTCAGGACCAGATTGGACCGCTAATTTCTTGTTTTTGGTGTCTGTCACATTTCTTTCAGTGATTAATGCCGACCATGGACTCAAACATTGCCTTGGAAATAAGTAAAGTTTGAACTTTTAAGTCTGCCCATACATGGTATATGTTTTGTTTTTTCTTTTCTTTTCTCTGCCATAATGGAATCTAAAATACAACAAACAGGTTTTAGATATACAAACTGTGCCTAGCTAGCAATTTATAGCTATCCCTATCTAAACATGTTGTATATCAGATATCTAATTAGAGATCAGAGTCGTTTTTCTTTTCGTGCTGCCAGTAGATAAGTAAACAGAAGGAAAAAATAACAAGTGCAAAAATAGAAGGAGAAAAAATGTCATTTGCTTCAAGTAAACTCGCTCTTACTATGGCGCTGTGAGATAAGGAAAACGCGTTTTCAGACAGTTGCTCTGGTGATAATTCATGCATAGGAGATTAGAGTTTAGGAGAGATAGGATCGGTTCAACGTGTGGGGATTTTTTTTTTTATGGGAAACAGATTTCATTTCTAACCTTGGCAGGTTGCATGCAGCTCCTTCAGCAAACATTATCCAACAAATTCAAACCAACAAACAGTTGTTGAGTACTTACAGTGTGCCAAGCCTTGTGCCAGAAATCGCAGATGAAAGGATAAAAGAGACGCATTACCCATCTTTAGGAACTCACAGTCTACTGGGGCAAGACAGGGCAGTACACAGGTATTCACAATATGGCGTAAGAAGAGCAGGTAACCCAGCACTGGAGGTCCAGGAAGGCTTCCTGGTGGAAGCAATGACTTATGACTATGTGACGTGAGAACGGAGGGAGGACAGGAAAAGATTTGAGGGAGAAAACTGTTCTAGTCAGAGGAACAGCATGTGCAAAGGCATTGAGGCATGAGGGCCTCTGTTCATTTTGCCCATGTAGCCTGGAAAATGCTTCCCATCCATTTTTTCCTGAGATAAAACAAAGTGATTCCCACCCCTCTCCCATCCCATCAATTTTAAAGGATTGAGTGAATTTATTAGAAGACTGCCCTATTGAAAATACAGAGTCATAGAAAAATACAAGACCAGGAGTGAAGAGATCTGGTATATAGACCTGATGTCAGCTCTCCTTGTTTACTCAATCTTGGACAAATCAGTAATCTCTTAAGACTTAGTTTTCTTATTTCTTAAATGGATATAATAATGCCTGGTTATATCACAGACTCCTTCTGCTAACTGATGTTAACAAACTACAAAGTGCTATATAACATAATAGATTTTACGGACAAGTAGCCACCCACCCACCCATACACACATTATAGTATATAGTTCATTAAACGGTAAATACCAAAAATAAAAACTCATTGAGTCAAGTTGATTCCGATTCATAGCGACCCTATAGTAGGCTATACTAATTCTCATGTCCCCAAGTGTTTTTCTAAAGAATAGCTAATGTAGAAGCATTCCTGGCTGATGCAAATGGTAAAGCACTCATCTACTAACCAAAAGGTTGGCAGTTGGAACCTACCCAGAAATACCTTGGAAGAAAGGCCTGGCCATCTACTTCCAAAACATCACAGCCATTGGAAAACCCCATGGAGCACAATTGTACTCTGACACACATGGGGTTGCTATGAGTCAGAATCAACTTGATGGCAACTGGTTTTTGTTTTTTTCAGTTTCCATGTAGAGTAGTAAATGTCCTTTACATTGCAACCCATGCGATCAATCAAAAAAATAAATCTGATTTGTCATTTCCCTGCTCCAAACTCTTTCAGTGGCTCCCTTTTGCCTATCAATGTCCAAACCTCTGAGCATGACATGTGAGACTCTCTAGACTTCTTCTTACTTTTAATTTTGGTCTCCCGCATCTTATCTACTTTGTACTTTACTAATTAATACCAAGAGGCCAAGAGACCCCTTTCTCCTCCCTACCCCTGTTCCATGCCTGTTACTTTGCTCATGGTACAGGTTTGGAATGCCCTTCCACCTTTTTTCCCTCGGTTGGCTTAGCTCAGCATCATCTCTTTCAGGATGTCTTCTTTAAACAGTGAAGTTGGATCTTGCACCTTATTTGTGCTTCCACAGCAATCTATGCTGACCTCAATTCAGTATTCTGTTTTCTAGAACTCCTGACCA
Organism: Dugong dugon; assembly: GCA_030035585.1. Lineage (NCBI taxonomy): Eukaryota > Metazoa > Chordata > Mammalia > Sirenia > Dugongidae > Dugong > Dugong dugon. The sequence goes on along the minus strand of CM057462.1, from coordinate 180,189,562 downwards.
ACCAAAGTCTGTTAGAATCCTCTCGGAAAGTGTTTTCATCTTCTCAGCTTGTATAATGTTCTATAAAACTGTAAACTCTTTAGTACCACGATAGGTTACGTTCATTTCTACATCCACGTCGTCTGACACTGGCATTTTGCATTAAAGATGTCAGCTCCTAAAGTGAAGACCACCGACCCTCTATCTTGAGCCCCACCTGAAGTCTCATTAATGTGGACCTTTTCTTATGAGAAAATGTAGGCACAGAATTGTCAAATGCAAAGGATTGACTCTGAGAGGTAAGCTTTCAGTAGGATGGAAAAAGCAGGAAGCCCTGGCTGGAGAGGATCTGGGTAACTGGGTACAATTAGAAAGTCTGTGTTTAGTCTCTGTCCTGTTGTCTTTCTTGGCCTTTATGCCCCAAAGTTGACCTTCTGCCTAGGACTTATTTCATTTTCTACTGCACTAGGGACCATTTTGAAGTACACAGACTATCTGTAACCACACCTGAAGCTCTTACTGATTATCAGAGTGATTCCATCTCCTGTAACCCCCTTTATCTGTAAAATCCTTGATACTCCTCCGTGGCTAGCTAGCAAAAATGAGCCTTAATGTAAAATCTCATATACTTCTCCTTTCTCTCACTGCATAAAAATAACCTTTATCGTTTCACTGATGGTGAGAATTTTAGATGTGTTTGCTGATTCTTGTAAAATACGAAGTTAATTTTTACATTTCTAAAACTTCTTTTGGGTTTTACATTTCTAAAACTTCTTCTGATGCCAAATATTTGCGTTTGAATGCAGTGCCCAAAAAGTCCATTCCAAAACCATCACGTTTGTGATAAACAGTATTTTCGAGATTTATCTATGCTATGCAGTCACATTTCTACTAAAGCTCAGGTGTCTGAAAGGCTCCTTTTGATTGTTCTCTTAAGTAAAGAACCACTGTGCCAATAAGAGATAAATTCAACCTTTTACTCTGTGGAAGCAGAAACGTTTACAGCTATCCCACAGATTCTGCTTTCTCCCTGATGCCAAACTTCCCTCACACCCTTCACTCACCTCTTTCCTAACTCTCATCTTTTTATCTGTCAGGCAATAGGGACTCAGTGGTGGCTGCTTGGTCCTAGGAAAGCTTCTAAACGAACCTGGCTGCCAAGGCCCCTAACAGCTCTCACCCATGGGGCAACCCACGTGTGGCTTAGTTTTCTTTTCCAGGGAGAGGGCCCTCAGAGAGAGAAGGTTGATTGACTCAAGTCCAAGTCTCTTCAGAAGAGAATTGCTGGCAAGTCTCCAGGCATACACAGAAGCCTCTGGTTCTTCAACTTTATTGTACTTTATAATAATCACTTTGGGGACTTGTTACGAATTCAAATTTCCCACTTTATTCCTAGAAATTCAGATTCTAGGCCACCACGGGGAATGTGTTTATGTAGCGGAGGGTGAAATACAAAAATTACTCCGCAAGCTTCGAAAAGACCTGCCCTTTTACCTGATTCTGTCGGAGTGTGAAAATCTTGCTATTGTTGGGTGTAAGGGACTGATTCATTAGCTTAAGGTTTTTGTGAAGCTCCTTGTTCTTTGTTTTTTGTTTAATCTGTAGTAGCAAGTAACCTCCAAGGTTTCACGTGCGCTTGCCACAAGCCAATGCACATGATCTGCCAATGTCAGCATCGATTGTGCGTGCCTATGCGCGTGCGCATGCGCGCACCCGTGCAGGTATGTACCTAACCTTAGCTGTCTGGAAAACACAACACATTCCATGTCACTCCTGTTCTGAATGGAGGAGCCACTGTGTGGATGTCACTGAGGCCTCTGCCCCAGGGGTGGCTGATCGAACAAGTGCTATGTGCGAGACGAGACTACAACCTCCACGCCGTCCATTCGTCTGACGAGTCCTGGAGCTTTCCTTTGCATCCTCAGCTCTCAGTTTCGCAGTATCCCCTCCCCCTACCACATACAGAAAGAACCTTTCATGGAGCTTTTTTCAGCCACATTTGTTTCCTGTCTGCCTCTGCTCTACCAGTAGTCTTAATGTACCTCCCCCAACCCCCTGCTCTTCACTTGCTTCCCAATAACCTGTCTCCTTATAGACAGTCCCTGATTTACAGATTCTTATTCGGCCCTCTGGCCTGCTAGAGTGAGTCTAATATGTTTCTTGAACCTTTGATGCTGCCCTGGAGTGCTGTTACTATTGTGAAGGAGGCGCAGGGAGACTAATATAAAATACTTATAGATTCTAGATGTTGCTTACCTATGTAAGTCAATTTGGTTATGAGTGGTAGGTGTCAATAGCTAGAGGGGGTTGAGGTTAACTATGTCCCAATAATCTTACTATTAAGTTATAATGAAGGCAAAAAATAGACTGAATTCTGCCATAAATGTCAATATTAGCTGTATTAAAGAAACATCTATTACCAAGCAAACACAACCGTTTATAAAAAGTATTTTGTAAGTTCATTAAAGACCCAGCCTTGGTTCTTTTACATGATTTGACACCAGCAATATTGTAGAATCAAAATTGTAGCCAGCATCAGACAACCAGAATTTTCCAAGCCAATGGCTCAACATAGGACTATTTAGGGAGCAAGCTTCAGGCACCGTCCCTAAAGGCACAGGCTTCAGTCATCAGTATATTCTGATACCTCCTTCGTACAAGGATAGGGAGTAGCTCTAGAGTATTATAGCCAAGCCAGTACCAATTTTCACCAAAACACAAAAAACCAAACCCATTGTCACTGAGTTGATTCTGACTCATAGCAACCCTATAGGACAGAGGAGAACTGTCCCGTAGGGTTTCCAAGGAGTGGCTGGTGGATTTTGCTGACCTTTTGGTTAGCAGCCTGAGCTCTTAACCACTGCACCACCAGGGCTCCAATAACACACATTTTTAATATCTGTTAATCTAATTAGCATGCCAGTATTTTCACCAGTGAAAACCCATTTCTAGAATTCATCATGCTATTATCAAAGCTTCTGGTGTTAATGGCCAATGACAACAGCTGAACCATTGGTTGTAGTTTCTTATGAAATTTGGCCTTTTTGACTAAATGTTAGCTGATCCCCGGCATGTGAATAGCTGACTAGGGAAACTGATTGAGCCTACAGTACAGCTTAAAATAACCCACACCCAAAACCATGTGATGGAGTTTAAAGTAAGCTATAGACATCATAGCACTTTAGGTTCATATGATAAAGAAAAGGGTGGGGGGATAAAAAAAAGAAAACAGAAACAAAACTTAGCAGAGCTGAGACTTCTGAATAGGGCTAGGTTGCCTAGGTGATGGTGCCTTTCTTCCAAATAACCTTCTATAAATTGTCAGAAAAGTTCTTATATTTTCTGAGATCCTATCAATTATAAAGATCATCATCTTTAAAAATATATCTGGGAGACTTAAAGGACCATCAATGCTTACACGTTTGTTGTTATTTTTGGGTAACATAGAGTTGATTCTGAGACATGGCGATCCTTTGGGACAGAGTGGAACTGCCCCATAGGGTTTTCTTGGTTGTAATCTTTACAGAAGCTGACTACCAAGTCTTTCTCCTGAAGAGTAACTGGCTGAGCGCTTTACCATTGTGCCAGCAGGGCTTCTTTTGCCTACACATTAGTGAAGCTTAATTTAATCAAATGGCTTTTCTCTTATTCCTCATCTAGGCTGGTTGAGCAGGGTAAGTGTGTAAGCCAGACACAGGGTCTGGGTCCCTGGGTACCACATGAGTTTGTGGAAAGAGTCTATAAGACTGCCTTGGGTTGGTAATGATTGCCATGACAGTTCGCTCTGGGGAGACTGGGATTACCTCATCGTAATACTTTTTTGTCAGATTATCCTCAGAAGCAGACTTCTAAAACTTGATTATATTAGAACAACTTGAATTTAGAAGATAATTCTATGTTTGGGATGTAATGGTATGCTTGACTTTAAGTCATATATTTTAAAATGACTGGTAGATTGATTTTATGTAGGTAGGCAGAACCTGAGGGCTGATCACTCTCAATGAGAGTCAGGACTATACCCATGTGGCATTAAAAAGTAGAAGGTCCAATGGCCATCATGCTGAGCCAGACTGAATAACTGGAAATACCAAACGGACTTGGCAAAGGCCATGTAATTAGTAAAGGGCAGAGCTGCATCCTAGGCTGTACTTCTCTATTCCAAAGCCTGTGCTTGTCCATGCGAGCTGCTGTATAGAGGATGGGCAATAGAAGTATGGGTCAGGGAAAGTAGTTAAGAGGCATTTTTAATGGTCCGGATGGGAGATAATGGTATCTGTGTTGGTAGCCGTGAAACTGGAGAGAGGAAGACAGATTAAGGATAGATTTTAAAGGTAGAACTAACAAGACTTTATGATGGTTTTAATGTGGAGGGTGGGTGATGAAGAAGAAAAAATAGCAATTAATTCTGAATTCTAGATTTTTGGCTTGAGCAACCATGTAGAAAATGTGCCATTTTGTGAAAAGGGGGCAATATTGGGATAGGAAGAGTTTTGGTCAAGGTGGGTAGGGAGTTGGGGGAAGAAATGAAGAGTTTTGTTTTGTTTTTGTTAAATTTTTAGATGGCTCTTAGAGATTCCAGTGAAATGGCAAGTAGGTAGAAGGGTAATCATGAATCAATGTAACATCCTTAGGAAACTACTGTCCAATTTGTTGCCAGATGTAATGCTACATAATTAAACATTTATCTGCACTGTAGGACTCTTTGGATAAGGCAATTATGTTTTGGAGAATGCCTACTGGAAATTGTGATTCGGGTTTTAGAAAAGTTGGTGGTAAGCCATTCCTTCTGACCATAGATATAGAGCAGGGTAGATTGTCTATTGAGTATTTCTTTTAATTCTCTGGACATGAGAGGATAGGAGGTGTTCGAATATCACGTTTAAAACTTTTTCTGGGTCTAGCCTTTCACTGAGGAAAGGAAAGTGTTCCCATTACCCAATTTCCAGGAGCCTGAACAAAGGTTACTTGTATTGAAGTTCAATTTGCCTATATGATAAATGACCTAGTCTAAAGGTCTAGCCTGAAAACCTCTCTACTCTTTATAGCAGTTTTTTTTTGTTTTTTTTTTTTTGTTTTTTTTGTAAATGAAAAGCTATGTTCTAAATTCCAAACAATTCCATACAGAAACCGTAAGCAAGCTTTGGGAACACAGTCTTCTGGTGACTGGGGACTGTCAGTATTTCCTTTCTGTGACTTATCAACCTAATTTTCGTTTAGGAGGAAGTTTAAGGGAGGAGAATATGCTGAAAGGGCTTAGCTGTCTATCTAGATGGAATTTTAATTGGAATGTGAATCATATTCAGATACAATGGTAGAACCTGATAAAACTCAAGTTCACAGGAACAAGAATAACACCTATGTTGGAGATTTTAGAAGTGAGAGGCCCAGGGCTTCTGTGTTACACAAGTCCAAAGGCACCACTCACAGTGTATCTGTGAAAATTGCATCTCCTGGAGTTGTACAGCATAGAGGCCCTGAAGATGCCCAGAACATCCTTATACAAATGAGACATATGTGAAGTATCATGGAAGGGACATGGAATTTAGAGTCAGACCAACCTGGATCTCAGCCAGGATTTGCTACTTACTAGTAATATCCCCTTGAACTATATGAGAAAGTCACTTAACCTATAATAAAACAAAGATGATAAAATCTATCTCATTAGGTTAGTTTATTTATTGATTCACTCATTCATTCATTCAACAAATAATGTTTTAAAAATCTACTATGTGCCAGACATGCGATTGGTGCTAGAAACACAATGATAAAAGTAAGGCAGACAGATTCTCTCCTGCCATGGATCTGGAGAGGGACAAGGGAATTATATAAGAAGTTTCCATAAGGTGTAATAATTTCCCCATTAGAGGGAGAGGGTACTCATGTGTCTATCAGGAAGACCTTATATAAGTTTGGAGTGCAGAGTTCTGGAAAGCCACCTGGATATCTGACAGATAGAGCAGGCCATATAAGGACTGGATACAGGCAGAAGAAAAAGCATGTGTGAAGATGTGGTGATAAGTCACAGCATGGCACATTTATTCACTCAGATAATGTTTCCTGAGCTCTTGCCTTATGACCTAAGCAGTTCTAACACTGGAGATAAAGGTGGACAAATGTCCCTATGCTCAAAAAGTTAAGTCCTTGTGACAATTAAAAAAAAAAAATTCAATGTGGCTGAGCACAAGGTGATAAGTCGAACGAGATGCTGTTGGAGAGGTAGCAGGGCCTTGTAAACCATGTTAAGGAATTTAAACTTTATTCTAAAGGTAATGCAAAACCATTGTCATCTTAAGAGGTGGAGTGACAGGATCAACTTTGCATTGAAAATTTCTCCTGAAAAACTAAAAAAATTGATGCGGGTGGCAGAGTAAGACTAGAGATGGGGAGGGAGATCAGAAGGCTATTGTAGTAAACTAGGGAGAAAGAATCAACACGACGGTGATGGGTTTTTTGGTTGGACTAGAGGAGCGTCAGTGCTCTTGGGAGGAAGTGGACGCATTCGAGAATTACTAGGAGGCAGAATCAATAGACCTGGAGATTAATTAATTGTGAAGAAAAAGAGGGAGGGAGGAGTAAACCATCACTCCCAGTTCATAGTTTGATCAAGTGGGTGAAAAACAAAAAACAAACCCGTTGCCGTCGAGTGGATTCTGACTCATAGAGACCCTATAGAACCTATAGAACAGAGTAGAAGTGCCCTATAGGGTTTCCAAGGAGCGGCTGGTAGATTTGAACTGCTGACGTTTTGGTTAACAGCCGAGCTCTTGACCACTGCACCACAGGGGCTCCGATGTACAGTTTGGGGCTTGTAAAATTTGAACATCTATAAGACAAGTAAATTATGACACTAAGGTATTTGGCCTGGAAGGATGGAGTTACCATTAACTGAGGTGGGGATGACTTTCGGAGGGACTGGAGTGTTTTGTTGTTGTAGTGGTTAAAGAACAGGAGTTCAACTTTAGATATAGTAAGTGTCTTAGTTATTTAGTGCTGCTACAACAGAAATACCACAAGTGGATGGTTTTAATGAAGAGAAGTTTATTTCCTCATAGTCGAAGTAGGCTAAAAGTCCAAATTCAGGGCATCGCCTCCAGGGGAAGGCTTTTTCTCTCTGTCAGCCTTCTCATCAATGTTCCCCTGGACTAGGAGCTTCTCGGCGCAGGGACCCCAGTCCAAAGGACACGCTCTGCTCCTGGCACTGCTTTCTTGGTGGTCTGAGGTCCCCGTGTCGCACTGCTCACTTCTGTCTTTTATATCTCAAGAGATTGCCTCAGGACACAATCCAGTCTTGCCGATCAGGTCCTGCCTTACTAAAACAACTGCCACCCATCCTCCCTCATTAACATCATAAAGGCAGGATTTACAACATATAGGAAAATCACACAGTACCAGGAATCATGGCCCAGCCAAACTGATACACACATGTTTTGGGGGACATAATTCAAACCATGACAGTAAGTTTGTAGGGTTGGCAGATAAAATACAGAATTCCAGTTCAATCTGAACTTCAGGTAAACAACAAATAGTTTTTTTTAGTGTAAGTATGTCCTATGTAGTATTGGAGACATACCTATCCTAAAAAAAATTTTTTCATTGTTTACCTGAGATTCAAATTAACTATAATTCCTATATTTTATTTGCTAAACCTTGCAACCATATGAGCTTGAGATACTGTTAGATGTTCAACTGGAGATGGTGACAGTCAATTAGATACACTAGAAAGGAGTTGTAGAGCTGTGTCAGGACTGGAAACAAAAATGTGGGAGTCTTCCGTGAAACTGAATGAGAGACTGAGTATAGATGGTGTCATGGATTGAATTGAGTCCCCCCCAAATATCTGTCAACTTGGCTAGGTCATGATTCACAGTATTGTATGATTGTCTACCATTTTATCATCTGATGTGATTTTCCTCTGTGTTGTAAATGCTATCACTATGATGTAATACGATGGATTAGTGGCAGTTATATTGATGAGGTTTACAAGATTAGATAGTGTCTTAAGCCAATCTCTTTTGAAATATAAAAAAGAGAAGCAAGCAGAGAGACATGAGAACCTTATACCACCAAGAAAGCACCGGGAGCAGAGCGTGTCCTTTGGACCTGAGGTTCCTGCACAGAGAAGCTCCTAGTCCAGGGGAAGACTGACAAGGACCTTCCTCCAGAGAAGGCAGAAAAAGCCTTCCCCTGGAGCTGATGCTTGTATTTGGACTTGTAGCCTACTAAACTGTGAGAGAATAAACTTCTTTTTGTTAAAGCCATCCACTTGTGGTATTTCTGTTATAGCAGCATCAGATGACCAAGACGGAAAAAAAGAAGACCAAGGACTGAGCCCTGGAGCATTCTAACATCAAGAGTTTGGGGAGATGAGCAGAAACCAGCAAGAGGGCAGCAGCCAGTGATGTGGGAGGAAAACCAAGAAAGCATAGTATCTGGAAAGCCACGGCAAGAGAATGTATCCACTGTGTATTGACCAACTATTCTCCATAGGTCAAGTAAAATGAGGACCAAGAACTGACCATTGGATTTAGTAATGTGGAAGTGACTGACGGCAATGAAAAGAACAGTTCTTCTGTGGATTGGTCAGGGCAAAAGACTAATTAGAGTAGGTTTAAGCAAGAAAGAGAGAAGAGGAATTGGAGATAGGGGATGTAGCCAACACCTTTGAGGGGTTTTGTTGCAAAAAGGAAGGGGGGAGTAAAATCTGGTGGGAAAATTGGGGCTAAGATAAGTTTTTCTTTAAAAAAAATGGGAAAGGTAACATCCTTTTTATATGCAGGGAGGAATGACAAAGTATAGAATAGTAAATTGATGATGTAGACGAGAAGGGGGAAGATAGCTGGCCAGCATCCTTTTGGAGGTGAATGTGGGTGGGATTAGTGTACGAGTGTACGAGGAGCATGGTTCCTTTATGGTAACTGGTAGGATGAAAGAGTTTCTCTCATCCCTCTCTCCCAAGGTTGTTACTTTAAAAGTGAGGAATTTTCTATCATTGATGGTTATTCCTTAGCCAGTGATGGTGACAAATTATTATCGACTCAATCATTACATGTTATTTAGGAAGACAAGTCTAGTAAGTCAAGATATTCTTTGAACTAGGCCTACCTGACCAGTACAAAGCTGTCTCCGATCCATAAAACATTTTATCTAAAATATAATCAATATCTGTAGCTTAGTCATATTTAAAATGACATTTACCTATTTTTTTCCACCAAGGGAAAAAAATAATAGCATTCTGGAAATCATTTCCTAAATTTTATCGGCCTTTGAACGATCTTGGTTCATCTTTGTAGTTATCCCGAATGTATCTCTGTTCTTTATCCCATTTAATCAATGATGTCTTGTTACTCCTCTCTTCCTAACATTTCTTTCACCTGTTCTTTCTTCTCCAGATTGAATAATCTCAGGTAATCAGACAACAAATCTCATAGAATTGTATCTAAATAATATAAGGTCCGTATTTTCAATCTGTTCTTCTTCTCCTGTCCCTCAGCAGTGGAGATCCATGGCTCTTTGCTCTTTTTTTTTTTTTTTTTTTTAAATTCAATGAACCAACCCTGACTCCTACCTTTAACAATGATCTCCATTTTGATAACCTATAAATCTATACAGTTGGGGGCAATTTTGCTCCCCAAAGGACATTTGACAATGTCTGGAAGTGTTTTAGATTGTCAAGACATGGTGGGGGAGGGAGGTTATTAACATCTAGTGGGTAGAGGCCTAGAATGCATAGGACAACCAGCCCTCACCCCCCACCTTGCCCATGAAAATTATCCTGTCCAAAATGCTAATAGCACTGAGGTTAAGAAACCTGTTCTATAGGCCCCTCTCACTCAAGCCCTAGCCCAGTCCTGCAGTTTCATTTGTATCTAAGACATTTCTATTTGGATTTTGCATCATATTCCTTCGGAACCAAACGCAGTCCAGTTTACTTGTTTTCATCAATGATCATAATGGAAGATTACCAGGAACAGATTACTCAGTAAGCAAGGTAAGCACAGGCTTACTTGCACAAGTAAGCGTGGTTTTACCTTGCTTACTGAGTGATTCGTCCCTATCAGGGATTGTAAATTTGAAAAGAGGTTTTGATTCTGTATGTAGGAAGGCGTTGTAGGGTTGGCAGAGAGACAGATACCAGCCATACCTAGAAGCTGAATCTTTGATGTGGTGAAAAACTGTGAAATTGTTCACTACAGATGATCTGGTAAACAAAGTAAGTACTGCGCTTACCTTGCCTATTGGATAATCTGCCCCTGGAGATTACACTTACATAGTGATCCACATGTCTGCTGGGATGGCTTAGCTTGAGAGATCTAGGTAATACTACTTTTTTCCTCTTTTTGCATAGACTTCTGAGTCCAGAGCCCTCTTCCTCAGATTTCTATGAATTCCTAGGGGCTTATTCTCTCATGGAGCCCAGTGATTTAAGAGCTCAGCTACTAACAAAAAGTCAGCAGTTTGAATCTACCAGCTGCTCCTTGGAAACCCTATGGGGCAGTTCTTCCTGGCTCTTTCTTCCTGCATCAGCCTAGACATAAAACTCAGTCTCCAAACTGAGTTTTACCTCTGAAATCTGAGGTTTACCTAATAAAATGCACACACATCAGTCGTTCTTGGGTTTAGCTCCCTTTATTGAGGGTGTCTGAGAAACCATAGAAAGAGCATTATATTGCACAATGTATTCTTTTTCTTTACTCATTCCCATCTCTGCTCGTAGCTCATCCCTCTTGGGTTACTCTCCAAGAACTCCAGATTCTTCTCTTTCTATTGAAAAAGCATCTTCCTCCTTTTCTGAAGCTTTGGTATCCACCGACTCCCAAAGACTTTGTGGGGTGTTACGTGTATTAAGACTTACCCACTACTACTAACATGTATCAAGAGATCTTTCAAAGTAAGAAGGTACTATCCCTGAGATGATTTCTGGGATATGAAGTCTCCTTGTTTTCAAACTGTTTATTGTTACTTTTAAATTAATTTAAAACTTCATTGTTTTCAAAATGTTTGCTCCTTGTGAGATAGAAGAGCGTGTCAATGTGGATTTAGGTTCAGTTGTACAAAACAGAGATGTAAAATAACAATGGCTTCATTTGGCAATGGACATTGGTGGTGGTTGCACAGCATGATTGACATAACTGGTGTCACTGAATTGTACACACAAAAATGTTGAATTGTCAAATGTTGCATTACGTATGTTTTAACAACAATAAAGACAAGGGAAGAAATAACAGTGGCTTAAACAAGATGGTTTAGTTCTCTTACTCTTAAACATCAGAGCTAGTACAGTAGCTCCATTCCAGGAAAATCAGGGGCCCAGAGTTCCTCCCTCAGTGGCCCTACTATTCCTAGGCTGTAAGCCTTGACTGCACAGTCCGTTATGGCTTTCCACCACATCCTCATTCTACAGTAGGGAGGGGAAGAGAAAGCAGATAGCACGACCCTTACTTTTTAGGGGAGGACCTGAAAGTTGCCTCTCACTTTTATTTCCATCCCACATGGCCATACCTAGGGTCGAGAAGGGCTAAAAATATAATCTCTATTCTGACCGGTCATGTGTGCATCTAAAAATCAAAAGTTCTCTTCATTGGAAGAAGAGGAGAGTGGATATAGTGGGGCAACTGGCAATATCTGCCTCAGAAGGGGTTTCAGAAAAAGTACCAGGCTGAAACTCATGGGGATATTGGTGTTTTTACCCCTTTTTGGTTTTCTTCTGTCTTCTTGATTCTTTATGACATTTCTCTCTCATTCTCCTGCTACAACTCTAGTCCAGGCCCACATTATGCCAGATCTATGTTATTGCAGTCAGTTCCTAGCAGTCTCCATAATACAATTGTACTCCCTTTATTACTCTCTGGGTCAAACCTTGCTCCAGGTCAACTTTTGTCCTGGCATTAAAGGCCCTCCAACTTCTTATCTCCATTTACTACCTTTATTAATGGATGTTTCTTGAACACCCTGTCCTCAAGCATTTTCTTCTCTCTTTTCCCGGTTATTCTAAACTACAGTAATGTGTCTCTCTTTCAATATAGGGTCGCTATGAGTTAGAATCGACTGGACAGCCATGGGTATGGTGTGGTGAATAATAAGGAGAGGTTGCACCATGCAATTTCACACTTGATAATATACTGTGCACGTGCATGTGTGGGTGTATTTGTGTCCGTCTGTCTGGGGTGGTACTGGAAGTGAGCAGAGGGGAATATGGAGAAGTGAAAGGGATCAGAGTGTTGTTAAGAATTACTTTAGCCTACAGACGCAGAGTATTATCAAACACTCCTGGCATGAGGGCATCAAGCATTTATACTGGAGGAGATGCTAATAAGAAAAGAGTGATCACACAAACTGCTCCTTGATCTCACTGAACGACTTGCTCAACACTGAGAAGCTAAGTCCTTATGAAATTAGAAGCTCATGATAAATAGACAACTTACATAATATTAGCAACATTGATGAAACGCCAATTGCGTTTCTTGATTTTCTACTTAGAAATACGTAAGAAAGAAAAATATGATATTCCAGAATTTCAGAAGGAAATGTATACAGATATATATAAATGCAGGCAAGCTGCAGCCATTACAGGACGGGGATAAAAGTAGAGGAGAAGGACAACAATGGGACGTCCAAAGAGAGAAAGAAAAGACTTTCTTGCCTCCTTCCTCTGTTCCTTCCTCCCTTGCTTCCTTTCTCCCTTCTACCCTGCCTCCCTCCATTTCATCTTTTTGTCCTTTCTACCTTCTTTCATTTTTTCTCCTCTTCTTCTCTCACCTAGCGGAAGTGGGCTATGACCCCTAGCCTTTCCAGTGCACGGAAAAGGTCTCCCTCCTGTCCGTATTTTCGGATGCTGAGCTTCCTCCAGCTGGGTTTTGTTTTTGCTCCCTATGCTCAGATCATCTATCTTTTTATCCCATTTCATCATCTCAGGGATTCCTGCTTGTATCTAAATGATAATCACCCTACGACTTAGACCTTTTGCAATAATGGAGTGAACCTGTGGAGAGATTTTCTTCACATGAGGAGCTCAGGAGCTTCCTAGGAAAGAACCTATCCTAAAGAAAGAGAGTGCCCACTTCTTGTTCAAGGCCAGAGGGCCAGGGATGGAGAGGAGGGATTATCCTGAGAAATGCAGACTGCTCTCCAGCCCAGCCTACAAGAACCCATGCCAGAGTCTTAGAGTGAACTGGATACAGTAAAAGTGTATGTAAAAGAGCTGTTGTCTTAAAAGTCTCTGGTCCATTGGGACCCCAAGGTATCAGCAGTATTAGTGCCTGGAACTGCAGCAGCAACAAGAAATGTTGTCAGTGACCTTAGCAGAATTGTGCACTAAGCTTTGATCATTATGATGGTGAATATAACTTACTTTCATTGAGCACCTATTATGTGCCTACTGGCCACTTAGCATATATCATCTCATTTATTTCTCACAATCTTAGTGGATTAAATATTTCAATCTTCATTTGACGGATGAAGAATCTGAGACTTAAAGAGGAAAATTAGGGGTCAGGGTGTGGATTCAGATCCAGTCTGCTTCCAAAATGTGCAACTTTTTCACAGAGGTGGCAGAGAGGGAAGCCTTGAATTTCAGATGAGGAAACTGACAGGAGCACTAGGATGGGGAAATAAGTCATATAGAAAAGACAGAAAATTGATTAGGGTGAAGCACTGGGTTCCAAAGGAAGCTGTAAGAAACGAAGTTGAAGCGTTCAGTGGAAGTAGCTAACAGGTCTTAAAGTCAAGGTTGAGGAGTTAGGGTTTGATATTCCTGGCCCTGGAAATCTACTGTGTGGTCTTGGGCAGGGATTAACATGGAAAGATGGTGTGCTAAAGGACAGTTTCACTCTCTGTATATAAGACAGACAACAACAGAGTGACTAGAAACTGGGCCATGCCCTGGGAAGCAGTCTTCAAGCTCTCCTAATTAATGATGATGCTGATGGCTGCGATTTTGGGGAACTGGCTATATGTCCAGCTCTGACCTAGGTACTTCACATATATTTACCTCCTTTAATATTACTGGTGGTCTACTTCTGAAGAAAATTAGCCAGTGAAAATCTTATGAATAGCAGCGGAATGTTGTCTGATACAGTGCTGGAAGATGAGGGCTTCAGGTTGTAAGGCACTCAAAAAACAACTGGGGAAGAGCTGCCTCATCAAAGTAGAGTTGACCTTAATGACGTAGATGGAGTTTAGCTTTCAGGACCTTCATTTGCTGATGTGGTATGACTCAAAATGAGAAGAAACAGCTGCAAACATCCATTAATAATCGGAAAGTAGAGGATTAGCGAACAAGAGGAAGACCGTCAACGAGATGGATTGACACAGTGGTTGCAACAATGGGCTCAAGCGTAACAACGATCATGAGGATGGTGCAGGACCAGGCAGTGTTTCATTCTGTTGTATATAGGGTCACTACGAATTGGAACTGACTTGACTGCACCTAACAACAACAACAACAACAACAATATTCCCAATTACTTTACGAAGTAGATATTATTATCGTCATCCCCATTTTACAGACAAGGAAACTGAGGTTCAGAGAGGATAAGTAACTCTCTGAACAACAAGTAACCAGTAAGTGGCAGGGCTAGAATTCAAATGAAGTCTGTGATTTCTCAGCTCTAGAGCTTTCTATGATATCATGCTGCTTCTTACTACTCTCTCTCTCACTCATAGAAAGGGCACAGCCATACAAAGCATCTTTATAGCTCAGCTTTCTACATAAACCTAGCTAAGGGCAACCGGAAGGAAGAATTAGCTGAGACAGCTAACTTTTCTCCTTGTCCTAGGTGTTTGACTGTCCTGTACATGTGAGCACTAGATCAGGTGTTAATTCTTCTGCCTGGACTAATAAGTTCTTGACATGGGAGGTTTCAGGTTGACCTTGAGCTTTAAATAGTCTGTTCTGGGTACATTGGATGGAGACTTTCTTTCACATGGCTGTAGTTTAATAAAAGCTTTAGAAAAGGTGCAAATTGCACACAATTTCCCCGCAGATGTTTCTTTTATAAGTATTCTCCTTTCTCTCAAAGAAATGGACTGTTTCCTAAGAGCCAAATGTTATTGCCTAATGGCAGAGACATTTGAAAATAGATCAAAGAGTGAATGTGTCTCAAACTTTTCCACTATGCAAACTGCAGAGGAAAAGAAGAGGAACTCCAGGGGCTTGGAAAAGAGTAAAGTCACAAGGAAGACATTTCTTTGAAGTTTCATGTTTCATCTTAAAAATTTATGTAAAGTTTTCGTTCTCAGGAAACACAACTGTGTTTTAAAATGAATATGCTTTGAATATCAGGGAGCTGCACCACAATAATTCAAGATTCATGCACCCCCCAGAACCCCAGCTCTTAGTCCTGAAGTCCGCAAAATTTATGTGAGACACCAGAGGTAACAACTTCCACTTAGCTCTCCGGTTGGCCATGAGAGTGGACCCTTCCAATCCCATGTCTTCGCTGTTGGCAAAGCGAGCCAGAGGGTCACAGCCGACACCAAAGTTATATACCAGGACAACTGCGCAATGCAGAGACCAAGTCTGCAACCAGTTAGGCCGTCGGGACTCTTGAAACACCTGAGGGTTAATATAGGATAGTGATTAAGAAGGAGGATTTACACTCAAGGAGCCAGGGTTTAACTCTCAGCTTTGATGCATAATAGCTGTAGCACTTCTCAGTGAATTATTTAGCCTTTCTAAATTTTAACCTCAGTAAAGTTATATTGGATGTAAGTTATAGTATCTAGGATAGTGCCTGGTATATTGTAACTACTCAATAGACAGGAGCTTTAATTCTGATTGATGATTTTTTAGATCACTGGAGCAGAGTGAGGCGCTCTGGTGGTGCAGTGGTTAAGAGCTCAGCTGCTAACCAAAAGGTCGGCAGTTCAAATCCACCCTCCACTCCTTGGAAGCCCTATGGAGCAGTTCCACTCTGTCCTATAGGGTCACTATGAGTCATAAACGACTTGACAACAATGGGTTTGGTTTGTGTTTTTTTTTGGAGTAGAGTGAGACCAAATTTATTTTTTAATAAGATTTTTAAAATATGTTAATTTGAAATATCACAAAAGATTTATTGCCTCTTAAAAGGAAAATAACCTTAATAGTTGAAATTATTAGAATATTACATATTAAGTCAAAACCTAAAACAAAATGCTAGTTTAAATTTTCAGAAATATAATACTACATGGTCTCTACTCTCCAGCATATTGAAAGAAACACTGTGATGCAGAAAACTCAATGAAATACATACTGAAAAGTTATGAAAAGGCAATCAATGAACTAAAGCAATTTTTCATCTTTTAGAAAAATATCACGTTATTCTTATATATTAGTCTGGGGTACCCAATGGACTTTCAAGAAATTTAAGAAAAACACATATATATGAATAATCAATAAGAATAGACAAAATAGTAGAAGCAAACTCTGAAAACATAATAATCACTGAATGCCGATCAAAAGAATATTTATTATAAGAATTAAATAATGTGAAACACAATGAAGTCCTTTAGACCCAGTGTTCTATTATAGGGCTGGTTTGGAGTGTGGGGACTTCAATATTTCAATCTGCAAGAATTCATTGAGCTAGGTGTTGTGTTACACTCTGGAACAGAATGTATCAGCATCTATTCTCAAGGGGCTTACAATGAAAGGCTTGTGACAGTATTTCTCCTTCCTGTATGATGGGAATAAAAAACTTAAAACCCATTGCCGTCAAGTCAATTCCAACTTGTAGCAACTCTACAGGACAGAGTAGAGCTGCCCCATGGGGTTTCTGAGGAGCAGCTGGTGGATTGGAACTGCCAACCCTTTTGTTAGCAGCTGATCTCTTAACCACTGTGCCAAGTAGTTTAATCCTGCATGTCCCTCTCTATCCCCTACATATCAGATGTTTTCCCTAAGATTTTGTTCACTGGGCCACTGTTAACTGTGCAACTATGCTGTTGGGAAGATGTCACTTCTGAACGCTGAGAAATTTACTTTCAAGATCTTCAGGAATAGAGAAATTCAGGGGAGTTCAGAATCAAAGAATAATTCTTGTTTGGATAAACACAACTAGTTGAGAAAAAAAATTAACATGTACTAGACTCTTTCACCATAACTTGGTCAGAATAACTACAAGGGTTGTTTGGTGCATTTTTTTAAAAAAGAGTATTTCTATAAATAAACACGGATTATGTTTGCAGCACTGAAAACAAGGAAGTAGCAAAATGAGATGCTAGTTGCATCTGTAGGTTGAACCATATGAAATTGCTGATATGTGACCATTTTTGGCCTAATAAATGTTAGTTTTTATGTTCATCTTAATACTTCTCATGAAGATATGTATCGTAAGAGTTTTCTTTATCCATAAGAATATTAAAGATGATATCTGCTTGCCAAGTGAGTTCTCTGGTTAATAAATAAAAGTATTAAGGTCCCTGGGTGGCACTCAGCTGGTAACCAAACCATTGGCAGTTCGAAGCTACCCAGCAGCATCATGGAAGAGGCCTGGTGATTTGCTTCTGTAAAGATTAGAGTTAAGAAAACCCTATGGAGCAGTTCTACTCTGTAACAGATGGAGTGTCTCCAAAGTCACAAACCAACAACATGACAAAAACAAAATCAACAAAAAAATAAATAGAAGTATTAAGATAAAAGAGGCATTGATTGCAAGAGCTGTGGTGGACGGGAAAAGCTTGCTGAAGAAAGAATGTGCTGTAGATGAGTGGAAGTAGGACAATTAATTCAGACTAGAAGACCATTTCATAGTATGTTCAGCCGTTAAGAATAATGCTATTCTCTTATAACTGAGGAATGTTTAGGGGAGTCAGTGATATTTGATGGGGAAAGAAAATGAAAGCTATATATTGGAGAGACTGGAATGTCAGAATAAAGAATGTGAGCATTTTTCTATTAGCAGTGAGGAATCATGAAAGTTTTTTAAGGAATGGAGTTATATGATCAGAGTATTTTAGAAACAGTCCTTGAGATCTGGCTTCAGCATATGCTGAAGTGGGTAGAGCCTGCAGCTAGAAAAACCGAGCAGGAAAGTATTGTGAGATAAGAGAACTGAGTTGCAAGAGAAAATACCAAGACGGCACTAAGGGTTAAGTAAGGCTTGAGTGTTCATTGGCAAAAATTGAGAAACAGGAATGGTAACAACTTTAGAGGGAACATAAAGTATGTATGTTAAATTTTTTTGAGTTTAAGGTGAAAGCTGCCGTTTATCAAGTAGGTATTAATAAAATTAAGAGCATTGACTTAAAATGTTCCAAATACTGAGCGCAGTGATTTTCGAGTATTCTCACTTATTCTTAAAATTAGACTAAGAGCTATACACTATTATCAACCCCATGTTATGTATGATGGCATAAATGGTAGTCAGACACATCAGGCATTTAGAGATGCTGGATGGACATTTAGAAAGCTGGTCAGGCATTAACATGTAAAAAAAATATACAGTAAAGTAGACATGCAAGCATGGAAAGTTGGCTTGGAGCAGGAAAATGAATATACACACAGACACAGACATACACACACACACACGCATATGTATATGAATATAACAGTGAAACCTGTGAGAGCTAGAACTCTACAGGACTACCTTGTTTTTCTAGGTCTTGCAAGTTTTCCACCTTTGATGGAGTGCAGTCTTATCACTTTTCTACTGCTCATTTTAGTAGAAAATATTTGATTTTCCTTCTCTGACATATTTCCACCTTATACAGGTTCTGGCTTTCACAGGTTTTACTGTATATGGAAGGCAGAAGAATTGATGTGTTTGAACTGTGGTGTTGGTGAAGATTATTGAATAAACCATGGACTGACTGTCAAAAGAACGAACAAATTAGTCTTAGAAGAAATACAACTAGAATGTTCTTTAGAAGCAAGGATGGTGAGACTTTGGCTCACTTACTTGGAGATGTCATCAGAAAAATCAATCGCTAGGTAAGCATGGTAAAGCAGAGGACCAATGAAAATGAGGGAAACCCTCAATGAGATGGATTGACACAATAGTCGCAACAATGGATGCAAGCATACCAACGATCATGAAGATGGCGAAGGACCAGGCAATACTTCATTCTGTTGTACACAAGGTCATCATGAGTCAGAGTCCGCTCAATAGCAATTAACAGCAACAAAAACAATATGTATGTCTTATTCTGTGTGTGTGTATATATGGTTTGTTTTGTTTTGTTTGAGACTGTTGATTTACGGACCCAAAGACCTAATGTTAGGGAAATTGTAATCAGTATCAGTATCTTCAGGGATCAGAATCTTACCGTCTTAGAAAAGAAAAATAATCCTTCCTGCCTTCCTGCCTTCATGTTTGTGGAGACTCCAGCATGAGCCAGTCACTGTACTAGACAATAAAGAAATGAACATGATTTGGTCACAGCTGTTAAACTTTTCACTGTTTAGTAAGAAAATAGTATCATGGCTGGCGGGATGGGTCTTAGCTGAATGGTAAAAAGACGAGCAGGGTTATACCAAAAAAGAAAACAAGCCAAAATTAGGCTTAGGCTATGATCTAAGTGATAAAAAGCTGGTGTGCAGCCAGGGTTGAATACTGCAAGAAGTGTTGCAAATTATGTGGCTGAGGATGGGGCCAGAGAAGCAGAGAAACAGATGCATGGAAGAGATGTCAAGACAATGATTTATTTCTGGCATCTTTTGTCCAGAGCCATTGTCAATGGACTAAGCATCTTAAAGCCAATATTTCATAACAAACGCTTATTAATTACTTCTTTGGTGTCTAGATCTGTTGGGGAATGAAAATGTGCCAATCATCGTCCCTGTGTATTAACAATAAAACCAAGGTGATATGGACTTATTTGTATGAAACTACCAATCAACAAAGCAACACAGAATGAAACCAAATGCTAGGTTGAGTGGTTCAATCACTAAAAATTATAGGAGTTCATTAAAAGAGAGAGATAAAGTAAGATGACCGTAGAGTTTAAAAATAAAATTGTCTGACAGTGTGAGCAGTAAAATTCAACTCTTAATGAATAAGATTAGCTATTCTTAAGAGAATTCACCCTAAGAAACTGTCTAGAAATATGTACCTTAACAAAATCACAGCAGGTGGAGTCACAAGGAGACAAGAGTAAACACTGTCAGGGAAAAAAGTGAAACCTAATCAATAATATGGTAGGCTCTTGACAAATACTTTGCATAGGATGTTTGATGGTGCCTTGAAAACATCAGAGGTGCAACAGTTAGAACATATGTAAAGAAGAATTCATTTAGAGCTGTGGAGTGGTCTATTAGGAGCCTATAGAAAAGAAACCTACAGAAAAATAATTTATTGCATCGTCTCCAGCCCAGTGCAGAGGACATGATGCTCTGTAGGCTGCTGCAGACTTCTGGGCAGGTAATATACAGAGATGTGTGTCTCAGGTTCTCAATGTTGCCCAGCCATTGAGGAAACTTAAATTACTTTTCTTGTTCTGACTCCACGCTCACTAACCAACTTTGTCTTTCCATGCATACTTTCTTAAGGAGAAAGGTTGTACCAGGATAAGGAACTGATTCCCTGGCAGTTAAAGTTCTCATTTTAAATTTAGAAATTCCTCCATTCTGTGTGAGTCAGTTCCCCTGAACGTGATTCTCTGTGAGAGTTTTGACAACATTGTGTTTCTGTACTAAAATCGGGTGAAGACTGGATGCTGACCCATGTAACTCAACTGAACATTGACCCCACTGCCCCCCACTGAAGCTCTGTGACAGCCATCAATAGGCCTCCCTCTGATGTGTCCTCCTAGTCTTTAATTGCACAAAGAGTTCAATGTAGAGAACTCAGGGTGGACCTTGTGGAGAGCATTGGATGTAACCTGGACTTTGAAGACGGTAGAATTTAGGTGGGTGCTGAAGAGACGGAGGGGTGACATTTTAGGTGAGAGGGGAAGCATGAGCAAAGTGTCAGAGATCAGGAGCTGATAGAAGAAATGCTTGCCACTTCTGCAGCTGATTGGATATTTTTTAGTCCTTCCAGCATTTACTACCCCATGCCCCATGGTCTTTTCAATTACCTCATATGCATACAAAAACTGGACAATGAAAAAAGAAGACAGAAGAAGAATTGATGCATTCAAATTGTGACGTTGGTGAAGAATATTGTCTATGTTGCCGATTGCCAGAAGAACTAACGAATCAGTCTTAGAAGAAATACAACCGAAATGCTCCTTAGAAGAAAGGATGACAAGACTTCCTCTTATTCACCTTGGACACGTCATCAGGAAAGATCAATCTCTAGAAAAGGACATCATGTTTGCTAAAGTAGAGGGTCAGTGAAAATGAGGGAAACCTTAAATGAGATGGATTAACACAGTAGCTGCAACATTGGGCTCAAACATATCAAAGATCATGGAGATGGCACAGAACCGGGTAATGTTTTGTTCTGTTATACATAAGGTTGCCTTGAGTTAGAGCCAACTCAAAGGCAACTGACAACAACTCCATCCTTTGATGCGCTTTTGAATTCTTTTCTCCTTGTCCTAATTGATGTGACCATTCCAGTCTACCTATATCTTTGATTTAAGGAGGTATTAACTAATAATGTAGTGGTTAAATGAGGCTAAATGAATTCTCTTCAACCCAAATTTTAGATGCGTCATTATTAACTACAACAGGCAAATACCCTTAAGGGAGATGAATCATACCCGGAGGGTTACAGGAGGCTTCCTATCAGAGGCCAACTTCCAAAGCTCTCCCTGCAGCATACAAATTTGATCTAATGGGTGGAAACTCAAAGAAAATAATTAATTTCTGTGATTTGTTCACAGTCACACACCAGACACATATTCAGGAAATTATCATAAATATTAATATTCATGGAATTTCCATGAATATTCAGTGAATGGCAAAAAAGATCTCCAGACAGTCCTCAAGGAGATCTCTAGAAGGAAGTGCCTCTCTTCTCTGTGAGCAACCTCTCCATAAGGCACAAGTGAGAGGAAGGGGTGAAGGGAGATGAAGAGAGATGAAACAAGTTTTGTCGTGCAGCCTTCTGGGCTGACGCTCCACCTTGGCTGGATTTGCAGGAGTATAATCCAAGCCAGATGGCTGGCTGCCCTCTCTGCCACATCTGATTAGATGTGGATTTATACTTATGTCATTCATGATACTTGATCTCAAATATTTATAGAGCTCATAGAGTAAGCATCCTTTGAAGCCCTTTAGGTTTTTCTGTGTGGCCCTTGAAATCAGGGTGAATGGAAAAACATAACATTATGAATTATTTTGATGCTGAGATTATAAGTAGTTTCATTCTTTAGAGATCTAAAATGATTTTACACAGAGGAGATGCATGCTGACATTTGAATCTTAGGTCTAATAAGTATGGTAAGAAGATTACGATATTTACAATTTTAATTACATTTTTACTTTTAATATATTAATATTAATATTTATGACACTAAGAAAATCACACCATAATCCACTACCTCCAAAGGTTATTTTACTATGATTTCCTTCAATGTATACTCAGATGTATAGATTTGTTTGCATAAATATCTTTATAGAACACATATAATTTTGTATTCTACTTTTTCTTTGCTTAGTATTATCTGATATAAACTTTTCTATGATTCTACCTACTGCTCATACACTTTTTTTGTAATTGCTGTATAGTTTTCCTTCTAGTGAATGAGGAATTAAAAAAAAAAGTGATACCATGTCTCCTTGTAGGGCAAGTTACTGATACTCTCTGAACTTTAGTTTTCCTCATCTGTAAAATGTAGATAATAAAATCTATCTCATAAAGTGAATGTAGACTAAACAAGATAATATACGTACAGTGTCTGGCCAATAGTAGGTGCTCAAGTCATGGAAGCTACCAAGATTATGTTAAAGGTAGATTTCACTGCCACAACCCACAAAATGCAATGACACAAGGCTTCCACACCAGGCACTACTAGTTGGAGGAGTTATTTTTGAGGTCTTTCTTTTCCTAGATCTCTATTCTTTGCTTATTGTAAGGTGGTCTTTCACGCCAGTTTGAGGGAACAGCTCATCATTACTTCATTCTTTATAAAGGGAGAACCTGTTCACTCATACCGGAAAAGAAAAGAATCCCAAATCACAGACTGAGTCTGGACCAGTAACAGAGTTGTTCGGGAATTGAACTAAACTTGAGATATCAACCCATTCACTTTTGCCCCTCAATTCTAGTCTACTTTCTATATGGTTTCCAGAATGATCTTTTGGAAGTATACATCCCTCAGCCCTGCTGAAAAGTCTCCAAATGGCTTCACATCACACTTGGAATAAAATTTGGAGTCCTTATCAGAGTTCATGAAGCTCTGTCTATAGAGTTTAACTTTCCTAGACTTCAACTTCATTCTGCCTCTCACATCTTAGCTCCCATCACACTGCACTCTTTGTTGTTTCCCCAACCTAACGAGTTTTTCCTACCTCATAATCTTTGCATTTCTACACTTTCTCATCTCTCTAACAAAAACACTCTTTCCCCATATATATGCCTTAATCCCTCACTTTATTCAGGTCTTCCTCAGAGTAAGGCCTTCCCTGGCCACCATGTATAAAATAGCTCAGAGAAGAACTGCTCCGTAGGGTTTTCTAGGCTGTGTCCTTTCAGAAACAAATCTCCAGACCTGTCTTCCAGATGTCTCTGGGTGGATTCAAACCACAAAGTTTTGGCTAGTAGTGAGTGCATTATCGTTCGCACCACCCAGCGACTCCTCAAAAACTATATGTGACTTTTTTAAGCCCCTCTCAATCTTTGAGAAACCTTGGTTCTTCTAATTGAGAGGTTTATCTTAGACTTAACAGAATCTCACCTATTTGCAATATATGTCCTTTTC
Source organism: Dugong dugon (assembly GCA_030035585.1). Taxonomy (NCBI): domain Eukaryota; kingdom Metazoa; phylum Chordata; class Mammalia; order Sirenia; family Dugongidae; genus Dugong; species Dugong dugon. The sequence continues at coordinate 180,165,793 of CM057462.1, read as the reverse complement.
CTTTCAAAGAAAGCTCTTTTAGGATATATACATTGTGAGGCAGACAAGCATCTTTCTCAACATTTCTACATCTTTGCTTCTAGCTGATGGAAGATCTGTACTAGTTTCAAACTTGATGCTGATCCTGATCTTGCACCTGTTGGACAGAGTAAACCCAGTGACAAGAAATACTAGATTACATAATGTGCACTGCCTTATTCCAACCACAAGTTTTAGTGATTAATTCTTTTATTAGATGGTGATATTGAGACAAAAGAAAGTGAGTTCATACATCTTAGGTCAAATAAAAAATTTGCATGTTAACAGGAATACAAATCAACTGCCAACCTCTTTGATTACTTAGCTAAATATACCTTTAAGGATAATACCACTCCACAAATAAACCAAAGATCTGTGTTCTTTTCAACTCAAGAATCTCTGGATTAGCAAGACACTCCTCAGGTCACATTTCTCCCTGAGTTCTGCAAGGGGGTTTTGTTTTCCTTAGGATTTTGGATGGAGCCAAACTTCCTGGCCCTGGGGCTATTATGCACTCAGTGGGGTACTGCTGCTCTCATAGCATGTAGGTGTATGGATTCTGGTGGAGGACTGAGCTCAGAGACAGGTTTCACAGTCTTGCTATCTGTTGCCAGGAAGATAAAAGGAATGACAGCAGGAAGGGTGTCCTGCAAACCTAAGTGTTCTTCATCAGGGAATTTAGGTCAACACAGTCTCAGTCAACTCATCTCTGAGCCTTTTAAGCCCCCAGTAAAACTTCAGGATGTATTCAGTAATCACCATTAAGTGCATGCTTAATTATTTTTGAAGAGTTCATAGATGGAGAAAAATACACAGATGAATAATTGTAGGCTAATGCATAAAGTGTTATAATAGAAATGTTCCAGAGGGTGAAGTGACCTAGTGGACATGTGAGGGAGCCAGAGTGTGGAAGAGATGAAGTAGGTAGAGAGGATACAACCTTGAGTAACCAAGTGAGTGGTGGTGGCCAAACAGAGAGAGAAAATGGAGGAAGAGTAGGAAGAGAAGCACAACTGTTCAGCACTGCAAGCACTGTGTTTAATGTGACTGTAGGACATATCAATGAAAATGTTTAGTAGGCAGTTAGATGGGTCTGCTGCTGAAGAGATAGTTCTGGATGGAAATTACAGATTTGTAACTGACTCAATGGCTCCTAAAGACAACAAGAAGAAGCAATTGCCATATAGGTCTATATACGTTGAAGTTATGGAAGAGGTTGAGAATACCAAGGAGAGTATGTAAAGTGAGAGCATTAAGTGGTTGATGAGTGAACATTTTGAAAAAACAGACAAATAGCTCAAGGTAGTTAGAAAAGTTCTTTCAATTCAAGAAAGAAGCCAGGATCCTGCTGCCTGGACTTCTAGGAGATATTCAAGCTTACACTGACTTCTCTTTATCTTCTCCCTCCATTCTCCCACCTTCATCCTCCTACTTCCAGCTCCCAACTCCCATACTCCACCCCATCTTCCCATCCATTACCCTCCACGCCTACATTCAACTCTATGTTACACTTGCCTCTTGCTGTCTTTTCTGGGTGCTGTTTGCCTGTATTCACCTGCACTTCCCTCATACTCTCCAGATATCCCCCTGGCTGAACTGCTTTTCATGGCCCATAGTGAAGTCTCTCTGTCTGCCTTACCCTCTGGGCTTGCCTCGTTTCAAATGCTGGTTCCTCCACATCTGGCCTGTGACACTATCCATAGAACACCAAGCTGCCTAATTATAGCTCTACTAATTGCTAGTTCAGTTTGGTAGCACAAAATGCATGTGTGTGTGCATATGTGAATTTTATTTAAAATTGTATAGAAGAGGCTGGATATGACTACACTGGATTTGTAATGTGTAAGTAAACACCATTTCCATTTTCCCCCAAATGATTACATTTACTATGTGTCATGGATTGAATTGTGTCCCCCAAAAAATGTGTGTAGCACCTTGGCTTGGTCATGATTCCAGTATTGTATGATTGTGTTATCTGATGTGATTTCCTTATGTGTTGTAAACTCTATCACTATGATGAGATTATATGTGATCTCATGTGTTGTAAATTCTATCACTGTGATGAGTTTATACTGATGAGGTTGACAAGATTAGTGTCTTAATGCAATCTCTTTTGAGATATAAAAGAGAGAAGTGAGCAGAGACACATGGGAACCTCATACCACCAAGAAAGCAGGGCTGGGAGCAGAGCACTTCCTTTGGACCTGACGTTCCTGCGCAGAAAAGCTCCCAGACCAGAGGAAGACTGATGACATGGACCTTCTTGCAGAGCCAACAGAGAAAGCATTCCCCTGGAGATGACACCCTGAATTTGGACTTGTAGCCTACTGGACTGTGAAGAAATAAACTTCTCTTTGTTAAAGCCATCCACTTGTGGTATTTCTGTTACAGCAGCACTAGATGACTGAGACAGTATGTCATCGCCCCTACGCCCCATAGAGGCTCTTGTCAGTGTGAAAACCTATCCAGAGCAAACTGCTTTCTTTCTTCTGGTGAAATGCATTATTTCCTCCTCAACCTCTTGGTTATTTTCAATCATGCTGTTTCTGATTCCTCCCTTGGGTGTTACCAACAGTGTCAATGATATAAATAAACATGACCTTGTGTCATCATGTGGTTTTGGAATCTGCTTCTGCATCTACCTGTGAACTCTTAACTTTAAACTTCATGATTTGCATTAGAGGGTGACTTGGTCAGAGTGAAAGCTTTGTTTTCTATGATGAATTTTTGTTTTTACTTTGTAAAAGTCTATTTCTACCAACAGTCATTCATATAACATTTGGTCATTCAACAAGCATTTCTTGAGTATCTGCTGTTTTGTGTGTGTCTGTGTGTGTATCTCTATGTATTCTGTGTGTATGCTGGGGTGCGCATTTATACTGTTTTCTTACACTGACTTTTTTGAACATCAGAATAATGACAAAGATGGAGCCAGGAATTTCCTCACTGAGGAACTGAACTATGAGGACATTAAGTGACTGTCTCAGGTTCACACAGATAGTTATTGGAACTAGTACTATAACTCAGATCTCAAGACTCCTTTCTTAATGTTCTTTATAATAGGTGATGTCAGCAGCCTTAAATGTGAGTCATAAAAATAACATTAGAGACTGCTACCACTGTCCCAAGGAGCCCTGGTAGTGTAGTGGTTAAAGTGCTTGGCTGCTAACCAAAAGGTCTGTGGTTTGAACCCACTAGCCACTCCATGGGAGAAAGATGTGGCGGTCTGTTTCTGTAAACATTTACACCTTGGAAACCTATGAGGCAGTTCTACTCTGTCCTATAGAGTTGCTGTGAGTTGGAATTGACTCGACAGCGGTGAGTTTGCTTTTGGTTTACCACTGTCCCAGACCAACAACAACAATAATAATGAAAATAATAATAGTAATGATAACAATAATAAAATAAGCTAACATTTATTGAATACTTATGTGCCAGGCATTATGCAAATATTTTACCTGAATTACCCCATTTCTATTTCATTTGATGTATAAAGAAACTAAGACTTTGGAAGATTGCATAATTTGCCAAAAGTCAAACATCCTGTTCATGGCAAAATTGGAAATAATAAGATGAAATGAGTGTTTTAACAACATTGAGAGTAGCAAGAAGCGGGAAGAGACTGAACTCAGAATAAAAACTGAAACAAACTGGATTCTGACTCACAGTGACACTATATATGGGAGAGAGTAGAACTGCCCCATAGTGTTTCCAAAGCTGTAAATCCTTATGACGCAGACTGCCACTTCCTTCTTCCGTGGAATGGCTGGTGGGTTCAAACCTCCAGCCTTTCAGCTAGCAGCTGAGTGCTTTAACCACTGCATCACTAGGGCTCCTTGAACTCAGGATAGGGTCGTGGAATTATAAATTAGAAGGATCATACCATACCAAACCAATCCATTGCCATTGAGTCAGTTCTGACTCATAGCAACCCTACAGGGCAGAGTAGAACTGCCCCGCAGAGTTTCCAAGGCTATAATCTTTACAGAAGCAGACTGCCACATCTTTCTCCCATGAAGCAGCTGGTGGTTTTGAACCACCGACCTTTTTGTTAGCAGCCAAGGGCTTTAACCACTGTGTCACCAGGACTCCTAAAATTTAATCCATAGCACTCTATTTCTCCTACCTCATATGACCATCCTTATTCACTATGTTCCAGATATACAGGCCTTTTCTCTGTCCCTCTAACTCACTAACCTCACTTCAGACTCAGATCTTTGTACTTATTATATTTTGACTTGAAATCCTCTTTTTCAGACCTTCACATGGCTACATCCTTATTTTTCAGATCTCAATTCAGATGTAACCTACCCCAAGATGACTTTCCTGAACACTCAAGCTAAAGTAGCTATGTACATCCAAGCCATTCTCTATCATATTATCCTATTTTCTCTTCCTCATATTTATTTATTCATTTGTATTCCTCTCCACTATCCACCCATTATATATACACATAAATACACTGGAATGCAAGTCTCTTGGAGTCAGTGATACTATCGCTTTATATACCTAACTTCAAAAACATTGTCTGGCATATATAAGATACTCAACTATTTTACTAACTGACTGACAAAGATGATCCAACAGAAGTACAATTAGTGTTCCTGAAGTAGAGAACCAAGCAAATAGAATAGGAAAAGCACTCAGAGATATGATTAAAAAAAAAAAAAAAAGATTCCTAAATTACGGAAGAACTGAATATGCATTTAGGACAATCCACTAAGTAGCATAAAAAATTATTCAGAACGATTGACAGCATAATCCTGGTTAGAATGTAAAGGAGAGAATTATTCCTGGTTCTCAGGCAACAAACAAGTCACCTACATAGACATGGCCCCTCAGGTTGGACTTGGACTAACCCATAGCTACATTTTACACTTGAAGACAGTTGAGAAATATCTAGCAAGTTCTAAGGAAAAGTGTGTCCAAATAATATTACACCCAGTCGAGTTATTATTAAGGATTAAAAACAAGAGATAAACATTCTAAAACATGAAAATCCCAGGGAAAATGGCACCGCTGTCTTCCTTGACACAATGTCTGCAACAACGGGCTCAAGCATAGTAACAATTGTGAGGATGGTGCAAGACTGAGCAACATTTTGTTCAGTTGTACATAGGGTCTCTATGAGTCAGAACTGACACAATGGCAACTAACAACAACAACAACAACAACAAAAAATCCTTCCTTGAAAAAAAACTTAATAATAAAATTCAAGCAACCAAGAGATGAACAAAAATAAAGGACTCAAAAAATTAACATGGGGTGGCACAAAGAGCAAGTGATAGCCAATGGATCTATTTCAATAAAGAATTAAGAATAAAAAACTTGGGGGATTGGGATTGCAGAACATAATATAAATGTTGTAAACTTTTCCATAGTAAAAAGAAATGTAAGCAATAATCAGGAGATGGGAAGATAGGCGGTGGAAGGAAGTATGTGATTGCTAAACACCTCCTGTTTCATAATATACTATTTAAATTAAAATAAGTAGTTAAAATAAAACATAATGGCTCCAACTTCTTAATGCCTTTGTTATATTTTTGGCTTTAACATTAAAGTGCTGTTTTAGGAACTATTATCCCTTTTGATGAGGAAACATTTGTCATAATTAAATTTTATATTTTTATTAAAATAGTTTTTTATAATATGATTACATCCTTATAAAATTATTTATTTTCATTTCTCTATCTAGCCATCCATCCATCTTTACATATGGAAAGATTTAAATATCTGTCTGGAATAATGCTTACTAAATATTTACTGGTTATGTCTAGGAAGTAGAATTTTGGGTGATTTGTTGCTTTTTGCTTTTCTCTTTGACCTTTCCCATATTACTTGAATTTCATAAGGGTCAAGTAATGTTTTTATAAAAATATTAAACTTCAGCATATCTTTTTATGTTTTGTGTTTCACTTCTCTCCCTGCAGGCTTACTATAACTACATCTAACATATCAATTTTATCTGCTTTTCTAGTTAACTTGGATACTCTTAGGAAAGTCACTGTTGTTATGGGTTGAACTGTGTCCCCAAAAAGTGTGTGTCAACTTGGTTAGGATATGATTCCCTGTATTGTGTGGTTGTCCTCCATTCTGATGTAATTACCTATGTGTTGTAAATCTTAATCTCTGTAATGTTAATTCACTACGCATTTGTCAATTTGTTGTACTATGGGGGCATGTGTGTTGCTGTGATGCTGGAAGCTTTGCCATGGTGGACAGGTTTCAGCTGAGCTTCTAGACTAAGACAGACTAGGAAGAAGGACCTGGTGGTCTACTTCTGAAAAAAAATTAGTCAGTGAAAACCTTATGAATAGCAGTGGAACATTGTCTGATATAGTGCTGGAAAATGAACCCCTCAGGTTGGAAGTTACTCAAAAGACAACTGGGGAAGAGCTGCCTCCTCAAAGTAGAGTTGACCTTAATGATGTAGTTGGAGTCAAGCTTTCGGGACCTTCATTTGCTGATGTGGCATGACTCAAAATGAGAAGAAACAGCTGCAAACATCCATTAATAATCGGAATGTGGAATGTACGAAGTATGAATCTAGGAAAATTGGAAACCGTCAAAAATAAAACGGAACATAAACAGTGAAATCCTAGGAATTAGTGAGCTGAAATGGACTAGTATTGGCTATTTTGAATCAGACAATCACATAGTCTACTATGTCGGGAATGACAAATTGAAGAGGAATGGTCTTGCTTTCATTATCAAAAAGAATATTTCAAGATCTATCCTGAAGTCCAACGCTGCCAGTGATAGGATAATATCCATATGCCTACAAGGAAGACCAGTTAATATGACTATTGTTCAAATTTATGCACCAACCACTAAGGCCAAAGATGAAGAAATTGAAGATTTTTACCAACTTCCGAGAATCTGAAATTGATCAAACATGCAATCAGGATGCATTGATAATTACTGGTGATTGGAATGTGAAAGTTGGAAACAGAGAAGGATCGGTAGCTGCAAAACATGGCCTTGGTGATAGAAACTATGCTGGCGATCCCATGATAGAATTTGGCAAGACCAACGACCTCATCATTGCAAATACCCTTTTCAACATCATAAAAAGTGACTATACATGTGGACCTCACCAGATGGAGTACATAAGAATCAAATCGACTACATCTGTGGAAAGAGACGATGGAAAAGCTCAATATCATCAGTCAGAACAAGGCCAGAGGTCAACTGCAGAACAGATCATCAATTGTTGGTATGCAAATTAAAGTTGAAGCTGAAGAAAATTAGAATGAGTCCACAAGAGCCAAAGTATAACCCTGAGTATATCCCACCTGAATTTAGAGACCATCTCAAGAATAGATTTGATGCATTGAACACTAATGACCTAAGATTAGACGAGTTGTGTAATGACATCAAGGGCATAATACATGAAGACAGCAAAAGGTCATTAAAAAGACAGGAAAGAAATAAAAGACCAAAATGGATATCAGAAGAGACTCTGAAAGTTGCTCTTGAACGTCAAGTAGCTAAAGGGAATGAAAGAATTGATGAAGTAAAACAGCTGAACAGAAAATTTCAAAGGGCAGCTAGAGAAGTCAAAGTATTATAATTGCATGGGCAAAGACCTGGGGTTAGAAAACCAAAAGGGAAGAACATGCTCGGCATTTCTCAAGCAGAAAGAGCTGAAGAAAAAATTCAAGCCTCGAGTTGCAATAGTGAAGGATTCTATAGGCAAAATGCTGAATGACGCAGGAAGCATCAAAAGACGATGGAAGGAATACACAGAGTCACTGTACCAAAAAGGATTGGTTGACTTTCAGTCATGTCAGGAGGTAGCATATGATCAGGAACTGATGGTACTGAAGGAAGAAGCGCAAGCTGCACTGAAGGCATTGGCGAAAAACAAGGTTTCAGGAATAAAGGAATATCAATTGAGATGTTTCAATAAAAGGATGCAGCACTAGAAATGCTCACTCGTCTATGCCAAGACAGCCACCTGGCCAACCGACTGGAAGAGACCTGTATTTATGCCTATTCCAAAGAAAGGTGATCCTACAGAATATGGAAATTATTAAACAATATCGTTAATATTACATGTAAGTAAAATCTTGCTGTAGATCATTCAAAAGTGGTTGCAGCAATACATCCACAGGGAATAGCCAGAAATTTACACTGGATTTAGAAGAGGATGTGGAACAAGTGATATCATTGCTGATGTCAGATGGATCCTGGTTGAAATTAGAGAATACCAGAAAGATGTTTACCTGTATTTTATTTACTATGCAAAGGCATTCAACTGCGTGGATCATAACAAATTGTGGATAACATTGCAAAGAAGGGGAATTCCAGAATCCTCAATTGTGCTTACGAGGAATTTGTATATAGATAAAGAGGCAGTCGTTAGAAAAGAACAAGGGGTTACTGTGTGGTTTAAAGTCAGAAAAGGTGTGCTTCAGGGTTGTATCCTTTCACCACATTTATTCAGTCTGTATGCTGAGCAAATAATCTGAAAAGCTGCACTATATGAAGAAGAATGGGGCATCAGGATTGGAGGAAGACTCATTTTAACAACCTGTGATATGCAGGTGACAAAACCTTGCTTGCTGAAAGTGAAGACGACTTGAAGCACTTACTGATGAAGATCAAGGACCACAGTCTTCAGTATGGATTACACCTCAACATAAAGAAAACATCAATCCTCACAACTAGACTAATAAGCAATATCCTAATAAATGGAGAAACTATTGAAGTTGTCAAGGATTTCATTTTACTTGGATCAACAATGAACACCCATGGAAGCAGCAGTCAAGAAATCAAAGGACGCATTGCATTGGGCAAATCTGTTGCAAAAAATTTCTTTAAAGTGTTAGAAAGCAAAGATGTCACTTAAGGACTAAGGTGCACCTGACCCAAACCATGGTGTTTTCAATCACCTGATATGCATGTGATAGCTGGGCAATAAATAAGGAAGACTGAAGAAAAATTGGTGCCTTTGAATTGTGGTGTTGGTGAAGAATACTGAATATACCATGGACTGCCAAAAGTACAAACTAATTTGTCTTGGAAGAAGTACAACCAGAATGCTCCTTAGAAGCAAAGGTGGCAAGACTTCTCATATACTTTGGACATTTTATTAGGAGGGATCAGTCCCTGGAGGAGGAACATCATGCTTGGTAAAGTAGAGGGTCAGTAAAAAGGAAGAGCTTCAAGGAGGTGGCTTGATACATTGGCTGCAACAATCTGCTCAAGCATAACAACAATCATGAGGATGGCACAGGATCGGGCAGTATTTCATTCTATTGTACATAGGGTGGCTATGAGTCAGGACCGACTCAATGGCACCCAACAAGAACAACAACATGATGTTAATGAGGCAGGACAAAATCTACAGGACTAGGTTGTAACTTGAGTCAATCTCTTTTGAGATATAAAGGAGAGAATGGAATAGAGAGGAGGGGGACCTCATTACCACCAAGCAAGAAGAGCTAGAAGAAGAGTGTGTCCTTTGGACGCGGTGTCCCAATGCTGAGAAACTCCTAGACCTGAGGGAAGACTAATGACAAGGACCTTCTCCCAGAGCCAACAGAGAGAGAAAGCCTTCCCCTAGAGCTGGCATGCTGAATTCAGACTTCTAGCCTCCTAAACTGTGAGAGAATAAATTTCTGTTTGTTAAAACCACCCACTTGTGCTATTTCTGTTCTAGCAGCACTAGATAACTAAGGCAGTCACTAACTTTCAGCCTAGTCTTCTCATCTTGAAAATGTGACAGGAAAAGTTAGGAGAACATGCTGTAGTGTAAATGGTCTGAATTTTAATCTGTTTCAAAACTTCCCATTTCCTTGGCTAGGTCAGAGCCTTAATTTCCTCATTTTCAAAATAAAATTAAAAAGAGAAAGGCATGCACTATTACTTCACAGAGTTACTGTGAGGGTCAAGAGTAATCAGATACGTGTAAGTGTTTTATAACTATCAAACATCACACAAATATTTATTGTCACCTATGATCTTTCTGAAAGAGCCCTGGTGGTGCAGTGGTTAAGTGCTAGGCTGCTAACTGAAAGGTCAGTGGTTTGAACCCACCAACTGCTCTGCAGGAGAAAGATGTGGCTACTTTTCTGTGAATTGATTTGCCTGAGGTCAAACAGCTAGAGGATGACATTACGGTGAAATGTTTTCCCTTGGCTTGCATTATAAAAACGTCCCACATACAGTCAGAGATGGAAAGGCAGTAAAATAAATGCACCAAAACAAAATAGCATAAGGGAAAGAATGAGTAAATAAATGTTTTTCAACTGTCATTACTGTTTCCTGGCTAAAGCAGAGGCAAAGTAAAATTATAATAGGAACGCAATGAGCTGCACTTTATTTTTCAAGGGGTATTGATTTCAAATGTTCTTGTGCCCAGTTCTTTGGGCAATTGCTGTTTTTGAGTGCTTCAATTGACCACCTCTGTCACCTGGCTGCAAAAAGGCTTGAATGAATTGGCCACAACGAATGCTTCCATCCAGCACAAGGCTGCCCTGGTGGTAACAAAGGGGCATATTTAGCTCTTGTTTTAACCTTTCCATCTGATTGAAGTAGGTGCTCAGAAGCCTGGGAGGACAAAAGTAATTGCTTTGGATTTTTCAGCACGAACTGTTACCAACATAGGGGAACATTGGCAGTGTTTATGGGATGCAGAGTGATCTCAAGCCCCTGGAATTGCTTAATTGACTGCTCTTCTCTGAAATCCGCTACTGGGAACCTCTGCTTCCCGTGTATCTTAAATACTCCTTAAAGACGTCCTGCTTACAGAGAGATCCCTAGAATCACATTTCCTCAGGTGGGCGTTCTCATTTATCATAATTTTTACATTTATGCCTGGGAAGAGGCACCACAAGTTCAGGTCTCGGTTTCCTTTACTTTGCTGGCGTTTTATTATATTGCCTGTGGTTCCATTTGGTTCTCCCTGTATAACCCGCAAGGAGTTCTGGTGGCACAATGGTTAAGTGTTAGGCTGCTGACCTAAAGGTCGACAGTTCGAACCTTCCAGCGGCTCCATGGTAGAAAAGACCTGGTGATCTCCTTCTGTAAAGATTACAGCCTAGGAAACCCTATGGGGCAGTTCTACTCTGTCGTATAGGGTCTCTGTGAGTTGGAATCAACTCAATGGCACACAATAATAACAATAACAATGTATAACCCTCAACGGTAAGCTAAACTGGACAATCCATCTTGTAATTTGAGATGGGAAAGAGAATATGAGGTATATTTGCAGTTGGTATGGCCAAGACATTACCCTGATGTTCTTTCTTATCTCTTTTTCAGGAGCTTTTGAGGGCACCTTTGCCCTGCTTTTATCACTGGTTTCAGGGGATACCTTGCTGGATATTTTCCATTTGGCCCTCCAGGTCCCCTTTCTGTGCCCTGAAGGCAGAACTTTGAGTTCATCATTAACCAGGTCCTTTGTCCTTTGGCTTCTAATTCCACCAGAGGGAAGCACTAGCAGGAGACCTGAGGCAGGAGGAGAGAGAGTTTGGGGTTTTTCCCCTGCCTCTCCTTCTGCAAGACCTTTGGTTGGCAGGGGCTTATCCCTCTACTTAAGGCGGTGCGCATGTCCTTGGTCTTCTCTTACTGCTCCAAGTGTTCCAGAGTTCTAGTGACCATGCCTGCCTCTTGCTCTTTTAGGCCTAGGGATGGTAGTGGCTACCTACTTGCCCTTAACCCTGCCACACTTTTTTGGAGGTGCTGTCTGTTTTTGCTGGAACCCTGAGTAATACACATACATAGAAGCAGAGGTAAGTGCTGGGAAAGTATTACTGCCCAGGGTAGTGGTCTCATTTTCTTTCCTCCAGCCACATCCTTTCAATCAAAGTCTTGCCTGTGAGACTCAGTGTTTTAAAACTACAGGGTCTCTGTGAGTCAGAATTGACTCGATGGCAAGGGGTTTGATTTTTTAGTTTTTTTTTTTTTTTTCATGTGGGAACAGAGCAACCTTCATGGGCACGTGGCCTGTGCAGTCACACAGGACCCAGTACTCAGAGGGACCTCAGGCTTGGTTAAATGCTCTGCTGCTGCCATCTTGAAATTCTTAATAGTGTTTGAGCCCTGCATTTTCATTTTGCACTGTGCTCCTCAAGTTTTGTAGACAGTCCTGTGTGGGAACGTAGAATTGAGGGAGAAGCTCTTAGTTACTCTCCTTATCTAAGGGGAAGTTCTCCATACTTCATTTCTTATTCCCCACCCACAGAGGAGGAACACTAATCTGTATATAAGCTGGGACTCTGTCATCTTTATGCCTGGGAAGAGGCACCACAAGTTCAGGCACATGGCTCTCTGCTCTGCTTCTTTTTCTCTAGGTGGTCTTAACCTGAGGGTCTTAGTCTGAGGGCCAGGTGACTCTCTCAATCCCTCTCTTCTGTTTTCTCCTTCCAAGTAGCTTTTAGAGGTAATAGGGCAAGACTATAGAAGGAGAGTTTGGCTGCTAACCAAAAGGTCAGCAGTTTAAATCCACCACCCGCTCCTTGGAAACCCTATGAGGCAGTTCTACTCTGTCCTGTAGGGTCCCTATGAGTCAGAATCGACTCGACGGCAACGAATTTATAGGAGAAGGGCCCGCCATTGAGAGAACTCTCTCTCTACCTCTTTCGATACTCTCAGGCTCTTTTATCTCTTTGATGTCATATATCCTTTGTGGCCAACTGGACATATGGGTTTGGGCTTAGAAGGAGGAAGAGAGCTCTCAATCTGTGCAGACCAACACTGTGTATCAGAACTATGGTTTGGAGTTTCAGGTATACTAAACCAAACCCGTTTAGTATATGATTGTGAGGATGATGCAGGACTGGGCGGTGTTCCGTTCTGTTGTACGTAGCATCACTATGAGTGGGAACCATAACGACAATAAATTGGTACTTTGATTTCCTTTGCCATTGTTTCCTATGAGTTCATATTCATCTAGAACCTCATAGGGAGAAGAATTACTAATTAGCAAACAGAACAAAATGTGAAAAACATCCTTCACCTCCCCTCTATTTCTCATTACCACTTTAATATTTGGCAAACGTGGTCCCAGACTGTCCCTACATGCAATAAAATTTAGATACATACATTTACACAAACATCTTTTTGTTGTTACTGACAGTATACTGTGTGTATGTGCATGCTTGTGTAATTGCTGTGAAGTATAATTTTTATACTTAACATAGCTTGAAGATCTTTCCAAGTCACTATGTGTTGATCTACTCCACTCATTTTTCACACCTGAATAGTATTCCACAGTATGGAGTTAACGTGTTCTCTATTAGACATTTATATTGTTTCCAACTTTTTGCTCTTATATATAATCATTCTTCTATCTATATATCTATAGAAAAAAATTTCTTGAGGATATTTCCCTAGAGAGGGCAGTAGTAGAACTCTTGCCTTCTATGCAGGAGACCTGGGTTCCATTTCTGGCCAATGTACTGCATGCATAGCTACTGCCCTTCTGTCAGTGGAGGCCTGTGTGTTGCTATGATGCTGAACAGGTTTCAGCAGAGCTCCAGACTAAGTCTGTCTATGAAGAAAGGCCTGGTGATCTATTTCTCAAAATGAGCCAGTGAAAACCCTATGGATCACAACTGTCTGATCCCATTATGCATGGGGTTGCTATGAGTTAGGGGCTACTATGGATTGAATCGTGTCCCCCAAAAATGTGTGTCCACTTGGCTAGGCCATGATTCCCAGTATTGTGTGATTGTCCACCATTTTGTCATCTGATGGGATTTTCCTCTGTGTTATAAATCCTACCTCTATGATGTTAATGAGGTGGGGATAGTGGCAGTTGTGTTAATGAGGCAGGACTCAACCTACAAGATTAGGTTGTGTTTTAAGTCAATGTCTTTTGAGATATAAAAGAGAGAAGCGAGCAGAGAGACGTGGGAACCTCATACTGCTAAGAAACAAGAGCCAGGAGAATAGCGTGTCCTTTGGACCCAGCACACCTGCACTGAAAAGCCCCTCCACCGGGAAAGATTGATGACGAGGACCTTTCCACAGAGCCAACAGAGAGAGAAAGACTTCTCCTGGAGCCGGCACTCTGAATTCAGACTTCTAGCCCCCTAGACTGTGAGAGGATAAGTTTCTCTTTGTTAAAGCTATTCAATTGTGGTATTTTTGTTATAGCAGCACTAGATAGCTAAGACAGAGGCCAACGCGATGGCAGCTAACAATAACAGCAAGAACAGATTCCTGGAAGTGACCTTGAGGGGTCAAAATGTTTTCATAGCTCAATTTTTCATAGATACTACTAAATAGCTTTTAAAAACCATCAACACTCTATAAGCAATATCTTCGCATGCCCCATTTCTCAAATTCAACTCTTGATATTACATTCTTTTAAGAATTTGCAAATGTGATAGGAGAAAAAAATTATACAGTAAAACTTGTGAAAGACAGAAGGTGTGTAAGGCAGAAACCTGTCAGAGAAAGACAACTCAAATATTTTCCACTAAAACAAGCTAAAGAAAAGTGGAAAGACTGCACCCTGTCAAAGGCAGAAAACTTAGAAGACCCAGAAAAACAAGCAGTCTTGTGGAGTTCCAGTTCTCACAAGTTTCACCGTACCTTGTTTTAACAGCTTTTTTTCTCATCATCTGTGAAAGTAAGCATGGTTTCATATACTTATTCGATGAATTGTCCTTTTCCTTTTCTCATTTCTGTATTGAATTGTTTGCCTTTTTTTTTTTTATGGATGTGAGGTTGCTTTTTAATGATTCTAAATGCTAATACATTGTCACATATGTTACAAATATTTCCACTAGTCTGCCTCTTGTCCTTTAAGTTTACTTGTATAGTTTTTTGTCGTTAAATGGAAAGAACTAATCAAAGTAATAAAAGAAGACACATTCTCAAAATTACAGGAAACTATTTCTGTTCTCTATTTTCTCCTTTTGGAACTCTTAATAGAATAAGGTTGAAATTTTTAGGTCTATATTGTGAATTTCCTAACTATACCATAATTACCACTCTTTATATGTTAGGCAGCGTTTTGGAAGAATTCCCTCACATTATCTTCCGGCTTACTGATTCATTCTTCAGCTGTGTCCATTTGTGTTTTTCAGCCCAACTATCACACAACAAGAACAACATGGAGTCTTTATACTTCAGTTCTCAAATAGTTAATGTCTAAAATCTCTATAGTTGATTCTTTTAAAATCTACTTTATAAATATACTCTTTTTTCAAAAAAAAAGTAACGGAGCACTGGTGGCACAGTGGTGAAGAGCTCAGCTGCTAAACATGAGGTAGGCAGTTAGAGTCCACCAGCTGCTCCTTGGAAACACAATGGGGCAGTTCTACAGCGTCCTATAGTGTTGCTATGAGTTGGAATTGACTCAACTGCATTGAATTTCTTTTTTTTTAAGTATAAAGTTTGATGAGTTTTAAAAAATGTGAACAGTTCTGTAACTATCATCACAATCTTGATGTGGAACATTTCCACCACTCCAGATAGTTTCCTCATGCCTCTTTGCAGTTGATCCCCTTGCCCCTACTTCTGGCCCTGGGAACCACTAATATGCTAGTATTTTCTGTCACTAGGGTTTTGCCTTCTCTAGAACTTTATATGAAAGCAATGATACAGTATATAACATTGTGCAACTAGCTTTTTTTCACATAATGTTCTTGAAACCCATCCATTTTTTTCAATATATAAATATTTATTTTATTTTATTATTTTTGTTTTAATTGTACTTCAGGTGAAGGCTTACAGAACAAACAGTTTCTCATGAAACAGTAGTACACATATTGTTTTACAACATTGGTTAACAACCCCACAACATGTCAACCATCTCCCTTCTCGACCTTTTTTTTTTGGTGAAAATACACATAGCCAAAGATACACCATTTCAAAAATTTCTACATGCACAGTTCAGTGACATTGATTACACTCTTCCAATTGTGCTGCTATTCTCACTTTAGGTGAAGGCTTGCAGAACAAAATAGTTTCTCTTTTAACAGTTAGTACACATGTTGCCCTATGACAATGGTTAACAACCTCACAACACATCAACACTATCCTTACTCAACCTTGGGCCCTATCACCAGCTTCCTTGTCCCCTTCTGCGTTTTGGCCCTTGTCCCGGGACTGCTGTACCTCATTAGTCCCATTTGGTTTTATGGGGCTGTCCACTCACAGGCTGAACGGTGAACCTCGGAGATGACTTCACCACTGAGCTAAAAGGGTGTCTGGGGACCATACTCTCGGGGTTTCTCCAGTCTCCTTTAGGCCAGTAAATCTGGTCTTTTTTTGTTAGTTAGAATTATGCTCTACATCCTTCTCCAGCTCTGTCCAGAACCCTCTGCTGTGATCCTGGTCAGAGCAGTCAGTGGTGGTAGCTGGGCACCATCTAGCTGTACTGGGCTCAGTCCGGTGGAGGCCTTGGTAGCTGTGGTCCATTAGTCCTTCGGACTAATCTTTTCCTTGTATCCTATTCTCTTCATTCTCCCTTGGTCCCAAAGGGATGAGACCAGTGGAGTATCTTAGATGGCCGCTCACAGGCTTTTAAGACCCCAGATGCTACTCGCCAAGGTAGAATGTAGAACACTGTCTTTATAAACTGTGTTATGCCAATTGAGCTAGATGTTCCCCTAAGCCATGATCCCAACATCCCTCTACCCAGCAATTCAGTCCCTCAAGGAGTTTAGATGTGTCTATGGAGCTTCCATGACCTTTCTCTGTATAAGTTGTGCTGGTTTCCCCTGTATTGTGTACTTTCTCACCCTTCACCCAAGATACCACTTATCTATTACCTATTTAGTATTTTCCCCCCACCCCTCCCATCCCTGGTAACCAACAAAGATTGTTACATTTTGTGCGTGAACTTTTTCGTGGGTTTTTACAATAGAGGTCTCATACAATATTTGTCCTTTTGTGATTGACTTATTTCACTCAGCATAATGTCCTCCAGTTTCATCCATGTTATGAGATGCTTCACAGATTCATTGTTGTTCTTTCTCGTTGCATAGTACACCATTGTATGTAAGTACCATAGTTTGTTTATCCATTCGTCTGTTGATGGGCATCTAGGTTGTTTCCATCGCTTTGCTATTGTGAACAATGCTGCCATGAACATAGGTGTGCCTATGTCTATTCGAGTGACGACTCTTATTTCTCTAGGATGTATTCCTAGGAGTGGAATTGCTGGATCGAATGGTATGCCTATTTCTAGCTTTCTGAAGAAGCACCATATCACTTTCCAAAATGGTAGTATCATTTTGCATTCCCACCAGCAGTGCATAAGAGTTCCGATCTCCCCGCAGCCCCTCCAACATTTGTTATTTCCAGTGTTTTTGATTCGTGCCAGTAATGCCGGGGTGAGATGGTATCTATTGTGGTTTTAGTTTACATTTCACTAATGGCTAGTGATCATGAGCATTTCCTCATGTGTCTGTTGGTGGCTTGAATGTCTTCTTTGGTGAAGTGACTGTTCATTTCCTTTGCCCATTTTTTAATAGGATTATTTGTCTTTTTGTTGTAGAGGTGTTGGATTTTCTTGTAGATTATGGAGATTAGACCTTTGTCTGACTTGTACTGTCCAAAAATTTTTTCCCAGTCTGTAGGTTCTCTTTTGACTTTTTTGGTGAAGTCTTTTGAAGAGCATAGGTGTTTGATTTTTAGAAGATCCCAGTTATCTAGTTTATCTGTTGGGTTTTGTGTGTTGATGTTTATGGTTTGTATCCTGTTAATGCCAAGTATTAAGGCCTGAAGTGTTGGTCCTATTTTTTCTTCTATGAACTTTATAGTTTTAGGCTTTATATTCAGGTCTTTGATCCAATTTGAAGTAGTTTTTATATACGGCTTGAGGTATGGGTCCTGTTTCATTTTTTTGCAGATGGCTATCCTGTTTTGCCAATACCATTTGTTAGAAAGACTGTCTTTTCCCCATTTGATGGACTTTGGGCCCTTGTTGAAGATCAGGTGACCTTAGATGGATGGATTTACATCTGGCTTCTCAATTCTGTTCCATTGGTCAATGTAGCTGTCGTTGTACCAGCACCAGGCTGTTTTGACTACTGTAGCTGTATAGTAGGTTCTGAAGTCAGGTAGTGTGAGTCCTCCAACTTTATTCTTCTTCTTCAGTAGTGCTTTACTTATTTGGGGCTTCTTCCCTTTACATATAAAGTTAATGATTAGTTTTTCCATCTCTTTGAAGAGTGTTGTTGGTATTTGGATTGGAATTGCGTTGTATTTGTAAATTGCTTTGGGAAGAATTGTCGTTTTTATAATGTTGAGTCTGCCTATCCATGAGCATGGTATGTTTTTCCATTTATGTAGATCCCTTTGGGTTTCATGCAGTAGTGTTTTGTAGTTTTCTTTGTATAGGTCTTTTACATTCCTGGTTAGATTTATTCCTAAGTATTTTATCTTTTTAGGTGCTATTGAAAACGGTATTGTTTTCCTGATTTGCTTTTCATTGTTCTCCTTATTGGTGTATAGGAATCCAACTGAGTTTTGTATGTTTGTCTTATAGCCAGCTACTCTGCTGAATCTTTCTATTAGTTCCAGTAGATTTCTCGTGGAGTCTTTAGGGAAACTCATCCATTTTTTTGTGTATTTAAGTGGCCTATTAATTTTTATTGCAGAGTAGTAATCCATTGTGGAGGCATACCTCAGTTGTTTATCTATTCACTAATGGAAAGATACTTTGTTGTTTCCAGTTTTTGTCTATTATAAATAAAGCTGTGTGAACACTTGAGCATTGTTGATAGCTGCTTTTGCACTATAGCAGCAAAGTTGAGCGGTTGTGACAGACACCATGTGACTTGCAAGCCAAAAATCTATATTTATTTAAAATAGCTGTTGTAGTGTCCTGGATCATTGATTATATTAACTTTGTCATTTCTGGGTCTCTTTCTATAGACTGATTTTTCCTCTGCTCTTCACAACTATGCAATATAGGAATTATTGTGTGCATTCTATGATTGCACACAACTGAGGCATTTGATTTGACTCACTTGAGGTTATCCAGCTAGAAACTAGGAGGACTGGGAGTTAAACTCAAGTCCTCAGTTTTAAACTGCACCCTGCCCCTAACATACATATATTACTCTTCCTGTCAATGTTTAACCTAGGATTGTCTCTATCCATCCACTGCCATCAAATCGTTTCTGACTCATAGCAACCCTATAGGACAGAGTAGAAATGCCCCATTGGATTTCCAAGGCTGCAGTCTTTACAGAAGCAGACTGCCACATCTTTCTCCCATGGAGTGGCTGGTGGGTTTGAACTGCAGACTTTAACCACTATACCACCAGAGCTCCTAAACTGTCTCTAGACAAAATAATAAGCAAGAGAATCATCCAACATTTAAAATATATTTGTAAAGTTCCTATTATGTGTTGTGTACTGAGTGTTTGGAATAAAGCAATTAACAAAAGAAACAAAAATCTTTGCCTCATAGAATTTGCAGTCTTGTAGACAGAGACAGATAATTTAAAAAAAAAAGTATAATAGATTAAAAAAAAAACAAACTATAAAGCATGCTAGGAGATAGTATGTGCTAGAAATAAAAGAAGAGGTAGGCCATGATTAGGGGTGTAGAGGGCTTACTGGTATCCCAAAAAAGACATGTCTACCTCCAAATCCCTGGAATCTCTGAATGTCAACTTATTTGGGAAAAAGGTCTTTGCAGATGTCATTAAGTTGGGATGCTTGAGATGAGATCATCCTGGATTACCCACGTGGGCCCTAAATCCAATGACAAGTGTCTTTATAAGAGAGAAGAGGAGAAGACTAGGTAAAGATGGAGATGGAGACTGGAGATATGCAGCCCTAAGCCAAGGAATGCCTGGAGCCCCCAGAAGCCGGAAGAGGCAAGGAAGACTTCTCTCCTAGAGCATAGCCTGGCTGATCCCTTGATTTTAGACTTCTGGCCTCCAGACCCGTGAGAGAACAAATTTCTGTAGCTGTATGCTATAGTATTAAATAGGATGGTCAAGGTATGAAAGCTTGAAAGACTTTAGTGTACCTGCAGCCAAGGAAGGTTTTTAAACAGAAGAAGACATGGCCTCAGCTTTGCATTTTAGAAAGTGTTCTTTGTAAAGTAGTGTGGGCAGTGCAGTAGAAGTCAACATTTGTGGCAAGAAAACCATTTAAAACACTTTTAAAGTAGATGAAGGGAGAGGAGAGGAAGACCTGACCAAGACAAAGGGCATGGGGACAAGAGGAGGAAACCTCTGTCTGAGGTAGACACTGGATGCTGTTGGACAGATTTTTAAAATCATGTCTTAAAAATAAACTAAATGTGTGGATGGTTTTATAATTTGGAAGGTGCTTTCACCTTCATTATCTGATGTGAGGTAGGCAGAGAAATTAGCAAGTGATGCTTATTTTGGAGAGAAGCACTCTGGAGAAATAAATGATGGTAGGGGAGTCCAGAGCATGGGACTATTGCTCCAGGAGAGCCAGCCTAGGAGCTACAGGTAGGAGCAAGAATGCTTAAAGATGAGAAGTGGAAGCATCAGGAAGACAGATAGCTAGAAAAGGAGACGGGACAGCAATGATCCTCCATACGTGTTTTTGCATCTCTTTGTCTTTGTTCACGTTTCCTTTGCTTGTGCTGCCCTTTCTGCTGCTTATTCTGTGCCTGGAATGAGTTTATACCCATCCTTCAATGGCAAGTTCAAATGATCTGTATCTGTGAAGACTTTTCTGATTCCTCTGCCCAACCCCAGGCAGAATAGATTGTCCTTTCCTCTGTACTCCCATAGCATTTTATAAATAAAACTGTAATAGTGTTTTAAAGAACATATCAGATATTCCCCTTACACTATGAGCTCTTTGAAGACAGAGACCCTGGTTGATTCCTTTTTGCTTTCTTGCTACCGCCTATTGTCAGTGGAGGCTTGCATATTGCTGTGCATCGGTTGAATGGGTTTCAAGGGAGCTTCCAGACTAAGATTGTAGGAAGAAAGTCCTGGTGATCTACTTCCAATTATCAGCTAATGAAAACCCCACGGAGCACAATGGATTGATCCCCAGCCCATCCTGGAGATGGTACAGGACGGGCTGCATTTTATTTCATTGTGCAAGGGATTGCCAGGAGTTGCGGACGACTTGATGGCAGCTTACAACAACAAAAACAGTACTGTTCCTGGCACACTATAAAGATTTAACAAAACGTATTAAGTGGATGCGTGTCATGGCCTGACTTGACACTCTGCAGAGGTGTCTATCTTGGTAGGCTGGTGGTGGGTGTTGTTGTGGGGACTTCTCCTCACTCTCTATTCCTTCTCTGGAAACTCTCTTTATCTAGAGGTAAGAGAGTTCTAGAGGTGCAGTGGTTAAATTCTCGGCTACTAACTGAAAGATTGGTGGTTCGAAGACACCCAGTAGCTCCACAGGAGAAAAGACCTGGTGATCTACTCCTGTAAAGATTACAGCCTAGAAAACCCTATGGGGCAGATCTTCTGTCACGTGGGGTCACTGTGAGTTGGGATCGACTCGATGGCACCTAATAACAACAACAGAGGTTAGTATCTGACACATGTATGTTAGATAGGGTTCTTCTCTGTTAATAGAGATGTCTCCACTCTGCTATCCTGGCTTCTTATGCTGCAGACGTTCTGTGGAAACACACGAAGGTCAGTGCTGCCTTGGGGCCATGGAGAAACTTTTGCAAAGGTCATAAGACCAGAGGTAGAATGCCAGTGACTAATATGAAAGCAGATAAGGTATTTTTGGTGTGAATAGCCTGCCAGCCCCTTTACAGACGGGCCAAGACACATTTGACCTTTCTATAATTAAGAAACAGGTTTTCTTTGTCCCTGGCAGGATCAGCAAATGAGGCCTCTTTGTCAAGCCTCAGCCAGCAAGACATATAGAGCTTCTGCTTGTTGGTAAAAACGCAATTTCCAAATGCAATTCATAGCTTGAGTTATTTTCATTGTCCTAGCCCCTCTTCCATTCCAGATGACGGGGCTGACTTCTCTGGATGACCTTTAAACCAACCTTGCTAATTAGCAAGAAGCCACAGTCCCTGCAACCCAAACAGAAGTTCATCAGACCCCTAGAATGTCCACTATCCCGGGAAATTTAAAATTATGCCTCATATTTGTATATTTGAATTATTGCAGATCCCTGATGCCTTCAGTCATTCAGGCACTATCTGTGTAATTCCAGTGGCCCAGGGGAAATAAGGGAAAGGGAAGTGTACGTTTGATGGAACAGAAGTGTTTGGAAGGCCAAAGAATAATGTGACCTTTACATCAAGGCTGTGTTAGGCTGTGGTCCAATCATCATTTAAAAAAAAAAATTATTTTTAGCCAGGGATTTTGGAAGTTATTAAAATCTATGTTTAGAAATAGAACTTTCTTATACTCTTTCCTCGGTCTGGATTCTACATCACAGGACAAGAGAAAAGAAGCTTTATTAAATTCTTCCACGCAAGAAGAGGCAGTTGTGTGATATAATAGAGAGAGCACTGGGCATGTGTCAGAGGATTTGGCCTGGCGTCTTAATTCTGCTTCTTTTTTTACTGAATATCTTTGAACTAATTGCTTAGATGTTAGAACTTCCATCTCCTCTTCTTTAAACAGTAATCTCAATGTCTGCCTAATGCAAAGGTTTATTGTAAGGATCTATCCTATTTGTGAGCTCTGAAGTACTGTTCTCAAGTAAGCTGTCATGAGTAAGAAACTGTGGGCCTTTCCTGGTGGGATATCCTCTGTCCTGTGTGACATCAAGGGGTTGTGCATTACTGTGCCCATTTAACAAAGGAAGCTAGAGTCACTGGTCAGAGAGCCTAGCCCAGGGTCAATCCACACTCTAAACATCTTACCATCCTCCCTCCCGAGTCACTCTATGGTTTGGGAAGGGTAGAGTGAGTCAGCCAACAACGATTGTCTAAGAATCTATTCTTTGTCCTTTGGAGGAATCAACATTATTTCGTTTTTGAAGAGATATTTGTCCTTGAGGATCTGTAGGGGCTGAGACACAAATAGTTGAAGGACATAAAACAGTGAGTCCATGAAGAGGCAGCACAAACTGAGAGCATGAGCCAAGAGGCAAATGATTAATTGGGAAAAACGTCTTATCAGAGGTGGATTTTAGGTCAGGTTTGAAAACAGATCGTTGCCACTCCTAAGCTGTGTGACCTTGGGCAACTTACTTAACCTCTCTGAGCATCAATTTCTTCATATGAAAAATTTAAATATTAGTATATTCCTATCAGGATTGTTACCAGGTTTCAACAAGATAATATTGGTAAAATATTTGGTAAACAGCACTTAATACGTGCGCAATTGATGGGAGGTATTTTTATTAGCATCAAACAACTTTAATTACATGCATTGGTGCAAGCGGAGCAGATGCTTGGTGCTTTGGGGATCAGTCAACAGACGATAAAGCCCCAGCTGATGGCTGAAGTTCAGGAACAGAAAAGAATGAGGGGGGACTTAAGATTGCCACCAGGAGAACTGAGCTGGGACTCAGGAGCAGGGATCAAGGCAAAATACATGTTGTATGGGCAAAGCCAAAACAGCAAGTGAGAAAATGTGAGATATGGGCACCCTGCCAGCCCAAGTTCAACTGGAATCCAATGCTGGGATTTAGTGGGGCATGGACAGTGGAACAGGGCTATTTCATGCCGTCTGCCTTACTCTGGGAGTCCCTGGCTGCCTCAGTGGGTTAAGCACTTGACTGTTAATCGAAAGCTTGGTGGTTTGAAGGCACCCAGAGTCTGCCTCTTGTGAAAAGCCAGGCGATCTGCTTCCGAAAGGTCTCAGCCTTGAAAATCCTATAGAACAGTTTTACTCTGCACACATGAGGTCATCATGATTTTTTTTTTTTTTAATATTTTATTGTACTTCAGGTGAAGGCTTACAGAACAGTTTCTCATGTAGCAGTAGTACACATGCTGTTTTATGACTTTGGTTAAAAACCCCACAACATTTTAACCCTCTGAATTCTCAGCTTTTTTTTTTTTTTTTTTGTGAAAATACACATAGCCAAAGATACACCATTTCAAAACTTTTTACTTACACATTTAAGTGACATTGACTATGCTCTTCCAATTGTGCTGCCATTCTCGCCCAAGATGAAGGCTTACAGGACAAAATAGCCTCCCATTTAACAGTTACTACAAATGTTGCCCTATAACATTGGTTAACAATCTCACAACACATCAACAGTATCCTTACTCAACCTGTGTTCCTTATCATCAGCTTCCTACTCCCCCTCTGCATTCTGGCCCTTGTCACTGGACTCCTGTACCTCGTTAGTCTCATTTAGTTTTACTGGGCTGTCCACTCCCAGGCTGAACAGTGAACCTCGAAGGTAACTTCGCCTCTGAGCTGCAAGGGTGTCTGGGGGCCACACTCTTGAGGTTTCTCCAGTCTCCTTTAGGCCAGTAAATCTGGTCTTTTTTTGGGGGGGGGATGGGGCGGTTAGAATTATGCTCTACATCCTTCTCCAGCTCTGTCCAGAACCCTCTGTTGTGATCCTGGTCAGAGCAGTCAGCGGTGGTAGCCGGGCACCATCTAGCTGTACTGGACTCAGTCCGGTGGAGGTCTTGGTAGCTGTGGTCCATTAGTCCTTCGGACTAATCTTTTCCTTGTATCCTGTTCTCTTCATTCTCCCTTGCTCCCGAAGGGATGAGACCAGTGTAGTATCTTAGATGGACGCTCACAGGCTTTTAAGACCCCAGACACTACTCACCAAGGTAGATGTAGAGCATTATCTTTATAAGTAGTGTCATGCCAGTTGAGCTAGATGTTCCCCAAGACCATGGTCCCCAGAGACCTCCGTCCAACAACTCAGTCCCTCGGGGAGTTTGGATGTGTCCATGGGGCCTCCATGACCTTTCCTTGTGCAGGTTGTGTTAGTTTCCCTTGTACTGTGTACTGTCTCACCTCTCACCCAAGTTACCACTTATCTATTGCCTATTTAGTATTTCCCCCCCACCCCTCCCATCCCTGGTAACCAACAAGGATTGCTACATTCTGCATGTGAATTTTTTCATGGGTTTTTACAATAGAGGTCTCATACAATATTTGTCCTTTTGTGATTGACTTATTTCACTCAGCATAATGTCCTCCAGTTTCATCCATGTTATGAGATGGTTCACAGATTCATTGTTGTTCTTTCTTGTTGCATAGTACTCCATTGTGTGTATGTACCATAGTTTGTTTATCCATTCATCTGTTGATGGGCACCTACGTTGTTTCCATCGTTTTGCTATTGTGAACAATGCTGCCATGAACATAGGTGTGCATATGCCTATTTGAGTGACGACTCTTATTTCTCTAGGATATATTCCTAGGAGTGAGATTGCTGGATTGAATGGTATGTCTATCTCTAGCTTTCTGAGGAAACGCCATATCATTTTCTGAAATGGTTGTATCATTTTGCATTCCCACCAGCAGTGTATAAGAGTTCCCATCTCCCCGCAGCCCCTCCAACATTTGTTATTTCCAGTGTTTTTGATCGTGTCAGTAATGCAGGGGTGAGATGGTATCTCATTGTGGTTTTAATTTGCATTTCTGTAATGGCTAGTGAACGCGAGCATTTCCTCATGTGTCTGTTGGCCATTTGAATGTCTTCTTTGGTGAAGTGTCTGTTCATTTCCTTTGCCGATTTTTTGATAGGATTGTTTGTCTTTTTGTTGTAGAGGTGTTGGATTTTCTTGTAGATTATGGAGATTAGACCTTTGTCTGACTTGTACCGTCCAAAAATTTTTTCCCAGTCTGTAGGTTCTCTTTTGACTCTTTTGGTGAAGTCTTTTGAAGAGCATAGGTGTTTGATTTTTAGAAGATCCCAGTTATCTAGTTTATCTGTTGGGTTTTGTGTGTTGATGTTTATGGTTTGTATCCTGTTAATGCCAAGTATTAAGGCCTGAAGTGTTGGTCCTATTTTTCTTCTATGAACTTTATAGTTTTAAGCTTTATATTCAGGTATTTGATCCATTTTGAAGTAGTTTTTGTATATGGTGTGAGGTATGGGTCCTGTTTCATTTTTCTGCAAATGGATATCCAGTTTTGCCAGCACCATTTATTGAAAAGACTGTCTTTTCCCCATTTGATGGACTTTGAGCCCTTGTCGAAAATCAGGTGACCGTAGGTGGATGGATTTACATCTGGGTTCTCAATTCTGTTCCATTGGTCAATGTCTCTGTTGTTGTACCAGTACCAGGCTGTTTTGACTACTGTAGCTGTATAGTATGTTGTCAAGTCAGGTAGTGTGAGTCCTCCA
This sequence comes from Dugong dugon, assembly GCA_030035585.1. Lineage (NCBI taxonomy): Eukaryota > Metazoa > Chordata > Mammalia > Sirenia > Dugongidae > Dugong > Dugong dugon. Next base: position 180,139,600 of record CM057462.1, on the reverse strand, counting down.
ACTTTATTCTTCTTCTTCAGTAGTGCTTTACTTATTCGGGGCTTCTTCCCTTTCCATATAAAGTTAATAATTAGTTTTTCCATCTCTTTGAAGAATGTTGTTGGTATTTGGATCGGGATTGCATTGTATCTGTAAATTGCTTTGGGAAGAATTGTCATTTTCACAATGTTGAGTCTGCCTATCCATGAGCATGGTTATGTTTTTCCATTTATGTAGATCCCTTTGGGTTTCATGTAGCAGTGTTTTGTAGTTTTCTTTGTATGGGTCTTTTACATTCCTGGTCAGATTTATTCCTAACTATTTTATCTTTTTAGGGGCTATTGAAAATGGTAGTGATTTCCTGATCTCCTTTTCATCATTCTCTTTACTGGTGTATAGGAATCCAACTGATTTTTGAATGTTTATCTTGTATCCTGCTACTCTGCTAAATCTTTCTATTAGTTCCAGTAGATTTCTCGTGGAGTCTTTAGGGTTTTCTATGTATAGTATCATATCATCTGCAAACAGGGACAGTTTAACTTCTTCATTACCAATTTGGATGCCCTTTATTTCTTTCTCTTGCCTTATTGCTCTAGCTAGAACTTCCAGCACAATGTTAAATAGGAGTGGTGATAAAGGGCATCCTTGTCTTGTTCCTGTTTTCAAGAGGAATGTTTTCAATCTCTCTCCATTAAGAATGATGTTGGCCATTGGTTTTTCATAGATGCCCTTTATTATGTTGAGAAATTTCCCATATACCTATTTGATTGAGAGCTTTTATCAGGAATGGGTGTTGGACTTTGTCAAATGCCTTTTCTGCGTCAATTGAGATGATCATGTGATTTTTTTCTTTCCTTTTATTTATGTGGTGAATCACGTTGATGGATTTTCTAATGTTAAACCATCCTTGCATACCTGGTATGAATCCTACTTGGTCGTGGTGTATTATTTTTTTGATATGATACTGAATTCTATTGGCTAGAATTTTGTTCAGAATTTTTGCATCTATATTCATGAGAGATATTGGTCTGTAATTTTCTTTTTTTGTGATGTCTTTGCCTGGTTTTGGTATCAGCATTATGCTGGCTTCATAGAATGAATTTGGAAGTGTTGCTTCCCCTTCTATGCTCTGAAATAGCTTGAGTAGAACTGGTACAAGCTCTTCTGTAAATGTTTTGTAGAATTCTCTAGTGAAGCCATCTGGGTCAGGGCTTTTTTTGGTTGGGAGTTTTTCTTATTACCTTTTCAATCTCTTCTTCTGTTATGGGTCTGTTCAGATTTTCAATATCACTTTGTTGTAGTTTGGGTAGGCCATGTGTTTCTAGAAATTTATCCATTTCCTCTAGGTTTTCAAATTTGTTGGAATATAGTTTTTCATAATATTCTGTTATAATCCTTTTTATTTCAGTTGGGTCTGTTGTAATGTCCCCCATTTCATTTCTTATTTGGGTTATTTGTGCCCTCTGCTGTTTTTCTTTTGTCAGTCTGGCCAGTGGTTTGTCGATTTTGTTGATTCTTTCAAAGAACTAACTTTTGGTTTTGTTGATTCTTTCTATTGTTTTTCTGTTCTCTATTTCATGTATTTCTGCTCTGATCTTTACTATCTCCTTTCTTCCGGTGGTTGTAGGCTTTTTTTTTTTGCTGTTCTCTTTCTATTTGTTTGAGTTCTGTAGTTAATGTTTTGATTTTGTTCCTTTCTTCTTTTTTGATATGTGCATCTATTGCTATAAATTGTCCTCTGAGGACTGCCTTTGCTGTGTCCCAAAGGTTTTGGTATGATGTGTTTTCATTCTCATTTGATTCTAGGAATTTTTTAATTGCATCTCTGATTTCTTCTATTACCCATTGATGTGTAAGCAGAGTATTATTCAGTTTCCATGTGTTCGATTTTTTTTCCTTGCTCTTTCTAGTGTTAATTTTTACCTTGATGGCATTGTGGTCAGAGAAGATACTGTGAATTATCTCAGCGTTTTGGATCTTGTTGAGGATTGCTCTGTGGCCTAAGATGTGGTCTATTCTGGAGAACGTTCCATGTGCATTGGAAAAGAATTTGTACTTTGCAGCTGTTGGATGGATTGTTCTATATATGTCTATGAGGTCCAGTTGGCTGATTGTGCTCTTTAGGTCTTCTGTATCTTTGCTGAGTTTCTTTTCAGTTGTTCTGTCCTTTACTGATAGTGGTGTGTTGAAGTCTCCTACTATTATTGTGGAACTGTCAATTTCTCTTTTCAGTGCTGTTAGAGTTTTTTTTTATGTATTTTGGAGCCCTGTCATTGGGTGCATAGATATTTATTATGGTTATGTCTTCATGATGGATCGTCCCCTTAATCATTATATAGTGTCCTTCTTTGTCTTTATGGTAGATTTTGTTTTAAAGTCTATTTTATCTGAGATTAGAATTGCCACTCCTGCTGTTTGTTGGTAGTTGTTAGCTTGATATATTTTTTTCCAATCTTTGATTTTTAATAAATTCACATCTTTGTTTCTAAGGTGTGTCTCTTGTAGACAGCATATTGATGGATCCTGTTTTCTTATCTATTCTGCCACCCTCCGTCTCTTTATGGGTGCATTGAGTCCATTTATATTCAGTGTAAATATTGATAGATGTGAGTTTCTTGCTGTCATTTTGTAGTGCTTTTTTTTTGTGGTGCTGAAGTTTTCTTTGTTCTTCGTACTCTCTTGTGCTGAGTTACTTTTGTTTGTTGATTTTGTGTTCATTTCTTTTGTTTTTGTAGGTTTTGTTTTTGCTGAGACTTTGTTTTTTGTCTTTATTTTTATGAGTTGGTTTGTTAACTTTCTTTGTGGTTACCATGAATTTTATCCTTATCTTTATAAGTTTGAAGCAGTCTACCCTTACTTGGTATCGCCTTGCCCTCCTCTCCATTAGAAGGTTCTATACCTATGCCGTTTGTTCCCTCTTTCATTGTTTTGATGTTGTTGTCATCATTTAATTGATTGCTCTGATTCCCTGTTGTATTTCTTTTGTTTTTGGATAGTCCTCAATAGTTCATTTCCTAGAATGGTATCTGGTTCGTATGAACCTGCGTCCTAGGTCCTAGGTCCTGCCTGAGGGCTGAAGCTGTTTGTCCTCAGTTCGAAGAACTCCCTTTAATAATTCTTGTAAGTTTGGTTTGACTTTTGCATATTCCCTTAGTTTCTGTTTATCTGGAAATGACCTAATTTCACCATCAAATTTGAACGAGAGTTTTGCAGGATATATTATTCTTTGCTGACGATTTTTTTCTTTCAAGATTTTATATACGTCATCCCACTGCCTTCTTGCCTGCATGGTTTCTGCCGAATTATCTGAGCTTAGTCTTATTGTTTCTCCTCTGTATGTGACTTCTTGTTTTTCACAAGCTGCTCTCAGGATTCTTTGTTTATCTTTAGTTTTGGTGAGTGTGAATATGATATGTCTTGGTGATTTTCTTTTGGGGTCTCTTCTATATGGGGTTCGTTGAGCTTCTTGGATGGCCATCTTTTCATCTTTCATGATATTGGGAAAGTTTTATGTCAGCAGTTCCTCAATGATCCTCTCTGTGTTTTCTGTTTTCTCCCCCTGTTCTGGGATGCCAATCACTCGTAAGTTTTTGCTTTTAATTGTGTCCCACATAACTCTCAGGGTCTTTTCATTTTTCTTTGTTCTTTTTTCTGAGTTTTCCTGAAACAGAGTTGTATCGAAGTGTTTGTCTTCAGTTCTACTGATCCTGTCTTCCACGGTTTCAAATTTATTTTTCAGCCCTTCTATGACACCATCCATTTCTGAAATCTTGTTGTTTATCTTTTGGATTTCTAACTGTTGTTTTTGTATAATTTCGAGTTGTGAATTTATTTTGGCATTTTGTTCCTGCATCATCTTCCTGAATTCTTCCAATTTTTTGTCTGTATTTTCCATAAATTTGTCTATTTTTTCCTTGTGTTTGTCAGCTTTTTGCCTCAGTTCTTGCAAAATTCTGAGTATTAGTGATTTGAGTTCCCCATCAGGTACTTCTAGTGCATTTTCTTCCACAGGAGAGTTATCTGGTGTTTTAATTTCGACGCCTATTGGAGCCATCTTGTCTTGTTTTTGTAAATGTTTTGATATTGTTTGCTGTTTGGGGGGCTTTCAGTAGATATTTCTCTCATTTATTGATTGTAGATTTTTTTTTGTTTCGTTTTTGTGGTACAGCTGGGCAGATCTTGCTGATGGGGAGCCACTGGGATGGGTTGTTTGTGGCACTCACCGTAGCCACCAGGACAGTCGGTAGTCAGTGCTGGGCAGGTTCCAATAGGGCGTGCCTGCACAGCTTGGTGGTGTGATGTCAAGTACACGGTGCAGGTAGGCAGGATGCAGCGGGGAGATGGTTATGTGTGAAGCTAAGCTGGATATGGGAGAGAGGAGAGAGGAGCAGGAGCAAAAATCATACAAACATTAAAGAATGCTAGGGGAGCTTGTCGTTGGAATGGACAGATGAGAGACTACGGGATGGAGAAAACCAGAAGGGGGAAGAGAAAGGAAAGGAAAGAATGATCAAATAAAAATCAGAAAAGTTAAAGAACCGCAAAGTTCCCAGGGATCCCACCGATGCAGCTATGAGGTCTGGGGGAGTCGGTCTCAGATTTCACAGCACAGCCTGGCCAGAAGGTGCAGAGGCATACATTGCCTGGTATTCAGGGATCAGAAAGAGAAGGAAGACATAGAGAGACGAGAAATTAAGCAATGAAGAAAGACAAAAGGGAAAAAGAGGGAAAAGAAAACAAAACTAATCAAAAAAGAAAAAAAATAAAATTAAAAAAAAAAAAAAAAACAACACCAGCAGTCAATGAATGGCACTCAGAGAGCCAGCCAGTGCGGGCTGGTGTTTCTGGATAAGAGACTGTGTGTGTGGGAAACAGAGGAGGCCGAGTGTGAGTGAAGAAGGGTGGAGAGTGGAAAGCGTATATCACAAATTGCCTGCACTCTGGGGACCCTCAGAAAGGAGCTAAGAGGGTGCAAGGAGCCAGGCACCCTAGTGAAAGGAGGGGGAGGTAGCAAGAGGCAAGCGAGAAACCAAAAGAAGCAGGAGAAAAAAGAGAAAAAAAAAAAAAAAAAAAGCAGCACCAGCAGCCAACAAATGGCACCTAGAGAGCCGCCCGCCCGGGCACGTGGAATCCAAGTAGCCGGCAGACCCCGGTGAAGAGACTGAGGCCACGGGAAGCAGAGGGGCTAATGAACAAAGGCCCCGGGATCTCACCAGTGCTGCAGCCCAGACCTGGAAGCAGCCACACGCCCGAACGCAGCCCCACAGCCCCGCAGGAGAGAGCAAAGATGGCGCTCGGAACCAGGCACCCAGGCAAAAGGAGGGGGAGGCGGCAGAAAAAGCTATGCCAGCAGCCAACAAACGGCTCTCAGAGAGCTGCTGGCCCAGGAGCGCGGAATCCAAGCACCGGTGCCCCCCGGCCCAGGGACTCTGGCCACGGGAAGCAGGGGAGCCCCAGCCGAGGCGGAGAGCGGTGGGGGGTGGGAAAGTGCACACCGCAATTTACCGGTCGTTCCATCTCCCACTGGATGCTCCGTGAGGCTGCTCTCCCATTTTCCCGTTTGCTGGTCTCCGATAGGAGTCCAAGATGGTGGATCCGCCCTGCGTTAGCTGGTAGGGAATCTCTGCATGAGTCTCTCCTCGCTCTCCATTCTCTTTCAGTATTCTCACTCCATTTGGTGTTTGGCTGAGTTCTTTGTATCTTCATTTGATGTTCTAGGGTTTCAGGATTGTTGATTCTCTGTTAGGCTTAGTTTTTCGGATCTTTGCTGTGGAGGGACGGCGTGGTGCTTCTGCCTAGAGCGCCATCTTGCCCCGCCTCCAATTTTTTTTTTTTTTTTTAATAACTTTACTCTGACTGGTCCAGGAACCAGACCAGTATGACACCTCCTTTCTGGTGTGGACATAAGCAGGGCCTGCTGAAGAGAGAGGCTGAAGCAAGGCAGTGAGCCTAAGAGGAAGACATTCTAGCTGGTGGGAATGACAAGAGCGAAGGAGTGTCCTGTAGTGTACTACGTAGGAGGGAAGGACCAATCAGTAGGCTTCGCTGGGGTGGAGGGGTGTGTTCTGAGGTGGAGGAGTTTGGATTTTATCCAACTGGGTGGGGGAACATTACAGTTACTGAGCATAGCAGGAACAGACAATGAAAAATCAGACTTGACTAAGAGTATCCTAATGACTGTGAGATGGATGGATTAGAAGTGCAGGGACAATGACCAAGGGACTGCAGGCGGGGAGATCATGAGAGATGCTGCAATCAGTTCTAGATATAAGCGTGAAAAGTAAAGCATTCAGAGACCCAGGGCAGGCCTCACAGGCAGAACAGGATACCTTCTTTGCCTCCCCTGGTGCCCATTCCATTTAGTTAATCTTGTTACAGAACAGACTTCCAGTGAGGCTTTCTGTGGATCTGCCAGCCAGTAGAGTTGTTCCACGTCTTCAGATTTACTATAACTAGGCCTGAGAAATCTAGCTGCTCTTTTCTCACATCTGGGGAAAGGTCTGGGATTTGCAGAACTAGGTAGGAAACATCAAGAATGAGGAAGGCTCCTGAGGGCCCTTGATTCCTCTCAGAGTCTTTTAGCTCCCAGTGAGAGCTCATTACTGTGGTTCAGGAGCAGAGAGGCCTGAATGGATTATGAGCACTTCAACATCTTTTGAACAGGCAGGATCTGCTTAACTGGCAGCTCTGTACTTGTCATGAAGCTTGAAAATGCAATGGGAGAGAAGAAAACTTTTGGAAGGATGTTAATGAGGGGAAATGGAATTCCACAAGGGCCTCCTCCTTTCAGCGGACGCTAGAGGGTGGAGGAGGAAAATTGTAGAAAGTAAATATGCCTTAGAGTGGGCGATGACAAGGATTGTGGCCTCTGTCAGATCATAGCCATCTTCAAAAACTTATGAGATGTTGTCAGTCCCTACACATCACTATGTGTTTTTGCTGGAATGTGGGGCAGCTGGAAAATCATTCAATACTATCTTACACCCTCTCACTAGATGGAAAAGTTTTGCAGGAGCATAATATGATGAAATGTCAGCTTCTCAATAGAGGTAGCCTAGTGTAGTAGGAAAGGCAGAAGGTTATGACTGGGCGTACTTGAGTTCTAATCTCATCTGGATCTTTGATGAGTCCTGTGACCTTGGCCATGGGGCTTTATTCCTCTGAATATTCACCTTTCAAAAAATCTATAAAATGAAAGTGTTGGAAGATTTCCTCTAACTTTAACATTCTACCATTCTGAAATCTTCAATACTGTAGAAGGAAAAATGTAACGGGTCAAAAATTTTCAACATAAAAATGGGTACATTTGCTTTATTTTAATGAAAGGAGAGAATTGAGATTTATTATGAGTCAATTTTATTACTGGAACTAAAGTAATCTAGTTTATGTCTTTGTTTCTATGCTCTGGGGTATTATTTTTCTAAGATTCAACAGAATAGTAAATGCACAGGAAATAGAGGATGATTTAATTATTCTTCATTTTTTGATTTTTTTTTAATTCTCCATTCTTTTTGGAAGATTCTCCTGATTTAAGTAACCCCAGACTATCCCCAGAAATCCTTGTTCAGCTTAAGTAGCTATGAATTTCAATTTAATTATTTCCAAATTAATTTCCTTTCCTTTTAGCTGTTATTACCCAAGTTCAAGTTATTTCTCTTGCCATTACCATGGTTATGATCAATGACATTCTTAAGTCCAGAAGCAGGCCCTATATTCTAAGTATGCTAGGACCCACCCTACTCTGGTATGACCTCTTACTAACTTCACTGATAACATCACCAAAGATCCTAAGTCCAAACAAGGTCGTGTTTACTAGTACCAGCAGTTAGGACCTCAACATCATATCTTTTTTGGGGGGGGACACAGTTCAATTCATGGATTGAATGAGATAAATGGATTTTCTCATTTAATTCTTATAACAGCCCTAGGAAGACTAACAGTTTTTTAAAAAAAATCATCCCATATTATAGGTAAAGAAACTAGAGTATAGAAACTTGTCCATGGTCACATAACTAGTGCTGGGATTTGAAAGTAGGCCCTATTTTTTTTTTTTTTTTTTGAAAGTAGGCCCTTTGTTACTACTAATCTGAGCCCATCTGTTTAACCACCTACTGGACTGTCTCTGGTGAAGGGAGGTACCCAGTACTTGAGCTTCAATCCAGCTGTGATCCTCCAAGAACTCACACTTCTTGGCATCTTCTTGTCACATGGCAGTACAATAGTGATTTGCCAATAGAGAACATTTACTCAGTGGATTAAGAAACCTTCTGAAGAAGACAATGAGACCAGTAATTTGTATTTGTGTATGAATTAAGTTTCCTAATCAGAGAACTCTTACCATAAAAGCCCATGGCAATCTTCAAGCTGTGTGGATATGTTGCATAAGGAGTTGGAGGGACAATGAAAAGAGGGAAGATATACTGAAGCTCTCAAGGGAACTTGAATTCTTCTTTTTTTAATGTATGAGATGGTACTACATCAGGGAGTTGCTTTAAAAGGATCTAGTTAACGTTAGTAAGTGAGGGAGTGGGGGGATTGATAGATCAAACAGTTTTAACCATCGATTGATCATTGTTGAAACTGGGTGGTTGGTACATGATGGGTTTTTATTCTTTTCTTTTGCATATGTTTGATGATTTTCAAAATAAAAAGCACATAATATCAAATTATTTGGAAGAAGGAATTCAGAACCAAAAGAGATTAGGAGTAACACTAGTATGCCCAAGAATCCTTGGAGATTTTAGGAAGAACTCTGGGTTTCCTGATACATATGAGATAGATATTGGAGCCAATTTTTACTTAAATGCTGAAAAATAACTTCAGCAAGCTAGATAATGTAGGGACATTCAGGGAATGACATTTAGGTTGTACAAGGATTAGAGAGAATCTATATAAAGCACCTGCTATATCATATGTGTTAATAAATGATAACTTGCTACCAGATACCCTATGAGGTATCATTGGGGGCATAGAAGTACACCTGTGTGAATCCTTTCTCCTTAGAGAGTATATATGTACTCTCTCTCTCTCAGCCCCCATACCACATATTTCTTTTATACCTCCTTTAAGGTCTGTTGTTGTTGTTAGGTGCAGTCAAGTCATTTATGGGAGTAGGTCACCAGGTCTTTCTCCCACGGAGCCACTGGGTAGGTCTGAACTGCCAACCTTTCAGTTAGCAGCTGAGTGCTTAACCATTTACACTACCAAGTCCCCTTTTCTTAGGGTCTACATAGCATTAAATCTATTGTATAAACTTAATATTAACTGATTACATGCAAAAATACCAGAGTGTTTCCACCACTCCAGAAGTGGCATTTAATAGTGCCCTCTTGATCTCTGACCTTATCATTAGTACTTAAATAATCAGAGCTAAAGGTTAGTAATAAACCCTGGTCCCCTAAACTGCCCTATAAGTTTAGAAGAATAACAGGTGGGATCCAGATGGCTAAGTTAGCCCACAATGCCTGCAATGAAAAACGCTTTAATTACTGGTAAGAACCTATAAGTAGAAGAGGAAATGTTATAGGTATTTCTTAGAAGGCCAGAGTTAAGGGAGGGGAGGAGAAGGAATGAGGTCTTGCTTCATTGCAGAAATCCCCCTCAGATTGGCAAAAACACAAACATGGGTCATTAGAGGAAACACATGCTGGAGTGCTGGTTGTTATTCCCGTCGCAGCCTCTTAACTAGCCGCACTTATCTCATTAGCAGCCCATGAGAAAGAATACACTGTCCCCGGGTCTTGCACATCCTGGAATTGATGTGCTCCTGGAAGTGCACTGGGTGCTGAGAAAGCCATCCAAACAAGAAGAAGTCAGGTGCATTTGGCATGTGACCAGGATCACTAGCATTTTCTCTTGTAGCTTCCTTACTCAGTGTGAGAGCCAGAGAGTGCCAGGTGATGGGAAAGAAGGAGGCCATGTTCCTGTTTTGAGAAACAACGTCATCAAGCACCCAAGGATCTGGGAGTGAGTTAAATTCCATTGAAATCCTCAGTTTGGGTTTTCAGATTGGTTAATCAATTGCATGTGAGAAAATGGAAGAGAACAGAGTCAGCAATTATCTAAAATGAACTATTTAATGGCATCCTGCCTCTACAAAATAAATGTTCATTCTGCGGGTAGGCAAGACTTTGATGGAGATTCCATAACATCCCCTCTTTTCTGCTCATTCCTCACCCCCTCCCCAGATACGCACACACACACATACACACACACACACACACACACACACACACAACTTTTTCGGGGGTATAATTCATACATTTTTTATTGTTGTAAATATATATGTAGCAAAACATTTGACATTTCAACAATAGTCACATGTATACTTCAGTGACATTAATGCTTAGGGGACACTGAGCTCCTGTTAAAGGTGATAGTGTAATTTGGGAATGGATAAGGATAATGGTTGAAGAACACACTTTACTTTTAAGGATGATATAGCATGTACAACTAAAATAACACAATCATGTCTATCATTTATTGTGTGCCTGCTATTGATCAGAAGGAGCCCTGGTGGTGCAACGGTTAAGCGCTTGGCTGCTAACTGAAAAGTTGGTGGTTCGAACTCACCGGCAGCTCTGTGGGAGGAAGACCTGGCAATCTGCTCCCATAAAGATTACTGCCTAGGGGCATGTCTTACTCTATCACAGGGAGTCACTATAAGTCAAAAATTGACTCAATGGCACCTAACAACAACTATTGATCAGAACCTTACATATTACCTTAGCTACTCCCCATAAAATACTACAAAGTAGTAATAAAAGGACAAATGATTCCCATTTTACATACAAGGCAACAGTTGGAGATTTGAGCAAGAGTATCAAGAACAATGTCTCCCACATAGTAAGCACTTATAAGTTTTAGTTGAAGGAAGTTCAAGAGGAAGATCACCCAGCTGGTAAGCTGAAGACTCTCAACTTGGGTTCAGATCCATCTTCCTGTGTTCAATTTTATTACCTGCCACTGTCTCTTACTCCATCATCTCAATGCTCAGGATGGGTGGAGACTTAAATAGAAAGAGGGAGGTTTCCCTAAACTCCTCAGCCATACCACAGAAACATGTGAACGCGCATGAGCCCAGCAAATCTAGCACAGAACCAACTGGGGTGATACTCAGACTTGATGGGGTTATTTTGCTGTCAGTAACAGGGTAGCAATTCAGGAAGGCATCCAGCTGGAAAGAAAATGACTAGCAGTAAAATAGACCTGAATAGAAATATATTCTCTGTCTATAAACACCCTCTCCCACATCCCCTTGCAAAGGACTGCCATTCTCCTTTCACACTCATACCTCACACTGCTCCTTAGTAACAAATGTTTTCCTTTGATCTTGCTGATGATCATTTAAACCACTTTAAATCCTGGGATTGTTGTGAATATGTGGGAATAAAGAAGCATCTACTGTATGTCCTACTGAGGGAACCCCACATCCTAAAAAGTTTCTGGGACTGAAGTAGGGATTCATGACTCAGTCCCTACAGAAAACCTTCCCTAAGAACAAGCAGCTCAGAGCAAAAGCAAATAAAGCCAATGGAAGTCAGACTTTTTGCTGAGGGATTCCAGGCTTCTCAGAGGCTTTGGTTCTAGCACAGGGCAGAGCACAGGGAGAAGAGAACTATAGTCTTTGGAGAAGGGTCTGTTGGGAAACTCCCAATGAGATGGATTGACATAATAGCCTAAACAATGGGCTCAGACATATCAGAGATCACAGAGATGGTGCAGGACCGGGCAACATTTTGTTCTGTTATATATAAAGGTCACCATGAGTCGGAGGCAACTCAGTGGCAACTAACAACAACATCTAGTTTTTCTGTTTTGGGCTCTCACTGGGCCTCCTCAGTGGTCACAATTTGGCTCCTTCAGCTAATGATTGACAAAGATACAAGGCAAAAATTGATGAGACTTAGTTGTCCCAGGGTTTTGGCAGAGAGGAAATGGAGGGCAAAAAGACCTTAATACCAGAAGAGTAAAACTCCAGTGATAAACTAGTAAGCCCTAGGGTAGATATTTTGGGTAGCTCTCCTGTAAGTCACACCATGTGGTGTGTGTTTGATTATAAAATCAGCCTTCTCATGATTGGGAATACTTTTTCAGTGATAATTTTTTGATCCCAGAGACACAGAAGTGTGGATTGAGTATCACACTAGGAGTCAAGACACTTAGGTCAAATCCAGATTCTACTTCTAACTAGCTGTATGTCTTAGGTGCTGTGAATGACTCTCTGTAGACCTCCATTTCCTACTTTGTCAAGTGAGTGGATTTGACTACACGCCCCTACAAAGACCACATTCTCAAATTCTTGTTGTCAGAGATGACTGATGAAAGTTGTGGGAAATTGACTTGTCTTAAATTGCAACTCGGATACTTTGAAGTCATCTCTTTTCCACCATGCCTCCATTTCATCATCTGGAGAGTGCATGCCAGACTCCTTTGCCCCCTCTCCATCCCTGAACTAATATTAATGGATCTGTTGGAGTGAAGGCCCACAAATCATCCTGAGCTGATGCTTCTGTTAATAAGCAATCCTGCAGGTCTGACAGTCCTCCCCCTCCCCCAGATGCCCTACATACAAGGGGGAAGAGCCCCTGCCTGCATAACTGTTTGACAGAATTGCCATTTCCCTAACTGTGCAAGAATATTTAATAGGAATCTAAATGTTCTATCTGATGAAGACCAATTCACTTTCAGATAATTTTGACTGCATAAGATGCCTCCCTGTTGCATTAACAAGAGATAATCCGTCCCAGAAATCCTTTAATATCTATCCGAGACCGTCATCTTTCAAAAACAAGTTTGGACCAGAGCCCTGGCAGGGCTAATATGAGAGAGATGCTTTTGCATAAGCAGAAGCTTATATTTGGGAAGAATACATTAACCTTTTCCAATGCAAATGATAAATGCTTTTTACAGTCACATAATAGTCTGAGCCCTTAAAGGGCCAAGGGACAATAATTGCCTCTAAAGCATCTTCTGTGCACTGCAAGATGACGTTAATGCTGAAAAGGAAAAGGTCTATAATGCCATGTCATGAAGCACATTTTACTTCTTCCTTTTCATTTATGAAGAGTGTATCAGTCCACAAACCCCAAATAAGCATTCACTCTCTCTAGGATGTTTCTATCTTTTTGGAAATTCTCTGAATTCGAAGAGATTGTACAAGACCTTATTCTTGAAGGATAGGAAGGGAGCAACTATATCTGCTTATTAAGAAATAAAGAGGCATGGATGATATGTTCCCATATATAGAAAATCCCAAAAAGTCCGCAAGAAAACTTCTAGAACTAGTAAGGGATTTTGCAAAGTTGCAGTGTACAAGGTCAACAAACAAAAATCAGTTGGGTTTCTGTCATGGTTTGAATTATGTCCCCTCAAAAATGTGTATATCAGTTTTGCTGGTCCATGATTCCTGGTACTGTGTGATTTTCCTATATGTTGTAAATCCTGCCTCTATAATGTTAATGAGGGAGGATGGGTGGCAGTTGTGTTAGTGAGGCAGGACTGGATCTACAAGACTGGATTGTGTCCTGAGGCAATCTCTTGAGACATAAAAGACAGAAGCGAGCAGTGAGACAGGGGGACCTCATACCATCAAGAAAGCAGTGCCGGGAGCAGAGCGCATCTTTTGGACCAGGGTCCCTGCGCAGAGAAGCTCCTAGTCCTGGGGAACACCGAAGAGAAGGCCTACAGAGAGAAAAAGCCTTCCCCTGGAGCTGACGGCCTGAATTTGGACTTTTAGCCTACTTTGACTATGAGAAAATAAACTTCTCTTTGTTAAAACCATCCACTTGTGGTATTTCTATTATGGCAGCACTAGATAACTACGACAGTTTCTATACACCAACAATGAGAAATCTGAATGGGAACTTAGGTAAACAATTCCATTTACAGTAGCATCTAAGAGAATAAAATACCTCGGAGTAAATCTAACAGGGGACATGAAGGACTTACACAATGAAAACTATAAAACACTGCTGAAAGAGATTAAAGAAGATTTAAATAAATAGAAAGATGTTCCATGTTCATGGATTGGAAGACTTAATATTGTTAATGCAATCCTGATCAAAATTCCAACAGCCTTCTTACAGAAATAGAAAAACCAATCCTCAGCTTTATATGGAAAGACAAGAGGCCCCAAATAGCCAAAAACAATGCTGAAAGAGAAGAACAAAGTAGGAGGACTCCACTTCCTGATTTTAAAACATAGTAAACAGCCTGATACTGCTATACGAATAGACACATAGACCAGTGGAATAGAACTGAAAGCCCAGGAATAAACCCACACATCTATGGTCAATTGATTTTTGACAAGGGTGCTAAGTCCATTCAATATGGAAAGAAGAGTCTCTTCAATAAATGATGCTGGGAAAATTGGATTTCCACATGCAGAAGAATGAAACAGGATCCTTGCTTCACATCACACACAAAAACAAATTCCAAATGAATTAAGGACCTAAGTGTGCAAACTAAAACCATAAAATTCTTAGAATAAAAAGCAGGGGCAATGTTGTCAGGCCTAGCTTTTAACAATGGATTCTCTAATATAATAACAAAAGCACAAACAGCAAAAGACAAAATAAATAAATGGGCCCTCATAAAAATTAAAAACTTTTTTCATGCAAAGACTTTACCAAAAAAGTGACTAGGAGATTGGGAGAATATCTCTGGAAACCATATATCCAAGAAGAATCTAATAACCAAAACATACATAAAATTTTGACAACTTAGCAACAAAAAGACAACCCAATCATAAAATGAACAAAGGACTTGAATAGACATTTTACCAAAGAGGACATTCGAATAGCCACCAAACACAAGAAAAGATGCTCAGTGTCATTAGCTATCAGAGAGATGCAAATCAAAACCACAAAATGAGATACTGTTATACTCCCACGAGGATGGCTAAGATTAAAAAAAAACAGAAAACAACAAGTGTGGGTGAGGATGTAGGGAAAGTGGACCCCTTATCCATTGCTGGTGGGAATGCAAAATGGTACAGCCACTGTGGAAAACAGTGTGGTGGTTCCTCAAAAAATGAAGAATAGAACTACCATATGACCCAGCAATTCCATATATATATATATACACACACACACCCAAAAGGATTGAAAGCAGAGACTCAAAGAGAGACTTGTACACCAATGTTCACTGCAGCACTATTCACAATAGCCAAAAGGTGGAAACAACCTAAATGTCCATCAACAGATGAATGGATAAACAAATGTAGTACACACATGCAATGAAATACTACTCAGCCAGTAGTAGAAATGATACAGCCTATGGTATGGATGGAGCTTGAAGACATTATGCTAAGCAAAATAAACCAATCACAAAAGAACAAATGTTGTATGACCACACTTATATAAAAAGACAGTAAAAGACAAATATATAGAGACTGAAATTTATTAGTGGTTAACAGAGGTGAGATGGAGGGGGAGAAAGGCGTTTAATGGTGCTGGAAAAATCACATTGATTAAGGGTAGGTTGTACAGCTGATTACTGTAATTGCTGTCAATAAGCTGTACATCTATAAAAAGTTTAATAGGCAAAAGTTGTGTGATAGATAGATTTACAACAGTGCCAAAAGATTTAAAAAAAAGAATAGCTGCTGAGGCTGCTTATGTACAACAAAACACTTCATGGGATTTGGTTCTTGGGTTTAGAGGTTTAGCGTCATGGTTTTATGGGACCTCCCAGTTAATTGGCCTAATAACGTATTTAGTGCCTCTGTTCTAATTCCTAGTTTGTAGAATAGTGCCTAGGGTCTTAAAAGCTAGCAAGCAGCCATCCAAGGCTGCTTTCTATTCACCTGGAACAACACAGAAGGAAGGAGAGTCAGGAATAGGAGGAGGCTATTGATTGTGTGGCTAATTGCTTCCTTGAACAACTGCCTCCTTTGCCATGAGACCAGAAGAACTGGATGGTGCCCAGCTACCGTTACTGAACATTTTGATCAAAGGCTTCACAGAAGAATCCTGATCAAAAGGAGGAACACATGGAACGGAATTTCAAATTCTCATGAACTCTAGACTTTCTGGAGCTATGGAGGGTGGATAAACCCCTGAATCTATTTCCCTGAGATAATCTTTGAACATTGAATCAAAAATATCCCCTGAATTCTTCTTAAAACCAAACAATAGTTTAGCTTAAATAGTAAAAAAAAAAAAAGTCTGCTTTGAGCATTATGCTCTTTTAAGAACTATCTATATGGTATCAAATTGACAACAGCAACTTGAAATATTGGTTGGGAACCTTAAGGGGCAGTGAGTTTGTGTTAGTAAGTGAGAAACAACTTAGAAAAGGAGGGTGAGAATGGCTGCACAACTCGAGGAAGATAATCAGAGTCGCTAAATGGTACGTGTAGAATCTGTTGAACTGGTGTATGTTTTGCTGTGTACATTCTCAACAACAACAAAATAAATAAAATTTAAAGAAATAAAGAGGCCCCACCTGTTCTGCAAAATTGGTAATGAATAAATTTCCAGGAAAATAAGTATGTTTGGATGGAGGATTTAAGCAAATTGGGTCTTGATATTTTTTTGTTAAATTACTATTGAGATCCAAATAATCTGATATGAGCATACTCTCAAATGCTGATGAAGTCAATCATTTTCTGTTGGGAGGTAAACGGACCGTGCGTACACTCATTTCTCGATTCCAGAAGGCTCAGTTTATTGACTTTTTCTGTTATTGACTTTTCCTTTTTCTAATAGCAATGAAAAGTAGAGGGCTGATGTGGCACCTGATGGCTAGGATTCTCTCCTCCGTTTAAGATGGAAGGGAAGTATACATGGGTGTTTGTATGCTGTGTTAGGCTGGGATGGGGTAGGGGTTCCTAGCAGAGAGGTATCTAGGTCATGGCAGGTACGGAGCGTGCCCTGGGTGCTGCTTGGGGGCGGGGTGTGCCAATGGAAACTGCGACGTTTCCATTGTCCATCACAGTTTCCATTGCCAGCTGTGAGAGAACATTCAGCAATTTAAAAGTAATTACCATATGGAAAAACTAATCACCAGCTTTATATGGAGAGGAAAGAACTCCCGGCCAAGTAACACATTACTGAAAAAGAAGAACAAAATAGGAGGCTTTACCCTCCCTGGTTTCAGAACCTACTATACTGCCACAGTAGTCAAAACAGCCTGGTACTGGTACAACAACCACGTAGACCAATGGAACAGAATTGAGAATTCAGAAATAAATCCATCCACCGAAGGACACCTGCTTTTTGACAAAGGGTTGAAGTCCATTAAATGGGGGAACAGAGAGTCTCTTCAACAAATGGTGCTGGCAAAACTAGATATACATTTGCAGAAAAATGAAACAGGTCCATACCTTACACCATATACAAAAACTAACTAAAAATGGATCAAAGACCTAAATGTAAAAACAAAAACTATAAAGATCATTAGAGAAAAGATAAGAACAATGCTAGGGGCCCTAATTTATGTCAGAAATAGAATATCAAGCATAACTAAAGATGCACAAACTCCAAAAGATAAACGAGGTGACTGGGAACTCCTAAAAATTAAATACTTACGCTCATCAAAATACTTTATCAATAGAGTAAAAAGAAAACCTACAGACTGGGAAAAAAAATCTTTGGCAACGACATATCTGATAAAGGTCTAATCTCTAAATTATATAGAAAACTTCAACAACAACAAAAAGACAAACAATCCAATCATAAAATGGGCAAAGGATATGAACAGACACTTCACCAAAGAGAATATTCAGGTGGCCAACAAATACATGAAAAGATGCTCGTGATCATCAGCCATTACAGAGATACAAATCAGAACCACAATGAGATACCATCTCGCCCCTGCAAGAATGGCACTGATCAAAAAAAAAAAAAAAAAAAAAACAATAAATGCTGGCAAGGTTGTAGGGAGATTGGAACTCTTATACACTGCTGGTGGGAATGTGAAATGGTACAACCAATATGGAGAACAATATGGCGCTTCCTTAAAAAGCTAGAAATAGAAATAACATATGATCCAGCAACCCCATTCCTAGGAATATATCCTAGAGAAATAAGAGCAGTCACACAAATAGACATAGACATACTCATGTTCATTACAGCATTATTCGTAATAGCAAAAAGATGACAACAACCTAAGTGCCCATCAACAGATGAATAGATACACAAATTATGGTACATACACACAATGGAATACTACGAAAAGACAAAGAACAATGAGGAATCTGAGAAGTATCTCACAATATGGATGGACCTGGAGGGCATTATGCTGAATGAATAAGTGAATCACAAAAGGACAAATATTGTATGAGAACACTATTGTAAAAACTCAAGAAAAAGTTTACGTGCAGAAAGAAAACAATCTTTGAGGTTTACCAGAGAGGGGGAGGGTGGGGAGGCCAAACCACTAACTAGATAGTAGACGTGTTAACTTTGGTGAAGGGAAAGGCAGTACACAGCACTAGGGAAGTCAGCACAACTTGACTAAGGCAAAGGAAGCCACTGAGAGACAGGAAAACCAGAGCAATGGAGGTGAGGAACACAGAGGGTAAAGAGGAGAGTGCTGACACATTGCAGGGATTACAACCAATGTCAGGAAACAATCTGTGTATAACTTTTTTGAATGGGAAACTAATATGCTCTGTAAACTTCTACCTAAAGTACAATAAAATGCCTCTTCCCACCCACCCCCAAAAACAAATAAAACAAAAAACTAATTGCCATAGGTGCTATTTTCTGTAGATATGCTGCTGGCTTCCTAGCCATGCTCTTCAGGGTATAAAAAGCACAGAAGTGAAATGAATGACCACCATATGCTGGTCGTTATTCAACAGAACGTAAATGGAAAGAGTAGGCTCAGAGAAATTTTTAATATTCTATATGACCACTGGTTAGATCAGGGGCTCTCAAAGTATGGTCCCCAGACCAGACCAGCAGCATCAGCATCAGCATCAGCTAGGAGCTTATTAGAAATGCAAATTTTCTGCCCTCATCTACTGAATCAGAAACTCTTATGGTAAGGCCTACAACCTGTGTTTTAGTAATCACTCCACGTCATTGTGATGCACATTAAACCTCAAGAACCACTGGCTTAGGCCACATTAGTCGCCCCCCACAGAGAAGATTCCGGTGGTAGGATTGGGATCCATCCCTGAGGAGAGGTCAGCATTTCAAATTATAATGTCCTAAAGGCTATGTTAGTGACCTTTGGTCACATTCAAGAGGGTATCATACCCAATCAAACTGATGTTGTTAGTTACCATAGAGTTGATCCCGACTCACGGCAACCTCATGTGTGCAGAGTAGAACTGCTTCATAGGGTTTTCAAGGTTGTGACCTTAGAGAAGTAGATCACCAGGCCTGTCTCCTGAGGCACCTCTGAGTGGGTTCTAACTGGCAACCTTTCAGCTAGCAGTTGAGCACTTAACAATTTGCGTCACCCAGGGACTCCAACCAAATTGATAACAGAGGGAAATATATGATAGCCAACCTTAGTACCTAGCCTCTGTTGGGTAATGAAATTTGGTTTGACTGGGAGTCCATCTCTCTAGTCCTCTAGAGGCTAGAGGTAGAGGGAGGGGGAGAATCCCATGAGGAAAAGGACTTGGAGACCTAGCCAATGGGTTAAGGGCCTAAATAACAGGATTGGCCAGGTTTCCAGCCCTGTAGAGGATTAAAGCAGAATGTAAGCAACACAGAAAGAAACTCAGTCAGGTGTACCCAGCCATGTGGTGAAAATTACAAAACATGGCTATCAACTGATGTCCAGGAATCCAGAGACTAGCTTTAAGTTTCAGCTGTGATGCCAAAGCAGGCCTTTTAAATAAAGCTGTAGGTGAGGCTGAGAGGGTGTGTGACAGGCTTTCTGGGCCTACAACTATCAGGGTGGAGGCATATGGATCCCAACAATGATTCCTGTTTAGGGGCAATCCATAGTCCACCCATGGTTCTTCTATTCTATGTATGACCCACAACCTCTCAAGGCTCTAATACTGGCACCTATGACCTACAGTTAATTAATTATTTTGTTAGTTAATTAGAACAAACATATACCTACTGAGTTTCTACCGTGTGTGACCAAGGGTACCAAGATGAATAAGATATAATCCTTGTTCTTCAATGTGTTTCTGATCTAGTGGGGCATTGGGAGAAATGTACTATGTGGAAGTTAAATCATAGATTCACAATGTATTATGGAAAAATATGAAGTAGGAGATGGGCTGGTGGTATATTTAACCCAGCTAACACACAGGCTCTAGCAAGGGTGACACAGTTTCCCATCATACATATTTCTATTCTAAAATTCTCCCTTATTTGGGGCCTTAGGAACATCAATAACTAACGAATATTTGATTAAATTTGTGTATTAGTTAAGGCAATGCTAGCTGCTATAATATATAAATCCCAAATTTTCAGTAGTTTAATTCAATAGATGTTTATTTTTCATTAATGTAATATCCCAATTGTTGGAGAGGGACTCTGTTCCATGAGTCAAATAGGGACCCAGGATGACAGAGCTTCTGTCATCTTTAATATGTGGCTTCCAGAGTTGCCCTGAGCACTGACAGATGGGAGAGAGAGAGTAGAGGTTGGCTCAGAAGGGTTTTGTGGACTACACATGCACGAATTTCAGTTCTGTTCAAATTTTCTTGGCCAGAAATCAGTCATGTGGCCATATCTAAGTGCAGGTAAAGCTGGGAATCTGGAAAACAAAGATTTCCAGCTATGTGCCCAAGAGGACATGGAAATGGGTTTGGTGAACAATTGGCAACTCTCTACCATATCTTGGCTTCTACATTTCTCATGACAATAGAATGGAAGGAATCTTAGCAATTACCTAATCCAATGGTTCCCAAACCTAAATGATCATCAGAATCACCTAGAGAGTCTTTTAGAAATACAGATTGGTGAGTCATACTCAGTATGCCTGAAGTGGGGGCTAGAAGTGTATAATTTTGAGAAGTTCCTTGGGTGATTCTGATGCTCCACCAGTGTGGAAACTGCTATTCTATTGTAACCCACTGCTTCAATTACTAAGAAAATTGGAACAAAATAAGGTGAAGTGACATCCCCAAGCCTTCACAGCCAGGAAGTAGCAGAACCAGGGTGGGAAGTCAGATATCTCCTCACACCCTATCATCTTTGGTTTGTCAGTAAGATTAAAGTATGTTACACTTGTGAACTTCCAAAGTCACCTCTCTGTGCTCTGTATACTTGAATTCATACTCTTCTAGCTTCTACACTATCTCACTTGTCCTCCCTTCTCCTCCTCATCACAAAGGATCACGGATAAGTAGAAATCAAGAGCATTGGATTTCAGTCCTGGTTCCTTCCCTAACTAGCTCTAACTCCTTGGGAGAGGTCATTTGAGCCTCAGTTTTCTTAGTGAAAAATATCATAATAACATCTGCCCCACCACACTTGTAGAATCAGCTTAAATAAGTATCCAATAAGAGAAATGAAGGCTTTTTACACTGAAAAGGATGATACAAATATATAATAAGAATGATACTAGTTGTAGTTGTTGTTATATCAATGTTCATCTTATATCAAGACCCAGATAAATTCTTCTTACGAACTCAGCCTACATCCCGTATGCACAATCTATTATTTAAGACTGTGCTAAAAATTAAGGAGTATTGAAATAAATAAGAAATATGGCCCTACTGCCCTAGTGGAATTTCAAAACTAGTTAGGGAGATACACTATGAACACGTACAATGTATACCCCAAAGACTATATCAGTACGTAAATGTCAAGCTGATGGTGTAGGATCAGGTGTTACTCACTCCTGGAAGAATGTCCAGGATATACATATCCTGTGATGCGGGCTTCTCGGCGTCATGGATCCCTTTGAGAATCTGATGAGAGCTTGGGATTCTATCCCCAGAAAAGTATACATATGCATCAAGACTCAAAATTTCTGTAAATGTATAATTTCGGGAGGTTAAGAGGCTCTCTTGAAACTCACCTGTAGACTCCCAGGTAAAGAACTACAAGTTTAGAAGCAGAAAAGAGACAACCATTAGGAAACAGAAGGAAAGAGGGCATTCTCAGAAGGCTTTGGGAGAATCTTGTGGTTGCTGGTCTCTGGGCTACCCCTGTGACTCACTTTAGCCAAGAGAATACAATGGAAGTAATGCTGTGCCACTTCAAGGACTAAACCTTCAGAAAGTGTGACAATTTTGCTCTTGTGGTTTTGGGAACCCTGAGATGTCATGTAAAAAATCAATCTTGCCGAAGAGAACAACTGAGAAGTCCCAGTGGGAAGAGAGAATGAGAGAGATAGAGAGAGAGAGAGACTGAGACCCAACCTTACTTAATATCTCAGATAAGCTTAGCCTTCCCACCATTCCTTGGTTGACACCCAACATGTGAATTAATCACCTTGGATGTTCCCACCTGGTCCAGTCACCAGATAGACTGCAGCCCCAGCAGACTCCACGTGGAGCAGAAATGCCCTGCTGAGCCTAGTCAACCCCAAAAGCATGAGAGATAATAAAATGATTATTGTGTTAAGCCACTAAGGTTTGGGGTGATTTATTATGCAGCAATAGATCTCAGAAACAAATGACTAAAGGAAAGTAGGGAACTGGGAATTAACGAATTGTTTGCAGTGAATAGTGTGATGATTAACTGGCCTAGGGCACTCAACATAGAAATCCGTGTGAGGAGGAGTGGAGCAGTAGAAATGGGGCATGCCCAGGCTTTGGGAGTGATAGGAAATTCTTGGGTTCTCAGGCATCTCTTGTATCTGGAAACAGGATTCATGTCACTTTTTAAATAGACTCTTCTTTGTTGTGAGGTGAAGTAAAGGTGCTAAGAGACTAGCAAGGATAATCTAATTGTGCACTCCCCTACACCCAGCTAATTGATCTGGGAAACTTGGGACACTGGCCAAGACTTACTCTTGCCTAGAGAGAGTTCTGCTTTGTGGGCATGGAGGAGGCAGCAAGTACCTGATGCCTTTTTATGTCCCCTACAGGTCCTCACTTGTTATCAGGAAAAGGCCTTGCTTTTAGAAAATGAGGAAAGTGTTTATCTGTGGAGTAATTTGCAAAGGCAGCAAAAAAGAGGGAAACCCTCAATGAGATGGATTGACACAGTGATTACAACAATGGGCTCAAACATAGTAGCGATTGTGAGGACGGTGCAAGACTGGACAACATTTTGTTCTGTTTTACATAAGGTTGCCATGAGTTGGAGCAGACTTGTGTTGGACTTATTGGACTCCATGGAATCTAACCACCAACCACAACAGTAATCAATAGCTGCTTGTTGGGGACATTGGGAGAGCAGATAAGAAGGGCAAAGATTAGAGATCATCTATTCTTTCAGTTTTGAATAGAGCTTTTAACAGCTGCTTTCACAGACCAACGGAGCACTCCCAAAACTGGTGTTCGCCTTGGTCAATTTAGGCACACCGGGAACAACAATATGTGCAAATGGGGTTGGAAGGCAAAATGTTTGGAATGGCATAAAACAGAAACAGGGCCAAAAACTTGTCAATGCTACATCTACCACTCCTGTCCCAACCACAGCTTCTGAGAAGTTACATGGGGTAATGGCAAAAGCCTTCCACTCAGAGAGATGGAAGTTTTTTCTGGCTCTATTACTGACATTCAGCAAGGCCTTGGGCAAGTCACTTTTCCTCTCTGGACCTCAGTCAGTTTATCTGTAAAATTAAGAAGCTGAACCAGCCCAGAGAATCTCAAATTTCAATATGCAAACAAGCCACCCGAGGAGCTTGTTAAAGCACAGATTCTAATTTAGTAGGGATGGGCCCTGAGATTCTGCATTTCTAACAAGCTCCCAGGTTATGCGAATGCTGCTGGTGCATGCAGCAGCTGCAAGGGACCATCTATCTCCCCAAGGGCTCTTCCAGGTCTGTAATTCTGATTCCGTTGGTTCTTTGAGTCCTGCAACCAGGAGCCCCTGTCCTGCTGCCACAGTTGCCATCAAGTTGACTCTGACTTACGGTGACCCCATGTGTGTCAGAGTAGAACTGTGATGCTTAGGGTTCTCAGTGGTTGATTTTTCAGAAGTAGATCGGTAGGCCTTTCTTTCAAGGCACCTCTGGATAGACTCAAACTTCCAACCTTTTCGTTAGCAGCTGAGCGTGTTAACCATTTGCACCATGTAGGGCCGCCCTCGCAGCCACTACAGTCTCTAAAATACAAATATTTCACTGTATGAAGATGCCCATGGAGTTTCCAGTGTTTGCCACGTGTTGGTGAAGCGTAAGACACCAAGATAAATACTCCACCCACATGCAAATGTTTGCTTCACAGCCTAACCTACATGGGCCCTGAAACTGTCTGGTGAGAGGGGCAACATTTGGATCCTTTCCCCAGGAGCCAAAGCATACAGGACTGCAAAAAGAATTTGAATCCAGAAATAACAATGGAAAAATTACCCTTTAGCAAATCAGCTCAGCAGAGTGACACCCAACACCGCCCTGCAAGTTATTCTCTTAGCAATTTGCATGTGAATGACTTTTGACACCCATTTGCTAACACCAGCTTAATGCAGACATATGGTAGGATATTGAAGTAGAAAGCTACCCTTTCAGATGACAGCAATTATTACTACATTTCCAGGAACTCCTTTCTCTGTTCCCATAGCAACAGGGATCAAATTAGTTTTACCGACACTGAACAGGTTTGGTGTGGAGAGGGAATAAGTGAGACCATCCTCAAGTAGAAATAACTAGTTGGCTGCACAATCTGTCATTTCACGTCTACTTTCACCTTAGTCACCATGTTTGCCATTCATTGGCGTTTGTAGGGCTCATAATGCTTTGTGTGTGTGTGTGTGTGTGTGTGTGTGTGTGTGAGCTATACATACTGTTTTTTAATTTGTTTTTTAATAAAACCATGCATCTTTTATTCCATAATCAATTAAACATGAGGATGAAGAGTCCTGACTTAGAGGTGCGATTCAAACTTGTTGTACGCCCTGTCAGAGCACAGGCTGTAAAAGAAGACTTGCTCCTCACACTAAATGCAGAATGAAGGATGAGCATACCTTGTTGGTCCACACATACCTATGGCCACCCACACCAGGTGGGACGGAGTGGAGAAGGGCAGAAACAAGCCCACCTGCTTAAGGTGGCTTTGCTGCCATTTCACCAGCATTATGGGGAAGCCGCTAACTTTGTATTATTGTGGACATAATACCAACATCTCACCCTCATTTTGTTTATTGTACTTTAGGTGGAGGTTTACAGGACAAATAGTTTCTCATTAAACAGTCAGTACACATATTGTTTTATGACATTGGTTAACAACCCCACTACACGTCAACCCTCTCCCTTCTCAACCTTTTTTTTTTTTTTGGTGAAAATATGCATAGCCAAAGATACACCATTTCAAAAATTTCTACATGCACAGTTCAGTGACGTCGATTATGGAATTCCCATATTTTTTATTTGAATTGAAGCTTGAAGGATTTTCTGGCCCCATTCCTGGTATAAATCCACCTGAGAAGAGAGAAAGGCTGTGGCAGAGATAGCCCCCTACACTGGAAGCCAGAAGACTATTTCTTAACTTTGGTTTCATGACTTAGGAGCTGTGTGACCTCTGTGGAGTCATTTCCTCTTTCTAGGCCTCCTGCACAGTGGAAAGATAGCACTAGGTCTTGCTAAAGTGCCTCCTTACCGGTAGTAATGTCCTTTGACTACAAAATAGCAAATGTTAGTGTTTGAGATTGCAAGGTCAGAGTCTTCATTCTTATGGATAAAGAAATGTAGGAAAAGATTCCATCCTATCCCCTCTGTCTCCTTCCATCTTTACCTTGCCTTGTTCCAACCAAAAGTTCTCCTTCTCTTCCCAGTTACTCAGCAAAGAATCCCATGTCTACCAATGGAAGCCGACTTAACTGGAACGGGGATATGTACGAAAGAAGGGGTTACTAACAGCATATGGGTCCCAGACATAATTTGCATAATTTACATTTAGATGTTTGAAAAATCAATTACTGAAGCCTCAAAGTGGATTTGGAGCCCTGGTGGTGCAGTGGTTAAGAGCTCGGCTGCTAATCAAAAGGTTGGCAGTTTGAATCCACCAGCTGCTCCTTGGAAACCGTATGGGGGCAATTCTACTCTGCCCTACAGGGCTGCTATGAGTCGGAATCGACTCCATGGCAACGGGTTTGGTTTTTTGTTTTTGTAAAGTGGATTGGGGATATTGGACAGTGCAAGTATGGAGTGTAGACACCCATCTCACAGGGCCTCAGCTGGGCTTCCTCAGGACATCAGTCACCAGGACATCCAATTTCCTGTCTGTTTCATTCCTGGCTTGGTATGTACCTAGGAAGAGCTATTTAACTTAGTTTTCCAGAATCTTAAACAGGTTTGCACATACTCTGGAGACTTAATTTCACTATTACCCTGTATTTGGGGTCCATCATTTGAAACTGACATATGAGTTCAACAGCCTCCTAATAAGGAACTTGGGGCAGATCGGAAACCGAAATGATTCTGTTCCATAGCAAATTAAGTCAGTACCGTAACAAGATTTATGACAATTTCCTATATGCATAATCCTTCCTATCTGGGCCTAGTGCAGTGAATAAACCACTGGCCCTTCCCTTCAGACCTGCTCACGGTGTGGGGGTATTTTGGGGCCTAAGGAGACAGACTTAATTTCCTCATTTGGTGCTTCCATAGCCTTTCAAGGCTGTGTTCTTTTCTTCAGCCTTATGAGAGTTCTGGGTACTCAAGAAACTAGGTCACAAATTGCTTCCATCTCTTAGAAGGTAGGAGTTAAATGACATTGTTGTTCTCTCTGCTCCTCTTATCCGGAGATAGCAGGGAATATGTGCTGCTTCAGAAGGGTAATTATGAATGTGTGAAAATCTGCTGTGATTCAATGCCAGCGCACATTAGTCAAAAAACCCTTAGTGGAGCTGAAGCTTATGGACTACCTAAAGCTGAAAACCTCTAGAGCTGGAAGCTGAATGGATAATGAAATTTAATCGCAGTCATCCTGTGAGTCAGAGACAAACAAGCTTGCAGCCCCAAGAGTGAGGCAGGGACTCATGACTTGCCTTGGGCAAAGAAAAGCGATCTCTCCGAAGGCTGTGAGTGGAGAAGGGCTTCTTCCAACTTCCCCATGCTTCTCCTGAATTCTCACAGCATCAGCAGGATCCCAGTGCTAATCAGCTTTCAAGGCGCTCTCCTTGAAATTCCAAAATGAAGCCCCTGCTAACCCTTGATGTTTTTTTATATATCCCAGTTTCCTGGTCTGCATTTACAGGCCTGGTTTAAGAACAGTTCCTGTTTGGGGGGCACTTTAGTGACTTATGAGGGTGAGAAAGGAAGGGGAAAGTGGTGTCTGAACTCCCTTCCCCGCAATGCTGGGAAATGTAAATCTGCACCCAGCTGCTGAGTAAACAAGCCCAGGCTCCTCCAAAGAGCTCTTTCATGGTCCCCAGCAATGGCTCCTTTCTGTTACTGCCAGTTACTGCCACCTTGGTGATTAATTCTGGACAATGGTCTGATCCTGAATGGCTGAAGGAACCCTAGGAGAGGACAAAGGCATCACAAGCAAACTGAGGGAGCCAAGCCTAGCAGCAGTGTGTCTGTACAAGTGCATGCTGAGCGGTCCTATCTGGAAAGCCAGCTCATTGTTTGCAAGCAGGAAGCAAGGTGTAGCAGACTCAGCAGAGCGCACAGCCATGGCCTTGGGCTTTGGTGTGTTGGGTGGGAGGAATGCATCAGGACAGAATAGGTATGGTACAGCTTCTTTTAACTTCCCGGATGCCAGAAGATGAAGGGGAGAGGGGTGGGTAGGAATTCTAAGCTACTTGGAAACTATATGATGTTTAAACAGCCTGAACGCAATGCTCCAAGCGTGCGAGAGGAGAGTGGGATGAATCAGTTCCTGTACTTCCATGGGATACACCTGGATTCAGCAATGTCCCTGACCTACTACCAACCAGGTGACTGATAGGGCTCCAGAGCATCCCCTGGAAGTGGTAAACTTGTAATGACATCTTCCCTTACCCCACTGCCTTTTAGTGTCACCAGGGCAGTCCAGCTGAGAGTGGCTGGCTGTGTGTGACAAAGGGAACGAAAAGTCTGGCTTTGGAAATCAGACGGACCAGTTTCCCCTACCCAGTATTCTTGCCCATTCATTATTGTGACTCCTTCAACCCCCTCCCCATTTTATTTCAAGACAGCACAGTGAAACACATATTAAACCTCAGATATTATCAAACCACAGGTGTCCATTCATATTAACATTTATTGTCCACGCCAAAAAAACTAGCAAGACGTCATTTCAGTCCCCAAGGAGCTCAGAGCTTAGTAAGGGGAAAGCAACATATAAACATCTAATTAACAAAATAATGTGGTGAGTGCAAATGGAGGTAAATACTCTAGCCTGTGGAGCTTAGAAGACAAACCAGTTAACTGTGTGTGTGTAAATGTGAAGGGGTCAGAAGGAAGAGGGTTGGGGGAGGCAAAGCAGTTGCTGATTAGAGAAACTGCCGGGAGAGATGGGTATGAGTTGAATTTTAAAGGTTAAAAAAGAACTTATCAGACAGGGAAGGCAAGAAAGAACATTCTGGCTAGAGGTAACAGCATGTGCAAAGAAACTGAAATGACACTGTGGATGCTCAGGAAACCATAAGAAGCACAGCATAGCTAGAAGGTGTGGAGTAGGGTAGGAGGCCGGGAAACTACCTATCCCAGGAATACAAAGGTAGGCAGAGCTAAACAGGGAAGGGATTTCCAAACTGTGGTAAGAAAATTTGAATCTATCCAGGATATTATGGGTCTTATGAAGCAGACAAGAGAGAGATTTGGGAAGCAGAGTTGTGCTGACACATTTTAGTGCTTTAACAAGATTCCTACAAATCAGTGGTTCTCAAAGGGCAGTCTCTGGGAACTTTTTAAAAATGCAAATATTCCTATCCCACGCTAGATTTGCTGAATCAGAAACTTTGAGCTAGTGCTCTCAGGTGGTTCCAAAGCCCGCTCAAGAGCCCTACTTATCTAAACAGTCAGCATCTCTTAAAGTTAGGAAGGGACAGGTAGAAAAACAAACGGAGTGGTTGAATCAGAACACAGACCTCATTCCTTTTGCTTAATTAGGACAAAGTTCTGGGGCTCTGCCTTTAAGTGTTTTAGGAATCAGGCAAGATGGTTTCATGAAGGAAAAATAATTTGAATGATGAATGCAATTTAGACAGACAAAGAAGACCACACCAAAAAATCCATTGCAGTGAGTAGATTCCAACTCTTAACGACCCTATAGGACAGAGTAGAACTGCCCCATAGGGTTTCCAAGGAGCAACTGGTAGACTCAAACTGCTGACCTTTTAGTTAGCAGCCGTAGCTCTTAACCACTGTGCCACCAGTTCTCCAGACAAAGAAGAAGGGGAGTATTTAGTAGATAAATCCACAGGTAACTGGTATGTTCAACAAATAAATACATCAACACTTTAACAAAACTCAGTGGTGCCCCTGTCATCAGCAAGGCCCTGTGCTGGTGCAAGAGAAGCCTAGCACAAGACATGGAAATGAACCACTGAAGGATTACTCAGACTCCTGTAATTCTCTCGTGTTATCACTTACCCAGATGCAGTGGAAATTTGCTGGCTATTGCCCTAATCCTTCTTTGGAATAAAATAGAATGGATTTAGGCCATGGAATATTTGGGTGTCTGTTCTTTCACCTGGGAGTGGGAGGGTGGTGAAGGAAGCTCAGGCCAGTCTCCATGTGAGAGTCCTTGCACGTGTGGGTTGTTGGTTAGCAGCAGCTGTGGCAAAGAAAATAACCATTTTATAGAAATAGAAACCTATTTCCCCCAGGAATTAATCAAGACAAAGGCAATCTAAATCACATTTGATCATTTCTCCCATCTGTGTTCCCTGATAATGGGGAAGATGGATTGTCTCAGTCCCTCTTCCTTACTGTTTTGGGGTGCCAAATCCGTTCTTTATTCCTTTTATGTTCAGCTGTAGGGGCAGTTTATTCTCCTAAAGTCAGGAGTTACCATGCAGCCAGATGTCTTAGTCTGGGTTCTCTGGAGAAGCAAAACCAGCGAAGCATGTATAGATCAATAGATTAGATAGATCGATAGATAGATATAGATAGATAGATATAGATAGATAGAGATTTATAGCAAGGAAATGGCTCACGCGGTTGTAGAGGCTGCAAAGTCCCAAGTCTGTGGTCACATGTTAGACTGGAGGCTTCTCCTCACTCAAGTAGCTGCAGGAGCTGATGAACCCAAGATCAGCAGGTCAGATGGCAGGCTGCTGGCTCAAGTCCCAAGAACTGGAGTTCAGATGATGACAAGCCAAATGCAGTATCCAGAGCAGAGAAAAAGCCCATGAGCTTTGCCAGGAAGTCCATATATATTGGATGCTGGCCATACCCCCAAGGAACTCACTTTCAAGTGATTGGCTGCTCATAGCTGACCTCATCATGGAGGAAATTACATCATTACATAACTTCCAAACTACATCATAACTGCCAAACCACTGAGAATCATGGCCCAGCCAAGTTGACACACAACCTTAATCATTACAGTCACCCCTTGTCAGATTGGCACCTGTACACATCTCCTTAAACCACGCATAATCTCTGAATAAAGACAATTATAAAGTCATACTTGTGGCTAACATGATACAACTGACATGCATACAACCAAAAATGCACTAGCCCTGTTTACATCTTATATTTTATAAGTGAAGAAAACAAAAATATTTCATGCACACATACAAGGTAGAAATACTCATAACAAATATAGTTTTCGTTTCTGCAACTGGTCATGTGGTCATAGCATGTATTTAGAACTACCTTCTTCCACCAGTGATGTTGGTGAAAGCCGGTATGAACAGAGGTGAAGGAAAATGTTTCAAAAGTGAAATCCCGTGGCCACAAGTAGGTGGTTGTGAGTGTAACTATAAAGGAAAGCCATTCCCAGACTCAAGTAGATGACTCATTTTCTCCTACTTTTTTTTTTTTTTTTTTTCCGGCAAGGACTTCTCTACAAGGATTAACCTAGGACCATAAATCTTTCCCTTTTTTCTTGGACAAATCTGGTTCTAGTTAGCATAGCACTTACTATGTCTAAGACATTGTCCAAGTGCTATGGGAATTATAAACTTTAAATAAATAAAGCAGGACCTTGCTCCCAAGGAACTTACCATACAGTACATAAAGGAACTTATAAGCACGCCAACCGTAAACTGAGACCGAATGAAATATGTACTAAACCGATGTTTAAAGGAAATACCGTGGAGGCAAAGAGGAAAAACTGCCTGCTAATACTGGGAACACTTAAAGAAGACTTCATGGAGGAGGTGGCATTTGAGTTGGCTTTGAAAAGTTGAGATTGTAGGAATAGAAATGGTTATGAGAGGAGAAAGGCACTCCCGTTGGAGTGAATAGCATAGAAAAGTCTCAAAGTCATGAAAACCTATAACATGTTCAGGAAAAGTGAGTAGGTGACAAGAAATCATAGTGTGGGGATGAAAAAAGAGGGTAGTGATGCATGGAAATGCAGCTGAACTCAGATCAAAGAAGATTTTGAATGCTATAGGTTTGCACTCTATTCTGAGGTCAAGGGTGAGTTTCTCCCTTCAATTTGCTCATGTGAATGTGGACACATTATTGTATGTTTTTGCACTGAAATTGAGAGGCTGAGCTTTAGTGCAATATTCTTTTGTTCTACAAAATTCCAGTCTACAGACATCATTCCAACTCAAGCATCCTATTTCTCTCTGTGATGAAAGCTATCTGTTCTCCTACCCAAAAAATTTAGGGAGACAAAGAAGTTTAGGGGTGGAAGCTTCTGTTTATCATTTTCCTTTTCCTTCCGATATAGGAAGAGTACTCCTTTCTGCTTGCTAATTCACTTCAGAGAAATAAATTGGTCCTCAGCTGTTGCAAAATAAGAATGTGATCCTAGAAATGTAGCGTTTGTAACAAAATTTCATTATATGGAGTTTGAACAGTATCTGACCTTCCTCCTCATTTCTGCAAGCTGAGTCTCCAAACTCTGGGATTCACAGTCTCCATGTGACACTCCTCCCACGTGTACATGGTCTGGTTGCTAAGTTACAGAGACAGCATGACTTAATGCTTTTTCAAAAGATCAATTATTGTTTATCCACTCTTGTATCTTTGTCCTTCTAAAATATAATACAAACAAATCCTTCTTTACTAGGACCTGTATGAGGGCTGATAGGTCCTTGCTAACAAACCTGAGGGCAGCTGATAAGTAACTGTAGATGGCAAACCGAGGGGTAGTCTGAACTTACTAGAGAATTTACACTTGTGTGGTCCTAAGTCTATACTGATTTGAAGGTAAGCCCATGACATAGGGTGGGTGTAATAAAATATAAATGGGAGTGGAGATCCTTAAAACCAAAAAACCAAACCCATTGCTGTCAAGTCGATTCTGACTCATAGTGACCCTAGAGGACAGAGTAGAACTGCCCCATAGGGTTTCCAAGGAACACCTGGTGGATTTCAACTGCCAGCCTTTTGGTTAGCAGCTGAACTCTTAACCACTAAACCACCAGGAGATCCTTAGAGATGCTATTTATCAGGAAATACCTCATATTGTCCTGCTTTAAACATTTATATTATTACTTTTAGGTAGTGGTGGGAGTATGTGTGTGTGACAACTGCTAAAGAATAGCAATGTGGTAACCAGGATGGGAAATGCCAAGAGGCTGATATGAAGGATTACGGGAATAGCTTGGGAAACAGTGTAGATGTAAATAGAGAATCTAGATCAACTAGTTGAAGCTTCTTGGAAGCTCCTGAGATAGAGGCTTTCAAACTTGACTGAACATTAGAATCATCTGAGGAGCTTCAATAAAGGTCTGATGGCAACTCACTACAATAACAACATGCCCAGAAGGTGGAGCAGCCATAAACTGATGGTGCAAGTGTAAGTTTGTACAGCCACTTTGCGAGATAGTTTGGCAGAATTTTCTAAAGCTGTATGCATGCATCCTCTATAACTCACTAATTCTATTCCCAAATTTCTATTAAAAAAACAAACAAACCAGTTGCCATCGAGTTGCTTCTGACTCATAGCAACCCTGTAGGACAGAGTAGAACTGTTCAATAGAGTTTCCAAGGAGTGCCAGGTGGATTCAAACTCCTGACCTTTTGGTTAGCAGCCGTAGCCCTTAACTACTACTCCACAAACACGTGTCTACCAAAAAACATACAGGAATGTTTGTACCAACGGTATTACAATAGATCAAAATTGATAATTCACCAAAGGCCTATCACTGTAATACTAAACAGCAATGAGAATGGATGGATAACAATTATATACACTGATACAGATGACTCCTACAAACATAATGGTGGGGGAAAGAAGCCAGTCACAAAAACCACATATTGTATAATTCTATTTAAATAAAGTTAAAAAACAGGCATAACTATATGGTTGGAAGTCAGGATAGTGGTTATCCTTGGAAGGTGTAGTAACCAGATTAACTAGCAAAGAAAGCTTCTGAGGTGCTTGTAAATCTTTGTTTCTTGATTTGGGAGCTGGTTACACAGGTGTGCTCACTTCATGAAAATTAATTAGCTGTACATTTGTGATTTGTGTATTTTGATGTACTTTATGTTGAAATGAAAGTTAAAATAATTCCAAACATCATGATATTGGCAAAATAGTAGACACATACATCAATGGAACGGAACAGACAGCCCAGAAATAAACCTACGCAAAATTGCTCTATTACAAAGGAGCAAAGGCAATTCAATGGTGAAAGGATAGTCTTTCCAAAAAGTGATGCTGGAACAATTGGACATCCATAAGCAAAAAATGAATTGAGACACAAAAATTAACTCCAAAGGGATTGCAGACTTTAATGTAAAATGAGAAACTATATAACTTCTAGAAGATAACACGGGAGAAAATCTAGGTGACCTTGGGCTTGGTGATGAGTTTTTAGGTAAAACACCAAAAGCATGATTTATGGAAGAAAAATTTCATAAATTGGGCTTTATTAAAATTAAAACTTCTGCTCTGTGAAATACATTGTTGAGAGAATGAAAAGACAAGCCAGAGACTAGGAGAAAATATTTGCAAAATAAATATCTGATAAAAGACTTATATCAAAATATACAAGTAACTCTTAAAAGTCAACAGTTAGAAAACAAACAACCCAATTACAAAATGGGCAAAAGATCTGGACACCTCACCAAAGAAAATATGCAGATGGAAAATAAACATATGCAAAGATGCTCAACGTCATGTGTCATTAGGGAATTGCAAATTCAGACAATAATAAGACACCACTATTAGAATGGCTAAAATCCAAAAAACTGACAATACCAAATGCTAGTGAGGATGTGAGCAACGGGAACTCTAATTCATTGCTGGTGATAATGTAAAACGTCACAGCCACTGGAAGACAGTTTTTTTTTTTTTTTTAAATATTTTATTGTACTTCAGGTGAAGGCTTACAGAACAAACAGTTTCTCATGTAGCAGTAGTACACATGCTGTTTTATGACTTTGGTTAACAACCCCACAACATTTTAACCCTCTGAATTCTCAGCTTTTTTTTTTTTTTGGTGAAAATACACATAGCCAAAGATACACCATTTCAAAACTTTTTACTTACACATTTAAGTAACATTGATTATGCTCTTCCAATTGTGCTGCCATTCTCGCCCAACATGAAGGCTTACAGGACAAAATAGCCCCATTTAACAGTTACTACAAATGTTGCACTATAACAGTGGTTAACAATCTCACAACACATCAACACTATCCATACTCAACCTGTGTTCCTTATCATCAGCTTCCTACTCCCCCTCTGCCTTCTGGCCCTTGTCACTGGACTCCTGTACCTCGTTAGTCTCAGTTTTACTGGGCTGTCCACTCCCAGGCTGAACAGTGAACCTCGAAGGTAACTTCGCCTCTGAGCTGCAAGGGTGTCTGGGGGCCACACTCTTGAGGTTTCTCCAGTCTCCTTTAGGCCAGTAAATCTGGTCTTTTTTTTCTTTTTTGTGGAGGGGGTTAGAATTATGCTCTACATCCTTCTCCAGCTCTGTCCAGAATCCTCTGTTGTGATCCTGGTCAGAGCAGTCAGCGGTGGTAGCCGGGCACCATCTAGCTGTACTGGACTCAGTCCAGTGGAGGTCTTGGTAGTTGTGGTCAATTAGTCCTTTGGACTAATCTTTTCGTTGTATCCTGTTCTCTTCATTCTCCCTTGCTCCTGAAGGGATGAGACCAGTGTAGTATCTTAGATGGACGCTCACAGGTTTTTAAGACCCCAGACACTACTCACCAAGGTAGAATGTAGAGCATTATCTTTATAAGTAGTGTCATGCCAATTGAGCTAGATGTTCCCCGAGACCATGGTCCCCAGAGCCTTCCGTCCAACAACTCAGTCACTCGGGGAGTTTGGATGTGTCCATGGGGCTCCATGACCTTTCCTTGTGCAGGTTGTGTACTTGTACTGTGTACTGTCTCACCTCTCACCCAAGATACCACTTATCTATTGCCTATTTAGTATTTTCCACCCCTCCCCTCCCATCCCTGGTAACCAACAAGGATTGTTACACTTTGCATGTGAATTTTTTCATGGGTTTTTACAATAGAGGTCTTATACAATATTTGTCCTTTTGTGATTGACTTATTTCACTCAGCATAACGTCCTCCAGTTTCATCCATGTTATGAGATGGTTCACAGATTCATTGCTGTTCTTTCTCATTGCATAGTACTCCATTGTGTGTATGTACCATAGTTTGTTTAGCCATTCATCTGTTGATGGGCACCTACGTTGTTTCCATCGTTTTGCTATTGTGAACAATGCTGCCATGAACATAGGTGTGCATATGTCTATTCGAGTGACGACTCTTATTTCTCTAGGATATATTCCTAGGAGTGGGATTGCTGGATCGAATGGTATGTCTATTTCTAGCTTTCTGAGGAAATGCCATATCATTTTCCAAAATGGTTGTATCATTTTGCATTCCCACCAGCAGTGTATAAGAGTTCCCATCTCCCCGCAGCCCTTCCAACATTTGTTATTTCCAGTATTTTTGATTCGTGCCAGTAATGCCGGGGTGAGATGGTATCTCATTGTGGTTTTAATTCGCATTTCTCTAATGGCTAGTGAACGTGAGCATTTCCTCATGTGTCTGTTGGCCATTTGAATGTCTTCTTTGGTGAAGTGTCTGTTCATTTCCTTTGCCCATTTTTTGATAGGATTGTTTGTCTTTTTGTTGTAGAGGTGTTGGATTTTCTTGTAGATTATGGAGATTAGACCTTTGTCTGACCTGTACCGTCCAAAAATTTTTTCCCAGTCTGTAGGTTCTCTTTTGACTCTTTTGGTGAAGTCTTTTGAAGAGCATAGGTGTTTGATTTTTAGAAGATCCCAATTATCTAGTTTATCTGTTGGGTTTTGTGTGTTGATGTTTATGGTTTGTATCCTGTTAATGCCAAGTATTAAGGCCTGAAGTGTTGGTCCTATTTTTCTTCTATGAACTTTATAGTTTTAAGCTTTATATTCAGGTATTTGATCCATTTTGAAGTAGTTTTTGTATATGGTGTGAGGTATGGGTCCTGTTTCATTTTTCTGCAAATGGATATCCAGTTTTGCCAGCACCATTTATTGAAAAGACTGTCTTTTCCCCATTTGATGGACTTTGAGCCCTTGTCGAAAATCAGGTGACCGTAGGTGGATGGATTTACATCTGGGTTCTCAATTCTGTTCCATTGGTCAATGTCTCTGTTGTTGTACCAGTACCAGGCTGTTTTGACTACTGTAGCTGTATAGTATGTTGTCAAGTCAGGTAGTGTGAGTCCTCCAACTTTATTCTTCTTCTTCAGTAGTGCTTTACTTATTCGGGGCTTCTTCCCTTTCCATATAAAGTTAATAATTAGTTTTTCCATCTCTTTGAAGAATGTTGTTGGTATTTGGATCGGGATTGCATTGTATCTGTAAATTGCTTTGGGAAGAATTGTCATTTTCACAATGTTGAGTCTGCCTATCCATGAGCATGGTTATGTTTTTCCATTTATGGAGATCCCTTTGGGTTTCATGTAGCAGTGTTTTGTAGTTTTCTTTGTATGGGTCTTTTACATTCCTGGTCAGATTTATTCCTAAGTATTTTATCTTTTTAGGGGCTACTGAAAATGGTATTGTTTCCCTGATTTCCTTTTCAT
The DNA here is from genome assembly GCA_030035585.1 of Dugong dugon. Lineage (NCBI taxonomy): Eukaryota > Metazoa > Chordata > Mammalia > Sirenia > Dugongidae > Dugong > Dugong dugon. The sequence continues at coordinate 180,102,477 of CM057462.1, read as the reverse complement.
CAATCTCCTTATTGGTGTATAGGAATACAATTGATTTTTGAACGTTTATCTTGTATTCTGCTACTCTGCTGAATCTTTCTATTAGTTCCAGTAGATTTCTCGTGGAGTCTTTAGGGTTTTCTATGTATAGTATCATATCATCTGCAAACAGGGACAGTTTAACTTCTTCATTACCAATTTGGATGCCCTTTATTTATTTTTCTTGCCTTATTGCTCTAGCTAGAACTTCCAGCACAATGTTAAATAGGAGTGGTGATAAAGGGCATCCTTGTCTTGTTCCTGTTTTCAAGAGGAATGTTTTCAGCCTCTCTCCATTAAGAATGATGTTGGCCGTTGGTTTTGCATAGATGCCCTTTATTATGTTGAGAAATTTCCCTTCTATACCTATTTGATTGAGAGCTTTTATCAGGAATGGGTGTTGGACTTTGTCAAATACCTTTTCTGCGTCAATTGAGATGATCATGTGATTTTTTTCTTTCCTTTTATTTATGTGGTGAATTACGTTGATGGATTTTCTAATGTTAAACCATCCTTGTATACCTGGTATGAATCCTACTTGGTCGTGGTGTATTATTTTTTTGATATGATACTGAATTCTATTGGCTAGAATTTTGTTCAGAAGTTTTGCATCTATATTCATGAGAGATACTGGTCTGTAATTTTCTTTTTTGTGAGGTCTTTGCCTGGTTTTGGTATCAGCGTTATGCTGGCTTCGTAGAATGAATTTGGAAGTGTTGCTTCCTCTTCTATGCTCTGAAATAGCTTGAGTAGTACTGGTACAAGCTCTTCTGTAAATGTTTTGTAGAATTCTCCAGTGAAGCCATCCGGGCCAGGGCTTTTTTTGGTTGGGAGTTTTTTTTATTACCTTTTCAATCTCTTCTCTTGTTATGGGTCTGTTCAGATTTTCAGCATCACTTTGTTGTAGTTTCCGTAGGCTGTGTGTTTCTAGAAATTTATCCATTTTGTCTAGGTTTTCAAATTTGTTGGAGTATAGTTTTTCATAATATTCTGTTATAATCCTTTTTATTTCAGTTGGGTCTGTTGTAATGTCCCCCATTACATTTCTTATTTGGGCTATTTGCGTCCTCTCCTGCTTTTCTTTTGTCAGTCTGGCCAGTGGTTTGTCGATTTTGTTGATTCTTTCAAAGAACTAACTTTTGGTTTTGTTGATTCTTTCTATTGTTTTTCTGTTCTCTATTTCATTTATTTCTGCTCTGATCCTTACTATTTCCTTTCTTACAGTGGTTGTGGGCTTTTTTTGCTGTTCTCTTTCTATTTGTTTGAGTTCTGTAGTTAATGTTTTGATTTTGTCCCTTTCTTCTTTTTTGATATGTGCATCTATTGCTATAAATTGTCCTCTGAGGACTCCCTTTGCTGTGTCCCAAAGGTTTTGGTATGATGTGTTTTCATTTGCATTTGATTCTAGGAATTTTTTAATTGCATCTCTGATTTCTTCTATTACCCATTGATGTGTAAGTAGAGTATTATTCAGTTTCCATGTGTTTGATTTTTTTTCCTTGCTCTTTCTAGTGTTAATTTCTACCTTGATGGCATTGTGGTCAGAGAAGATACTGTGAATTATCTCAGCATTTTGGATCTGGTTGAGGATTGCTCTGTGGCCTAAGATGTGGTCTATTCTGGAGAACGTTCCATGTGCATTGGAAAAGAATGTGTACTTTTCAGCGGTTGGATGGATTGTTCTATATATGTCTATGAGGTCCAGTTGGCTGATTGTGTCCTTTAGGTCTTCTGTATCTTTGCTGAGTTTCTTTTTAGTTGTTCTGTCCTTTACTGAGAGTGATGTGTTGAAGTCTCCTACTATTATTGTGGAACTGTCAATTTCTCTTTTCAGTGCTGTTAGAGTTTTTTTTATGAATTTTGGAGCCCTCTCATTGGGTGCATAGATATTTATTATGGTTATGTCTTCATGATGGATCATCCCCTTAATCATTATATAGTGTCCTTCTTTGTCTTTTACGGTAGATTTGGTTTTAAAGTCTATTTTATCTGAGATTAGAATTCCCACTCCTGCTCTTTTTTGGTAGTTGTTAGCTTGATATATTTTTTTCCAACCTTTGATTTTTAATAAATTCACATCTTTGTTTCTAAGGTGTGTCTCTTGTAGACAGCATATTGATGGATCCTGTTTTCTTATCCATTCTGCCACTCTCCGTCTCTTCATGGTTGCATTGTGTCAATTTACATTCAGTGTAATTATTGATAGATGTGAGTTTGTTGCTGTGATTTTGTAGTGCTTGTTTTTGTGGTGCTGAAGTTTTCTTTGTTCTTCGTACTCTCTTATGCTGAGTTACTTTTGTTTGTGGATTTTGTGTTCATTTCTTTTGTTTTTTTAGGTTTTGTTTTTGCTGAGACTTTATGTTTTTCGTCTTTATTTTTATGAGTTGGTTTGTTAACTTTCTTTGTGCTTACCATGAAGTTTACCCTTATCTTTATAAGTTTGAAGCAGTCTATCCTTACTTGGTATCGCCTTGCCTTCCTCTCCATTAGAAGGTTCTATACCTATGCCGTTTGTTCCCTCATTCATTGTTTTGATGTTGTTGTCATCCTTTGATCGATTGCTCTGATTTCCTGTTGCATTTCTTTTGTTTTTGGATAGTCCTCAATAGTTCTTTTCCTAAAATGGTATCTGGTTGGTATGAACCTGCGTCCTAGGTCCTAGGTCCTGCCTGAGGGCTGAAGCTGTTTGTCCTCAGATTGAAGAACTCCCTTTAATAATTCTTGTAAGTTTGGTTTGACTTTTGCATATTCCCTTAGTTTCTGTTTATCTGGAAATGACCTAATCTCACCATCAAATGTGAATGAGAGTTTAGCAGGATATATTATTCGTGGGTGACAATTTTTTTCTTTCAAGATTTTATATATGTCATCCCACTGCCTTCTTGCCCTCATGATTTTTGCTGAATAATCTGAGCTTAGTCTTATTGTTTCTCCTCTGTATGTGACTTCTTGTTTTTCATGAGCTGCTCTCAGGATTCTTTGTTTATCTTAATTTTGGCGAGTGTGAATATGATATGTCTTTGTGATTTTCTTTTGGGGTCTCTTCTATATGGGGTTCGTTGAGCTTCTTGGATGGCCATCTTTTCATCTTTCATGATATTGGGAAAGTTTTCTGTCAACAGTTCCTCAATGATCTTCTCTGTGTTTTCTGTTTTCTCCCCCTGTTCTGGGATGCCAATCACTCGTAAGTTTTTGCTTTTAATTGTGTCCCACATAACTCTCAGGGTCTCTTCATTTTTCTTTGTTCTTTTTTCTGAGTTTTCCTGAAACAGAGTTGTATCGAAGTGTTTGTCTTCAGTTCCACTGATCCTGTCTTCCACGGTTTCAAATGTACTTCTCAGCCCTTCTATGACACCGTCCATTTCTGAAATCTTGTAGTTTATCTTTTGGATTTCTAATTGTTGTTTTTGTATAATTTCGAGTTGTGAATTTATTTTGGCATTTTGTTCCTGCATCATCTTCCTGAATTCTTCCAATTTTTTGTCTGTATTTTCCATAAATTTGTCTATTTTTTCCTCGTGTTTGTCAGCTTTTTGCCTCAGTTCTTGGAAAATTCCGAGTATTAGTGATTTGAGTTCCCTATCAGGTACTTCTAGTACATTTTCTTCCACAGGAGAGTTATCTGGTGTTTTAATTTGGACGCTTATTGGAACCATCTTGTCTTGTTTTTGTAAATGTTTTGATATTGTTTGCTGTTTTCGGGGCATTCAGTAAATATTTCTCTTGTTTATTGATTGTAGATTTTTTTTTGTTTCGTCCTTGTGGTACTGCTGGGCAGATCTAGCTGAAGAGGAGCCACTGGGACGGGTTGTTTGTGGCACTCACCGTAGCCACCAGGACGGTCGGTAGTCAGTGCTGGGCAGGTTCCAATAGGGCATGCCTGCACAGCTTGGTGGTGTGATGTCAAGTGCACGGTGCAGGTAGGCAGGATGCAGCGGGGAGATGGTTATGTGTGAAGCTAAGCTGGATATGGGAGAGAGGAGAGAGGAGCAGGAGCAAGAAGCATACAAACATTAAAGAATGCTAGGGGAGCTTGTCGTTGGAATGGACAGATGAGTGACTACGGGATGGAGAAAACCAGAAGGGGGAAGAGAAAGGAAAGGAAAGAATGATCAAATAAAAATCAGAAAAGTTAAAGAACCGCAAAGTTCCCAGGGATCCCACCGATGCAGCTATGAGGTCTGGGGGAGTCGGTCTCAGATTTCACAGCACAGCCTGGCCAGAAGGTGCAGAGGCATACATTGCCTGGTATTCAGGGATCAGAAAGAGAAGGAAGACATAGAGAGAAGAAATTAAGCAATGAAGAAAGACAAAAGGGAAAAAGAGGGAAAAGAAAACAAAGCTAATCAATAAAGAAAAAAAATTAAATTAAAAAAACAAAAACAAAAAAACAACACCAGCAGTCAATGAATGGCACTCAGAGAGCCAGCCAGTGCAGGCTGGTATTTCTGGATAAGAGACTGTGTCCGTGGGAAACAGAGGAGGCCGAGTGTGAGTGAAGAAGGGTGGAGAGTGGAAAGCGTATATCACAAATTGCCTGCACTCTGGGGACCCTCAGAAAGGAGCTAAGAGGGTGCAAGGAGCCAGGCACCCGAGTGAAAGGAGGGAGAGGCAGTGAGAGGCAAGCGAGAAACCAAAAGAAGCAGGAGGAAAAGAAGAAAAAAAAAAAAAAAAGGCAGCTCTAGCAGGCAACAAATGGTACCTAGAGAGCCACCCACCTGGGCACGCGGAATCCAAGCAGCCGGCAGACCCCGGTGAAGAGACTGCGGCCACGGGAAGCAGAGGGGCTAACGAACAAAGGTCCCAGGATCTCACCAGCGCGGCAGTCCAGACCTGGAAGCAGCCACACGCCAGAATGCAGCCCCACAGCCCCGCAGGAAAGAGCAAAGATGGCGCTCGGAGCCAGGCACTCAAGCAAAAGGAGGGGGAGGCAGCAAGAGGCAAGTGAGAAACCAGAAGAAGCAGAAAACGCCACACCAGCAGCCAACAAACTGCACCCAGAGAGCCCCTGCTCAGGCGCGCGGATTCCAAGCAGCCGGCAGTCTCGGGTCAAGAGACTGTGGCCACAGGAAGCAGAGTGGCGAACGAACAAAGGCCCCAGGATCCCACCAGTGCGACAGCCCAGACCTGGAAGCAGCCACATGCCCAAACGCAGCCCCACAGCCCCGCAGGAGAGAGCAAAGACGGCGCTCGGAACCAGGCACCCAGGCAAAAGGAGGGGGAGGCGGCAGAAAAAGCTACGCCAGCAGCCAGCAAACGGCTCTCAGATAGGTGCAGGCCCGGGCATATGGAATCCAAGCACCAGCGCCCCCCGGTCCAGGGACCCTGGCCACGGGAAGCAGGGGAGCCCCAGCCGAGGCGGAGAGGGGTGGGGGGTGGAAAAGCGCACACCACAATTTACCGGTCTTTCTGTCTCCCAGTGGACGCTCAGCGAGGCTGCTCTCCCATTCTCCCGTTTGCTTGTCTCCGATAGGAGTCCAAGATGGTGGATCCGCCCTGCGTTAGCTGGTAGGGAATCTCTGCATGAGTCTCTCCTTGCTCTACGTTCTCTTTCAGTATACTTACTCCGTTTGGTGTTTGGCTGAGTTCTTTATCTCTTCATTTGATGTTCTAGGGTTTCAGGATTGTTTATTCTCTGTTAGGCTTAGTTTTTCAGATCTTTGCTGTGGAGGGACAGCGTGGTGCTTCTGCCTAGAGCGCCATCTTGCCCCGCCTCCTCTGGAAGACAGTTCTGATAGTTTCTTACAAAGCTAAAGATGGTCTTACCATATGATATAGCAACTGTGCTCCTATGTGTTTACCAAATTGAATTGAAATTTATGTTCACACACAAAAACCTGCACATAAATGTTTATATTAGTTGTATTCATAATTGCCAAAAACTAGAAGCAACCAAGTTGTCTGTCTTAGTTATTTAGCGTTGCTGTAACAGAAATACCTCAAGTGGATGGCTTTAACAAACAGAAATTTATTCTCTCACAGTCTAGGAGGCTAGAAGTTTGAATTCAAGGCACCAGCTCCAGGGGAAATCTTTCTCTCTCTGTTGGCTCTGGGAGAAGGTCCTTGTCATCCATCTTCCCCTGGTCTAGGAGCTTTTCAGCACAGGGATGCCAGGTCCAAAAGACACACTCCACTCCTGGCTCTTTCTTAGTGGTATGAGGTCCCTCTCTTTCTGTTTGTTTCTCTTTATCTCTTGTAAGGTAAAGGTGATGCAAGCCACACCCTGGGGAAACTCCTCTTACATCAGATCAGGGTTGTGACCTGAGTAAGGGTTTTGCATCTCATCCTAAACGTCTTTAACATAACCTAATCTTGCTTTATTAACCCCAGGCAGAGATGAGGTTTTACAACACACAGGAAAATTACATCAGATCATAAAATGGAGGACCACTATATAATACTGGGAATCATGGTCTAGCTAAGTTGACACATATTTTGGGGGGACACAGTTCAATCCATGGCAATGCCCTTTGGTAAGTGAATAGATTAACTACAGTACATTCATACACTGAAATACTGTTCAGTAATAAAAAGAAATAAGCTATCAATTCTGCAGACATTAATGAATATTAATTTTAAGTGAAAAAAGCCAGTATGAGAGACTACCTATTGTCTGATTCATTTATATGATACTCTGCAAAAGGTAAAACTATAGAACAGTAAAATAATGCGTGGTTGCTCGGAGTTCAGGGCGGGGGAGGGTAGGTGAAGCATAGAAGATTTTTAGGGCAGTGAAACTATTCTTTATAGTACTGTAATGGTGGATTTATGGTGTTATGCGTTTGTCAGAACTTATAGAACTGCACAACACAAAGAGGGAGCCTTAACAGATATTAAAAAAAATAAAATTATTTAGGAGGTCGGGTGAAACCAGGAAAGAATGCAGACTGTAACAAGACAATCTAACTACATCACAAATAGTTCCTTCTAAAAATCCATTACACCAGTCTAATTATGAGAAAAACATCAGATAAATCCCAATTGAGAGGAATCCTACAATATACCTTGTCCAGTAATCCTCAAAACTGTCAAAGCCCTCAGAAACAAGGAAAGTCTGAGCAACTGTCACAGTCAAGAGGAGCCTAAGGAGACATGACAGCTAAGTGACTAAAAGTGGTATACTGGAACAGAAAAATGCACATTAGATAAAAACTAAGGAAATATGAATAAAGTATGGACTTCAGTAAATGATAGTGTATCAGTATTGGTTAATTAATTATAACAAATATACCATGCTAATGTAAGATGTTAATGATACGGAAAACCATCGGTGTGGTAGCGCTGGAGTATAAGGGCACTCAGTACTATTTGCTCAATTTTTCTATAAATCTAAATCTGTTCTAAAAGTGCAGACTTTTAATAAAAAATTTTTTAAAAAAATTCCCAAAGCTCAAGCTGCACCCCAGACCAATTAAAATCTGAATCTCTGTGAACCAGAAAGAGAAGACTTGACACTTTCTCAGGCGTCAAGTTCCAGACATCAGTATTTTTAAGCTCTCCAGGTGGTTCCCCTGTGCTATCATGGTTGAGAACTGCTGCGTAGGCAGTCACTGGGTTACGAACATCCGACTTAGGAACAACTCCTACTTGTCCTTTAATGTTACCTAAATTTGCCCTCACTTTGAAACAATTGAACCAACCCATACTCGCAACAAATTCTTCACAATCCCTTCACTTGCCCCTTGTGCAGTTTTTAAATAATTGAATAGACTTCGAGCCTTCTCTTGGCGCTAAACCAAACAAACAGACAAAAAAACCAAACCCATTGACGGTGAATCAACTAGGACAAAGTAGACCTTCCCTATAGGATTTCCAGGCAATGCTGATGGATTTCAACTGCCAGCATTTTGGTTAACAGCTGTAGCTCTTCACAACTGCGCCACCAGGGCTCCCTTGCACTAAAGTAAGGCTAAGTAAGAACTGTATGCACCTATTCTGACTTACCTACATGTATTAAAGACATACTCAGGGACGGATTCATTCGTAACCCAGTGACTGAATGTACTAGAATGAGTTTTGCTGCAGTTAAAGATTCCAAGATCTTAGTCCTGACTTTTTAAGGTCATGAGCCCCTCTGAAAATACAATGAAAGCTATGGACTTTCTTTTCAGGAAAACAACAATGACAACAGTATATGTATATATGCATATGACCATATTTTGCATATATTTAGGGCATTTATAGTGCCTAGGAGGCCCATCCATTGAACTTCATAATCCTCCAGAGCAAAAAAAAAAAGAGAAATTCTGGTATCATCAACTCGCATCACATTTTTACTTGAGACTGTTGTTAGCTAAACTCCTGGACATCTTTTTGTTTTGTATGCAGCTATTAAGTTATTTTTTTCACCATTCTGAAATTGTGAAACTAGATTTTTGGACCAAAGAGGAGGGATTTACATGTAAGTACATTAAATTTCCTCTTGTTGGTTTTGTTCCATTATTAACTAACAATTCAGTAGGTTGGTTATTATTCCAGTCTGTTAAGATCTTATTAGAAAACGTTGTCAGATAATATAATTACCTCTTTTCCTGTTTTTTAATTAATTATAATTTGATAAGTATATAATCCGTTTTATGGAAGAAAGTTATGGCAGCCTGCTTCTGTAAAGATTTACAGTCTTGAAAACCCTATGGGACAGTTCTACTCTGTCCTACTGGGTCACTATGAGTAGGAATCGACTAGGCAGCAATGGGTTTGGTTTGTATTATCAATTTAATGTGATAATGTTATTCTTATTTAAAGTGAGAATAAAATTGTTAAGTAATATAGGGCTGAAGTTCTTTGGTTTGCGCCTGCACTTGCATTCTGTCTACCTCATGCTTCCCTGGGAGGCTGGTCCATTTGGATTGTAACAATAGACTTTGAGTTCCATCTAGGGTTTTTAGCTAATGGGAAGCACTTGCAAGAGATCTGAGTTCAGAGTATTTACTCCCTTGGCTCCCTCCATGCCAGATTCCATGGCCAGTGGCCATATCTTCTGTCTGGCATCTGATTATAGATATAGGTAACATTCCCCTTCCATGTGTCTTTTCAGGCCTGGGTGGCCACTGAATCAGCTCTTGTTAGCCCCATGAGATACTGCACTATCCTCTATTGGTTTCTAAAGACCCGGCTGACATCTTTGTTAAATGTTTATCTTTGAATTATCCGGTTTAATATGCCAACAGTTTCTTGCTGGGACCCATTCTGATAGAATGGCTAAGGCCAGAACTCTGAGAAATCACCAGATAAGTCTTTCCAGATCTTAATCAGCACTCCAGTATATGGACATCCAACCCACTCAACTACTCAATTGTCCAGCCAACCTGAAGCAGAGTTTCTTTCTATGCCCTCTTTTTATTTATTCCTTCTCCTGTGTAATGTCACCATCCCCATTGCTTCAGCTATAATCAGGTTCTGATGGCCCTTCCTCCGTCTTTATTCCTTCACCTCCATTATCAATTCTTCACATGACCATCAGAACAATGTTTCAAAATCTAAATTGGATCGTGTCACTTCAGTGCTTAAACTCTTTAATGGGTTCCTGTGGCACTTAACATCCAATCCAAACACCTGACTACCTACAAGGTCCTACAGGCTCTGGCCCCTGCCTGCCTCTCCAACCTTATTTCACTCCACTTCCCCACACCTAAGCACAGCTAGCCACACCCCAGCCACACGGATGTTCCTTCAGTTCTTCAAAAAAAAGCTAACCACTTTCCTGCCTTAGGGATTTTGCACCTGCTAATCCCTATGTCTGGAAGGTTTCTTTTACCTCTACTCTGTCTGGTTGACACTTTCTCATTCTTCACGTCTCAGTTTTAATGTGTTCTCTTAGAACCCCCTGAGACACTCTGTCCTTTTACTTCTGTAACTGGTAACAGTAATGCATTACTTTGGAAGCTTCTAATTAGGGCACTAAAAGAAAGCTCTGCTAGCACTGATGTAAGAGAGTTTCTTCCTCTATAGATTGTCTCAAGGTTCCCTGGTCGCACAGTGGTTAATTGCTCAGCTGCTAACCAAAAGGTTGGTAGTTTGAACTCACCAGTCTCTTGGCAGAAGAAAAGCACTGGAGATCTGCTCCTGTAATGATTATAGCCTAGGAAACCCTACATAGGCAGTTCTACCCTGTCATATTGGCTTGGTATGAGTCAGAATCAACTCGACAGCACACAACCTCAACAATAACAACATATCTTGTCTCTGTTTGAAATAGAAGACAAACCTAAGTGTGCATGTTTGTCCCTTTAGTTACAAGCCATAAGATCTTGACCAATTTACTTAACTTCTGTGAACCTCAGATAGAAAACACCCAATACACAACATCTCAATATTTTTTCACTTACTTAGTGAAGTCTCACCAGTACTTACTATATAGCAAGTAGTAGGCTCTGAGAAACAAACAGGGAACAGGATAGACAAGGTCTCTGTCCTCCAAAACTTAGAGCCTAATGGGGAAGACAGACATTAATTCAATAACCCTTCACATGAATAAATGTATAATTGGAAAAGTGTGCTAGATGTTGAGTGTTTTAAGAGTATACCTGGGGGTTTATTTTAGATTATGAGATTAGATGTATCAATTAATCATTATTATGAAAAAATTCCCCCCTAAACTCAGTGTCTTGAAAGAACAATCACGTATTATCTCTCACCTGGCTGCAGGTCAGCTGGGAGTTCACTGATATGATCTTGGCTGAGCTCAGCTGGTTGCCTCTGCCGATATTAGCAGTGCTCTCTCATGAGTCTATTGTTCAGCTGAGAGTTGGTAGTCTAGATTGGTGTCTCCTGGGGTGGCTCTATTCCACACGTCTTTCATTCTCCTTGGACCAGTGAACAGCCAAGACATTGCCTTCTCATAGAGTTTTTAGAGATGCTAGGGGACAAGCAAAACCTTTTGAAGTCTTTTAAGATCTAGACCCAAAACTGACACGTTGCCATTTCCACTTTTATGCTATTACCTAAAACAAGTTACACAGCCAAACCTAAAGTCAAAAGGCAGAGAAATAAACTTTGCCCATGATGAGGATATAGAAAAGCATGGATACAGGGAGGAGAGAATACCTGAGGCCAATAATGCAATCTACCATGCTATGAAAGATTTTCTTTTTGAAGAAGCAACACTCTACATATAATCTAGGAGATATGCAGCAGTCAATGTAAAAGAAAAGGAAGGACATTTCAGGTAAAGAAACCAGGATAGTCATAAACTTGAGGAGAGAGAGACTGGTTATATTTCAAGGGACTCATGATTATGAAAGGATCCCTGGTGGTGCAATGGTTAAGTGCTCAGCTGCTAACCAAAAGATTGGCTGTTGGAATCTACCCCGTGGCTCTATGGGAGAAAGACCTAATGATCTGCTCCCATAAAGATTACAGCCTAGAAAACCTATGGGGCAGTTCTACTCTGTCACATGGGGGTCAGTATGAGTCAAAATCGACTCAATGGCATCCAACAATAGTAATTATGAGGAGAAATGGGAAATGATGCTGGAGATATGGGCAGGCACCAGATGCCACAGGGCATGGTAGATCAGAGCAAGGATTTCAGGTTTTATTCTAGTTGTAAATAGAAGCTATGGAAGTGTTCAAAGCACAACAGATATATGATAAATTTCCATTTTTAAATGATTACTCTAGCTGCTGTATAGAAATTGTATAGCAGGAGGGCATGAGACTATTTAGAAAATTATTGCAACAATCCAGGAAAGATGTGATGGTTTTTTTTGGACTGGGATGGCTGTAGTAAAGATTGAGAAGAAAGTACAGATATAATATGTATGCACTAAATAAACTTAATAGAACTTGGTAACTCCTGGAGGGAGACATTATTGGCTAAAATGGGAAAGATTCGAAGAGAACCACATTTGAGAGAGATCAGTAAATGTAACTTACGTATAATTACTAATACATGAGGGATGTATTTCATTTTAATCAAGAATACCATTTCCCCATAAGTGTTAGATAAAAAAGAATGAATACCAGCACACTACTAGATTGAATAAAAACTCAAGCATATTTTCTCTTCACTTTATGAAACTCATTCTAGATTGCTTTTTAATATGCAATTTGATATTGGGTAATATAAGTGAGCCTAGACTAATTTAATAATATGTTGAGTATTTACAATAAGCTAGAGTCTTGTGTTACATAACTGCTTCAACAAAAGGCTATTTATAAAAGACAGTAGCACAAATGGAAAATACCTTAGTGAGGCTCCAGGTCAATGGGCTTCAGCATGATCATTAACTTCAGATCTTTACAATGAATTGTTCTGATCTGTTTCCATGACAGCCGTTGAAACATTTATAAGAAAATACTTTAAGGCAGTCATGTGTCATAGAGTATATCCATTTTTATCAAGGTTGGTAGAAAAATAGAAATGTAAAAAGTATTAAAAGATAAGAAATATAGCTCAGTCTGTTTTCTGATTATCCCTAGTTGCATGCACAAGTCATGTGCTTTCCTTGGAAAATAAATTACCCCGGAGCTACATGATTTCTTTTTCCCTTGTTTAGGAACGTTAACAGATATTATCTATTCAACAGAAATGGCATCATTATTTCCAGTTTAAATCTTACTAACAATACATTTTTTATGCACTGACATATTTTCATAAATATTCAACTATGAATATCTTCAAGTAAATTCGTGCATTTCCATTTTTAGGAACTGAACACTCAAGAGAAGTTCTCACGCTTAAAAATTAAAGAAGGAATAGATAAATGGGTAGATTTCAGTGCTGTGCGGATAGGGAAAACTTGGCTGGCAATGAAGTGGCAGGCAGCTAACTTTTAATGTTCTATTTTAAAGAGATTGGAAGTCATAATTCAGAACAACAGATACATTCAAACCATTCCTATTTGGTTAAGGGGCATATTTATACATGTAACTTTCAAAATGTATTGTTTGGAAATTTTGGAAATCCACAATATTTCCCACAACGTAATGGAACTACAATGTGAAGACTTGCCTTTGGACAAACAGGAAGATGCCCAGCTCTTGGGTGTTTTCCTAAGTTCCACTGGCAGCCATGGTGAAGCACCTGTCAGGTCTCTGCTCACAAGAAACTCTCCTGAATGGAGGGCAGTCAGTTGACAACTTCCAGCGGCAGCACCTGAGGGATCCACTGCAGCATTCAAGCCAAGGACACGCTATCCCTAAGTGGCACTAGCCAATGTCTAAGCATAGTGAAGGTGGAATCTTGCATTCTGTGTGGGAGACCCAAGTTCCATTCCTGGACAATGAACCTCATGCATAGCCACCAGTCATCTGTCAGTGGAGGCTTGTGTGTTGCTATGATGCTGAACTTGTTTCAGTGGAGCTTCCAGACTAAGACACTCTAGGAAGAAAGGCCTGGCAATTTACTTCCTAGAAATCAGCCAGTGAAAACATTATGGATCACAATGGTCTGATCCACAACCAATTATGAAGTGACACAGGACCGGGCAGTATTTTGTTCCATTGTGCATTGGGTCACCATGAGTTGGGGCTGGCTAGGTGGCAGTTAAAAACAACATTTCTGTGCAACGTGGAAATCCTCTAGTGGACCATTTGTTCTGGAGCTCCATATTGGGCTTGTTGAGACCGTCTCAGAGCTACACTTCAGTCTGAGGCTCTCCATACCCAATCTTCTTTTCTACCGTCTCTATTTTCATAGGTGTCAGAACTGCATTGTGGTATGGTGACTTCCCTGCCTACTTCTGATCCTTCTCCCCTACCTTTCACAGACACTACTCTCAATAAATCTCTTGTACTATTACCTCCCTGGCAACCCTGGTGGTGTAGTGGTTAAGAGCTAGGCTGCTAACCAAAAGATCAGCAGTCTGAATCCACCAGGTGCTCCTTGGCAATTCTATGGGGCAGTTCTACTCTGTCTTACAGGGTTACTATGAGTCGAAATCGACTCGATGGCAACGGGTTTTTTTTTTTTTTTACAGGCATCTGCTTTCCAGAAGACATGACCTGGTGCAATGCCTAATTTCTTCAGTGTCCAAATTCCTTCTTGTGGTCTTCACTGCAACTATTCAAGCCCTGCCTGAAGCCTGCGCTCAGCTGAGTTGAGTTCAATTTATTATAAAAACACTTGAGTGACAACTATAAGTAAGGCACAGTGCTAGGCATACTAGAAATACCAAGATGAGTAACACACCATATCCACCCTTGAGAAGCTCTGTATTTGGAGATAGTAAACACATATACAGTTAAAATAAAGGTATCCAGAGAAGGTTGTGGAAATGCAAAGGACACGCAGAATATCCTATTAGAAAAGACACCAAAGCTAGATCTTCAAGGATAAGCATGTGATGTCCAGGTAAAAAAGGTGGGAAGGGTATTCCAGGAACAGCATGAGCAAAATCCCAAAGGCCTAAAGCAGCATGGAGTGTGAGGGGAAGTTCAGTGCTAAAAGTAAAAGTGGTAGGAGATTAACATATGAAGTACCTAGATGGGGGACAGAAGGTGGAGAACATTGCATGTCCTGCCAAGGAAACTGTGCTTTGTCTGTAGGCCACAAGGAGTCATTGAGAGGTACTGACCAAGTAAATGCATGTATTTCCATTTTTAGGAAGTGAATATCCTAAAGACACGTGGTCAGACTGGAATTCTAGATAAATTTCTCTGGCTGCAGTGTGGAGGAAAGATTTAAAGAGGGACATGATTAGAGCTAATGAGAATAGGTTAGCTCAAACACTCATTCCATATCTTGGGGAAACTTTAATACCCTCCCATGATTTCTGCAAATCAGTGGAGGGTGGAGGGCTTATATTTTCATGGTCAATTTAAGTTCCAAATTTCTGCTTCTATTAGATTGGTTCAATTTTTAAGCTGTCTTGTTGTCCCATGCTCATTCTCTTTATTCCATATTGCATCAATCCAGACCAAGCACTCAGTCCCTGGTTTCACCTCCTACCCACCCCCTCCACTCCCACGAACCACTCCTCATTTTTCTCTTCCAACACACCTCACTCAACAAGATCTTTGGGTGTGTAGAAAATTTTGCTTAAGTTTTGGAGGTAGAAGGTGGGGGTGGAGAGACTTTCCACTGAGTAACAAAAAACTTTAAAAAAAGAATCCCTTGACTATTTACCAACTTGGTTTTGGACTTTTCACCATTTTGTTTGTCCCTGCTTTTTCTCTCTCCTCTCTGTTCATTTATTCTTAAGAGCAATTTGGTTATATATTTTGATCCCTTGTGTCTTAACAAGTTATGCTCAAAGAGTTTCTGCTTCCTCCCCCAAATATGTAACTCTGTTGCCGTTGAGGCAATTCTGACTCATAGGGACCCTATAGGACAGAGTCGAACTGCCCCATAGTGTTTCCAAGGAGCAGCTGGTGGATTCGAACTGCCAACCTTTTGGTTAGCAGCCGTAGCTCTTAACCACTGTAATAGAGGTTTTTTTTTTTTTTAATTCAAGACTTAACACTAGCTGAAAAGATCATTTTTTCACCCTGTTTCATATTTATGTTAATACTCCTCTCTGGAGGACTGATAACAGTGACTTAAATTTGTTTAGGATCAAATAATACTCATTATGCCATCAAAGAACAAAATTAAGGGATCTGATGACAATATGGTTTACCTATCTGTTTCTTTGTTAAATGTTAAAAATGTTCTGCCCCTCAATTTTTTTTCCCTTTTCTTTCTGGTCTGTGCTGTGTCTTCTATACAGAGTAGAGCATACTTACACATACATGCACACACACAGTACATACTTACACATACATACCCATACTCATATATCTTCACAATAATTCTTGATATTTAAAACATATTAACTATTATTATATCAACAATAGGTAGTGAGGCTAGAGAAGGGCAAGTCTCCTCTACTACCTTCCAGTGGAGGGATGTGCATTGCTATTGCTTCATTTTATTTGGATTCTTCTCCAAGATCTGTTTTCTCTAAGTTTTGTCTTTTAATCCCCCATGTTGGGTGTTTAGGCACTTTTTTGCCTTTAGTATTTCCCATTGTCTTGAATTCCTAGGTCTTCACAGCATCTTGAATTCTTGGATTCTTTTGATTTAATATTCTGTTCATCTTGAAAATATGACTTCACTTTAAACATGAGTTTGATGCGTTGGGTATCCTAGTCACCCTCAGATAATAAGAAGCCTAGACAAAGACATGGGCTATTGGTGATATTGCATACCTGGTTTGCTTTCTCAGATCACCAGAATGTCACTTAAAATTTTCAGGCAGGGTCCCATCAGTTCCAGTTTGTAGTAATGATAATATCTGGAGTGCTTGTAGACTCAGAGTTTTGTAATGATAATAAAAAGGCAGAAGAATGGAGAAGGATCAACCTATACTATGAAATGACAAAAAAAGACATTTCATTAAAGTATAACCATATTGAGGAGATGCGGGGCCAAGATGTGGGGCCAAGTAGTCAGATGCTTCCTGTGGTCCCTCTGAAAACAAAGACCCAAGAAACAAGTGAATTGATTGTACTTGAAAATCTTGGAGTCCCGAACATCAAAGATAAAGTTGAAGAGTCAGAATGAGTGACAGGAGGAGGGAGAGACAGTTCAGAAGAAGTGAGGATTTGCTAGACCTGACCTGGCTGGCACCCTGCAGGCTGGATCAGCTGGCACTCCCAAGCTGAGGCAAGCAGTAGCACTCAAGATGCGTTTTCCACATCAGGAGAAACTGAGCGGTGGAGAGACTGCTTGGGGCTACAGAACCGGGGAGAAGCAGCACTGAATCAGCAAAACATAATCACAAGCCTCTAACCTACCGCAAAGATAAAAAAAAAAAAAAATCCCCCTGTCATGAATTGAATTGTGTCTCCCCAAAATACCTGTCAACTTGGCTGGGCCATGATTCCAAGTATTGTATAATTGTGTACCATTTTGTAATCTGATGTAATTCTTTTATGTGTTGTAAATTCAATCAATATGATCTAATAAGATGGATTAGCGGCAGTTATACTGATGAGGTATACAAGATTGGGTAGTGTCTTACACCAATCTCTTCTGAGATATAAAAGAGAGAAGCGAGCAGAGACACATGGGAACTTCATACCACCAAGAAAGCAGTGCCGGGAGCAGAGTGCCTCCTTTGGATCTGAGGTTCCTGTGCAGAGAAGCTCCCAGACCAAAGAAAGACTGATGACAAGGAACTTTCTCCAGAGCCAACAGAGAGAGAAAGCCTTCTCCTGGAGCTGATGCCCTGAATTTGGACTTGTAGTCTACTTGACTGTGAGAGAATAAATTTCCCTTTGTTAAAACCATCCACTTGTGGTATTTCTGTTATAGGAGCACGAGATGACTAAGACACCCCTTTTGGGAAGTACTTCTCTCCCATTTAGCTGCCCCCTCCCTGCTCTGCTCCAGGTCTGGTCCAGCTTCAGCGATTTCTGCCCCTGGCTTTGGAGAGGTAACAAATTAACAAACAGGAAAAAATTATCTGCCAGGTCCCCTAAGCTGGGAACTCAGGGCAGGCACGGCCCCTTTGCCTAAGCACAGACATCAGGGGTCCGTGGACTTTGAATGCCTTTCACCCCTGCCTAGGTCTGTGTGGACCCATTTCAACAGCATAGGTTTTCATTAGCACAGTGCAACAGGGTATATACCTGAAGCCTATTTTCAACTGCAAAAGTAGCAGGGAGTGGCAGATTTGAGATATTTGACACCACCCTGCCCATTAAGCAGGATCCTTACCCACCCACATCAGGGCCTGAGGATTGGTAGCTCCATCCACTCCACCTAGCCACCAGTGACAGGGGTCCAAGAAAAAGTGGTGCCTCCCAGTCCTTAGGGCTGAGAGCATTGGGTGCCCAAAGTCCGGCTGCAAAACATACCCACCTATGTGCTCTAGGGAATAGGAACACGCCTTCCACCCAGGCACTCAGGGGCAGCCATCAGCCCCCTGCCTTGCTCAGTACATGACCCCCTACGGCAGTCAGATACCTGTGCTTACTCCAATCACCTCTGCCCATCTAGGACTGTGGGTGAGAGCCTGCACCACACACTTGGTAACCAAAGACCTGGACACCTGAGCTGAATCCACACAAGAAAAGTAAATGGACTCCTGGGTTCACATGCTTAGTAACAGCTCTAACAACCTGGTGAAAGGACGTGAGAGCTTCAAACATGCCAATAATCAAAGTAACACACACAACCAGCCTATTTGGGCATATCGAAACAAAACAAAACAAGAAGCCAGGACACAGTAAGCAAACATAAAATAAATAAATATAATAACTTACTGATGGCTCGGAGACAACAGTCAGTATCAAATCACATAAAGAGGCAGACCATGATGGCTTCAGCAAGTGACCAAAACAAACAACAAAGAAACCTCCTGGAGGAAGAGAAATTCTTGGAATTACCAGAGGTAGAATTCAAAAGATTAATATACAGAGCTTTTCAAGAGATCAGGAAGAAGATCATGCAAAACGCAGACCAAGCCAAGGAACACACAGGCAAAGCAACAGACGAACTTAAGAAGGTTATACAAGAGCATAAAACTACCTCTCAAATATGATGGTGAAATTAGGGCATTTCCATATAAACAGAAGTTTAGGGAATTTGTAAGAACCAAACCAAAATTACAAGAACCACTAAAGGGAGTCCTCCAGTTAGAAAATCAATAACATCAGATACCAACCCAAGACTAGTACACAGGACAGAACAACCAGATACCAACCCAGGTACTTGTTGTTCTTGCTAGGTGCCGCTGAGTCAGTTCTGACTCATAGAGACCCTATGTACAACAGAACAAAACACTGCCAGGCCCTGCGCCATGCCCACAGTAGTTGTTACGCTTGACCCCATTATTGCAGCGACTATGTCAATCGATCTCATTGAGGGTCTTCCTCTTTTTCACTGACCCTGTACTTTACCAAGCATGATCTCCTTCTCCAGGGACTGATCTCTTCTGATAACATGTCCAAAGTACGTGAAACGTAGTCTCACCATCCTTGCTTCTAAGGAGACTTCTAATTGTACTTCTTCCAAGACAGATTTGTTTGTTCTTTGGCAGTCCATGGTATAGTCAGTATTCTTTGCCATCACCACAATTCAAAGGGATCAATTCTTCTTTGGTTTTCTTTATTCATTTTCCAGCTTTTGAGGCAACTGAAAATACCATTGCTTGGGTCAGACACACCTTAGTCTTCAAGGTGACATCTTTGCTTTTCAACACTTTAAGGAGGTCTTTTGCAGTTGATTTGCCCAACACAATGCATCTTTTTATTTCTTGACTGCTGCTTCCCTGGGCATTGATTGTGGAGACAACTAAAATGAAATCCTTGACAACTTAAATCTTTTCTCCATTTATCATGATATTGCTTATTGATCCAGTTGTGAGGATTTTTGTTTTCTTTACGTTGAGGTGCAATACATAGTGAAGTCTGTAGTCTTTAATCTTCATCAGTAAGTGCTTCAAGTCCTCTTCACTTTCAGCAAGGAAGGTTGTGTCATATGCATAATGCAGGTTGTTAATGAGTCTTCCTCCAGTCCTGATGCTCCATTCTTCTTCATATAGTCCAGCTTCTTAGATTATTACAACCCAGATAGGGAAGTGACAAAAATAAATCAAAGCTAAAACACTGAACATAGGGAAACAGATGTTAATACATAAAAGATGACAACATTAAAACTAAAAAAGATGGACTAAATAATGTAGTCACAAAACTCTCATATGGAGAGGAACTCAAGGTGATATCAAGAAAAGTAAGATTTGTGTAAACTTAGAAAAATAGAGGTAAATACTAAGATAACCACAAAGGAAACTAACAATACTATACATCAAAATAAAAAAACAAGAAAAACATAAAGACTCAGCAAGTACAAAATCAACAACAATGAAAAATATGTAAAGAAAAACGACTCAGCACAGAAAATTAAGTGGAACAAACAAACTGTCAACAACACAAAAAAGTACGTCAAAATGATGGCATTAAACTCATACCTATTAATAATTACACTGAATGTAAATGGACTAAATGCACCAATAAAGAGACAGAGTGACAGAAGGGATTTAAAAAACATGATCCGTCTATATGCAGCCTACAAGAGACACAACTTAGACTCAAAGACACAAACAAACTAAAACTCAAAGGATGGAAAAAAAATGTATCAAGCAAACAACAATCAAAAAAGAGCAGGAGTGGCAATATTAATCTCTGATAAAATAGACTTTAAAAGAAATCCACCACAAAGGATAAGGAAGGACACTATATAATGAGTAAGGGGTCAATACACCAGGAGGACGTAACCATAATAAATATTTACACATACAATGACAAGGCTTGAAAATACATAAAACAAACTCTAACAGCATTTAAGAAGAAATAGACAGCTCCACCATAATAGTAGGAGACTTCAACACACCACTTCCGGTGAAAGAAAGAACATCCAGAAAGAAGCTCAATAAAGACATGGAAGATCTAAATGCCACAATCAACCAACTTGATCTCATAGACATATGCAGAACACTCCACCCCACAGCAGCCAGGTATACTTTCTTTTCCAACACACATGGAACATTCTCCAGAATAGACCACATTAGGCCACAAAGCAAGCTTTAATAGAGTCCAGAACATTGAAATATTACAAACATATTACAAATATTAAAATAATCTTTTATAACCATAAAGCCATAAAAGTAGAAATCAATAACAAATAAAGTAAGGAAAAAAACCAAATACATGGAAACTGAACAAAGCCTTGCTCAAAGACTACTGGATTATAGAAGAAATTAAGGACAGAATAAAGAAATACACAGAATCAAATCAGAATGAAAACACATCCTACTAAAACCTTTGGAAACAGCTAAAGCAGTGCTCAGAGGTCAATTTATAGTAATAAATGCACATATCCAAAAAGAAGAAAAGGCCAAAGTCAAACATTAACCTACAACTTGAACAAGTAGAAAGAGAATAGCCAAAGAAGCCCATGGGCTCCAGAAGACAGGAAATAATAAAAATTAGAGCAGAAATAAATGAAATAAAGAATAGAAAGACAATTGAAAGAGTTAACAAAAAGATCAACAAAGTTGATAAACCATTGGCCAAACTGACAAAAGAAAAACAGGAGAGGAAGCAAATACCCCAAATAAGAAATGAGATGGGCAATATCACAACAGACCCAACTGAAATTAAAAGAATCATAACAGAATACTATGAAAAATTGTACTCTAATAAATTTGAAAACCTAGAGGAAATGGACAAATTTCTAGAAACACACTACTTGCCTAAGCTAATTCAAACAGAGGTAGAACAACTAAATAAACCTATAACAAAAGAAGAGATTGAAGAGGTAATTAAAAAACTCCCAACAAAAAAAAAGCTCTGGCCCTGATGGTTTCACTGGAGAATTCTAGCAAACTTTCAGAGAAGAGTTAACACCACTACTACTAAAGGTACTTCCCAGAGCACAGAAAAGGATGGAATACTCTCAACCTCATTCTATGAAGCCAGCATGACCCTGATACCAAAACCAGGAAAAGACACCACAAAAAAGAAAATTACAGACCAATTTCCCTCATGAACATAGATACAAAAATCCTCAACAGACTTCTAGCCAATAGAATTCAACAACATCAAAAAAAAAAAAAAATTCACCATGACCAGGTGGGATTTATACCAGTTATACAGGGATGGTTCAACATTAGAAAAACAATCAATGTATTCCATCACATAAATAAAACAAAAGATAAGAATGACTTGATCTTATCAATTGATGCAGAAAAGGCATTTGACAAAGTCCAACACCCATTCATGATTAAAAAATCTCAGCAAAATGGGAATAGAAGGGAAATTACTCAATATAATTAAGGCATTTACACAAAGCCAACAGCCAACATCAGCCTAAATGGAGAGACTTTGAAAGCACGCCCCTTGAGAACAGAAACCAGACAAGGATGCCCTTTATCACCATTCTTATTCAATATTGTGCTGGAGGTCCTAGTCAGAGCAACTAGGCAAGAAAAAGAAATAAACAGTATCCAAATTGGTAAGGAAGAAATAAAAGTATTCCTATTTGCAGATGATATGATCTTATACACAGAAAACCCCAAGGAATCCACAAGAAAACTACTGGAACTAACAGAAAATTTCAGCAAAGTATCAGGATACAAGATAAACATTCAAAAATGAGTTGGATTCCTCTACACCAACAAAGAGAACTTCGTAGATGAAATCACCAAATCAATACCATTTACAACAGCCCCCAAGAAGATAAATACTTAGGAAGAAATCTAACCAGAGACGTAAAAAGACCTATACAAAGAAAACTACAAGAAACTACTGCAAGAAACCAAAAGAGACATACATAAGTGGAAAAAAGTACCTTGCTCATGCATAGGAAGACTCAACACTGTGAAAATGTCAATTCTACCCAAAGTGATCTGCAGATACAATGCAATCCCGTTCCAGAACGTCATTGTTGGAATGATGGGTTTTAAGCATAGGAGTCACAGCCTGACACGTATGTCACATAGTAGAAGCTGTGTTTTAGAAAACTATTATAATAAATGGAAAAATTTATATAGCACAGGAATAAAATACAGAAAACAGTAGGTATTTAGCACTTAAAATGTGAACTAGGGCAATGTCAGTGGAAATCAAGAGAAAAGGATGGAAAGCCATCTCCAAGCAATAAGTAATTGGTACCCTACATTTTACAGTGTAAAAAGCAAAGCTTCCTTGAAAACTGAGTTGATGGCTTTCCTCTCCGTTTATATGGGTTAAATTACAATGAGATACCATCTGGAGTATATTAGGACTACTGCCTCTATATTTTGTGCAGCTTTTTTTTTTTTTAAATCATTTCATAAGCTTTGGGAGGAAACATTTGAGATTGATTAGAGGTGAGGAAGCTTCCTTGGTTTTCATTTTCTCATATGTAAAACAAGGTTGTAGGTCTATGACTGCTTTCTTTCAGCTTACTGTTCATCATCTCTTTATGAAATCACTTAATCATTCTCTGTGGTCCTGAATCAATAATAATGTGGCCCCTATTTCCTAGTAGAAGCCCTGGTGGTGCGGTGGTTAAAACAATCAGCTACTAACCAAAAGCTCTGTGGTTCGAACCCACCAGCCACTCCACAGGAGAAAGATGTGGCAGTCTGCTTCTGTGAAGATTTACAGCCTTGGAAACCCTACGGGGCAGTTCTACCCTGTCCTATAGGGTAGCTATGAGTCAGAATCAACTCAACAGAAGTGGGTTTTATTCCTATTACTTTCTCAGGAGCAAGCCCCTGTGAGCCAGAGTGGAAGCTTGGTGACAGGTTGTGGTTGTGTCAGTAGTGACACTGTATCCATCTTTGTCCTGAAGTCACTGACAAGGAAGGAGAAGCCACTCTCTCAACCTACAGAGCTCCAGGGTTTGTTTCCTACAGACCACGCTTCGGCGTCACCATTTGTCCATGTACAGGACCTAGTTTTGTTCATGAAAGAATTCCAGCACACTACACCCATCCTGGTCCTGGGGGAAGTGAATGAGTTCTCTGGGGGCTGGGGGTACCTATTGATTTTCTGGCATAGTGACTTTGAAAATCTGATGTTCTGGAAAGAATGCTCTCCCTCCTTGGTTAATATTCTACTCAAAAATTAATTTTCTTACCTTGACTCACAGTATGTTGACCCCAGTATATCACTCTGCTGTTTCCAAAATTCCTATGACTCATGTGGGGAAAATGTATGAATTTCCTCATGTGGAAGAGGAGGAGTTTAAGACATAAAGGGAGTCACCCAAGGCCACACAGGAAGTCTGCAGCTGCCTTTCCTTGGGTTAACCGGCACCTCAGGGAAACTGAGTATGGCATTTGTTGAGCTCCCACTAAATGCCCTTAGGAGTGCCAGGCTCTGCTGGGTGGACAGAAAAATGAAAGATAGTCTATGGCTGTCTTAGTTATCTAGTACTTGGAACAGAAATACCACAAGTGGATGGCTTTAACAAAGAGAAATTTATTCTCTCACAGTTTAGGAGACTAGCAGTCTGAATTTAGGGTGCCAGCTCTAGGGGAAGGCTTCTTCTCTCTATTGGCTTTGGGGGAAGGTCCTTGTCATCAATCTTCCCCTGGTCTAGGAGTTTCTCAGCACAGGGACCCCAGGTCCAAAGGACACATTCTGCTTGCTGCTCTTCTTTCTTAATGGCATGAGGTCCCATCTCTCTGCTTGCTTCTCTCCCCTTTTATCTCTTATAAGATAAAAGGTGATGCAGGCCACACCCCAGGTAAACTCCCCTTACATTGGATCAGGACTGTGACCTGAGTAGGGGTGTTACATCCCACCCTAATCCTCTTTAACATAAACTAATCTTGCCTGGTTAACCACCAGCAAAGATTAGGATCTCCAACACATAGGAAAATCAAATCAGATCACAAAATGGTGGACAACCACACAATACTGGGAATCATGACCTAACCAAGTTGATACACCTTTTGGGGAACACAGTTTAATCCATAACAGTGGCTGTAGACTGTCGAGTTAAGGATGCAATTAGAGCATATGGAAATCATCTAGATAGTAATGTACCATATGTGAAATAGTGCTGACAGGTCTGGCACTTAAAGATCAGTTTAAAAAAAAAAAAAAGATAGTGATTAGCCAGCAAAGAAGGCTCTTGGAGGAGGTGCTGTGTCAGAGCGGAAAGGGCACAAACCTTGGAATTTAATGATGTAGGTATGAGTCCCTATTATTGCTGATTAACTCAAGAATCTTGGCCAAGTTAAAGTTCTCTTATCTTCAAAATGCAGCATATATGTACCTTTCAAGGTTGGAGAATTCAATGGGACAATTAATGTAAAATATGTCCAATGGATGTTAATTAAACTTGAGAAAGTAGTATCCCACTTGAACTGGAAAGGCTTGAAAGGCAAGCAGGACACAAATTAAGGGGAGGAGTCAGAGACTGTCCTGTGACTGGTCAGATTTGAGCCATTGTTAGTCATTTCAGTTTCTTCTAAATCAGTGTTTCCTAAGTATGGTCCAAGAACCGCTGACATCAGAATCACCAAGAGTGTTTGTCAAAAATGCAGATTGAAACCCATCCCAGATCTACTGAATCTGCATTTTAATAAGCAGCACAGGTGATTCCAATAGCAGTGATCTAGATACCAAACCTGTTGCTATCTAGTTGATTCCAGCTAATAGCAACCCTATAGGACAGAGTAGAACTGCTCCACAGGGTTTCCAACGAGCGGCTGGTGGATTTGAACTGCGACCTTTTGGTTAGCAGCCTGAGCTCTTAACCACTGCGCCACCAGCGCTCCAATCTAGATACCAAAACCCACCAAACCAAACCCACTGCCATCGAGTTGATCTGCCCTCATAGCCACCCTATCGGACAGATTAGAACTGCCCTATAGGGTTTCCAAGGCTATAAATCTTTACGGAAGCAGACTGCCATATATTTCTCCCTGGAGTGGCTGGTGGGTTCAAACTGCAGACCTTTAGGTTAGCAGCTGAATGCTTTAACCACTGTGCCACGCCACCAGGGCTCTTTGATCTAGATACAGCCAAACTAAATTGCCTCCAGAAGAGGCTAGTTAGCCAATTCCACCTGCGGGTAGAAGGTGTTAGTGCATCTACATTATTTGTTCTGGTTCTTCGGCCATTCCTGATTAATTGGAAAGTTGTACCTCTTTTACCTTTGCCCCAACTCATGTCCTTCAGAATATACCATAACAACTCTCAATTTTGCATGCTTTAAACTGAACTAATTATCCCTAACTTTGACTGTCCTCTTCTTCTTCCTCCTTCTCTTCCTCCAACCCCATCCTGGTGAATGACATCACCTAGTTATCCAAGCCTAAAACTTGGGGATCATCTTTGACTCTTCTTTTTCCTCACACTCCTTACAGAATCTACCAACTACTCCCTGCCATTGGCCATAATTTCCTGAATGTTCTTTCTCTTCCAAAAAACTAAACCAAACCCATGCTGTTGAGTTGAAAGAAGACTGCCACATCTTTCTTTCCACGGAGTGGCTGGTGTGTTTGAATTGCTAATCGTTCAGTTAGCAGTTGAGCGCTTAACCACTGCACCACCAGGGCTTCTTTCTTTCTTTTCAGTGACCCTCAAATCCATCCTTTTCTCTTGATTTCCACTGACATTGCCCTAGTTCACATTTTAAGTGCTAAATACCTACTGTTTTCTGTATTTTATTCCTGTGCTGTATAAATTTTTCCATTTATTATAATAGTTTTCTAAAACACAGCTTCTACTATGTGACATACGTGTCAGGGCTGTGACTCCTATGCTTAAAACCCATCATTCCAACAATGACGTTCCTATCACCGTCAAGTACAAGATCTTTCCTCATCTGTTCATCATCGCTCTGTTTCTCACTTCAGTTTCTAATGCTCTATGCTCGAATCCAAGGAGCCCTGGTGATACAAATGCTTAAGCACTTGGCTGCTAACCAAACGTTGGTGGTTTGAACCAGGGCTTTGAACCCCTGCTGAGAATTTTCATTTCTACCCCAGATATAAGGAATCAAAATCTACATTTTAACAAGATCCCCAGGTAATTCTTATGCATAATAATTTTGAGAACCACTGCTCTACTAGTGGTTCTCAGAATTGGTCCCTAACCAGCAGCATTAACACCACTCGGGAACTTGTTAGAAATGCAAATACTCAGCAGGGGTTCTAACCAGAAAGAACTGGTTTGAAGCCCTGTTTCCAACCCACCCAGAGTCTCCATGGGAGAAAGAACTGGAGATCTTCTTCCATAAAGATTACAGTGAAAAAACCCCTACGAGGCAGTTCTATTCCGTCACATGAGGTCACTATGAGTCAAAGTCAGCTTGATGGCACCCAACAACAACATCCTTTAACCCATCTATATCAAACTAAATAGTATGCTAAATTGGCCATGCTATTTCCTATGTCCATGCCTTTATATGAATGTTTCCTCCTCAGCCTTACCTATTCAAGATATCCCTACTCATCATTCAACATGCAGTTTAAATGTCTCCATATCTTCGAAGTTTTCTAGGTGCTAAGAATACAGCAGTGCACAAAACGGATTAAGCCTTTTGCTGATGAAGCCTATATTCTATGGAGGTTGGAGGGGGTGGTTACATACAATAAATAAATAAATAAATAAAAATAGATAGTGAGTTCTATGGTGGTAAGTGCTATATACAACAAAGCAGCAAAGGGGAATAGAGTCCTGGGGAGAGGGTAGAGTTTAGTTTTAAATAGGATGATCAGGAGGGAAGGGAATAAAATATATCTATCTATGTCTGTATCCACATCTACATCTACGTCTATATCTGTATATATCTGGGAGAAGGGCATTCCAGGGAACAAAAAAGGCAAAAAGCCAGAGGTGGGAGCAGGCCTGATATTTGCAAGGAACAACAATGGACCAGTGTAAATGGAGGGAAAAGAGTTGTAGAAGATGCAGTCATGGGGTCCAGATCTCACAAGACTTTGAAACCACGGAAGAATTTTGGCTTCTACTCTAAGTGATCATCTGAAGCCTTGGAGAATTTTTGAGAAGAGGAGTGACACGATCTGACAACATTTTAATTGGCTCACTCTTGCTGCTATTCTGAGAATGGACTATGGGTTGGGATATTGTTGTTAGGTGCTGTTGAGTCAGTTCTGACTCATAACAATCCTATGCACAACAGAATGAAACACTGCCCAGTCCTGTACCATTCTCATAATCGTTGCTATGTTTGAGCCCATTGCTGGAGCCACTGTGTCAATCCATCTCGTTGAAGGTCTTCCTCTTTTTCACTGACCCTCCACTTTACTAAGCATTTGTCCTTCTCCAGGGACTGGTCCTTCCTGATGACATGTCCAAGGTCCGTGAGATGATGTCTCACCACCCTCACTTCCAAGGAGCACTCTGGCTGTGTTTCTTCCAAGACAGATTTGTTTGCTCTTCTGGCAATCCAGAGTATATTCAATATTCTTCACCAACACCATAATTCAAAGATCAGATAAACAGTCCCAATAGTGTGTGTATGTGTGTTTATGGTATAATGCAAATATATGCATACATTTGTATTCACATTTATGGCATTTACTGAAATTATCTTTTTCTCCGAGTTCCTTGTCCTTAGGTCATTCATTCATCTCGTATACAATCCCCCTGGAGATTGTGGATGAATGTTTGGAGAAAGGCAATAAGGGAAAAGGAAGGAAACCAGGAAGGACGACAGGGAGAGAGGGAACAAAGAAAAGAAAGAAGAGTGGGATAGAATGGAATGGAATAAAATTAACTGAGGCATTATAGCCTTGTGGTCAAGAGTTTGGGCTCTGGATTTAAATTATGGTGTGGTTGCCATATCTTAGCTGTGTGGCTAAGGGAAAGTTATTTAACCTCCCTGCACCTTAGCTTCCTCATCTGTAAGATAAAATAAAATAAAATAAAATAAAATAAGGTGGTTATGAGGATTAAAGGAATTGAACATGCGAAACTTTTAGAATAGTGCCTACACTATAATAAGGGCTCAATAAATTTTAGTTATAATTTGCTTTAAGACTTGATATAGGAGGCAACACAGTATAAAATATACTTTATTTTATATGTATATAAAATAAAGTTTATTTCAATCAAATGAACTTAGTATTGGATCTCCTCTTTGGCATTTACTAGTTTAGGAAAAATTCCTAACCTCCCTGGTTTTTTTCCTAATAATTGTAACAGTGGGATCAGTAATAATAATCTACCACTAAGTTTGAAGTGAATATTAAATGAGATATGGAATGTGAAAATTCCTAACAGAGCCTGGCACATGTAGTGCATAATATTCCTGAGACATACGATCATTTCTTCATTTATCCACGATTCGTCTCTGATGTTTAGGGACACAGACAAATAAAATCATGGCAATTAATCTCCTTGTCTTGTCCACTTACAGCAATGTATTTAATGTTCCTGCTTTTGATGGGTATATTATTTTTCCACCTCAGCAAGGAGAAGTAAATATGATCATACATTTTTATTTATGGTTTCTGAGGCCTTCTGTAGTTAACAATCTGTGACAGGTGAATTCATGATGCCGCCATAAGAAACAACTAATTTAAGTCGATTTATCATTTTCTTGTTTTTGCCTACATCACCTAGGAAGTCAAAAATGCTGATGCTAGTAATTTCCACAGCAGTTCACGACTTTAGCCTTCCATCAGTGTGATAAGACTTCCAGAAATTTCCAGGCAAGCAGGCAGTCTTGAGTTAGAAGAACTCAGACACCGAACAGGTTTTGTAGGATATGGGCATGAGGGTACTGGAAGAAGAAGTGGAAAGAGGAAGGCAATAAAAAGTCAATATGTGCCTTTTCCTCCCACCCTTTTGCTTTAGGTGAAATCGAGCTAAAATGACATAAACATTAAGGGCAACTCTGAAAAGCATAGGAAGACATAGAGGGTAGCTTGGGCCAGGGGATGGAAGTGGAGAAAGGGGAACTTTGTGAGAGGGACTTTATAAACTGTATTAAGCTGTGTATTTAGAGGATTCTCAGTGCTTTTTCACATAACCTTAAGGATCCACATCTCTACTTCCAGCCTACTGCCAGTTGCTAGTCACTAGGTATCGAAAACACTTCTCCCAGCATCCTGCTGGTTTAGGCCCTGAGAAACCTCAGGCAAGATGTGGAGTGATGGAGGATTTTAAGCAGAAGAGTGCCTTGATCTAGAAATAAAGAAACCCGAACTCAGGAACTAACATCGGACTTTGGACACGTTATTAAAATCTCTTTGGATCCAGTTGCCTCACCTCCTAAATGAAGAGGTTGAAGCCGATGATCTCAAGTTCCCTCCAGGTTGGAGGATCTTTGTGTCTAAGGGGTTTCTCTATCCATCCTATCCACATGACCTTCTGAATTTACAACTTGTGGCAGTTAACAACTTAACGGAGGCTATTCCTTGTCTGGGGTCTCCAACCCCAAGATTGGCTTCAGTCTCCTTCCACGGAGATGAAAAGTCCTGTTTAAATCCAGTGGTCATTTCACAGGCTTATTTAGTGTCATGCTTAGGTGGTCTTCAAACAAACAAATAAACCCACTAACAAACTAATAAACAAAACTAAATAACGATGGTCTTAAAAACAAACGAAAAAACACAACAAGAATTAAACTATTGCTTGTTTTAAACTATTGTTTGGAAGGAAATCTACCAAATCTTACTTAGTTTGTACCCTGCTTAAGGCAATACAAGTGTGACGTATTTAACTATTCCTTTTAGATATTTGATATTTAAACAAATAATAACCTTTTCTCTCTTTTTATTCACCAGTATAAATGTGTTTTTGATTCTTGTTGACATGACGCAAATGGAATTTTGTTGAAAGGATTTCTGAAAAACTGCCTCTGATCTGAGATTACTCTTCAGAAACTGGGACCAAGATAAGCAAGTATGAGCAGCCAAATATGAGGACCATAATGGAAAATGTTTTGTAACCTTAATTGTAGCATCTGCTAAAGGTTATAGAGGCTATCACCTATGTAGGTTATAGAGATTATTTTGCCCAGTGTAGTCACAGCTTTTACCTCCCCGCTGCCTCTGCTTAGGCTGGGATTCTTCATCCACTCATTTTAATCTCCAGAGCAGCCTGCTTACTGGTCTCCCTGCTTCTAGTCTCCCTCCTTCCCATTCATCCTCTCTTCTGCCCCCTCATCTTCTCTACTGCCCCAGAGTCATCTTCCTAAACTTGTAGACTTTTGTCAGTGAGTAGGGAAGGCCTTAGAAAGTGACTAGGCAAGCATCATGCACCCCCTTTGCTCAAAACCTAACAGTGATTTCCCTAAATGAACAAGACCCAGAGACCTTACCATTATGTTTAGGATCCTCCAAGGTCAAGCATGAAGCTAACTTTCCAGATCTCTCTTCCAAAATTATTCCTCCAAAAGCCTTCACTCCCAGCCACACAGGAAATTCTTAAACCCAGAACCTAATGTACACTATCCCATATGTTCACCTTTTTCGTTTTCAGAGACTAGAGTGTCTTTCTCCATCTGTATAAACTTCAAAGCTTAGTTCAAATCCTTCCTTTTCCAGAAAGCTTTCTTGACGGTCCCAGATAAAAATAAAAAAAATTTCCTTGTTCATCTTCACTTCCACACCATATAGCTCTGTTTAGCACAGATATCATTTCAACTTATCTTAGAATTAATTTTACCCATGTCTTCCTCACTCAGAGGTTAGTAAACTCCACACAGTAAGAGTAGGTATATGCTAAGTAATGCATTTGGGCAAATTTGCTGCAAAACACCTCTTTAATGTTTTAAAAAGCAAAGATGTCATTTTGATGACTAATGTGCATCTGACCCAAGCCATTGTCTTTTCTATTTCTTCATACACATGTGAAAACTAGACATTGAAAAAGGAAGGCAGAAGAAGAATTTATGCATTTGAACTGTGATGTTGGCGAAGAATATTGAACATACCATGAACTGCTAGAAGAATGAACAAATCAGTCTTTGAAGGAATACAACCAGAGCGTTCCTTAGAAGCAAGGATGGAGAGACTTTGGCTTACTTACTCTGGACACATCATCAGGAAAGACCAATTGCTAGAAAGGATATTACGTTTGATAAAGCAGAGAGTCAGGAAAATTAAGGAGACCTTCAGTGAGATGGATTGACACAATAGCCACAGCAATGGACTCAAATGTACCAATGATCATGAAGATGGTGCAGGACTGGGCAGCATTTTGTTCTGTTATACATAAAGTTGCCATGAGTTGGAGCTGACTCAAGGGCAAATAACCACAGCAATGCTATGACCCTTTCCACATCCCATGGGATTTAGTACGATGTCTAGAACATAGTAGAGACTCAAAAAATATTTATTGAAATTTAAAGCTACCATATTTTTACGCAAATAATGTGCATCATCTACATTTGTTCACCAGCCACACTCTTCCCCTGTGAGGTATTTTCATAAGCACACTATGCTAACTTTTTTTTTACAGCAACGCATAAAAAAAAATTGGCATAGTGGCATTTACAAAAATACTTCGCAGGGGGAGGGTGCGGTTGGCAAATAAATGTAGAAGGCACAGGTTATTTGCGTAAAAATACGGTACGTCTTCCACCCTACTCCCTCATCTCATCCCACCCACATTTAAAAAACGTGAGGATGAGAAGCAATAATGAACAGAGATTAGCACTAGTCCCCCTGGGGGACTTAGGAAACAAATCATGGAGATTTCTAGAGAGAGACACAAGGAGAGGGCTAATCATTAAGATCAGGTGTCAGAACAATGGGCCAGTTCAGGTGGCCTCAAAGACTGGAAGACTAAAAAGCAGGTATTAATAGAGCTTTAAGGTGTGGCAAGGGGGACAGAAATGTTCTGAGGGATGTGGACACTGTGCGTGGGCATCCTTAGAGGAATACCAGCCATCCAGTGAACCTCTGCAAGAATTATTACTGCAGGCCAGCAGAGTGACAGAGAACAATCTTTGCTGAATATGGTGACTGGGAAGAGGTGGGAAAGAAGGCCAAGCCTCAACCAAGTAAATTGGAATTGAAGAAAGTCCCAGCAAAGAGCTGAGTGTGGGAGGGAAAAGCAAGTCAGAATGCTAATCTTACAAATTAAACTAGAGATGTAGGATTAAGAGGACATATTCGACTCACCTCCTGGAGAAAGAGTTGAGGTTTCTGTTACATTATTTTTCCTGACTAAGATATGCTTAAAATACTAAGTGGGGCAGGGCTTAATGTAATAGGCCTCAAAGGCTCTAGCTGGGAGGTCTTAGGAAGGTAGGGACGGTAGCAATGATCAGTTTTGGTTCTTTCCAGGGTGAATTATAAGCTTAAATTTCAATCTGTCAGGCTTAAAAATGTCTTCCAGAGCCTGTCTGCAGCATCGCTGATGATAATGGAAAATTTTCCATCCAAAAAAAAAAGGTGATCTCTCAAGGATTGTTAAAATGTAGACAGAATTTTTCACTTCTTGCTCTACACTGCTCCATAGAATAGATTTCTCAGCTCAGTTGGCTTCACTGCACAGTAAAAGGGAAAAGCAAGGGATTCACTTTTCTGTAAACTTTTGGCTATTTAGGCCCACATCACACCTTCTGCTTACTCCTAGACTATTTACTTTTCTCTTCTTTTTTCAAATGGCCTGGAACTTCCCTTGGTACAATTGTTTAGGTTAGCCATAAGGACAAATGTGGAGTTGCATCCTGGCTCCATTGATTATCTGTGTGGACTTGGATAAACATTATTATCACCACAAGACTAAGTTTCCTCATCTGAAACATGTGGAAAATAACTAACTCGTAAGATTGCTGTAAGAATTAAAAATGCCACCTGAAAAGTTGGCTCTTCAAACCCATCCAGTGGCTCTGTGGAAGAAAAGGCATGGCAATCTTCTTCTGTAAAGATTACAGCCAAGAAAACCCTATGGAGCATTTCAGCTCTGCACACATGGGGTCGCCATGAGGCTGGGGTCAACTCAATGGCAGCTAACAACTGAAGAGTTTAGATGTGCAATTGTACAATTGTGACTATTAATAATAGAGACACTGAAGACCTGCTTTTAAGTAACATATGCAAATAAGCACTTGACTACAGGGCCCTTTCTAAGTAACACCATTTTAAACTTTGCATAACTAAAGTTCCATGCTCAAATATTGTATGCTAAAGTTATTACCTTGCCAGTTCCCGGCCCAGTTTCCATAATAGAGAAGGGTAATTACAAAGCCTAGCAAGCTTCTAGAATGTTAAACTGGTCGTTGGAAATCATTTAGCTAAGATGGCAACAACATTTTATCTCTCATACCACCTTGAATTGAGTGGTTGTGGCTGCCTGGAGCTCAGTTCTGAGACTATCACCCTTTCTACCAGGGCCTCTTGCTCAAATACTGAGTATACACTAAACCTGATATTCAGTTACCTCTTTCAACAGATAAAGAAATGGAGTCTAGACAGGGTAGGCAGCAGACTCCAACCCAAGTCTTTTGATGCTAGATCCTTCACTGGGTTGTGGTTAATGCTATAGGACACCCTGCAAATATAAGATACTGTAGAGAGTTGAACTTATAGGATGCAACTGGGAAAGGTGAACCCCTGGAAATTTAAATGGTTCATTTTAATATGGTATTTGCTTTAGGAAGTTATTTCCTACTTTTAAATTTTAGCAGTTCAGCCAATGACTTTAAAAATAAATTTCTGAGTACAGAAAGGAATCTATGTTCATTGTCTGCAACATGGAAAATATAAAAAAGTAAAAAGTATAAAATAAAAATATCCCATGCCCACTATTAATATTTTGTTGTACTTTTCCAATTCTCTTTTATCTTATTGTATGTAAATATTGTCTCATATGCATAGACCCATTCTGTATCTTCATTTGTATATCCTGCTTTCTGCATTGCCTTAACTATTTCTCTGTAATATAACGGTCAGTGGATGCAAATAGTGTATGGTAAGAATATATCATTATTCGATTACTCATTCCTCTACCTGTCATATTTTAGAGCAACGTTTTTTCATCCTTATAAATGAAACCCAGATGATAGCTGGGATTTTTCTATACCTTGAGACTTATAGGATTTTCTTGACTCCTCTTCCTCATTTTCACACCTTGTGGCAGTTAAAAGCCTTTCCCTTTATGTTGGAAAAATTTTCATGGAGAACACATTGTCATAGCCAGTGTTGGCTCTCTGCTTTTGCTTCCACCAACTTAATCATTTATTTTCTCGATAGTTTTATTCCTCCTCTCACTTTCTGCCTGTCCTCCCCAACACTCCTCCTCCCACAATGCCTTTGACCCTGGCATAGAGCTCAATCCTTTTCTGGGATTTACATGGACACTCACAGATGCACACACAGGCACACCATTCCAGTGTGTGCTAACAGATCTCACTGAAACCATGCTGTATCCCCTTTAGGGTTCTTCTGGAGACGTAATCAAGATGGGAACTCATTTTAGATACATTTGGCTGCTGGATTGTATTCCTTTGGACATGAAATCATGGTGACAGGAAGAGGCCACTGGAGGCCTGGGTTTCTCTTTGAATTACATTTAAGATAGCCTCCTAGAAGTAAAATTGTTTGGTCAGAGGCTATGAACATCTGTAAGGTTATGAAAGTATATTGCCATGTTCCTTTCCAGAAATATTTTATTAATTTAGACTCCAGCCAGCAGTGTATGATAATGCTCATCTCATAGCCAGTGACCCTTAAAACAGGCTGAAAGCCCTACTCCTTACATTTCCACACTTAGCCCTATGAAACTTTCCCCGACTCTCACAGCACAGCCCATATTGTTTCTCCTGTGCACCCCGGCACTGTATACATGCCTCTCCTGTAGAACTAATCACACGGTATTAAATTACTTGCATATGTATCTGGCTTCTTCTTTAAACTGACTCTGTGGCTTTAGCAGAGACTGGCTCTGAGGAGGTACTGAGCGCATATTGTTGCCGGGTGTGGAACCAGCCTGGTGAGTGTGAGTCAGCTGCTTGTGAACCTTGAGGGAATTCCAGTTTATTTTAAGATCCTTCACGGCATGGTTGTACTTTGCCTAATGAGTCTAATTCTGGAATTCTCCCCCTTCCTCTTGCGATGCTTGAACCTCACTTGGTTGGCTTTCTGCCATTCCTTCTCACACCTACACACCAATGCACATGCTGTTTCCTTTGCTTGGAATGTCCTTACCCCCTTTTCCACCTGACAATTTCCTTTTCATTTCTCAGGACTCAGTCCAGAGTTCACCTTTGTGCTGCCTGCCCTAACATCTCCACAGGAAGAGTGAGGCTGTTTCTCCTTTAAGTCCCAAGAGGTCATTGGTCATACAGCTCTTAGAGTGTTGCCATAATATATTGAATTTATGAATTTAATTGTCTTTCTTGTCTTACAGACCAGTGTTTTTCAAATTACAGGTCAAAACTCATTAGCATCTAGAAGAAACCTTAGTTGGGGCATTCAACATTAAAACAAACAAATAAACCCCACCCGAATACAGAAAGAATAGATTAGATTAGAAGGGAGTCTCTAGTTGGGCAAATGGTTTATGTGCTCAGCTGCTAATCTAACGGTTGGAGGTTCGAATCCACCCGGAAGCACCTAGGAAGAAAGACCTGCTGATCTATTTCTGAAAAGTCAACCACTGAAAATCCTATGGAACACAATTCTACTCTGACACACTTGGGATAGCCATGAGTCAAAATCAAACTCAAAGGCAACTGGAAGAGAAGAATAAAATAGACAAAACAAGAGTGAATGCCATTGGTAAGGAGGAAGGAGAGAATTGATACTGGATAGGCAATCTGCAGTTCTGCCACAAATAACTACCACGAAATATTGAACTAGTTCTTTGCAGCAGGGGTTGCTGATTGCCTATCCAGTATCAATTTTCTTCTTCACACTTACTAACAGAATCTTGTGTTTTATCTTGGGAAGCATTGCACCTAGCTAAAATATTAGAGTTCTCAGTCTTCCTTGAAGGTGGGTTGGCCATTGGTGGAGTTTCAGGAATGTTCTTTTGTAGACTTTATTTCTCTGGATCAGTTTTAAATTTATAGGAAAATTGTGCAGAAAGTAGAGGGAGTGTCCATAGATCCCTACCCCTCGCCACCGTGCACTGTTTTTCCTATTATTAACATTGTGCTTGTGTATTCATGGATTTTCAAGAATATATGAGACTTCAGATATTCCCCCAATTTATAGAGAGGTACATCTTTTCTTCACCACCCATCTATCGTTTAATCATACTGTGGTGGCTTGCACGTTGCTGTGATGCTAGAAGCTATGCTATCAGTATTTCAGATATCAGCAGGGCCACCTATGGTGAATAGGTTTTAGCAGAGTTTCCAGATTAGGGCAAACTAGGAAGGAAGACCTAGCAATCTGCATCTGAAAATTAGCCAGTGAAAATCCTATGGATCACAACAGAATGTTGTCTGGTATAGTGCTGGAAGATGAGCCCCTAGGCTGGAAAGCCCTCAAAATACACAGTGGCCACAGAATGAACTCCAGCATACCAACAATCGTGAAGATGCCACAGGACCGGGCAACACTTCATTCTTTTGTACACGAGCTGACTCAGTGTCAAGTAGTAACAACAACAACACTTCTCTGCCAACCGATGTTAGACATTCTTCAAAGGCAAAGTTTGAAAAGCACATGACTTTATGCCCCTATCTCTTGAGGAATACAGGCGGTTCTCTTGCCCCTCAAGTTCCTTGCAAAGCCATCAGCCTGTGTTAGTGAGTGGGACAATCCCTGAGGGTAATTTGCTGCTGAATCATCAGCCCATGATTCACTCATCTCTGCTCCCAGCACTATACTTCTTTCTCTTATCTGGATAATTTGCCTCCTCTTGTCCCTTTAATCTCCTCTGTGAGGGAGGTGCCTTGACCTCAGCCTTGGAAATGCAGTCTCTGAAAAGCCTGGGTTTTATGAGATAATGAGAGCTGGTATGATTGTCATCAGTAGGAGAAAGCAAGATGTGACTTCATCGCTTTGGATGCTGCATCCTCAGATATTTTCACAGCCAACCACCTTCCCTCCCTTGGCTCTTACGCACCTCTCACACAGAGTTCCCTTTGTTTGACTGAAAGCATGGAGACCAACAGAACCTGCCCTCGGCAGTGTGCTGCAGAAAAACACCATTTCTGCTTAGGGGCAGCAGGGTATAGAAGATAGAGGCTGACTAACTGGTCACTAACTGTGTTTCCTAAAAAACAAGTTACATTTTAAACCTGATCTTAAAAGGTTACTGTTCATTAATATTATTATGAAATGAACACATATTCATTGTACAAAGAAGTGAAAAGTAAAAGTTATCCTTTCCCTCAACCACATTTGCATTTTCCCAGAAACGTCCACACGCAGGTTCTTATTATTTTTCATGGATTCACAAACATGTAAAAGTGTATATATGAGTGTTTCAGTGGCAAGTCTATTATATATATACTTTTGCCACTTTCTCTTTATTTATCAATACATCTTGGGCATCTTTCCAAATAAGTGCATTAAACAAAAACAAAACAAACAAACAAACAAAAAAACCATTGCCGTCAAGTAAATTCTGACTCATAGCAACCTTATAGGACAGAGTAGAACTGCCCCATAGAGTTTCCAAGGAGCACCTGGTGGATTTGAACTGCTGACCTTTTGGTTAACAGCCAAACTCTTAACCACTATGCCACCAGGGTTAATTCTTTTTAATAAAACCAAAAACCAGTTATCACAGAGTCAACTCTGACTCATGGAGACACCATAGATGTCAGAGTAGAACTCTGCTGTATAAGATTTTCAATGACTTAGTTTTCAGAAGTAGATCACCAGGCCTTTTTTCTGAGGCACTTCTAGGTGTGTTCAAACCTTCAATCCTTTGGTTAGCAGCCTGGAGCATTAATTGTTTGTACCACCCAGGGACTCCTCCTTTTTAATAACTGAATGATATCCCATTGTATGGATATACCATAGATTATGAACTCATTTCCAATTG
Source organism: Dugong dugon (assembly GCA_030035585.1). NCBI lineage: Eukaryota > Metazoa > Chordata > Mammalia > Sirenia > Dugongidae > Dugong > Dugong dugon. The sequence continues at coordinate 180,064,098 of CM057462.1, read as the reverse complement.
ATAGAGATTTAGATTGTTTCCAGTTTGTTTTAAATTGACAGAGATATTTGCCAAATACTTGATGAAGTCAAGCTGTCCTGGACGAACAACCAAAGAAAAGGACAAACAACTCAAGAGAAAAGGATTTAACAGGTAGTTAAAAAAAAAAGAAAAAAAAAAAGAACTCTAAGTGCCCAATGTACATAAAAGTTTCTCAGCCTCATAATTCAAGAAATACAATTTAAAGTACCCTTGATGGAATTTCATATTTACCCATTAGATTGGCAAAATTTTAAAAGTACATAATAAACCATATTGCCAGGATTTGGGAAAGTTACACTCATTGTTGTTGAATGTTAATTTTGTGCAATCTTTTTTTTGGAAGGCCATTTGGCAGAATCCATCAAAATTTTAAATCACCATAGCCTTTTACTCTTGATTCCACTCCCAGGTGCTCTTTCTCAGGTGTATAGAAATACAGGTACAATAATGCTTATTGCAGTTTGAAATTGGAAGAGTTACCTAACAACCCTGAGTTGTCATTGCCACATCTGTAAGAGGGGAGTGATAGTCCATTGCTGGGTGGTTGGTGAGGGTTACAGGTAGTGTGCTTTAAGTTCTTGAAATAGTGCCTGAGCATAGTCAGTGTTCAGCAAATGGCAACTATTATGATTCTCAGGAAGTCTGATTTCTTCCATCCCAGCTGGAGACATAAACTGGGTTAATTCCTTCAGGGACATTGCGAGGGTAACAAGCACCCAGGGGCAATCTCTAAGTTGCTCCCTCCTCCCCCAATTTCAAGATGAATAGATGTTGATAGTGGCCATGTGTCCGTTAGCAGAAACGCCTTTACGCTTCTTGTCAGGCTGCCTCAGTCAGGCACCTTTCGTATTTGTGGCCCCTTGGAATGTTATTCCGCGCCTGGTCTGATGCCCGCTTGGACTCGTGCCCAGGGACAAGTGCTTCCCTCTGTCCCCCACCTTGCTATGCCTCTGACTTCCTCATGACATCAGACTGGGTTGGGGATTTGTGTCATACAAAGCCCCTCTAATCCTTGCTGTGTAAATATCCCTCAGATTATTCAACTTGCTTTAACTACCAGTGGGGGTACTGAAGCTATAGGATTTCCAGACTGCTCAAGGATTTCAGAGTGTGGAAGTTCAGAAGTAGCCTTCTTGTTTGAAGATGCTTTAATATCAAATAGTTGCACGTGTTATAAGAGGCTACTCACTGCCACAATGTCTACAACTGCTTAGGAATAAAGCAGGAGGAGAGGGAAGAATAGTTACTGAGTGTTTACAGTGTGCCAGGAAGTGGCAAGGTGTTCATGTATATGAGCTTTAACTTCATAACAAGCCTGCAGGTAAACAAACTCCATTTGCAGACGAGGAAGCCAAGGCTCCAACAGGTTATGTGATTTTGTAAAAGTCACACAGCAAGCATTATTTGAAGAGCTGAGATTTGAACCTAGATTTTTCTGACTCTAATGGTTTACACTTAACTGCTAACCAAAAGATAGGTTAGTAGTTCGAATCTCCACAGTGATGTTGCAGGAGAAAGTCCTGGAGATCTGCTTCCATGAAGATTACAGCCAAGAAAACTCTACAGAGCTCAGATCTACTTTGTAGCACATGGGGCTGCCATGAGTTGGAATTGACTCGACAGCACAGGGGAAAGCCAAAACTAGAATCTTCCTAGTGACTAAATAGATGTTATTAAATGTGGTAGCAAAAGAAAAACAGGTAAAACAGGCATTCGCATAACTGACTTTCTCTACATAAGAAGCATCATGGAATCCAAAAGCAGTCCCTTAGGAGTTAAACGTTCAGTGTTCTAAGCCTGGTTCTGCCACTTGTCAGCTGGGGGACATGGACAAGTCACTAAATACTACCGAACATTTTCCTTTCCATAACATAAAGATAATACCTTACTACCTGTCTCACAAAGCCCTTGGGAACAGAAATTAAGTCAAGATTTATAGAAATTGCTTAATAATGAGGTTAAAAAAAAAAAAAACTGGAAGAAAACTAGACCAGATCCCCATTTAATTAGTCACCCACTAAATTCTTTGAAAAGAAACCACATTCAGTCCCATTATTGCTATCGAGTTATGATGTATAAATAGGAGGTGCCACAGAACCATTAGCAACAAATATTGATGTTTCTCCTACCCTTAGACTGGGTCCATAGTGGCACAGTGGTTAAGAGCTACGGCTGCTAACGAAAAGGTTGGCAGTTCGAATTCACCAGCCACTCCTTGGAAACCCTGTGTGGCAATTCTGCTCTGTCCTATAGGGTCACTATGAGTTGAAACTGACTTGACGGCAATAGGTTTACCCTTAGAGTAGCGCTTCCCAAGGTGTTTTCCATAGAACTGGAGTTCCCTGGTATGTTAATAGGCATAAAGTGAAGAAAAAAACAAAAACAAAAAACTCCTTGACTAACAGAGTTTGGAAACTCTGGACAAAGAGATCAAATAGTCTTCCTTAGTGCAAGACTTTTCAATATTTTTCTATGTAGTAAATCTCCAGGAGAGGGATATAATATACAGCATTTCCAAATCTTACTTGACTATACATGCCACTTTTGTAGAACACCTCAAAGGACCATGTTCTGTAGAAAAGGCTGTTATAAAACCATCATTCTAGGAAATTTTGCTTTATATTATAGCAACTCAATATTCCTGCTAAGGAAAGGGTGATGTTTTAGGCAATCCAGAGTTACTTGAGTAAGAAGTGTGCAAAGGAGAGTGCAGTTTATTATAATGGAGGATGAAGAGATCCTTGAGCTAAGTGTTTAAGGATGAATAGCAATTTGTCAAGTGGACAAGGTGAAACCATCTCTAAGAGTAATTATTCAAGATAATTAATGTGCAAAAACATCCTCACTATTTTTTTTGGAAGATATTTCAGATACAACCAGTGGAAATTATAGGGATAATTCAATCCAATAAACATTTTTTGCATTCCAACTCATCGTGAAGAACAGAGACCATGAAAATACAATAATTGTCCTAAAGAAGTTGATAATCTCATGCTGAGAAAGACAGTATTAAAAAGAACCTGCCCCCAGGCCTATGTGTGTCTCTTCAAAGGATCCATTCTTCTAAGACCTGGTGTCTTAGTTACGTAGTGCTGCTATAACAGAAATACCACAAGTGGATGGATTTAACAAACAGAAGTTTATTCTCTCACAGTCTAGCAGGCTAGAAGTCCATATTCATGGCATCAGTTCCAGGAGAAGTCTTTCTCTCTCTGTTGGCTCTGGAGGAAGGTCCTTGTTATCAGTCTTCCCCTGGACTAGGAGCTTCTCAGTGCAGGGACCCCAGGTCCAAAGGAAGCACTATTCTTCTGGCTCTTGCATCTTGGTGGTATGAGGTCCCCATGTCTCTGGTTGCTTGTATCTTTTTCTCAAAAGAGATTGGTTTAAGATACAATCTAATCTTGTAGATTGAGTCTTGCCTCATTAACATAACTGTTACTAACATTAACATCATAGAGATAGGATTTACAACACATAGAAAAATCACGTCATCTGACAAAATGGTGGACAATCACACAGTACTGGGAATCATGGCCTAGCCAAATCGATACACATATTTTTGGGGGACACAATTTAATCCATGACACCTGGCTGTAAGTGATCATACTCCTAGACCCAAACAGTGGCCTAGGGCTAGTGGTTTATAGCAGGTGAGTATCTGCTTGGATGTGTAAGCTGAGCATTTACCTCCACACCCTTGTGATGCATGGAGAAGAAAAGGGGACAGGCTTGTGAGAGGGTAAGGGCTGGATCTCCCAGTTTTCTGAGATATCCAACAATTGTAGAATAACTATTACAAAGAAAAAATTAGATGGAAGTATAGGTCATATGGAAGGAGTCTCTGGGTGTTACAAATAGTTAAGCACTCAGCTACTCAACCAAAAGGTGAGTGGTTCAAATCTACCCAGAAGAGCCTCAAAAGAAAGGCCTGGAAATCTATTTCCAAAAGGTCACAGCCATTGAAACCCTATGGAGCAGAGTTCTACTCTGACACACATGAGGTTTAGCTTTTTTTGTTTGTTTGTTTCAAGGTGTATGGAAGCACAGAAGAGAGAGCTTAACTCTGATTGGGGTGAGTGAGTTGGGGCAGAATTAAGGGAAGTTTATTTCCATAGATGGGGATATTGCATTTAGACGCAACTGATTATTTTTCTCACTCCTGGTCAGAAGCTGAAGCAGCAACAGGCTTCAGAGTAGAATTTATGAAGGCTGAATGGGGTTAATAATCATACTTTACTACCCTTAAGGCAGCACATTCGCTTGCACCGCTTTACCTTCTTTTACCAACAAGTCATTGGTTCCAAGTAAACAGAAGACTGACAAGGAGAAAATTATGGGGGAAAAAACAAGTAATAAAACCTTCTTATCAACATTTGGGATTTAAGACCAGTAAAAAGAAAGAAAATATGTGAGTATATGTGATACTCTGAACAGAGTTGCTTTAGGGCCCCTCCATTTCAGTTTACTTGTGGAAAGGAAAAGGGTATCTTTCTATCAGCGTAACTTAATGTATCCTAAATTTTTAGAGTACTTTATGCCTTTCAATATATTTTTGATTACTTAGCAAGTATTTATTGTTTCCTTCCTTTTATCCAACATCTTGTTGGGCACTGTGTGTAGGAACAGAGTCCTAGAGGATTGGCTTTGTATGGGATCTTGTCCAACCATCTCAGTTTACAGACAGAAAACTGAGGTTCAGTGAGGAGAAGTGATTTCCCAAAGAGTATGGCCTTTAGACCCAGGAAAGAAGGGAAAGACGTCCTGTGCCTCAGAGGGCTCCACTCTGGCCCTCTCAGAGGTGAGGGGTCTGCAAGGCAGAGAGAAGTACTCACCTGGAACCTATGCCCCATCACCTTCTATCTAGACCAAGCCATGAGTATCTGGAACCCTAAATTCCCTGCCCAAATGGCCCCAAACCTGACTCCGAGGCCTATGTCCATCTCTTCAAAGGGTCTATTCTTCTAAGAGTGGACCTGGCTATAGGCATTCATACTCCTAGAACCAAGGGGCGGCCAAGGGCCAAGGGCTAGCTGTTTGCCGCAGGTGGGTATCTGCTTGGACCTATAAGCAGAGCATTCACCTCCATGCCCAGGAGGCCCCTTGTCGTGCATGGAGAAGAAAAGGGGGACAAGCTTATAGGAGAGGGTTAAGGTCTGGTTCTTTTCAAACTCTCATATTGCAATGCAGTTTTCTGAGGAGTGCAACAATTCTAAATTTAATTCTGCACTGTCAAGGCAGGAGGATAGAACATATTTTAACATTTTATTAGCTTGATTTTTACTTGTAAACCTTCAGAGCAGTGCTTCTCAAAGTTTTTGGCCTCAAGATTCGTTTACAAGCTTAAAACATATCGAAGACCACAGACAGCTTTTCTTGATGTGGGTAGGATTTATTGATATTTATCACATTAGATATTAAAATAGAAAACATTTAAAAATGCTTACTTAGTTATTCATTTAAAACAAGAAAAAAATACTATTAACATAAGTAACATATTTCAATGAAAAAAAAACTTATATTTTCCAAAACAAAAAATTAAGGAAAAGTAGCATTGCTTTAGGTTTTTTACCATTCTCTTTATTGAATGGAGACAACCGGATTCTCAGATCTACTTCAGCATTCAATCTCTTGTCATATGTAGTGATGATTGAAGTATTTGAAGAAAATCTGGCCTCACATAGATATTCAAGTAGAGTAAGAGGGAATATTTTAATGCCCTTTTCATATAATTGTGGATATTCTTCTTTGATTCTATACCAAAATTTGACAAGTGGTAATTTCTTCAAAGTTTTATAATTTGGAATCTGAAATTGTATTGAAGAAATTTTTATACTCTGATACATTAAAATCCATTAGTCAATCTTGCACTTGCATGAATGTTTTACCCACGCATAATTTTATAACATCACGCACTGGTCATTTGGAAAATATTGGTTGACTGAGTTATGCAGCTCTTCCAAACATCGACATCTCTTATTATACAATATTTTAAAGATCCGTTAATATCACCAATCATCTCATCAGAAAAGTCTTTAAGTGTTGGGACACTGTCAAGGTTGTCGTGGCAGACACAAGGTTTCCAGAATTCTAATCTTCACTTGAAAGCTCAAATTTTATCATTGACAACAACATTGTCAGTTGTTCACTGTTTTTCTTGAAGTGATAAACTCAATTTTTTTTGAGAACCAAATAAAAAATAACCAAACCCATTGCCATTAAGTCAATTCTGACTCATAGCAACCCTATAAGACAGAGTAAAATGGCCCCACAGGGTTTCCAAGGAGCGCCTGTTGGATTCGAACTGCCTGTTGGCTAGCAGCCGTAGCTCTTAACCACTATGCAACCAGGGTCATCTATCAAATACAGAAGTCTGAATTACCTTAATTTGTCTGTCAGTCATTATTTCAATTAAAAATCATGTTTTATGAATAAAAAAGTAGCTAGCTCAGCTCACAACTCAAACAATTACACAGTGTTTTTCCTTGTGACAACCATTGTACTTAAGTATGCAGAAGTTCTTCATGCCAAGTTCCCATTTCATCTTACAGGATGTTTGAAAGATCTGAATTTAAGAATTAATATTTAATAAAATTAACAATTTTATGTTTACTCTTTCATCAAGGACATATTTAAGAGAAACAGCTTTTTTGCTTTTTTTTTTCTTTCTGTGATTATGTTGGGGTGAAGTATATAATGACTACAAGGACAGTTTGGTGTCTTGATTCATGCTAAGGTGCTAGCAGTTTTACCCAATTTTTCCTTTCTAGCATCAGTTCAAATGTCAACACAGTTGACACCAGGTGTCTGCAGACCACAGACTGATTTAGGCATGCCATATGTGGGCTTGCATTTGTATTTTGCTTTAAGCCCTAAAAATAAATGTTAGAGTTGGAGCCTGTTGCCAAAGGTTATTTAATTAAAAATCACAACTAACATACACAATATAATTTAATAATAATTACACTTTTTACTGTATTATAAATTATAAAAAACAATTGAATTTACAGGATGGTAAGATTAATGTGGACTGGAGTATCTGAGAGGAAGTCCATGGAATAAATGGAGCTTTATTTGGCTCTTAACAAAGATTAATAGAATTTAGAAAAGTGAAGGAGCAAGGAACATGGTAAGAAAGAGAAGAGAAATACTTTCTATACTGCACATATTAATATTTCCCATTCTGATTTCTCTTCCAAATTCCAGTACCTCATGAGCATTTCCATCTGACGCTGCTCCGATACCTCAGTTTCCATGTGACCAAAAGTGAATTCATTATCCAGGGCAGTGCCTGGAAGGGTGGAAGCCTGCCCAGAATGATCATAGTCGAGAGGAGCCAGCACTATTATCCTACTAGGCCCCTTAGGATATTGTTAAAGGCAGAAGTTTTAAAATCAAACTTCAGTGATACTCAGAAAAGAGGAATAAAGTGCACTGCCCCAAGTCATCCCCTTCCTCCAGGCGTGGGAGAGAAAGGGAAAGAAGGAGTCATTGCTTAGGGTGCACTGAGATTCTGTTAAGGGTGATGAAAAAAATTTGGAAATGGATAGTGGTAATGGTGGAAAAACATGATGAATGTAATCAGTGTTACTTAATTGTACGTGCAAAAAATGCTGAAATGGCAAATGTTGTGTATACTTACCACAACAAAAAAGACAATAAAACAAAAAAAATTGATGTTTCTTTAAGCATATTTCACTTTGTTCATGGAAGACATGGCACTGAGGCACTCTTATATGGATAGGGTTAACTTTTGAGGGTGGAGGAGAACCCTGAAAACAAGTAGAGGGACAGCATACCCTGAAATGTATGAAGGAATGTGCCTGGTGGTCCATAATGTTTTATGACTTCCTCTTAAGAAAGTGAGTATGTGATGCAAAGAAGAATTACTAGTTCATTAAATGGAATAAATGACACAGGAGTATATTTAGGAAAATAATGAAAGATAAATACAAATGTTGCTAACTGCCCTCAAGTTCCAGATTAGAAGGTCAGTTCTGTACGATGGTCTTAGGAAAGACCCCATTATAACTCTCTGTTAGACAAGGAAACTAACTAACTGAGGCTTAGAAAAGGAAGTTGACTTGTTATAGGTCACAAGCCAAATTCATGGCAACTGCAAGAAGAGAGTTCAAATTCTTACCCCAGAGTTTGTTCCAATGTGCTTGACTGTCTCCTTAGTCATCTCACTATGCACTCTGGCCAATCACAGCTCCATGAGGAAAGTAACCAACTCGCAGGATATTCCTGAGGCAACATTTTGTTTAGATGACAGCTTTGGAAACCAAAACAAAAAGCCAAGAGGACAAGACAACACCTAAGTTCTAAAAGCACCTACCTAGTGACAAAGGAGCTGTGTTATTCCAGATAAAGATGATATAAACTTCTTCTAATTTCCCCTGTGGAACCACTTCTTCAGGAATAAATATTTGGAAGCACATTTCACATGGCTGAAGAAAGCCAGGCGGATATTCCTGAAAAGTCCAAGCCACAATTTATCAAGTCAGACTCAGATTGTAAGTGAAATGTTGCCTTAGTTAGGCTGTCCCAGACATAATTTCCTTTAATTTCTCAAAAATCTTGCACAGCAAATTTTATTTACCCCATTTCACATAAAAACATAGAGTATAAAAATGGAGGCATTTGAAGATGTCATTAAAAAACTGTCAACAATAAAAGCTCATGACCAGATGGCTTCACTGGAGAATTTTACCAAATATTCAGAGAAGAGTTGACACCAGTTCTACTCAAACTCTTCAAAAACATATCAGAGGAAGGAATACTCCCTAATTCATTCTATGAAGCCGCCATAACCCTGAAACCAAAACCAGGCAAAAATATCACAAAAAAAGAAAATTACAGACCCAATGCTTCTTTTATAGCATCAGTTTAGCTGTCAACATAGTTAAAAGGAGCTCAGAATACAGATGCAAAATATCCCTCATGAATATAGATGCAAAAATTTTCAACAAAATTCTAGCCAACAGAATGCAACAACATATCAAAAAAATCATACACCACAATCAAATGGGATTCATACTGGGAATGCAAGGTGGTTCAACATTAGAAAATGATTCAATGTAATTCACCGCATAAATAAAACAAAGGAAAAGAGCCACATGATCATATCAATTGATGCATAAAAGGCATTTGATAAAATCCAACACCCTTTCTTGATAAAAACTCTCAACAAAATAGGAATAGAAGGGAAATTTCTCAAAATAATTTAAGAGCATATCTGCAAATGCAACAGCCAACATTATTCTCAATGGAATAAGAATGAGATCCTTCCCCTTGAGAATGGGAACAAGACAAGGATGCCCATTATCACTACTCTTATTCAATATTGTACTAGAAGTCTTAACTAGAGCAATAAGGCAAGAAAGAGAAATAAAAGTTATCAAAATCAGAGAGAAAAAAGTAAAACTATTTCTATTCACAGATGACATGATTCTATACATAGAAAACCCTAAAGATTCCACAAGAAAACTGCTGGATCTAATAGAAGATTTCAGCACATTGTAAAAGAATCCAACACAAAAATCAGTTGGCTTCTTTTACACAAACAAAGAGTATTCTTTTGTAAAGAAAATCAAGAAAACAATACCATTTACAATAGCCCCAAAACAATAAAAATACCTTGGAATTAACCTAACTAGGGACATAAAAGACCTTTACAATGAAAACTATAAAACACTACTACAAAAGACTAAAAGAGACAACATAAATGGAAGGACTAGAAGACTTCATATAGTGAAAGTGTCAATATTACCAACAGTGATCTAAGATACAATGCAATCCTGATACAAATTCCAGCAACGTTATTTACTGAAATGGAAACACTAGTGACCAACTTTATATGGAAAGGAAAGAGGCCCTGAATAGTCAAAGCAATACTGAAGAAGAACAAAGTAGGAGTCCTCAGACTCCTGATATCAAAACATACTACACAGCCACGGTAATCAAAACAGGTTGGTATTGATTCCATGATAGACACAGACCTGTGAAATAGAATTGAAAACCCAGAAATAAATCCATCCATTTATAGACAACTGATTTCCAACAAAGGGGTCAAAGTCCATCCAATGGGGAAGAAAAAGCCTCTTTAATAAATAGTACTAGCAAAACTGGATATCCCCTTGCAGAAAAATTAAACAGGACCCATACCTCACACCACACACAAAACTAACTCAAAAAGGAAAAAAAAAAAAAAAAACAAAAAACCTAAATGTTAAACCTAAAACTATAAAGTTCTAGAAGAAAAAATGGGGAGAAAACTACATAGCCTAATTTTTTTAAGTAGGCTAACAAAAATAACTACAAATGCACAGATAGCAGAAGACAAATTAGATAAATGGAACCCCATAAAAATTAAATATTTTTGCTCATCAAAAGACTTCATCAAAAGAGTAAAAAAGACTACCTACAGACTGGGGAAAAAAATCTTCAGAAAAGACATATCCAATAAGGGTCTAATCTCTGAAATATGTAGAAAACTTCCACAACAAAAAGACCAACAACTCCATTAAAAAATGGGCAAAATGAGTTGTTGGACGGAGGGCTCTGGGGACCATGATCTCGGGGAACATCTAGCTCAATTGGCATGACACTACTTATAAAGATAATGCTCTACGTTCTACCTTGGTGAGTAGTGTCTGGGGTCTTAAAAGCCTGTGAGCGGCCATCTAAGATACTCCACTGATCTCATCCCTTCGGGAACAAGGGAGAACGAAGAGAACAGGATACAAGGAAAAGATTAGTCCGAAGGACTAATGGTCCACAGCTACCAAGGCCTCCACGGGACTGAGTCCAGTACAGCTGGATGGTGCCCGGCTACCACCAATGACTTCTCTGACCAGGATCACAACAGAGAGTTCTGGGCAGAGCTGGAGAAGGATGTAGAGCATAATTTTAACTCCCCCCCCCAAAAAAAAAATAAAATAAAATAAAGAAGACCAGATTTACTGGCCTAAAGAATACTAGAGAAACCTCAAGAGTGTGGCCCCCAGACACCCTTTCAGCTCAGAGGTGAAGTTACCTTCGAGGTTCGATGTTAAGCCTGGGAATGGACAGCCCAGTAAAACTAAATGGGACTAACGAGGTACAGGAGTCCGGTGACAAGGGCCAGAAGGCAGAGGGAGAGTAGGAAACTGATGATAAGGAACACAAATTGAATAAGGACACTGTCGATGTATTGTGAGATTGTTGACCACTGCTATAGGGCAACATTTGTAGTAACTATTAAATGGGAGGCTGTATTGTCCTGTAAGCCTTCATCTTGGGCGAGAACGGCAGCACAATTGGAAGAGCATAGTCAATATCACTTAAATGTGTAAGTAAAAAGTTTTGAAATGGTGTTTAAATAAAATAAAATAAATAAATAAATAAATATATAAACAAATGAGACTAAAGAGGTACAATAGTCCACTGACAAGGTCCAGAAGACAGAAGGGGACAAGGAAGCCCTCTGGTGATAGGGAATACAAGGTGGAGTAAGGATATTCTTGATGTGCTATGAGATTGTTAACCATTGTCATAGGGCAACATGTGTAGTAACTGTTAAATGAAAAACTATTTTGTTCTGTAAGCCTTCATCTTAAGTGAGAATAACAGCACAGTTGGAAGAGCGTAGTCAATGTCACTGAACTGTGAATGTAGAAATTTTTGAAATGGTGTATCTTTGGCCATCTGTAATTTTCATCAAAAAAAAAAAAAAAAAAAGGTTGAGAATTTAGAGGCTTAATACATTGTGGGGTTGTTAACCAATGTCATAGAACAACATGTGTACTACTATTTCATGAGAAACTATTTGCTCTGTAAGCTTTCACCTGAAGTACAATAAAATATATTAAAAAAAAAAAAAGGCGAAAAGACATGAACAGACACTTCACCAAAAAAGGGTATTCAAGCAGCCAACAAATACATGAAAAGATACTTACGATCAGCAGCCATTAGAGAAATGCAAATCAAAACACCAGTGAGATACCATCTCACCCTGGCTAAAATGGCACTGATTAAAAAAACAAACAAACAAACAAATAGCAACAAATGTTGGTGAGGATATGGGGAGATTGGAACCCTTATCTATTGCTACTGTAAAATGGTATACCCACTATGGAAAACGGTATGAGGCTTCCTAAAAAACTAGAAATAGAACTACCTTATGACTCAGCAATCTCACTTCTAGGTATATACCCTAGAGATCTAATAAAAGAGACACGAATAGCCATCTGTACACCTATGTTCATTACGGCAATTTTCAAAATAGCAAAAAAAAAATGGAAATAGCCTAAGTGCCCTTCAGTGAATGAATGGATAAGCAAAATGTGGTATATACATACAATGGAATACTGTGCAGTCATAAAGAACAATGAGTCCTGAAACATATTATAACATGGATAGATCTGGAGGTAAGTCTAAGTGAAATAAATCAATCACATAAGGACAAATATCCCACTTTTACAAGAAGACAAGAACAGATATATATAGAGGGAGACCAATGTTCATTGGTGTTTACCAGGAATGGGTGGGGAGGGGAATCACTCTATACATTGTAGATACTTGTTATTTTTGGTGATGAAAAAAGTAGCACTGAATGTTGGTAGAATGAACACAGCTTGACCAAAGTAAACAATGCCACTAAAAGCACACAAGAGAAAAGGATGTTTGTGCTAAAGAATATGACTATGTAATTTGGTAACAACACTAACACTTATGTATCTGTATAGGCATCTCTGTGTACATGTAGGTACAGGTGTCTATATATGTGTTCACAGATAAAAGTATCTGTATGTGCATGTATGTACAGATATGTGTGTGCACACGTATACATTAATAGAGGACACAGTTACAGACACTTCTCAGACATAATCAAACACCTTACGAGATTGATTCTCTGGGTTTGAAGGCTTAGGACCTTAGGCTCATGAGGCAACTCAGTCTATTGGCATAATATAGTTCACAAAGTTCATATGCCGTTCCCTAGTGAGGTGAGTAGCATCTGGGTCTTAAAAGCTTATGAGCAGTCATCTAAGATACAACAATTGATTTCTACTCATCAGGAGCAAAAGAGAAAGAAGGAAACCAAAGTCACAGAGAAGAAACAAATCTACAGGGCTAATACGCTACGTGAGCCATGGCCTCATCTACCCTGAGACCAGAAGAACTAGATGGTGCCCAGCTACTACTGATCAGTGCCACAATAGACGGACCCTGATAGAATGGGAGAAAATGTGAAACAGAACTCAAATTCTTAAAAAGTCCAGACTTACTGGACCAGTTAAGACTACTTTTTTTTTTAAGTGTTAATTTTTATTTTTTATTTTTTAATTTTAAACACACATACAGAGTTTTTTTCTTCTTTTAGGTCTTGAATATGTCAGTTAAGACCTTGAAATACTTGTAGGTGCTAAGGTCTCTCTTTTTTTTTATTTTATTTTATTCATTTATTTATTTTTTTATTGTACTTCAGGTGAAGGCTTATAGAACAGATAGTTTCTCATGAAACAGAAGTACACATGTTATTTTATGACATTGGTTAACAACCCCACAACATATCAACCCTCTAACTTCTCAACCTCGTTTTTTTTTTTTGGTGAAAATACACATAGCCAAAGATACACCATTTCAAAAATTTCTACATGCACAGTTCAGTGACATCGACTACGCTCTTCGAATTGTGCTGTTATTCTCACTTAAGATGAAGGCTTACAGAACAAAATAGTTTCTCATTTAACTACACGTTACCACACATGTTGCCCTATGACAATGGTTAATAATCTCACAACACATCAACAATATCCTTACTCAACCTTGGGTTCCCTATCACCAGCTTCCTTGTCCCCTTCTGCTTTCTGGCCCTTGTCACTGGACTCCTGTACCTTGTTAGTCTCATTTGGTCTTACGGGGCTGTCCACTCCCAGGCTGAACAGTGAACCTTGGAGGTAACTTCACCACTGAGCTAAAAGGGTGTCTGGGGGCCATACTCTCGGGGTTTCTCCAGTCTCCTTTAGGCCAGTAAATCTGGTCTTTTTTCTGTGAGTTAGAATAATGCTTTACATCCTTCTCCAGATCTGTCCAGAACCCTCTGCTGTGATCCTGGTCAGAGCAGTTAGTGGTTGTACCTGGGCACCATCTAGCTGTACTGGACTCAGTCCGGTGGAGGCCTTGGTAGCTGTGGTCCATTAGCCCTTCAGACTGATCTTTTCCTTGTATCCTGTTCTCTTTATTCTCCCTTGCTCCCGAAGGGATGAGACCAGTGGAGTATCTTAGATGGCCGCTCGCAGGCTTTTAAGACCCCAGACACTACTCACCAAGGTAGAATGTAGAGCATTGTCTTTATAAGCTGTGTCATGCCAATTGAGCTTGATGTTCCCCAAGACCACGTGGACCAGTTGAGACTATTTAAACCTTGATACTCTTTACACCTCGGACTGAAACTATTCCCTGACGTCACCTTTTAGCGAAATAACAGTTTGGCACACAAAATAGAGGATATTACCTGTAAGTACAGTGCTCCATTAACAAATCATATATATGAGACCAAAACGTTGACAAGTACTCTAAAGCAAAGAAGAGAAGATAAGGGGTCAGGGAAACTAGAGCACTGGGAATAGTACAACCAGAGAGCAATTGAAGAGAATGTTGACTCACTATGAAAAATGTAATTAATGTCACTGAACAATTTGTATGGAAATTGTTAAATGGGAACCTAATTTGCTGTGTAAGCTTTCACCAAAAACACAATATATTATTAAAAATAAATAAATAAAAATGGAGGCAGAGTGTCCTTCGAGCAGCAGTTCCAGAAAACAAGTGTTAGTCCCAGCACATAGGCGTTTGACCTCTATGAGGAGAGAAATATGACCTAATCAGTAAATTCTTATGAGTTGTTCTTGCATGAGTAATTACAACTGGTCCATAGGCTGGGATGATCATGCCTCTACCAAGCAGAAATTGAGACCTAACAGGAAAATAGCTGTCTGTTACCTAGAAGACAAACGTGAAGCTTTGTCTGTGTTTTATGATCTGACTCCTTTCTACCTGTACAGCTTCTTTATGTTCCAGACACCCTGAACTACTCATGTTCCCCAAACTGGCCACACTCTTTCACACCCCCAAGACCAAGCACACGTGGTCTATGGTCTACTGTCCACTGTTCTTGGAATGCCTGCTCCTTCCCTTGTCCACCTGGGGAGTGCTTTTCTACTCTTTATGTTTGAGCTCCAGCATCGCCACTTCTGGAAGCCAGCTTCCCTTCACTCCCTAGGAAAATAAATACTACATTCCCCTGTGTCCACTGCAAAACTATCATATAATTTTATAACTTTCTTGTGTTCATCTATCCACTATATTAGTGTTTTTTAAGTTTTGTGTTAATACCCAGAAAGGGCTCTAATGAAAAGAAGCTGTCCAAACCCCAGCCAGGAAGATGCTTGTGATCCAGACTATCCTGCTGGACTGAAGACCAGGTAGAAGTCAGTGAACTGATTACCAAGTCCACAGGTAAAACGTACATGCCATGTTACCCAGCTTCTGAGAATCCATACCAAACCAAGAAAGAAAGAAACAAAACAAAACAAAACAAAACAAAACAAAAAAAAAAAACCAAGCCAGTTGGATACGTGATTCTGGGATTTCTTTTTAACCAGTATAAGTCTCAAGTTATCATAAGAACCAACTGAGGTAACATCCAAAGTGCCTGACTAAAAGCCTGGCACATAGGTGCTCAATAAAAATTGGTTCCTATCATCTTTTCCATCCAATCGTGAGGGGATGCAGAATAAAGCCCAGGGTATTAGATACTCTCTCTGGCAACCTTCTCCTCCAAGGAAAGAGTTCTATATTTCTGGAGTGGGGGAAGGGTATAGGGAGGGTGGAGAGGGTAGTACTGATGCCTGACTGGGTGGGCAGGGATACCAGACATTAGAAATAGAAGCAAAAAATCTTCCTGGAGCCTTGGGAAATGACAATCTGCGTCAGAGGGAATCGGAACAAGCAACATCGAGAGGCATTTAAATTCAATGTAAAAGGATAAAAGTAAGGCACAAGTGAATGTTTCCCCATAACATGGACTCATAATCCTTCTGACAAGCGTAGTTTGAGGCTGTGCATGTATCTTGCAGCCCCACATGTTCTTTTGTCACATTTGCACTTGAATGGGAGTCTGCCATATGGTGCCACTTGCTAAAGGAGTTTGGGGGCAGGAGTTATCAAAAACATTGCCCCCAACTTACCCACTCCACACACTATACGCACACACACGCACTTCTCCCAGAGGGAGAATTGCTATATTAGGTAGAATTTGTGAGCATAAGGCACAACAGTAAAATGATAATCATTGGAAAATGACTGCATGAAGTAAGGCAGTCGCACTGCTCTACTTACCTAATTACTCTGCCCTTGAGTTATTTTTGTTAAAAGCCATGAAGATAGGAGTAACATTGCCATAGCAACCTGCTCATTGAATGTTGTTTGGTATCCCTAAGCAGATTAAATCACCCACAATTGCCATCCACAATGCTCTAGTGGCATAATTTCTAATAGCCTAGTGAATTTTCCCACCTGATTTTTCTATAAAGTAGGGCAGAAACTGGATGGCCTTTGTCGAGAGGTCCCGATCATTTCTATAGGTGTCATTAGCCAGGCTTCAAAGAGACGGCATTGCAGATAGCAGCTGTGATTTGTTGGGAAAAGCACTGGAACTGGAGTAAGGAAAGTTGAATCTCAATCTTGCCAGATAGGACCTTCAGTAATTCCTGAACTTAACCTCTCTGAACCTTGTCTGAAAAACTGGCCTTAAGATTGTTTGCCTCACCCCCTTTTCTTGCTGTGGGGCTATGTGAGAACACATATGTAGAAGCACATGGGCAGCATGCTGGTTCTGGGCAGAGAAGGTAGATTTTCTGGGATTTCAGCAATTTTCTGAACCAACTAAGATATGGCCCATGTACAT
Source organism: Dugong dugon (assembly GCA_030035585.1). NCBI lineage: Eukaryota > Metazoa > Chordata > Mammalia > Sirenia > Dugongidae > Dugong > Dugong dugon. The sequence goes on along the minus strand of CM057462.1, from coordinate 180,047,126 downwards.
TTCCTGAATTCTTGGGGTCTCTTTAAACATCTCTCACACTGTTTTGGTAGTGAACTTCTGTAGAAGTCATTCATTCCCGTCCTCATTGTTAAGCAGAAAAACTTTTGATCAGTTGTTGCTGTTAGGTGCTGTTAGGTCAGTTGGCACTCATAGTGACCCTACGTACAACAAAACGAAACACTGCCCAGTCCTGCACCATCTTCACAATCGTTATGTTTGAGGCCATTGTTGCAGCTAATGTGTCAATCCATCTTGTTGAGGGTCTTCCTTTTTCTCACAGACCCTCTACTTTACCAAGCATGCTGTCCTTCTCCAGGGACTGGTCCATCCTGATAACATGTCCAAAGTAAGTGAAACAAAGTCTCAGCATCCTCGCTTCCAAGGAGTACTGTGGCAGTATTTCTTTCCAGACAGACTTGTTTGTTCTTCTGGAAGTCCATAGTATATTTAATATTCTTTGCCAACACCATAATTGAAAGGTATCAATTTTTCTTTGATCTGCCTTATTCATTGTCCAGCTTTCGCATGTATATGAGGTGATTGAAAATATCATGGCTTGGGTCAGGTGCATCTCAGTCCTCAAAGGGACATCTTTGCGACTGCTGCTTTCATGGGCATTGATTGTCAATCCAAGTAGAATGAAATCCTTGACAACTTTAATCTTTTCTCCTATTTATCATAATGTTGCTTATTAGTCCAGTTGTGAGGATTTTTGTTTTCTTTATGTTGAGATGTAATCCATACTGAAGGCTATAGTCTCTGATCTTCATCAGTAAGTAAGTGCTTCAAGTCCTCTTCACTTTCAGCAAGTAAAGTTGTGTCATCTGCGTATTTCAGGTTGTTAATAGGCCTTCCTCCAATCCTGATGCCATGTGCTTCTTTGTATAGTCCAGCTTTTTTGGATTATTTGCTCAGCATATAGATTGAATAAGCATGGTGAAAGGATGCAACCCGGACACACACCTTTCTTGATTTTAAACCCTTCCTCATTCTTAAGCAGAAAGACTTCTGATCTAGACAGTAAGATTTCATAAAGAACGAGAAGAATCTCCAGGTTGCTTTTTTGTATGGATAATCAAATAGCCATAAACTTGCCTTTTTAAAGACTTTCAACAGCAAACTCATCTCTTTTCTTCAAAGAGGATAAAAATAAGACAAGTTTCCTTGATCAGAAGGTGAAGTCATTTTAGAAACTGAAAAACACTGCAAATGCAAGGAGCTGCTGCTACTGGTCTCTTGGTCTCTGTTTTCATAGGTTTGAAGGGCCTGGGATGTAGGAGGTGCTTGATAAATGCACAATCTGTAGCTGGATAACAGTGGTTGGCAACAGAGGTAGTGAGACAGGTGACTAGGTTAGCTGAGGGGAAAGAGAATACCTGAGTGAAGTACTGTTCTTATTTGCTGCCATCTATTTGACCCCTGACTCCTGGCAACCCCAAGCACAATGGAACAAAACACTGCCTGGTCTTGTGCCATCCCCTGGACACGTTTTGATCCACAGTATTTTCATTGGCTGATTTTCAAAAGTAGATTGCCAGATCTTTCTTCCTAGTCTGTTTTAGTCTAGAAGCTCCACTGAAACCTGCTCATCAGCATAGCAGCATGCAAGCCTCTACTGACAGACAATGCTGGCTGCTCATGAGGTGTATTGGTCAGGAATCAAACCTGGGTCTCCTGCATGGAAGGTGAGAATTCTACCACCGAAGCACCAATGCCCTGAACAAAAGGAGAGTGTGGAACAAAGAGAGAGCAGGGGGCAAATTCCCCCCATTGTCACACTTCCATCCCAGCTTTTTCCCAGTATGACAGGACAGAAAGACAAGGATCTAAAGTGATAGAATAAAACTCGAATTAATGCTAGTAAAAAGACCAGACTTAATGGTATGACTGAAACTGGAGCAACCCCAGAAAACATGGCTCCCAGACTCTCTGTCAATCCAGAACTAAAGCCATTCCCAAGGCCAACTCTTCAAACAAAGATTGGACTATGGGACATAAAATGATACTTGTGAAGAGTGTGCTTCTTAGCTCAAGTAGATACATGAGACTAAATGAGCAGCTCCTGTCCAGAGGTGAGATGAGAAGGTAGAGAAGGTCAGGAGCTGGTTGAATGGACACGGGAAATCAGGAGAGGAAAGGAGGAATGTGCTGTCATAGTAGAGGGAGAGCAATTAGTGTCACATAGCAAAGTATGTATAAATTTTTGTATGAAAGACTAACTTGAATAGTAAACTTTCACTTAAAGTACAACAATAAAAAAAAAAAGTAGAATTAATAACTCTTCCACCTCTGAGTTTGGGAAGGATATCAACTTTTCTGCTGGAATCATGATAGGTTTTAAAATTGAGAATCATGATAGCACCAGTGCCCCAAATGGCACATTTTAGGTTATCTACGTCCACGTTCAGCTCACACTCTGAATGTTCTTTTTTTTCCTTCCATTCCTTCTACATCACTAATTTTTATATGTCTATTTTTGAGACTTGGAGACCTATCTTCTTTGTCTTCACATCAGCCATGACTATTATCACTGCACTTCTCACTTAGAATTAGGCAAGTAAGTGTAATTAACAATAAGTATGGCCTCATTTTCCAATTACCTGAATTTTAAAATGAAGAACATCTTAGCTTCAAGCCTTAATGCCAAAAATCTTTCTAAAATGCATTAGTCCATTTTCTGCCTTAAGGGCAAAGTGTGGAGAGCATAATTGGATCTCTGGTGACTCAGTGACTTGTAGGAACGTCAGCATGAACGTGAATTCTCATTTATCAGTGCAGTAGGATCCTTGAGAGGTAGGGATAAAAACTTGGAGCTAGAGCTTGGGTCAAATGTGTGCTGATTTTAGTCTCTACTCTCAAAGTTCTTAAAAATAAACCTGTAATGTAAATTATTTCCCCCTTTGACTTTCCTTTTCCCTTCTAAAAGTCGAACATTGCTTCAACAGTACAACAAAATTTAAGGTGTGTAGAATTCAGTAAATCTTGGTTTTACATGCTTCTTTTCTCCTCCAATTGAATAAATACTGTTATTCCTGCTTCCCTCCCATATCCAAACAGTGCAGGCCCTACACCCCACACTATAACACCTACTGAGACCTTGTAAGACAAACCTACACAGTGTATCCTGAAACATACTGTCAGCCTTTCTCTGTGTATCCTATACTCACCCAGATTTCAATTACTGTCCCTAGAACACAGACCTCCACACTGCCCATTTTCTTGGGATAGGGCATCATTTTTTAACAAGTGTGGAAGCCCATCTGTCTTTCCTCAAGCTCCACTCTTTGAGAAGAGTTCTGACCTAGCCATTGTAGCTCTCAGGCTGTTGTGAGGCAGAAATAGGTATAGATGACTCAACTGGCCAAAGTGGAAGAAAGGGGAAGGGAAGAAAAGGCCATGGCTCCTGGGACAGCTGAGTTCTGGGAGAGGGTGTGAGTGGAATAGAAGAGTGCAAAGCTGCTGGAGATGTTGTAAGACAAATGGATAAGAGAAGAGGAAGATTTAATAAGGAAAGATAATTTAATAAGTATAACTTTTGATTATGAATTCTATCATCTTCAAGATTGAAATTAATTTTCAGGAACTTGAAAGTAGCACCAAGGGGAACCCGGGGATTAATTCCAGTTCGTGCTGTTTCTTGAAATCTTAGTTATACTTCAAGGCCTACTTCAAATGACACAGTTTCTCTGAAATCCTTCCTGTTTCTTTCCAAATGGATGTGATCTCAATCTCTCTCTCTCTTTCCCTTCCTCCTTTGAAACTCCTTAGCATTTTGTACCTCTCTTGTGACACTCATCTGACATTATTTTGTATTGTGCTATGCTTAACTTGTCATTTCTTCCTGTTATAAACATGTAAAGTACTTTAGAGGACCAAGAGTGTAATTTGCTCACCTCTAACGGTCTGCACTAGAAAGTTACTGAATTGAATGTGGTTAAACTGAACAAAGGAAATACTGATACAGAGTGAAGTCTTTGTAGGCTTTCTCAAGCTGGCATCCCACCTTGTGTCTTCTGTCAGCAAATGGTAACTCTATCCATCCAACTGCTCATGTCTGGAATCTAGGATACATTTTTGATGCCACCTTCTCTCTCATTTTTTACATCCAACAGATCAAATTTTTTGTTTGATTTTACCTTCAAATTATTTCATGAATTGGAGGGGCAGAGCCAACATGGTGCTATAGACAGAAGCACCACACCATCCTTCTACAGCTGAGACCCAAAAAACTAAGTAAAACAGATACAAACATCAATCCTGGAACCCTAAGCATCAAATGAAGAGATAAAGAACTCAAGCAAGCACTGAATGGAATGAAAAACTGACAGAGAAGAGAGAATGAAGAGAACTACAGAGTGGAGGTCCCCTACCAGCTAACATGGCATGGACTTGCTGTCTTGGATCCTTCAGCAACCAAGAACAGTGAACAGGGAGTAGCGGAAGGCAACTTCATGGAGCTCCTAGCAGGAGACAGCACTTGGTAATCAAGGATATGCGCTTTCCCACCCACCATCCTTCTTCCCTCTGTGCAGCCTCCACCAGTTTCCGGCAGGTCATGGTCACTCAGCCAGGGAGATGCCAGCCCCTAGCTACTTGGATTCACCCTGCCCCCAACGGCCAAGTCCTTCAGTGCTATTTTTTTGTTGTTGTTGCTGTTGTTGATTTGGCTTCTTTTTGTTTCTACTCTCTATCCTTTCCTTTCTGTGTGCTATCTCTGCTCCTTATTGATGGGCTGTGCAGCACCACTTGACTGGGGAGCTGCTTCCCTGGTCTGTGCTGCGACACCAGTAGGCTCCCTTGGGACATTTTTTTTCTTGGTTTCTTGACTCTCTCTACCATTCTTCCTTCTCTTTCTCCTGACCACCTGGCCACGTGTACTGCCTCCACTGCTTTTTGACAGGCTGTGCAACAACACTCAGCTGGGGAGCCACCAGCACACAGCTTCCCTGGTCTGCACCACCATGTCTGTGGGCTCCATTGTGACATTTTTTTTTTTCTTGATCTCTTGTCTCTCTTTACCTTCGTTTTTTACTTTCTCCCGACCACCTGGTCACATGTGCAATTTTAAAAATTTATTTTCAGTTTTTTATTCTCTCTCCCTTCCTTCCTTTCCTTTCTCCAGCCCACCTAGCCACATGTGCCATGTCCGCCCCTTCTTAATAAGCACTGCCACAACGCCTGGCTAGAAAGCCACTGGCACACGACTTCCCCAGGTCCATGCCACTCCACTGGAAGGCTCCCTCAGCACCATTTATTTTTTTGGCTTCTGTTTCTAGTTCTTCTTTTCTTCTTTCCCATACTCACCTAACTCCACATGTCATATCCTCTCTTTTCCCTCCTGCCTATCTGCACCAAGTGCTGAGCACTGCACCCCTAAAGGTCACAGGCGTAGACCACTGGACCCCACCCTGCACTGCCCCAGGCCCCGACCTGTCAGCTACAGTACATGCCGCAAAACACCTATCCCTGCCCCTCCCACTCTGCTGGAACTGCCCTGCTGCACCATAGCTGAGTGACTGGCCCTGCCCATGTGGACAAGGCGGTGAGAAGTATTGTGCCCATGAACAGACATATGCACATCCATGTTCATAGCAGCATTGTTCACAATAGCAAAAAGATGGAAACAACCTAGATGCTCATCAACAGATGAACGGATAAACTCTGGTACATACACACAACGGAGTATTACCCAACAATAAAGAACAATGATGAATCTGCAAAGCATCTCATAACATGGAAGAAACTGGAGGACATTATGCTGAGTGAAATAAGTCACTCACAAAAGAAGAAATATTGTATGAGACCACTACTGTAAAAACCATGAAAAGGTTGGCACACAAAAAGAAACAATCTTTGATGGTACAAGGGATGGGAGGGGTCGGAGGGAATACTAAATAGACAATAGATAAGTGGTAACTCTGGTAGAGGGTAAGACAGTACAAAACACTGGGGACGTCAGCACAGCTTGTACAAGGAAAGGTCATGGAAGCTCCATAGATACAGCCAAACTCCCTGAGGGACAGAATTGCTGTGTGGAGAGCTATGGGGACCATGGTCCCAGGGAACATCCAGCTCAATTGGCATAACATAGTTTATAAAGAAAATGTTCTACATTCTACCTTGGTGAGTAGCATCTGGGGTCTTAAAAGCCTGTGAGCAGCCATCTAAGATACTCTACTAGTCTCACCCCTTTGGGAGCAAGGGAGAGAGAAGAAAACAAGATACAAGGGAAAGATGAGTCCAAAAGACTAATGGACCACAACTACCACGGCCTCTGCAAGATTGAGTCCAGTACACCTAGCTGGTGCCTGGCTACCACCACTGACTGCTCTGACTGGGATCACAACAGAGGGTCCTGGACAGAGCTGGGGAAAAATGTAGAACAAAATTCTAACCCACAAAAAAAGACCAGACTTACTGACCCAACAGAGACTGGAGAAATCTCGAGAGTATGGCCCCTGGACACCCTTTTAGCTCAGTAATGAAGTCACTCCCTAGGTTCACCCTTCAGTCAAAGATTAGACAGTCCCATAAAACAAAATGAGACTAATGGGGCACACAGCCCAGGGACAAGGACTAGAAGGCAGGAGGGGACAGGAAAGCTGGTAATAGGGAACTCAAGTTCAAGAAGGGAGAGTGTTGACATGTCATGGGGCTGTTAACCAAAGTCATAAAACAATATGTGTACTAACTGTTTAATGAGAAACTATTTGTTCTCTAAACCTTCATCTAAAGGAAAATAAAAATCAAAAAAATAAAAAAAAAGAAGCATTGTGCCCAAAAATGAGCAAACAACACAGAACGCTCAACCCACCTGACAAGACATAACCAAATAAAACAAAAAATCAGGACCAAACAGACAAATCTACAATCAATAAAAAAGAAAATAATTCCTGAATGTCCCAAAGACAGCAGACAATATATAATATATATATATATTTAAAAAAGAACAGGGAGTAGGGCCAAGATGACGGAGTAGTCAGATGCTTCTGGTGGTCCCTCTTACAACAAAGACCTGAAAAAAAAAGTAAATCAATTGTATATGACAATCTAGGAGCCCTGGACATTAAAGGCAAAGTTGAGAAATCAGACTGAGTGGCAGGGGGAGGGAGAGATGGTTCACAAGCAGCGAGGAGTTGCCAGATCTGACCCAGCAGAAATGGGTACCCTGCAGGCCGGATCAGCTGGCATGCACATTGAGGCAAGCAGTGGCGTTCGGGATGCATTTTCCACATCAGGAGAGACCGAGCAGTGGAGAGTCTACTCAAGCCTCCAGAACCAGTGAAAAGCAGTGCTCAACTGGCAAAAGATAAATACATGTGTCTAACCTATCACACGGATCAAAAAACACCCTGTTTGGGAACAACTTCTCTCCCATTTACCTGCTCCCACCCCACTCTGCACCAGATCCTGGGCTGGCTTCAGTGATTGCACATCCCCTGGGCTGGAAGTAGGACCCGTCACACACCTTGAGCCATTCTCACAGCCTTGGAGAGGGAACAAATTAACAAACAAGAAAACATAATCTGCCAGCTTCCCTAAGCCAGGAACTCAGGACAAACACAGTTTCCTAGGCAGAGGCGTAAGGGGTCCATGGACTTTGAATGCCTTTCACCCCTGCATAGAGCTGTGTGGGCCCATTTCAACAGTGTAGGCCCTCATTAGCACAGAATGACAGGATATATACCTGAAGCCTAACTTCAATTGTATCAGCTATATGCCAGAGTGGTAGGTTTGTGACATTTGAAACCACACTGCCCATTAAGCAGGATCCTCACCTACACACATCCGGGGCCTGAGGACGGTGACTCCACCAACGCCACCTGGCCACCTGTGACAGGGGTCCAAGAATAAGTGGTGCCTCCATTCCTTACAGCCAATTGCATTGACTGCTTGTAGGCTGGCTGCAAAACCAACCACCTATGGACTCTAGAGAACAGGGACAACTTTCCTCCCAGACACTCAGGGGCAACTGTCAGCTGCCAGCCTTACTCAGCTTGTGAGCCCCTACTGCATCCAGATACTTATGACTACTCCAATCACCCCTGCCCATTTAGGACTGTAGGTGAGAGCCTGCACCACACACTTGGTGATCAACTACCTGGATACTTGAGCTGAATCCATACAAGAAAAGTAAATGGACTCCTGGGCTCACATACTTAGAAACAGATCTAACCACATGGTGATAAGACATTAAAGCATCAAAGGCATCAGTAATCAAACTAGCTCACACAAACAACCTATCTGGGAATATCAAAATAAAACAAAACAAGAAGCTAGGACAAGGTAAGCAAGCATAAAACAAATAAATATAATAACTTATTGGTGGCTTGGAGACAACAGTCAATCACACAAAGAGACAGAACATGATAGCTTTAGCAAGCGACCAATATAAAAATCAAGAAATCTATCAGAGGAAGAAAACTTCTTGGAATTACTGGAGATAAGATACAAAAGACTAATATATAGAACTCTTCAAGAAGATCAGGAAGGAGATCAGAAAAAATACAGAACAAACGAAGGAATACACAGACAAAGCAATAGAGGAACTTAAGAATATTAAAGAGAAGCATAATGACAAATTTAACAGGCTGCAAGAATCCATAGAGAGACAGCAATCAGAAATCCAGATGATTATCAATAAAATTTCAGAATTAGACAACTCAATAGAAAGTCATAGGAGCAGAATTGAGGCAGTAGAAATTAGAATTAGTGACATTGAAGATATAGCACTTGATACGAACTTATTCAAGGAAAAATCAGATAAAAGAATTATAAAAAATGAAGAAACTCTAAGAATTATGTAGGATTCTATCAAAAGAAATAACCTACGAGTGACTGGAGTACCAGAACGGGCTGGGGCGGTGGGGGGCTGGATAGCAGAAAATACAGAGAGGATTGTTGAAGACTTGTTGGCAGAAAACCTCCCTGATATCATGAAAGATGAGAAGATATCTATCCAAGATGCTCATTGAACCCCAACCAATGTAGATGCCAAAAGAAAGTCACCAAGACATATTATAATCAAACCGGCTGAAACCAAAGAAAAAGAGAGAATTTTAAGAGTAGCTAGGAATAAACAAAAAGTCATCTACAAAGGAGAGTCAATAAGACAAAGCTCAGCAGAAATCATGCAGGCAAGAAGGCAATGGGACAACATATATAAAGCCTTGAAGGAAAAAAAAATTGCCAGCCAAGAATTATATATCCAACAAAACTGTCTCTCAAATATGATGGCAAACTTAGAGCATTTCCAGATAAAGAGTTTATGGAATTTGCAAAAACCAAACCAAAATTGCAAGAAATACTAAAGGGAGTCCTCTGGTTAGAAAATCAGTAACATAAGATAACAACCCAAGACTAGAACACAGGACAGAGCCACCAGATATCAACCTAGATAGAGAAGTCACAAAAATAAATCAAAGCTAAAATACTGAAAATAGGGAAACAGACGTCAATATGTCGAAGATGACAACATTAAAACAAAAAAGAGGGACTAAAAAATTTAGTCATAGATCTTTCATATGGGCAGGAAGCCAAGGCAATATAAAGAAAGAAAAGACTGGTTTAAACTTAGAAAAAAAGGGGTAAATATTAAAGTAACCACAAAGGAAACTAACAATCCTCCACATCAAAACAAAAAAAACCACAAAAAATATAAAGACTCAGCAAACACAAAACCAACAACAATAAAAAAGATGAAAAGAAAAACGACTCAGCACAGAAAATTAAGCGGAACAAAGAAACTGCCAAAAACACACACAAAAAACAGCAAAATGACATCACTAAACTCATACCTATCAATACTTGTGCTGAATGTAAATGGACAAAATGAACCATAAAGAGACAGAGAGTAGCAGACTGGATAAAAAAAATGATCCGTCTACATGCTGCCTACAAGAGACGAACCTTAGACTTAAAAGACACAAACAAACTAAGACTCAAAGGATGGAAAAAATTTGTCAAGCAAACAACAATCCAAAAAGAGCAGGAGTGACAATATTAATCTCAGACAAAACAGCCTTTAAATAAAATCCTCCACAAAGGATAAGGGAGGACACTATATAATGATGAAAGGGTCAGTACACCAGGAGGACATAACCATAATAAATGTTTATGCACCCAAAAACAGTGCTCCAAAATACATAAAACAAACTCTAACAGCTCTGAAAAGAGAGAGAGACAGCTCCACAATAGTAGTAGAAGTCTTCAACACACCACTTTTGGTGAAGGACAGAACATCCAGAAAGAAGCTTAACAAAGACATGGAAGAGCTAAATGCTATAGTCAACCAACTTGATCTCATAGACCTATACCAAACACTGCACCCAACAGCAGCCAAATATACTTTCTTTTCCAAATGCAAATGGAACATTCTCCAGAATAAACCACATATTAGGCTATAAAGCAAGCTTTAACAGAATCCAAAACACCAAAATATTACAGAGCATCTTTTCTGACCATGAAAGTGGAAATCAACAACACAAAAACCAAGGAAAAAGAATCAAACACATGGAAACTGAACAACACCTTGCTCAAAAACTACTGGGTTATAGAAGAAATTAAGGATGGAATAAAGAAAATCATAGAATCAAATGAGAATAAAAACACATCCTACAAGAACCTTTTGGACACAGCAAAAGCAGTGCTCAGAGGTCATTTCATAGCAATAAATGCGCAGATCCAAGAAGAAGAAAGGGCCATAATCAAAGCATTAACCCTACACCTGGAACAAGTAGAAAGAGAGCAGAAGAAGCCCACAGGCACCAGAAAGAAGGAAATAATAAGAATTAGAGCACAATTAAATGAAACAGAAGAGAAAAACAATTGAAAGAGTTAACAAATCCAAAAGTTGGTTCTTTGAAAAGATCAACAAAATTGATAAACCATTGGCAAACCTGACAAAAGAAAAACAAGAGAGGAAGCAGATAAATGAGATGGGTGATATCACAACAGACCCAACTGAAATTAAATGAATCATAACAGATTACTATGAAAAATTGTACTCTGACAAATTTGAAAACCTAGATGAAATGGACAAATTTCTAGAAACTCACTACCTACCTAAATTAACACAAACAGAGGCAGAACAACTAAATAAGCCCATAACAAAAGAAGAGATTGAAAAGGCTATTAAAAAACTCCTAACAAGAAAAGCCCTGGCTCAGATGGCTTCACTGGAGAATTCCACCAAACTTTCAGAGAAGAGATAACACCACTTTTGCTAAAGGTATTTCAGAGCATAGAAAAAGATGGAATACTCCCAAACTCATTCTATGAACCCAGCATAACCCTGATGCCAAAACCAGGTAAAGACACCACAAAAAAAGAAAATTACACACCCATATCCCTCATGAACATTGACGCAAAAATCCTCAATAAAATCCTAGCCAATAGAATTCAGCAACATAGCAAAAATAATTCACCGTGACCAAGTGGGATTTATACCAGGTATACAGGGATGGTTCAACATTAGAAAAACAATCGATGTAATCCATCACATAAATAAAACAAAAGACAAGAACCACATGATCTTATCAATCGATGCAGAAAAGGCATTCACAAACTCCAACACCCATTCATGATAAAAACTCTCAATAAAATAGGAATAGAAGGGAAATTCCTCAATATAATTAATGTTATTTAGACAAAGCCAACAGCCAACACCATCCTAAATGGAGAGACTTTGAAAGCATTCCCCTTGAGAACAGGAACCAGACAAGGATGCCCTCTATCACCACTATTATTCAACATTGTGCTGGAGGTCCTAGCCAGAGCAATTAGGATAGAAAAAGAAATAAAGGGCATCCAAAGAAGTAGCGAAGAAGTAAAAGTATTTCTATTTGCAGATGATATGATCTTATACACAGAAAACCCCAAAGAATCCATAAGAAAACTACTGGAACTAATAGAAGATTTCAGCAAAGTTTAGGGATACAAGCTAAACATACAAAAATCATCTGGATTCCTTTTCACCAACAAAGAGAACCTTGAAGAGGAAATCACCAAACCAATACCATTTACAATAGCCCCCAAGGAGATAAAATACTTAGGTATAAATCTAACTAGAGATGTAAAAGATCTATACAGAGAAAACTACAAGACACTACTGCAAGAAACTAAAAAAGACATGCATAAAGGGAAAAGTATATCTTGCTCATGGCTAGGTAGACTCAACATAGTGGAAATGTCAATTCTACCCAAAGTAATCTACAGATATAATGCAATCCTGATCCAAATTCCACCAGCATTTTTTAATGAGATGGAGAAACAAATCACCAACTTCATATGGAAAGGGAAGAGGCCCAGAATAAATAATGTATTACTCAAGAAGAAAAACAAAGAGGGAGGCCTTACACTACCTGATTTTAGGACCTATTTTACTGCCACGGTGGTCAAAACAGCCTGGTACTGGTACAACAACAGATACATAGACCAATGGATCAGAGTTGAGAATCCAGATATAAGCTCATCCCTCTATGAGCAGCTAATATTTGACAAAGGCCCAAAGTCCATTAATTGGGGAAAAGACAGTCTCTTTAACACATGGTGCTGGCATAACTGGATATCCATCTGCAAAAAACTGAAACAAGACCCATACCTCACACCATGCACAAAAACTAACTCAAAATGGATCAAAGACTTAAATATAAAATCAAAAATGATAAAGTTCATGGAAGAAAAAATAGGGACAACACTAGGAGTCCTAATACATGGCATAAACAGAATGCAAACCATAACTAAAAATGCACAAACACCAGAAGAGAAACTAGATAACTAGGAGCTCCTAAAAATCAAACACTTATGCTAATCAAAAGAGTTCACCAAAAGAGTAAAAAGACAACCTACAGACTGGGAGAAAATTGTTGGCTATGACATATCTGATCAGGTTCTAATCTCTAAAATCTACAAGATACTGCAAAACCTCAACAACAAAAAGACAAATAACCCAATTAAAAAATGGGCAAATGATATGAACAGGCACTTCACCAAAGAAGACATTCAGGCGGCTAACAGACACATGAGGAAATGCTCACGATCATTAGCTATTAGAGAAATGCAAGTCAAAACTACAATGAGATACCATCTCACCCCAACAAGGCTAGCATTAATCCAAAAAACACAAAATAATAAATGTTGGAGAGGTTGTGGAGGGACTGGAACACTTATACACTGTTGGTGGGAATGTAAAATGGTACAATCACTCTGGAAATCAATTTGGCCCTTCCTTAAAAAGCTAGAAATAGAAGTACCACATGATCCAGCAGTCCCACTCCTTGGAATATACCCTAGAGAAATAAGAGCCATCACATGAATAGATGTATGCACACCACTGTTCTTTGCAGCACTGTTCACAATAGCAAAAAGATGGAAAAAATCTAAGTGTCCATCAAGGGACAAAAGGATAAACAAATTATGGTATATTCACACAGTGGAGTACTATGCAAAGGTAAAGAACAACTATGAGTCCTCAAAACAGCTCATAACATGGATGAATCTGGAAGACATGCTGAGTGAAATGAGTCAGTCACAAATGGACAAATATTGTATGAGACCACTATTATAAGAACTCAAGAAATGGTTTAAACACAGAAGAAAACATTCTTTGGTAGTTACAAGGGTGGAAGGGAGGGAGAGTGGAATTCACTGACTAGATAGTGGACAAGAATTATCTTAGGTGAAGGGAAGGACAGCACACAATACAGGGGAAGTCAGCACAACTGGACTAAACCAAAAGCAAAGAAGTTTCCTGAATACAACCAAACACTTTGAGGGACATAGTAGCAGGGGTGGGGATCTGGGGACCTCGGTTTCAGGGGACATCTAGTTCAATTGGCATAACCAAGTTTATTAAGAAAATGTTCTGCATCCCACTTTGGTGGGTGGTGTCTGGGGTCTTAAAAGCTAGCAAGCAGCCATCTAAGATGCATCAATTGGTCCCAAACCACCTGGAGCAAAGGAGAATGAAGAACACCAAAGACACAAGGAAAATATTAGCCCAATAGACAGAAAGGGCCACATAAACCAGAGACTCCATCAGCCTGAGACCAGAAGAACTAGATGGCACCTGGCTACCAACAATGACCACCCTGACAGAGCACGAGAACAGTGGGATGTAGAATTCAAATTCTAGTAAAAAGACTGACTTAATGGTCTGACTGGGACTGGAGGGGCCTTGGAAGACATGGCCCCAGACTCTCTGTTAGCTCAGAAATGAAACTATTCCTGAAGCCTCCTCTTCAGACAAAGATTAAACTGGACTATAAGACATAAAATGATACTCATGAAGAGAGTACTTCTTAGCTCAAGTAAATACATAAGACTAAATGGCAGCTCCTGTCCAGAGCCAAGACGAAAAGGCAAAAAGGGACAGGAGCTGGTTGAATGGGCACAGAAAACCCAGGGTGGAAAGGAGGAGTGTGCTGTCATTGTATAGGGATAGTAACTAGGGTCATGTAAAAGTGTATGTATAAATGTTTGAGAAACTAACTTGAACTGTAATCTTTTACTTAAAGCATAATTAAAAACAAAAACAAAAAACAGGACAGAATGGCTTCAGAAAGCATCCAAAATAAAACACCAGATGACCTTCCAGTAGAAGAAAAGGCACTGGAACTACCTGATAGGGAATTCAAAACTCTAATAGTCAGGGCTCTCCAAGAGATGAAAGGAACACAGACAAAAATAAGGAAAAAATAGACAAAATCGTGGCAAATACAGACAAAATCATGAAAAAGAAAAAACAATGGAAGGATTCAGGAAAATAACACAGGAGCAGAATGTCAAAATAAACGAACAACTAGAAGTCATACAAAAACAGTACTTAGAAATCCAAAAGATAAACAACTAGATTTTAGAAATGGACAGTGCTGTAGATGGTTTTAGGAGGAAATTTGAAACAATGGAAGACACTATCAGTGAAATTGAAGACAAATCCTTGGAAACCACTTTGTTTGAGGAAAATCAGAGAAAAGAATGAAGAAAATGAAGACAACCTGAGAACAATGTGGGATACAATTAAAAACAAAAATTTGTGTGTAAGCGGAGTTCCAGAACGGGGAGAGAAAACAGAAAACCGAGAGAGAATCATTGAAGATTTGCTGACAGAAAACTTCCCTAATATCATAAAATATGAAAAATGGACCACCCAAGAAGCTCAACAAACCCCATATAGGATAGACCCCAAAATAAAATCACCAAGAAATATCATAAACACAAACGCAAAGCAACCCTCAACAAAATCCAAAACGTTGAGATAGTACAAGGTATCTTCTTTGATCACAATGCCATAAAAGTAGAAATTAATAACAGGAAGAGCAAGGAAAAAAAATCAAATACATGCAAACTAAATAATACCCTGCTTAAAAACCACCAATAACATAAGAAATCAAAGATGGAATCAAAAAGTTCCTAGAATCAAACAAGAATGAAAACACCTCATACCAAAAACTTTGGTATGAAAAGGCAGCGCTCATAGGACAATTTACAGCAACAGATGCACACCTCAAAAAAAGAAGAGAGGGACAAAATCAAAACATTATCTATACAACTTGAACAAATAGAAAGAGAACAGCAAAAGTAGCCCACAGCCACCAGAAGAAAGAAAATAATAAAGACCAGAGCAGAAATAAATGAAATAGAGAATAGGAAAACAATAGAAACAATCAACAAAATCAAAAGTTGATTCTTTGAAAGGATCAACAAAATCGACAAACCACTGGTCAAACTGACAAAAGAAAGACAGGAGAGGATGCAAATAACCCAAATAAGAAATGAAATAAGGGACATTACAACAAACTCAACACAAATAAAAAGGATCATAATAGAGTATTATAAAAACTAGAATCCAACAAATTTGAAAACCTAGAGGAAATAGACAAAATCTAGAAACACTCTACCTACCCAAACTAACATAAACTGAAGTTGAAAATCTGAACAGACCCATAATAAGAGAAGAGATTGAAAAGGTATGAAATAACTCCCAACCAGAAAAAAACTGTGGCCCAGATGGCTTCAATGGAGAACTCTACCAAACATTTAGAGAAAAGCTTACACCAGTACCACTCAAACTATTTCAGAACATAGAAAATGGTGAAAAACTCCTAGACTCATTCTATGAGGCCAGCACAATCTTGATACCAAAACTCGGCAAAGGGACCACAAAAAGAGAAAATTACAGACCAGTATCTCTCATGAATATAGATGCAAAAATTCTCAACAAAATTCTAGCCAATAGAATTCAGTATCATATCTAAAAAATAATACATCATGACCAAGTGGGATTCACACCAGGTATGCAAGCTTGTCTCAACATTAGAAATCAATCAATGTAATCCACCCACATAAATAAAAGAATCACATGATCATCTCAATCAATGCAGAAAAGGCATTCAACAAAGTCCAACACCCATTCCCATACCAACAGCATTCTTTAAAGACATGGAAAAACTAATCATTAACTTTATATGGAAAATGAAGAGGACCCAGATAAGTAAAGCACTATTGAAGAAGAAGAATAAAGTAGGAGGATTCGCACTACTTGACCTCAGAACCTACCATACTGCAATGATAGTCAAAACAGCCTGGTAGTGGTACAATGACAGACACATTGACCAACAGAACAGAATTGAGAATCTAGATGTAAATCTATCCACCTATGGTTGCCTGATCTTCAACAAAGGCCCAAAGTCCATCCAAAGGGGAAAAGACAGTCTTTTTAACAAATGATACTGACAAAAATGGGTATCCTTCTGCAAAAAAATGTAACAGGACCCATACCTCACACCATATACAAAAACTAATTCAAAATGGATCAAAGACCTACATATAAAACCAAAAACTATAAAAATCATAGAAGAAAAAATAGGGTCAACACTAGAGGCCCTAACACATGGCATACACAGGATACAAATCACAACTAAAAACACACAAACACTAGAAGAGAAGCTAGATAACTGTGATTTTCTAAAAATTAAACACTTATGCTCATCAAAAGACTTCACCAAAAGAGTAAAAAAGAAAACCTACAGGTTGGGAAAAAAAATTTGGCTATGCTAAATCTAACGAAGTTCTAATCTCCAAAATCTGTTGGAAAATCTAACACCTCTACAACAAAAAGACAAATAATCCAATTAAAAAATGGGCAAAGGATATGAACAGACACTTCACCAAAGAAGGCATTCTGGTGGCTAACATACACATGAGGAAATGCTGTTATCACTAGCCATTAGAGAAATGCAAATCAAAACTGTGATGAAATATCATCTCATCCCAACATCACTGGCACTAATAAAAAAAAAACAGAAAATAACAAATGTTAGATAGGCTGTGGGAGGCTGAAACTCTTATGTACTACTGGTGGGGATGTAAAATGGTACAACTACTTTGGAAGATGATATGGCACTTTCTTAAAAAGCTAGAAATAGAAACACCATATGATCCGGCATTCCCACTCTTAGGAATATATCCTAAAGAAATAAGAGCCGTCACACATATAGGCATATGCACACCCATGTTCGTTGCAGCATTATTCACAATAGCAAAAAGATGGAAACAACCTAAGTGCTCATCAACAGATGAACAGATAAACAAACTATGGTACATACACACAGTGGAATACTATGCAACAATGAAGAACAATGATGAATCAGTGAAACATCTCACAGCATGGATGAACCTGGAGGGCATTATGCTGAGTGAAATAAGTCAATCACAAAAGGACAAATATTGTATGGGACCACTAGCATAAAAACTCATGAAAAAGTTTACACAGAAAAAGAAATAATCTTTGATAGTTACGAGAGAGAGGAGGGGTGGGGAAGGAAAAACACTAAGTAGACAATAGATAAGTGGTAACTTTGGTGAAGGGTAAGACAGTACACAGTACTGGGGAAGCCTGCACATCTTGACCAAGGCAAGGTCGTGGAAGCTCCATAGACACATCCAAACTCCCTGAGGGACCAAATTGCTGCACTGAGGGCTGTAGGGACCATGATCTTGGGGAACATCTAGCTCAATTGGGATAACATAGTTTATAAAGAAAATGTCCTACATCCTGCTTTGGTGAGTAGAGTCTGGGGCCTTAAAAGCATGTGAGCAGCTATCTAAGATACTCTACTGGTCTTACTCCATCTGGAGAAAGGGAGAATGAAGAAAATCAAAGTCACAAGGGAAAGATTAGTCCAAAGGACTAATGGACCACAACTACCACAGCCTCCATCAGACTGTGTCCAGCACATCTAGACGGTGCCTGTCTGCCACCACTGACTGCTCTGACAGGGATCACAATAGAGGGTCCCAAACAGAGCTGGACTAAAATGTAGAACAAAATTCTAACTGATTACAAAAAAAAAAAAAAAAAAGACCAGAGACTGGAGAAACACCGAGAATACAGTCCCTGAACATCCTTTTAACTCAGTACAAAAGTCACTCCTGAGGTTCACCTTCAGTGAAAGGTTAGACAGGCCCATAAAAAAAAATGAGACTAAATGGGCACACCAGCCCAGGGGCAAGGATGAGAAGGCAGGAGGGGACAGGAAAGCTGATAATGAGAAACCCAAGGTTGAGAAGGAGAGAGTGTTGACATGTCTTTGGGCTGGCAAACAATGTTAATTGTTTAATGAGATACTAATTTGCCCTGTAAACATTCATCTAAAGTACAATAAAATAAATAAATAAATGAAAGGAAAAAGACATATTTCATGAATCCACCCACATTTCTCGATGCCCACAGTCATCGCTCTAGTCAAGGATGAGCAAACTTTTTCTGTAAAGGGCCAGATAGTAAATCTTTTAGGCTTTTAAATATACGTACAATCTCTGATGCATATTCTTTCTTTTTGTTACTTCTTTTCCTTTTTTTTAACAACCATTTAAAAATTTTGAAAAACATTCTTTGCTCACGGGTTGTATAAAAATAGGCTGTGGGCTGCTGTTTGCCAAGACTTCTCTAGTCTGAGCCACACTCACCCCTCACCCAGACCACTGCACTACCTTTTATCTGGTCTCCTCATTTCTCCTGTAGCCTAAAATTCATTTTCCACTCTGTTCAGAAAGAGATTTTAAAAATGCAGACCTGATTGACCCTTTTATCTCTCTGTCCAAAATCTTAAAATGATATCTTAGTTTTCCAGTGCTGCTGTCACAGAAATACCATAAGTGGGTGGCTTTAAAGAAAAGAAATTTACTTTCTCACAGTTCAGGAGGCTAGAAGTCCAAATGCAGCATGTGGCTCTAGGGGAGGCCCTTTCTTTGTCTATTTCAGCTTCTAGTAGCCAGCAATCCTTGGCATTCCTAAGCTTGTAGATTCATCCCATGTTGTTGTCAGCTAGATTCTGTCTTCCCCCTATTCGCTTGTTTCTGTGTCCAATGCACTCTTTTTATGACTCAAAACTGACTAGGTTTAAGATATACCCTACACTGTTATGGAAACCATGGTGGTGTAGTGGTTAAGAGCAACATTTGCTAACCAAAAGGTTGGCAGTTCAAATCCACCAGGCACTCCTTGGAAACTGTATAGGGCTGCTATGAGTTGGAATTGACTCAATGGCAGTGGGTTTTGGTTTGGTTTACACTGTTATGGACTCATTAACATATCAAGGAAAACCCTATTCCCAAATGGGATTCCATCCCCAGGCATAGGGGTTAGGATTCCAACACATATTTTGGGGGGACACAATTAATTCATAATAAATGGCTTCTCACTCTTCTTAGGGAAAATTTAAAAATCCTTAGCATGGCTAAACAGGCTGTCCCTAAACTGGCTTCTTCCTCCATCTCTCACCACGTTAATCATCACTTGCCCCCTTCCTTGACTCTGACATTCCCATTCTTGCCTCCTGGTCTTTAAATGTGGTATATTTTCTACAGGGAACATCTTGCCTCTCCCATCCTTTTGCCTGATTAACTTCTACTCTTCTTTCAAACAAAACTGTCATTCTACTAAGTTAGGTTCTCTTCATTCTATGTCTCCATTGCTCCCTTCTGTTATACTGGATTTGCCAGAAGCGAATCCTGAGCTGAGGATTCCTGTGTTAAGTGTTCACAGCAGAAATCAGTAAAGGAGTGGGGCAGGGGACAGGGTAAGGAAGCCCCTGTGTGCTAGTCGGGGTCCTCTGAGGAGCAGATGCCAAGATGTGATTAACTGTTTGAGGATTTTATTAGGGAAAATGCTTACAAGAGGAATGAGGAGAGGGTTCAGAACAAGCTGGGAGAGCCATAAGACTGCAATACAGTTCTTACCCCCAAGTGAATGAGAATGGGAAGGAAGGTTGGTAGGAGCATCCTAGACTGCTGTCAATCTAAGAAAAATTCAACAAGGCCATTGGAAGAGTCCTTGAGCCAAAATCATCTTCAGAAGTGTCCCGTATCCTAAGAATGAGTCTGCCTTAGTATTCCTGTTTTGCTCAGTCACTGATTGGGAGCAGCCTGGGGACGTGTAGCCTCGGTTCAGTCTCAGCAATGGATTTCATAGTGTAACTGTTGGGGACCTTAGTTAATTATGCTCCTTATAATTGGATGTCCATGAAGCTCATTCTCATGGCCTCCACATTAAGCAGTGGTGCAATCTGAGCTAAAGCCCAGCCTCAGGATGATCAGGGGAGTTCTGTAGAGTAAATTATGTCTCAGATTATATCTTTGTTCCCCCTAAAGGCAAGGGAGCTGGGTTTCAGATTCTCCTAACAGTCACTGGGTAAGGCACCTAAACTTCTAGGCAATGCCTGCTTTCTGTGCTTGCAGGCAAGGCTGCTCCAGCAGCCTGAGGGTGGCCTCCAAAGAGAACGTCAGGTGCAGATGATTAGAAGCAAAGGTACACAGAAGCTGGGGAAGGACACAGAAGCTGGGGAAGGACACAGAAGCTGGGGAAGGACACGGAAGCAGTGAAAGGGATTCAAGAGAATCTTGATGGAGCAATGATAGTGTACACTGCAACTTTGTTCTTCCACCTTTTGTTTTCAACACCCTTGTAGTGATGTGTTACTTAATGTCTGATTTGTACTAGGTTATAACGTCCATAAAGTCAGCTATTGTAGCTATCTTGTTCCCAGAGTTTAGCATGGTGCCTGGCATATAATAGAAGTTCAGTAACTGTTTATTGAATTTTCTAAAGAAATGGCCAGAAATCTGTTCTGCTCATGTAAGTTAAATTCAAATAATTTTGCAATTAATAGGAAGAGAAATAAATTTAAAGAGACATGCATGAGGTAACTTCGCCTACCACGCTATACGCCCTTCTAATTCTTGTGCTGTAACTCTCTGCCAAGCCTTTTTTATTCCTGAATGCTGGTAATGGTATTTGGAGAGCAGGTAATTCTACTGCTTCCAGCATTCTCTTAAGGTAATCAGCAATAATAGAAGCTGTCACTTCCTGCATTTCCATCTATGGCTACAAAAGTTGATTCTTCAATACCGATATGCTAGAGCAGAGTTGTTGCTATAGCCACTGGTTTATCCCTAAAAGTTAGTTTGCTTTATAATGAAATGAAAAAAGAAACTGGACTTATAAATCAAAAGACTTCATTTTTTTTTTATATATATATTTTATTGTACTTCAGGTGAAAGCTTACAGAGCAAATAGTTTCTCATGAAATAGTAGTACACATGTTGTTTTTTGACATTGGTTAACAACCCCACAACGTATTAAGCCTCTAAATTCTCAACCTTTTTTTTTGATGAAAATTACAGATGGCCAAAGATACACCATTTCAAAAATTTCTACATTCACAGTTCAGTGACATTGACTACGCTCTTCCAACTGTGCTGTTATTCTCACTTAAGATGAAGGCTTACAGAACAAAATAGTTTTTTCATTTAACAGTTACTACACATGTTGCCCTATGACAATGGTTAACAATCTCACAGCACATCAAGAATATCCTTACTCCACCTTGTATTCCCTATCACCAGGGGGCTTCCTTGTCCCCTTCTGTCTTCTGGACCTTGTCAGTGGACTATTGTACCTCTTTAGTCTCATTTGTTTATTTATTTATTTATTTATTTTAATTTTATTTTATTTAAACACCATTTCAAAACTTTTTACTTACACATTTAAGTGATATTGACTATGCTCTTCCAATTGTGCTGCCATTCTCGCCCAAGATGAAGGCTTACAGGACAAAACAGCCTCCCATTTAATAGTTACTACAAATGTTGCCCTATAGCAGTGGTCAAAAATCTCACAATACATCGACAGTGTCCTTATTCAATTTGTGTTCCTTATCATCAGTTTCCTACTCTCCCTCTGCCTTCTGGCCCTTGTCACCGGACTCCTGTACCTCGTTAGTCCCATTTAGTTTTACTGGGCTGTCCATTCCCAGGCTTAACATCGAACCTCAAAGGTAACTTCACCTCTGAGCTGAAAGGGTGTCTGGGGGCCACACTCTTGAGGTTTCTCTAGTATTCTTTAGGCCAGTAAATCTGGTCTTCTTTATTTTATTTATTTATTTTTTTTGGGGGGGGGGGAGTTAAAATTATGCTCTACATCCTACTCCAGCTCTGCCCAGAACCCTCTGTTGTGATCCTGGTCAGAGGAGTCATTGGTGGTAGCCGGGCACCATCCAGCTGTACTGGGCTCAGTCCCGTGGAGGCCTTGGTAGCTGTGGACCATTAGTCCTTCGGACTAATCTTTTCCTTGTATCCTGTTCTCTTCGTTCTCCCTTGTTCCCGAAGGGATGAGATCAGTGGAGTATCTTAGATGGCTGCTCGTAGGCTTTTAAGACCCCAGACACTACTCACCAAGGTGGAATGTAGAGCATTATCTTTGTAAGTAGTGTCATGCCAACTGAGCTAGATGTTCCCCGAGATCATGGTCCCCAGAGCCCTCCGTCCAACAGCTCAGTCCCTCGGGGGGTTTGGATGTGTCTATAGGGCCTCCATGACCTTGCCTTGTGCAGGTTGTGTTAGTTTCCCCTGTACTATGTACTATCTCATCTCTCACCCAAGTTACCACTTACCTATTACCTATTTAGTATTTCCCCCCCCCCCCCCATCCCTGGTAACCAACAAGGATTGTTACATTTTGCATGTGAATTTTTTCATGGGTTTTTACAATAGAGGTCTCATACAATATTTGTCCTTTTGTGATTGACTTATTTCACTCAGCATGATGTCCTCCAGTTTCATCCATGTTATGAGATGGTTCACCGATTCATTGTTCTTTCTCGTTGCATAGTACTCCATTGTGTGTATGTACCATAGTTTGTGTATCCATTCGTCTGTTGATGGACATCGAGGTTGTTTCCATCGTTTTGCTATTGTGAATAATGCTGCCATGAACATAGGTGTGCATATGTCTATTCGAGTGATGACTCTTATTTCTGTAGGATATATTCCTAGGAGTGGGATTGCTGGATCGAATGGTACGTCTATTTCTAGCTTTCTGAGGAAACGCCATATCATTTTCCAAAATGGCTGTACCATTTTGCATTCCCACCAGCAGTGTATAAGAGTTCCCGTCTCCCCGCAGCCCCTCCAACATTTGTTATTTCCAGTGTTTTTGATTCGTGCCAGTAATGCCAGGGTGAGATGGTATCTCATTGTGGTTTTAATTTGCATTTCTCTAATGGTTAGTGATCGGGAGCATTTCCTCATGTGTCTGTTGGCCATTTGAATGTCTTCCTTGGTGAAGTGTCTGTTCATTTCCTTTGCCCATTTTTTGATAGGATTGGTTGTCTTTTTGTTGTAGAGGTGTTGGATTTTCTTGTAGATTATGGAGATTAGACCTTTGTCTGAATTGTACTGTCCAAAAATTTTTTCCCAGTCTGTAGGTTCTCTTTTAACTCTTTTGGTGAAATCTTTTGAAGAGCATAGATGTATGATTTTTAGAAGATCCCAATTATCTAGTTTATCTGTTGGGTTTTTTGTGTTGATGTTTATGGTTTGTATCCTGTTAATGCCATGTATTAAGGTCTGAAGTGTTGGTCCTATTTTTTCTTCTATGAATTTTATAGTTTGAGGCTTTATATTCAGGTCTTTGATCCATTTTGAAGTAGTTTCTGTATACGGTGTGAGGTATGGGTCCTGTTTCATCTTTTTGCAGATGGATATCCAGTTTTGCCAGCACCATTTGTTAAAAAGACTGTCTTTTCCCCATTTGATGTATTTTGGGCCCTTGTCAAAAATCAGGTGACCGTAGGTGGATGGATTTACATCTGAGTTCTCAATTCTGTTCCATTGGTCAATGTCTCTGTTGTTGTACCAGTACCAGGCTGTTTTGAGTACTGTAGCTCTATAGTAGGTTCTCAAGTCAGGTAGTGTGAGTCCTCCAACTTTATTCTTCTTCTTCAGTAGTGCTTTACTTATTCGGGGTTTCTTCCCTTTCCATATAAAGTTAATAATTAGTTTTTCCATCTCTTTGAAGAATGTTGTTGGTATTTGTATCGGAATTGCATTGTATTTGTAGATTGCTTTAGGTAGAATTGCCATTTTCACAATGTTGAGTCTGCCTATCCATGAGCATGGTATGTTTTTCCATTTATGTAGATCCCTTTGGGTTTCATGCAGCAGTGTTTTGTAGTTTTCTTTGTATAGGTCTTTTATATTCCTGGTCAGATTTATTCCTAAGTATTTTATCTTTTTAGGGGCTATTGAAAATGGTATTGATTTCCTGATCTCCTTTTCATCGTTCTCTTTACCGGTGTATAGGAATCCAACTGATTTTTGAATGTTTATCTTGTATCCTGCTACTCTGCTGAATCTTTCTATTACTTCCAGTAAATTTCTCGTGGAGTCTTTAGGGTTTTCTATGTATAGTATCATATCATCTGCAAACAGGGAGAGTTTAACTTCTTCATTACCAATTTGGATGCCCTTTATTTCTTTCTCTTGCCTTACTGCTCTAGCTAGAACTTCCAGCACAATGTTAAATAGGAGTGGTGATAAAGGGCATCCTTGTCTTGTTCCTGTTTTCAGGGGGAATGTTTTCAGCCTTTCTCCATTAAGAATGATGTTGGCTGTTGGTTTTGCATAGATGCCCTTTATTATGTTGAGAAATTTCCCTTCTATACCTATTTTATTGAGAGCTTTTATCAGGAATGGGTGTTGGACTTTGTCAAATGCCTTTTCTGCATCAATTGAGATAATCATGTGATTTTTTTCTTTCCTTTTATTTATGTGGTGGATTACGTTGATGGATTTTCTAATGTTAAACCATCCTTGCATAGCTGGTATGAATCCTACTTGGTCGTGGTGTATTATTTTTTTGATATGATACTGAATTCTATTGGCTAGAATTTTGTTCAGAATTTTTGCATCTATATTCATGAGAGATATTGGTCTGTAATTTTCTTTTTTTGTGATGTCTTTGCCTGGTTTTGGTATCAGCGTTATGCTGGCTTCATAGAATGAATTTGGAAGTGTTGCTTCCTCTTCTATGCTCTGAAATAACTTGAGTAGAACTGGTACGAGCTCTTCTGTAAATGTTTTGTAGAATTCTCCAGTGAAGCCATCTGGGCCAGGGCTTTTTTTGGTTGGGAGTTTTTTTATTACCTTTTCAATCTCTTCTCTTGTTATGGGTCTGTTCAGATTTTCAATATCACTTTGTTGTAGTTTGGGTAGGCCGTATGTTTCTAGAAATTTATCCATTTCCTCTAGGTTTTCAAATTTGTTGGAATATAGTTTTTCATAATATTCTGTTATAATCCTTTTCATTTCAGTTGGGTCTGTTGTAATGTCCCCCATTTCATTTCTTATTTGGGTTATTTGTGCCCTCTGCTGTTTTTCTTTTGTCAGTCTGGCCAGTGGTTTGTCGATTTTGTTGATTCTTTCAAAGAACCAACTTTTGGTTTTGTTGATTCTTTCTATTGTTTTTCTGTTCTCTATTTCATTGATTTCTGCTCTGATCTTTACTATTTCCTTTCTTCTGGTGGTTGTAGGCTTTTTTTGTTGTTCTCTTTCTATTTGTTTGAGTTCTGTAGTTAATGTTTTGATTTTGTCCCTTTCTTCTTTTTTGATATGTGCATCTATTGCTATAAATTGTCCTCTGAGGACTGCCTTTGCTGTGTCCCAAAGGTTTTGGTATGATGTGTTTTCATTTTCATTTGATTCTAGGAATTTTTTAATTCCATCTCTGATTTCTTCTATTACCCATTGATGTGTAAGCAGATTATTATTCAGTTTCCATGTGTTTGATTTTTTTTCCTTGCTCTTTCTATTGTTAATTTTTACCTTGATGGCATTGTGGTCAGAGAAGATACTGTGAATTATCTCAGCATTTTGGATCTGGTTGAGGATTGCTCTGTGGCCTAAGATGTGGTCTATTCTGGAGAACGTTCCATGTGCATTGGAAAAGAATGTGTACTTTGCAGCGGTTGGATGGATTGTTCTATATATGTCTATGAGGTCCAGTTGGCTGATTGTGTCCTTTAGGTCTTCTGTATCTTTGCTGAGTTTCCAAAAGACTTCATTTTAAGTCTCTGTTCTGCCACTTACTAGCTGTATTCCTGGAAGAATCATTTAGCCTCATTGTGGTAGACTTCATTATTGTTCAAAAATATTTGCTGCCCCTCCTTGGAGGATGATTATACTTACCTGGCCCTTTGACATCAAACTTGGCTGTGTAATTTGCTTTGTCCAGTGAAATATAACCAGAACTAATGCGTGTCACTTCCAAGCAGAAGCTATCAAGAAAATGAATAGTTTGCTACATTGTCTCCTTTCTCTCTGCCATTAAAACCATCAATGCTCCAGACAGAGGCTGAACCATTAGCCTGGGTCTTGGAGTGAAGGTAATAATGAACTGAACCAAAGTTGATGCAAAAGGACTTTTGCTATGAGCAAGGAATAAGTCTTTACTCTTTTCAGGGCACTGAGATTTGGGAGAGTGTATGTTACTGCAGCATAACCTAGTTTATCCTGATGCATACACATCTTATTTCTTAGTTTTCTCATCTGTAAAACGTATATTATAATAATCTTTCTCTGCAGATTACAGATCTTTGTCCTGATCTTGTGAAATGCAAGACATACTAGAAAACAGTAGATTCTACAAGAGTGAAATGGAATCAACCTCTTTTCATCAGAGAGTTTGCAGAATAATAAAAGAAAGAACATTCATATATACATAATTAGAACCTATATCAGAAACGGCTCAATGCAACTAGACAGGTGTGCTTTGGGGAATTAGAAGAAGGAGATCTCTTTCAACTAAGACCTCAAGAAACACTTCCTGAAGGAGTATTGGTTTTGGGAAGCTGGAAGGAAGGAGGCTTTTCCTGGATAAAAATAACTTGGATGTAAGGGAGCATGGGCCAGGCATGATCGAGTTCATTGCTGTAGCTGTTGTGCTAACCCATCTCACCAAAGGTCTTGCTCACCCGCAGTGGTCCTCTACATCACCAGACATGATGTCCTCCTCTAGTGATTAATCCCTCCTGATGATGAATCCAAAGCAAGCAAGTCAGACAATGTTCTGCTGTGATTCATAAAGTTTTAATTGGCTAATTTTTTGGAAGTAGTTCATCATGCCTTTCTTCCTAGTCTGTCTTAATCTGGAAGCTCCTTTGAAACCTGACCACCATGGGTGACCCTGCTGGTATTTGAATTATCAGTGGCACAGCTCCCAGCATCACAGGAACACGCAAACTGACAAATGAATGGTGGGAAGCAAGAGTACTCCTAAATAAAAAGAAGAAGAAAGACATGAAGACTCTGTTCCAGGTGACATCAGTCAAGGAGTGTGTTAACTACGGCGGAAAGGGATGGAGTGGACAATCAGTGTGAGAAACATTATGAGGGGGCAGATTGACGGGAATCAAGGACATTGAAGGCTGAGTAACTTTGAGAGGGAAAATTATTTCATTTTCGGACATACTGAGTTTGATGTGAAAGGCGAATGAGATAATGTAGGAAAAGTGCTTCACAACTGTGAAGTGTTATAGAAATGAAGGGGTTATTTTAAGAGGAAATGACTATTTATTTGTATGACTCAACACAAACCCGTCAACACTCCTGCAAAACAATCAAAGCACATGAGCTACAGATTGCGGGGCAGCCCTATCATATTTTTAGGTAAACACTAGGGCAGTATGACGTTATTTTAATCACTGTTGTTTATTTCCCTTGAATCGAGGGGCAGCTGTTCCTACAGATTGATATAAACCCAAAAACCAAACCCATTGTCGTCAAGTAGATTCTGACTCAAAGCGACCCTTTAGGACACAGTAGAACTACCCCACAGGGTTTCCGAGGAGTGACTGGTGGATTCGAGCTGCCGACCTTTTGGTTAGCAGCTAAACACCTAACCACTGTGCCACCAGGGCTCCACAGATTGATACAGGTGAATATATTTACTTGTTTGCACATGAACCTAGTTCAGAATGCCTAGGAGAGCTGCAAATCTTTAAATGGGGTGAGAGATTGAGCCCTCCTCAGATCAGTTCGATGGTTAGGATTTTATCTCAGAGTTTCCTTAAAACTTAATCTTTTTATAGAAACAAATAAAATTAATTCCTCATATCTTAATTGTTAAGTCAAATGGCTAATTGTTGTGTGCTGTTGGGTCGATTCTGACACGTAGGGACCTTATAGAACACAGTAGGACTTCCCCATAGGGTTTCCTAGATTGTAATCTTTATGGAAACAGATCGCCAGGAGCCACTGGTGGGTTCCAGCTGTCGGCCTTTCAGTTAGCTGCCAAGCACTTTAACTACTGCACTACCAGGGCTCTTTACTGTGCCACCAAACCAAACCCATTGCTGTCGAGTCAGAACTGCCCCACAGGGTTTCCAAGGCTGTAATGATTACGGGAGC
The DNA here is from genome assembly GCA_030035585.1 of Dugong dugon. Lineage (NCBI taxonomy): Eukaryota > Metazoa > Chordata > Mammalia > Sirenia > Dugongidae > Dugong > Dugong dugon. The sequence goes on along the minus strand of CM057462.1, from coordinate 180,018,380 downwards.
AGACTGCCACATCTTTGTCCCGCAGAGTGGCTGGTGGGTTTGAACCACTGACCTTTTGGTTAGCAGCTGAGCACTTAAGCATTGTGCCACCAGAGCTTCTTAAATGGCTAATTAGAAGTTTAAAACCATACAGCTTTTAAAATGAGGTTTACACTAAGAGGAATTCGTCCATTGGCAAGAACTACGACATGAATGTACAAGACTCATAGATTTGCCCTTTCCTTTTTACCTTGCCTCCACATTGATATTTTAGTTATATCCATGCCAGCTGAAGACTGAAGATTCCAGTTATTAAATTCAAAGTGGGCATGTGAAGGTCAATTCACCAACATGCCAGAGGTTGACTCCATCATCTTGGCTCCCTGAAAGGAAAGAAGCAATGCATATATGCTAAATATCATTAGAACAAGCAAGCAAGTGAAATAAGGGACATCTGATAGCTCATTATGAGGCATTGTTGGCTCAGAGGTAGAATTCTTGCCTTCCATGCAGTTCAATTCCTGGTCAATGTAACTCATTTGCAGCCACCCCCAATCTGTCAGTGGAGGCTTGCGTGTTGCTGTGATGCCTAGCAAGTTTCAGTGGAGCTGTCACACTAAGATGGACTAGGAAGAAAGGCCTGGTGATCTACTTTCAAAAATTGGCCAGTGAAAACGCTATGGGTCACAATGGTCCAATCCTCAACTGATCATGAGGGTGGCTTTAAATTGCCTAGCATTTCATTCCATTGTATATGGGGTCATCATGAATCAGGGGCCAACTGGATGGCAGCTAACAACAACAACGATAGCTCATTATGGCCAGGCAATGAAGCACAACTGGCAAGAGAGGCAGCATTGCATGGGAGTTAAGAGCACGACCTCTGTAGCCAAATGGCTTTGGCTTCAATCTCTCCCTATTATTTCCTAGATATGTAACCTTTGAACAAGTAACTTCTTTGTGCTTCAGGTAGGCCCCTTATTCATAAAATGGGAAAATCATGATACCTACCCTGTAAGGTAGGTATGAAGGTAACATTTTAATACATGTGACGTGCTCCATAGAGATTAGCTATTATTACCTGCTGTCAGAAGCAAAGAAGCATAAACCTAGAGGATGGGCCAGGAGTTGAAATGTGGAAAGAGGGCAGAGTGGAGGTCATGTTCAGGGTTATATTTTGGATTAAGTGTGAGAAACACTGAAATTATGAACCAAGAAAATGCAAAATCTAGACTGGATGGAGAAAATAAGGAAACACCATAAGGAAGATACTGAAAGGATAATGTAGGTCCAGAGAAAAATCTGTTCATTCCAGTGCTTCTTCTGAAGGCTCAGGTCTGTTCCCTCCCAGGAGCTCCGTCGTCTCTCAGGGAATCATAGATTTTATGCCTGGCTTTGGAAATCAGCCTGGTTGTTTCCTTTGCGCTGGATAGGACATATTAGTGCACCACCTATGCTTTCGTAAAGGGGAAGTTAAAAAAAAAAAATAACTTTGAGGATAAAAGAATTTAGATATCCTGTGATCGATCCCTTCCATTCTTCCATTTTGCCAACCAAAGGTAAGTAGAACCCAGGTCTGTTTTTCAGCTAGGTATCATCATTTTCACACTGCCACGTTCACTATTATTTTGTTACTTGCCATTTGAAATTTCCAAAATCCTTTTAGTATAATGAAAGCACAATTCACAAGTATCATAAAACCTCTACAATCTGACTATTAAAAAAAAAAACCCAAACAAACTTAAACCAGTTTTATAACAGAATTACCAGAGACGGCTACCTCTAAAGGATGATACACTACAAATTAGCCACCAAGGTAGGCTGCACACCCGTTTGGGGTGGTGTCACCCCTGCCACTGCCCCAAGTCAATCAGAATTGGGAATCTAGTAGGAGTTGAGCATTGTAGAAAAGAATCACAAAGCACTTAAAGAATTCACAACTTTTTGGAAAGGCAGTACCTAAAAACATAAACAGCCTGTTGTCTAAATTGGTAGAGATTACAATTGCCTGAAAGAAAAGTTTACTTTTAACTTTAATGTTCAGGGAAGGGTTATGGAAGAGGAAGTTCTTAACCTGGGCTTTAATGCATCCATCTTTGCTTTGGAAGCTGTTTGTTGTTGTTGTTGTTACCTGCCATCAAGTCTGCCCCCGACTCATGGGAACCCCAAGTGCACTGCCTGGTCCTGTGCCATCACCGTTATTGGTTGAGGATCGGACCATTGTGATCCATGGAGTTTTCACTGGCTGATTTTTGGAAGTAGATCACCAGGCCTTTTTTCCTAGTCCCTCTTAGTCTGGAAACTTCACTGAAATCTGTTCAGCATTATATTATTGTATGCTGTCGATTCTGACTCAGAGTGATTCTATGTGACAAAGTAAAACTGACCCATAGGGTATTCTAGGCTGTAATCTTTATGACAGCAGATCAACAGGTCTTTTCCGCTGTGGAGCCTCTGATGGGTTCAAACTGCCCACCTTTCTCAGCAACAGAGTCCTTAACCATTGCACCACCAGGGCTTCTTATCCAGCTTCATAGCAACACGCAAGTCTCCACTGACAGACTGGTGGTGGTTGCTCCTGAGCTACATTGTTCAGGAATCAACCCAGCTCTCCTGCATGGAACACAAGAATAAGGATCACAAAAGGTCAGGTATGTGTGTCTTGCTAAAGTCTCCATTCTGTTTCCTTTCTCATTTCATTGTCTTCGTAGTCCACCGTGTGCTTGCCTGGATCCAGGATCAAGGTGCAACTTTCTGGCAGTGTCTTAATCCCTATGGAATCATCCTTGGGTAGTCCCTGTGCTAGGGAATCTGCATCAGCATTTTCCGGGTATATTGATCCCTGCCTTACCCTTAAAAAGCAAATGCTGAAGGACCTACAGCAGGACAGTAGTAGAGGTCATTGGAGTGGGAGTGGTGTCTTGTAACACACAACATAAGCTACACCAAACTCAGTTACATATTCAAGACTCAGTTCACATCCGTGAGGATCTCTTGCTTTTCCCTCCTGCTATCCTAACACCCACGATTTTCTCCACCTTTGCATGTTTGGCATTTTGCTGCAGTTAATGGTTCAACAATGTACTCCATCACCATAACACAAGCTCTTCAAGGTTAGGGCTTGGATCTCATTCACCTCCCCAGTCGAGACCCTACCATCCCTTATCTTGACCATGACTGTAGTTTCCTACATAGTCTCTTGACCCACTGCAATTTATTTGCCATAAAACAGAGAACCTCGAAACGTAAGTCATAAAATGGAGCGTGTCATGCTTTCCCATTATAGATGAAGTAAAGTTCAACCCCCTCAGTAGGGTCTATAGGCCCTTCATGGTCTTGTTGCTATCAGACTCCTTAACCTTATGTCATTCCACTCCTCCCTCCACTCGTGTGGTCTTCTATGCATCAAATGTTTTGTGGCTTCAGGGCTTGTGCTCATGCTTTCTTCTGCCTGGAATGCCTCTTTATTTGCAACTAGCACCTTCTCCATCCTTTAGGGTTTAATATAAATATTATCTCCTTAGAAAAGCCTTGCATCTCATATATAAAGCTTGATCATCCTATATAAAGTAGTTCTCCTTACCCTGTTATTTCTTAAATTATCCTGAGGTTTTGTCTTTTCCATTCAAAGCACTAATCAAAATTTATAATTATTTTATTTTTATATAAAAGTATAATTTCTTATAATTATTTTATTTTATGAAGTTGCCTATCTACTGGATTTTTTTTTTTTTTTTTGGTTCACCTCCCCATTAGAGTGTAAGATCAAAGAGTGCGGGGTCTGATCTGTCCCTAGTAAGGAGTATAGTAACCTAGCATACAGTGGGTGTCAATACATATTTGTCAAGTGAATACCTCCAGAAGAAGCACCTTCTCAGACACATAGAAGATGTGCAATGTAAATTAAATAGAAGTGATTCAAGTACCATTCTGGGAGAGTGTAAAAGAAATAACAACTGGGGACAAAGGAAAAGAGTTTTGATAGACAGGGAATTGTGTGAAGGACATCCCAGGTTGATGGTACAGCATCAGCTGAGGCACAAGCAGAGGAATACACAGATGTGTGGTGAATACATCACAGTGGTCTGGGATAACTGCAGGGTAAAATATGATGAGGAATAGAGTGGAAAGGGAGGAGGAGAACTTGGGCTGGGTCAGATTATAGAAGTGCTGAAGTGTCATGCTAAGGAGTTTAAATTTTAATCTGAGAGCAAAAGGGAGCCTAGGGCTTATTTTTAAAAAGAAAAATGATAACAATGATTATGATCAACATCAAATTTTATAAATATTCCTAATAATAATAGTGATAATTTTTGCGTGCCCTAAATGTGCCTGATTATATCATATAAGCTTAACAACATTCATTCAGAATATGCTATTGAGTGTCTCCTATTGGATAATATACTACTAGGCCCATTTTTTGTGGAGCCTTGGTGGCACACCCATGAAGTGCTCCGCTGCTAACCAAAAGGTTGGCTGTTCGAACTTAACCAGCAGCTCTGTGGGAGAAAGACCTGGTGATCTGCTCCCATAAAAATTACAGCCAGGGAAACCCTATGGAACAGTTCTACTCTGTCACATGGGGTTGTTATGAGTCAAAATCTACTCGACGACACCTAACAACATGCCCATTTTACACATTAGGAAGCTGGAGGTCGGAAAGCTTACCTTAGTTTGCTGAGGTCACCCAGACAATGTGTGGAGGAGCTAGAATTAGAATCCAGGTCTGCATGACTGTGAAGTACATGCACTTTCCATGACACCATGCTGTCTCTACCCTCACAATGTAAATGAACTCTTATGAAACTGCTGTTTCTATCTTGGGCTAAGCACTGCAGAAAAAAGATCAAGTCTTTGGGATGAGGATATTTTGGTTCTTCCCCTGCATCTTGGCAAAGAAAGATTATCTTTTTTTGTTCTCCAGCTAATTGCGTATGATGCAACCACTCCAAGGAAACCAGGGCTTCGAATTGGTTCTTCCTGGTTCAGTCATAGCCAGAAATGAAACTCAAATGGATCCAATTTTTTTTTTTTTTTAAAATATGGGTGAACAAGAACGATAACCAGAAGAGGAAAAATTACAGGTCAAAGCCCTGCTAGAAACTTAATACTCCTCTTAGAAAACAAGGGCAATGTATACGTTGCATAGCAACCAAATCTCTTGACCTGCAGAGTCGGAAACAGCAGTGCCCCACTCAAAGATGGTGGCTGACCACACTGCTTTGAATGTGTGTCACTCTCCACAGTGCTGGCAATAACCCAGTCTTCTGCATCAGTCTCCTGAAAGGGCCCACTACACCTCTTCTGAGTTTGCCATTCCAGGGCTTCGACCCATAATTTTTCCTGTTCAGGTTATCGTTCCCCTTCACCCAAATTTTAAAAAATTGGGTCTGTTCCTATTTCGTTTATTGGCCGTTACTGAACCAGTTCTAACAGGATGGAAGCCCTGAGGGAAACCGAGTGATGCATCACTTGATGCTGTCAAGTGTCAGGATTGCAGGTCCTGATTTATTGCATGTGACACAAAACTTGGTGTGGAGAGTAAGACGCATTTCCCAAAATTAAGAAATACCGGGAAATCTTCTCTCATCTTCCTGGTATACAGCATCCTCCAACGGGTATGTTTGCCTTCTAGCCTTAAAAATCAATAACTGTGAACAATCACAGATGTTCAGGCCATTGTAGTAAACAATAAAGGAGGTGGGAAGCTTCTAACAGCTGAGAGGAAATTGTAATTTGAGATGGTGCAAATGGCCAAGGCTGGCCCATTTCCTGCCCAAGCAGAGGAGCAATGCCCCTACTTAAAACTGGGTAGCAGACTCCAAAGACAGCCATGTGACTTATTTCCTTGTGTTAGATCCTGTAAGTGCAATGTTTTCTTTTGTTTTCCCTGAGCCAGGGCTGGTGAAACTAAAACCCATCCGGAGACCACCACAACTCACATACTGCTATGTGGCTGAATGTCCTCCAGTAGGAAACAGTCCTTCTACAGCCTTGTTATCAACAATACCTACCAGATGTTCAGAATTTTACAGTTTCAGGAGCTCTTTTATATGTATTGCTTCATTTGATTCTCACAACAATCTCATGCCGTCTAATTGTTTATCATCATCACCTTCCACAGAGACTTACTGCAATAGGCTTCAATGTTTTTGCCATTTTCTCTCCTGTCCAATCTATTCCCCTACAGTGTCTCCTAAATTATCGTTTTAAAACATTAATCTGATCTTCTTAAATGCATTAATATGATCTGCTTAAATACCTTGGCTAGCCCCTGATCAGCTACAGAATGAATTCTAGACTTTAGTGTGACAAAAAATACCCTTTGTAAACGGAGCTCAGCATACTCACCTAGCCTTGCTTCTTTCTCTTCTCCCCAAAACTATAATGACACTAAACATCTCTGTGGTCTCCAGACAGGCCACTCTCTTTCATGCTTTACAGTTGTGATAGCATAGAGAGTAATAGCAGAGATCCTGGAGTCAGAATGCCTGAGCTGGCACCCTGTCAACACCACTTAACAGATGTGTAACCTCAGGTAAGTCACTTAGCTCCACCATGCCTCATCTGTAAAATGAAGCTTATTGTAGAACCTTCTCTCAGGGTGAATTGTAAGCACTAAGTTAAATAATTAATATAAAGTGCTTAAAGCAGTGGCTGCACAATTAGTGACCAAAAAAAATAGCTGTTATTATTGTGTCCTCTATTATAATGCTCTTCTCTTCTCTCTACGCCTAATGAGTCTCTAATCATCTTTTCAAGGTCTCCTTTGTGAACACCACTCTAAATTCTGAAGGTTGGATTCATTTGCATCTTCTGTATTTCCCTCAGTGGATGTATATACAAGTTAATAATATGTTCTGTGGTTATTTAAGAGTCTTCCCCATCAGAGTGTGAGCTCCTGAAAAGCACAGAGCATTACTGATTCACCAGGTCCTAGCAGAATGTCCAGCACATAGTGTCTAATAAATATTCGTGAAGCAAGTCTCTGTTTTTCCAGGAGGTATGAGAGCCAGGATTCAAACTGCTAACTATTTGGCCTACTTTTATGTTTTCCCTCCCACCCCCCGTAACTCTCCTGTGGGTGTTTGGGCTGTGACTACAGGATATGCAACGCCTGCGTGCGTCTTTGAAGTATTCAGTCCATTACACCGTATGCAAAAGATGCTAATTGTCTGGGTGTTCCGAAGTACCTGTAGGACTGAATATTCAGATGCATTCATTGGAAGGCATGACAAACTACATGTTTTTCTTCTTTTTCTTTCTGTTTCTTTGAAATGACAGTTTAGAGATCTAGAACTACACAAGATCCAGTCATTCTCCCACAGCAGCCCTCCTTCACTTCAATTCCATCGGTGGATTCTCATTGCACCTTTTTTTTTTTTTTTTAATCTGTCTCTCATTTTTCAATTGTTGTAAAAATATAGGTAGCATTTGACAATTCAACATTTTTCAATCAATCATGTTGTACAACCATCACCAACATCCACTGCCATTTAGTTTCCATCCACAAAAACAGAAACTCAGTGCTAGCTAAACAAAGACCTCTGGTAACCACTATTAAACTCTGATATCTATCCATTTATCTATTCTAGGTATTTCATATTATTGAGATTATACAAGATTTATAATTTTGTGATTGATTTACTTCACTCAGTATAATGTTTATCCATGTTGTGGTGCACTGGGCTACTAACCAAAAGGTCGGTAGTTCAAACCCACCAGCTGCTCCATGGGAGAAAGATGTAACAGTCTACTTCCATTAAGACTAAAACCAAATCAAACCCATTGAGATGGAGTCAATTCAGACTTACAGCAACCCTATAGGACAGAGTAGAACTGCCCCATAGGGTTTTCAAAGAGAGGCTGGGGGATTCAGACTGCTGACCTTTTGGTTGGCAGCCAAGCTCTTAACCACTGTGCCACCAGGGCTTGGAAACCCTATGGGCAGTTCTACTCTGTCTTATAGGGTTGCTATGAGTTGAAATTGACTTGACTGCAACAGGTTTGGAATATTTCATTGTGTGTGTAGATCACATTTTTTAAAAAAATCTATTCATTGATCCAGACTCTTGAGCACAACCTACAAGTCATTCAGAGATCTGGCCTTTACCTTTCTACCTTAATGTCATGCTTCTTGTTGTTAGGTGCTGTTGAGTCGGTTCCAACTCATAGCTACCCTACGCACAACAGAACGAAACACTTTCTGGTCCTGCACTATGTTTGAGCCCATTGTTGCAGCCACTGTGTCAATCCATCTCATTAAGGGTCTTCCTCTTTTTTGCTGACACTCTACATTTCATGCTACTCTCTCCCTATTTATAATTCTATAGCTTTCTGTTTTCTTTTGTCCCCCCTACCCCAATTTAGATAAAGAACATTTCACTTGCTCTTACTTCTACAAGGAATGCTATTTTCAAAGCTTCTTGCATTGCTCATCCTTTTTCATCCATTAAATATCATTTCAGATACCACCTCTTCAAGGAGAAGTTTCCTGACCACCTTGGCCAAAGGAGCCCTTCCCCATCGTGTTACTCTCTATCATATTGCCTGCTTATTTTCTTCATGGAGCGAGTCAAACTCTGGAATTATTTGTTTATGTATGACTGACTCCTTCTACTGCAAAGAAAACTCCACAAGGGAGGGAACTGTCTGTTCATCACAGTAACTGCAGTTCTCCAAACAGAACCTGGCACAGGGTAGGTGCTCCATAGATATGTCCTAAATGAAAGAATATGTAAAAATTAGATCTTTTCAGAGGAAAGCTTTTGCACACCACAAGAATCATGTAAAAATGACAAATCATAGAATAATAGAATTTAATGCTTTGTGCATGTCAGAGAAAGAGGGTGGAAAATAGTCCAGTTATCATGATGTACCAGTCCTCACCTTCTCAAACACAATCAGAGAGTTCCATAGAGAAAAATAAGTCAACATATAAGAGACTATTTTAAACATCCTTTAAAGTACTAAATGGAGCCCTGGTGGTGCAGTGGTTAAGGCTCAGGCTGCTAACCAAAAGGTCAGCAGTTCAAATCCACCAGCTGCTCCTTGGAAACCCTATGGGTCAGTTCTACTCTGTCCTATAGGGTCGCTATGAGTTGGAATGGACTCAATGCCATCAGGTTAAAGTACTAAAATTCCTAAGGCAAAAAAAAAAAAAAAAGAAAAGCAACCAAGAAATCACAGTGTAAAGAAACGAGCAAATATGAAAGGCCTGAATAGAGCAACAGACGAACAACGAAGTTAAATGGACTGGCTTTTAATAGAGAAACAGGCTGGTAAGGTCTGTAGTGTTTCCTGCTCCCAAGGAGCAAGAGAAAATTGCACAGCATGAGTCCTCCCTGAATCAAATGTATAAAATTAATATTAGGTCTTATTATCTACTGTATACTATCTATCAATAAAAAAATTTGCATAACACTTCACGGTTTAGAAATACCTCTGTTTACACAGTTTATCTCATTTGATAAGACTGTAGGGTGACAGAACATAGCAGAAAGTCCATATAACCTAGTGTCAAGAAACCTGTGGTCCATACCCAACTCTGTAGGTAAAAAGCTGTGATCTTGGCAAGTCAATTTCCCAATCTGGACCTCTATTTCCTCTTTGGCAAAATGAGGTTGTAGGACTAGATTGACTTGATAGTTCCATTTGGCTCATTTATCTGGATTGTTTATATTAACCCATGACAAATTAGGCCTCTTTTTGATCTACGCTCAGGAAATAAAGTTTTCATTGTGGAATTTCGAGAATCAGTAAAGTTTTTGGATTTTCCCCACTTGTTCCTAAAACCATATTATTTGAGTGATAGCTCCCTTGGGTACTCAACTAAGCAAAGAAGGCCCTGGTTCATTTTTGGTAAACTTCTCTCCCATTTAGTCTCTTGTCTTTGTTGCCAGTTCTAGCTGGTTCGTCTCTTTGCTCTTACCTTTCCTGGCTTGATAACCTTCCCTTCCACAATACCACCAAGGACAGCTGCTAGCTACACAAAGAAAATTTAGTTGTTCTATGTTATACCTCAAGGCAATATTGCCCAGCAGTGATTCTAATAAATGGTTTTCAGCCTTAATTGGTCTCCAATTAAGGCTAGAGGCTTTCTTCTATAATTTAGAGATAATGGTTCCTCCACCTTCTTCCATTTCTCTGACATCCCCTTGCTCTGCTAGGTGGGGTCAGGTGGCAGTATGGGATGTTCAGAGGCACAGACGGGGCAGGGGGACATATGTCTCCTGCCATTTTCCCTTTTTATCTTCTTGAATACCTTTACGTATCATTAGAACCCATTTATTTTTCATCTTCCCCAACTAAACCATTTGATACCTCTGCTTTTTACATGTACAGTTCACTATATTTTATGATAAGGAACCTATCTGCTTTCAAATCAAAGTTGTTCTATTCAGACATAGCAATTTCTTCCTTCCACTTACAGCTTTGCCTACGTGAAGAGGATCCCTCTGTAACTCTGGTGTGGGTATTTGAGTTATGAGATGTGGAACACCTGTATGATTCTTGGAAGTTTTCAGTCCATCATGCTGTATGCCAAAAATACTAATTGTCCACCTGTTTGAAAGTACCTGTAGGACCAAGCATTATGCTTATCCGAAGCCTGGTGATATGCAAGACAAGCTATACATTTTTCTGCCTGCTTGCTTCCTCCCTCTCTCTCTTTTTCCTTTTGGAATATCATTTTGGAGACCTAGAATTACATATGACATAAACTCGTTTGCAAAGAAAAATGGTTTCTGTATGTGTTCGTTTTACTTCCTCCTCTGGTCCTCAAGCTGCTGTTTCGGGCTTTATCTAGGAGGCATGCATGGACAGGAGAGATCATCAGTGCTAGCTTAATTCTGTTCTCGGTAAGATTTCTAGAAAAAGTCAGGCTGATGACGGATGTGTAATTAATCCACTTTCTTCAGACTGGCTTTTCTGTGCTGCCAGGCAAATATCCTTCTGCCATCCAACTATTCCTCCCCACTCTCCTGTGGGCATGTGACAATTCAGAATGCAGCTTCTGCAAATTACTGCCTGGAGATGATAATCTTGCCAACTCCTTTTTGGAAATAGTGAGGATCAGATCTTGGACCATGTACGATATGAGATTTCTAATCCAAAAAAGGAAGTGCACTGGGAGTCAGCCCCAAAGTAAGCCCATGGACTCCTGCTGGCACCTTTCTTTCTGGGACTTTCCTTGACATTGCTGTTACAGACAGGTGAATAAGCTCCATGTTTTGCAGCCCTGTAAACTCTTATTTTTTTCTTTTCCTGTTCTAGAAATTCAATACTTCCGACACTGATTGAGACACTGGGTAAATTTTTGTTTTCTGTATGTCTGCTTTGTGAAAGGGTTTTCTCCCCTTTTATTCACTTTGCATTGCCGATGCCTCAGCCTTTTCTTTCTTATCTCTCACAGGGCTGGAGGAGGCAGAGGGAGGAAGAGAGGAGTTGGTATTACCAAGCTGCCATCTGATTGGCTGGACCGTAGTGGCTGGGCTATAAAAGAGACCCCTGCAGGCTTGAGAGGGAGAAGTGCAGAGGATTCTGAAAGCATCGCTCCCGCTCCCGGAGAAAAGGCAAAGTGCACTCGAAACAGAAGCCACAGCTCCTCCTGCTGCATCTGTTTTCTTGACTTGCAGATCTAACAGGCAACAAGATGTGCAAAGGACTCGCAGGTCTTCCAGCTTCTTGCTTGAAGAGGTAAGATTATTTTCAGCTATTAATGATGTTAAACTTTTGCCTAGACTTTCTCAGTTATTTTGCATATCCTACTTACTAACCCAGTTCTTTGGGATTAAAAGCAATGTGGTCAGGAGAGCATCATCTTCCTAGTTTCCCTATAAGACTAGCTAGAAATTGTGACTTAAGAGGTATTCTCCCCAAATTCCAGTAACTATATGTACTCAGTTTTGAGAGCTATTCTGGTTTTTAAGCCAAGTCCTCTAGCCAAACTAGCTGTCTAGTTAAGAAGTGGTAAGAGGCTTTAGGACTGTAATATCTCCACCTGTGATTACTGTTATTTGAGCATCACTGGGGTCCATAGAATTGGGCTATAGGCTTTCTAATGGTGTACTAGATCTTTTTTTTTTTTTAGAGGAAGATGCCCCATTATGGGTTTTGTGTTTATCACCAGAAATGTACTCTGCTGTCTGTGTGGTGCTGCAGCGTCTTTCACTCTCTGTGTCTTATAAGCAAATGTTACAATAAGAAATGATTTTCAAAATTACATTTCCCTTTTCTCCTTGTCCCCATTAGCAGTTCTTTAAATGGCTTATGTAAGTGGTGGTTGAGAGGAAGTATTGATCATAACAAATCAATTAAGTATTCTGTAGAAGGTCTCATCCTCAAGACATTGGTTTGTGTTTTTTCTTCCCCCAATGTACTATCTCTTGGTTAAAAAGAAAATCTTAAAGATATGGAGTTACTGCTATGTCTGTGGCTTTTTAAAAAGGTATAAATGAATGCTGTCAGGGAACACCAGCTAGGAAAAAAAAAAAAAAATCCAGTGCTTAATTTTGAAGTTAAAGGTAAAAAGTCAATCTGAAGATATCTCACCTCCTCTCCTGTCCCCTGCAAATATAGATCACCTTAAATTTTAATTTGGAAGTAATTCCAGAAAGCACAGTCTTTTGAGCATGACTAAGAAGCTGACCTTTCAAATATTTTGTCATTCAGGATTACAGAAAGTATTCATGGCTTCTTTAAAATGAAGCAGGATGGTCCGACAGAGAGTGCCTATGAAATCAATGCCTCTGACAGCCACCATTACTTTCCTGAAATGAATGGAGCAAATCACTCCATGCTTCAGTTAACTCACAGATGCTATTAATCATACAAAATACCAAGAGGGTCAGGAGAAAGTTATGCTCTGGTAAACATTTTGGGAGACAGACAAAAGATTGCCCAGGAGCTCTGTCCTCAAGGAGCTAAGAAGTTAACACTGGCAAGTGAACTCCGCCGTAGCAGGGAGAACTGGCCTTCACTCTCTTCATGAGGGAAATGTAACCCATCTAATCCAACACCTTCATCCTAGTGTTAGTACCCGAGGCTCCGGAGGTGACATGAGCTGCTCAAGGTCACATAGGTGGTGGGGGGCAGAGGAAGGACCAAATCCAGGTTCCCTGACTCCAGTGACCTCTGAGAGAATTTTGGTTTTTGTATTTGGTTGTATTATGTTGCAAGAGCAAATAACTTATGTGTTAAGCATACTTCCAGTTCTTCATGAAATGACCCTGCAGTAGTAAATAGCTAAAAGTTCTCAGAAAGATTCAGGCATATGGGAGTATGAAATGATTTCTGTTTGGACTGAATCACAATTTACTTATATCATCACCTTAGACCCAGGTTAGCTGCCATGACTATATGACTATATCGTGTTATTATTAAGGAGGATTTTGCATCCTCTGACCATTCACCAGCAGAGGAAACAGAGGAGGAAAACCAGTCTTGTGAGGGAGACTCTTGAGAGCCCAAGAACATAATGGAATTCAGACTTGTGGGGAAAAACTGACTTAGACAAGCCTCTAGCATATCAGTACCAAAAACAACCCCTTGCAGTCGAGTTGATTCTAACTCACAGTGACCCTATGGGACAGAGTAGAACTGCCCCATAGGGTTTCCAAGGAGCAGCTGGTAGATTTGAACCGCCAACCTTTTGGTTAGCAGCCTGTGCTCTTAACCACTGCACTACCAGGGTTCCAACTAGCCATTCAAAAAAATTTTTTATCTTTGTGGCTTTGCTTTCCCCCTCCAAGTAGGAGCAGCTGGTCATTCATTCCTTTAAAATGGAATTTCTCTTAAAAAAATTATTTATTTTTTAGCTTTAGAAGAGATGCAAGCAAAAGGATAATTCATAGAGTGGGAAAGTTGAGCTAAAAGCTTATTAAAAAGTTCTCATTGTAGAGTAAGTCAGGAGCCCTGCTGTACCCTAGCTACCTGGTAAACACTGGCAATAAGCTGGATGCTCTATTCTAATGAAATGCTCACCAGCTTCAGTAAAGACTCTTGCTAGCTTCTGGTTACTTTTAAGCCTCAAACGCCCTTTGGAGCATAAATACCTTTTATAGTCTATATACTTAAAAAAAGAAGAAAAAAAGCAACATCAGCAGCAGCAGTAAGAGATTCCCTAGAAACATGTCTGGAGGAGGTCAAGTTTTAGACACCTGAGACCTGCAAGTCAGCATATGTTTTATCACCCCCTCAACTCCATTTTCCACTTCCCTCTGCTGCTGCTGCACACCTTACAGTCCATGCATATCCCACAGTATGACTTGCTTGGCCAACCACATCCATGACTGGAACAGAATAGACCACTGCCTTCCCAAGGTGTTTCTGTAGCTTCCTTTTGGCCAACAGTGAGGCAGATGGACATAACAACCACCCACCAGAAGGTGGCATGCAGTAAGGAGGTGACATGTCTTGCAGTTCCAAAAGTTACCCAAAGACCATTCATGTTTTCAATGTGTTTTTATTGAACATACCAAAGTGTTTCAATAGCCAAAATGATGGGTCCACAATAAAGCCATTGAGATAGACTAGAGGATCAGAATTCCAGTTACTCAGAAAGGAGTCTAGGCTGTGACTCTGGCCTCAAGGTTTTGTAGTAAGTCACAGGCAGAAGCAGAAATGGAGCCCCGTTTTCCTGAGAGTTTGTTCCAATTCTCACTCCCTAAATAAACTGCCTCTCTCCCCTCTTCCAGTACTCGACTCCTCAAGCTCTATCACTAGGCTGTCTTTTAAAGAGAGCTAGATAATCATTAAGAATTCTCTTTCTTCCTCTTCTGTGCAGTGCAAAAGATATGAAGCATCGGCTAGGTTTCCTGCTGCAGAAGTCTGATTCCTGTGAACATAATTCTTCCCACAGCAAGAAGGACAAAGTTGTCATTTGCCAGAGGTAAGAGAAAGGCCCTTGAACGTTAGCTATATAATGACAGAGCTGTTGTATAAGGAGAAAAGGAAGTTATGTCCCTAATTAAGTCAGACCAGGATCAAAATGATCTCCATTTTCATGGAGTTCAGAATTGCCTTTGAAATTTCCATACACTTATTGAAAACAGCACCTAATCAATCAAAGTTCTCATCATAAGGATGGAAAATAAAATTGTTCAGCTTATTAAGGATTGTTGTTTTCTTGTCCCAATTGCATCGAGGCCTTCAAGTCATTCTTTTTAATGTCTCTAGGGTGAGCCAAGAGGAAGTCAAGAAATGGGCTGAATCCTTGGAAAACCTGATTAGCCATGAATGTAAGTCTGACAGGTTCCCTATTCCACCCCCAGCCTCAGGATTAGGATAAATACACTCTGGATAAGGATTGTGAGGATGGTGCAGGACCGGGCAGTGTTTTGTTCTGTTGTACATAGGGTAGCTCTGAGTCGGAATCCACTCAACAACACCTAACAACAATAACAACATGCTTGGCCTAGTAAGAACTGCAGAAAGGCCAGTGTTCCTTCTGACTTCCAGATGCAGGAGTATCTTTTGGTCTTATATCCAGTCTGCTTAAAATTTTACCATGCTCTAGAGCTTTGTGATAATACCATGGATAGTTAATACAGGAACCGTGTGGAAAACTATCTCTCACCACATGAAAAAAAGGATAAAAAGAAAAAAAGTTTCTAAATACTGAAATCTTCTTGTAGAATCAACCTCAGTTTCTCTCTCCCAAACCCACCTTTGCAATTGGTAGCTGCATAGGCATTTCAGAAACAAAACAATTTTTATTGAAATAGCTCATCAGTTTTTGAAAGAGGCTTCAAATCTTAAGCAAGAATTACTAGGTATAGCTGGGATCCAGTAGATACCAGACACAAATCAGGGTTACCTGACCCTCAGTGACCCTCAAAGTAGGGAGAAAAAGGAGATTGCTTCAACCCATGTCTTATTCCCCCAAGTACATTAGCTTTTTCTGAAACATAATATCCAAGAGGTTAGTCAGTGTGATGATAACTGTGGTTCTTTCTCCCATGTCACAGGTGGGCTGGCAGCTTTCAAAGCTTTCTTGAAGTCTGAATACAGTGAGGAGAACATTGATTTCTGGATCAGCTGTGAAGAGTACAAGAAAATCAAATCACCCTCCAAACTAAGCCCCAAGGCCAAGAAGATCTATAATGAATTCATCTCAGTCCAGGCAACAAAAGAGGTAAGTTTTCATGGCAGAGAACTCCCTGGGTCTTAGCGACATTTTCTAGAAGTAGCAGTAAATGTCATGGGAAGTTAGAACACGTGAGTTAAAGGAAAATATATAATAGTGGAACAGGTCATTATGGTCTTGACAACCTCAAATACATCAGTAAAGAAAAAGAGCTCTTCCAGCCAGATGACTAGATGAGCACCCTTAATGAATTTTTCTGATGAATCTCCCCAGTTAGTGAGTGAGAAGAGAAAATATTGGCCTGCCCACCTTGAAGCAGTCAACCTGTTATGCTCTTTCACATGGGCCAGGGTAGGGCCTAAATGTACATTCTTCTTTTTCTGGGGTCATTGTTCAGTAAGAAGCACGCAGCCTCCCACCCTCAGCAGGATGAGATGTCTAATGGAAGCCATGGTCTTTGCCTTCCAGGTGAACTTAGATGCTTGCACCAGGGAGGAGACAAGCCGGAACATGCTGGAACCTACAATAACCTGCTTTGATGAGGCCCAGAAGAAGATTTTTAACCTGATGGAGAAGGATTCATACCGCCGCTTCCTCAAGTCCAGATTCTATTTTGATTTGGCCAACCCTTCCAGCTGTGGGTCAGAAAAGCAGAAAGGAGCCAAGAGTTCTGCAGACTGTGCTTCCCTGGTCCCCCAGTGTGCCTAATTCCCACTGGGAGGTGGATGGCTGAAATGCCAAGACTCTATGCTCTGGAAACCCGAGGCCAAATATCAATCTGTATTAAGCACCAATGCTTTAATCACTTTGTAGCCTAGTATCCATGCTGCCTGGCATGTGCGAGTCACTCTCATGTAGAAACTAGATTTCATTTTAGTGTTTTTGGTGTTCATCAGGGTGGGACCACATTCTAGTCCAATTTCCCCAAATTTCTTTTAGGGTGCCATTTGAGCAAGTATCCAAATATTGGCTTTGTAGGTCTGGCTTTCAAAGATTGTCAGCAGATCTCTCCTCCCAACAGTTTGACCTCAGGGTGGTTGGTTGGTACACTTCATGTGACATCCACATATGTACATGTATTCTGTTAGCTAGCACTTTCTGCAAGCTTTAGATGAGGTTGATCTATTATATGTACATATGTATGTGTGTGTATATTTCTGCAAAAGAAGATGGGAGAGACCCTAGGTGCTCATGACTAGAGTGTATGCACATACCTACATGCTTGCTTGGATCCCTGATCTTTCATGCTGCATTGGAACAGGGTAAACTGACCTATCAGACAGGCTAAGAAAGGAATGCTAACCTGTGCCAAGTTGATTCTGTAAAACTCCATATGTCTTGCTCAAGAAGCATTCATGCTTAATTTGACTACTGACAGCTTCCAAGATGAGCAGTATTCTAAGGAGCAAATATCATAAAGAATCATATACCTGAGTAACACAGTGTTGCCTCAGGTTGTTGTTATCACTAATGGCACTTTTGAATCCCAAAGCCACTGGCCTTCCCTTCTTTGCCTGCGTGCTTGATGCATGGCTTCTAGCAGCTGGCGTTGACATGGAGTTGGGAGATGGGATACTTGATGTAAATGAAGACATGCAGTTAGGGCCTTGCCAGCTCTACCTACCATAAGATACTGGCTGAGCAAGGGTATGGAATTTCAAGGTTACTGTTCTTATCTTCTATCCTTTCTTCCTCTCTTTCTCAAGGTGCTCTTACCACTTTGTTTTTTCCTAAGAACTTTAGCCATCAGATGAGGGCCCCCTCTCTTAGTTCATTGTTTCGTTTTGGGTTTTTTTCTGTTTTTTTTCCTAATGGCTCTAGGCTATATGTCTACCATTAAAAAGCAGCAGCTGGGGAAAGAATATATTTTATAAATGGGAAACACTTTTTCACAAACTGAAAAGCCCTCAGGCATTCTCTCTTTTGAGGGAGAATCTTGTCCATTTCATCCTGAGCTTCAGGGCTAACAGAGACCGAAAGCATTTCTTTCTAGACCCTGTGATTAAATGAGAAAGGGAAAAAGAAAAAAGATATCTATTGTTAGAACTACTGCTTGGAACTTTTCAAGGCACATGAAATACTTGAAAATTTCTCATTTATGTTATTTATGATGTTGTTTTGTATAATGTTTTTATTATTGTATTGTTTTATACATGGAGGTGCAGGATATCACCTGAATTTTTAATGAATGGCCAGGAAGTAATTTTCTTCTCATTCTTCTAAAGCTACTGCCTTTGAAAGTGCATACATACACATACACACACACCGCACCAATTTCTCCATTATAAATTACACGCATGAGGACCTTGGTGGTTTTTAAGTTAATATGCTGGAGTACAAAATGAAGACACCAGAGTGTGTGTATACAAGTCCCATCGTATTAATGATATAGTTTTTCTCAATTGTACCTTTCTTGACTCTCTGGCAATCTTGCTCTCAATGTCCCCGGAATTCCTAACCAGAGTTCCTTTCTGTTACACTTAGTCCCACAATTCTGTCTCTAGTTGACTGCAAGATATAAACATGTAACTCTCTTGGTCTTGCCCTATTATAACTGTCATGACTTTCAGATTGTACCTGTACTCACAGACTGCTGTTTCACATGGGTTCTGGGAGGTCATTCTGAATGAGAAGTAAATTATTTTATGTAATACATTTTTCATGTGTGTTTTTCAATTGTATTTTCTTGTTAGTTCATCACCATTTGACATGGTGACTTACTTGCTCATGGTCTACGGACAGAGGAGTCCTTCCCTATGCATGCCGGTTTCTATCATGTGCTTTATAGGCCTCTAAGCTGATGCTGCCAGCAAAACACATGCATCTTAATAATAAGGGTTAATAAATACTTCATACAAAAGTAATCTGCTTGTAAACACATTAATGATCCATGGAGACATGTTATGAGAAGGAAAGCAGGGTGTAGGGTGACTTCAGAAAATGGCTCATATACAGTCTTTTAACTCTCTCCTACCAACTCTGGCAAAAAAGCATGAAATAAATACCATATATCCTTTAGTTCTGGCTACTGCTCTGTCTACCCCTACTCACAGAACCAAGGCTGTCTTAGCTTCAGAGATTTGCTAAATAGATTTAGTGGCTTACTTTCAGGTCCTCAATAGGTTTTCAAGGGTTAGAATTCACTTTCCAGAGCAGCTCTTCTTCTGTAGCCAATTACCTGCCTGATTGAGAGAAGATGGGCCAGTGGGAGACTGAGGAGGTGGAGGGGAGCTATATATTCCCGGGAGATGGAATCCCTGCCAAAACTGCTCAAAATCCTCTCCCTTTTGCTGATTTTCTTCTCTGGAAAAGAAATCACAGAACTTTCAGATCTCTAGTCATGGGCACTGTGTCTATCATGACATGGGGCCCCCATCTCTTGAACTCTTCCTTTCTTATTTTAACAGCCGTGCTTACAAAGTACTAGAGACAAAGGATCTTAAATATGTTCAACTAACAGGTCCCTTTAAGGAACTAATGAAAACATGGACTATTTCCAGATAAAAATACACAAAATAATTCAAATTTCTCTTAAATGTTTGTTGTTGGGTGCCATTGAGTCGATTTCGACTCATAGTGATGCCATGTGACAGAGTAGAACTGCCCGATAGGGTTTTCTTGGCTGTAATCTCGTGGATTGAGATCTTCATGTTTTTCTCCCACAGAGTTTCTGGGTGGGTTTGAATCACTAACCTTTCAGTTAGCAGCTTAGAACTTAACTATTTGTGCCACCAGGAATCCTTTTATAATCCCCAAGCTTTGCCACCCTGCCCCAGCACACAAACATCATTCCTATCTCATACTATAGACGTATCAGACTCTAGCAGAAGAGCGTACACCAGCTGTTCCATGTATATAATAGCATCTCTCAAGGATGGCAGGGAAATTCAAAGTCATATGCTGTTAGCAGGTATAAGCAGTGTTCTTCTCCCCAGCTTCTGCCTTGGCTATTCTTTCTTTGCTCTTGATGATTGGCAGTGAGATAAATAACAAATACATACCGACTCTATTTCTGAAGGTGATGTATTTCAAGAACCATGTTTCTAAAACTGCTTATTGTTGCTTACTACGTACCAGATACTGTCCTAAGCACTTTTATGAATAACTCATTTAATTCCCACAACCCTAACAGATAGATGCCAATCATGGATATTGCCTCTACTAAACATGTACCCATTTTTATAGATGAGGAAACTGAGGCACAGAGAGGTTAAGTAACTTGCCAAGGCCAAATTGCTGCTAACTAGCAGAGCTGACATTTGAACTGAGGCATCCTGGCTTTGGAGACCATGGCGGAGGTATGTAGCACTCAACCAAATATCCATATGCCGATGGATGCAGAGCAGAATGTCATTTTTCAGCCTAAGTGGTCGAGAATGGAGTCCAAGTTCATTCTCCATTTCTCTCTTCTCCTTCGGTGGCAGCTTTGAAGGTCCTGTATTCCAGATTGTGCAGCTGTAAGATGGAGAAGGACCTCATGACTCCCTTTGAACTATGATGTGAATGAGAAATAAACCTTTGTTGATTTAAGCCATGTGTTTGTGCGGTCACTGGTTACAGCAGCAGAACATTGCTTACTTTGAGTAATGTAGAGGCCATGCTCTTAATCATTATACTATATGTTGCTGATTATTTGCATGAGGGTCAGATACTAATGTATGGACTCAGAGGATTCATCCACATTAATAGCAGTTTGAAAACAAAAACCTGAGTTGGTTGAGGGTTATTTCACAACCAAAATTCTACAAGCTATGTTCTGACACGTTGTGTTAAAAGGGTTTAGATTTTTTTTTTTTTTTTAGTGAATGTGTCTTTTCTTTTTTTAATTGTACTTTAGATGAGTGTTTACAGAACAAACTAGCTTCTCATTAAACAATTAGTACATGTATTGTTTTGTGACATTGGTTGCCAACCCCAAGGCATGTCTACACTCTCCCTTTCTCTCCCTTGGGTTTCCTATTACCAGATTTCCTGTCCCCTCGTGCCTTCTCGACGTTGTCCCTGGGCTAGTGTGCCCATTTAGTCTCATTTTGTTTTATGAGCCTGTCTAATATTTGGCTGAAGGGTGAACCTCAGAAGTGACTTCATTATTGAGCTAAAATGGTGTCCAGGGGCCATACTCTTGGGGTTTATCCAGTCTCTGTCAGACCAGTAAGTCTGGTCTTTTTTTTTTTTTTTTTGAGTGAGTTGGAATTTTGTTCTACATTTTTCCCAGCTCTGGCTGGGACCCTCTATTGTGATCCCTGTCAGAGCAGTTGGTCGTGATAGCCCGGCACCATCTAGTCGTGCTGAACTCAGTCTGGTGGAGGCTGTCATATTTGTGGTCCATTAATCATTTGGATTAATCTTTCTCTTGTGTCTTTGGTTTTCTTAACTCTCTCTTGCTCCAAACATGGTGAGACCAGTGGAGTAGCTTAGATGGTCATTTACAAATTTTTAAGACCCCAGATGCTACTCACCAAATTAGAATGTAGAACATTTTCCTTATAAACTATGTTATGCCAATTGGGCTAGATGTTCCCTGAGATCATGGTCCCCACAGCCAAAAGGGCTTATATTTTGAAAGTTAGAAATCAGACAATAGAAGGATGAAAGAGGAGAAACGAAGAAAGAAGAAAGAAAAAAAATTTTTTAACTTTCCTTCAAGGGAAAAAAAATGTTACTTATCAGCTTGGGCCAAACATATGGGCAAAAAATCATGAGAGCAAAGCCAGTCAGATAAATTGGTTCATGTGATCAGCCAGACTCAAAAACACAGTATAAAAAGAAAATTGCTCCATTCATTTAATTCAGAGGCTGAACTCAAAAACACGAGTCTATTTTGGCCATTAAACTACATGATGGCCAACCCATTTACCTGTTATTTTGATATGCATTGCTTTGCTTCTCAAACAGCTGGGTGTTACAAAGAAACATGACAAGAAAGGAAAATACTGGGTTTCATTCTTTTTGCGATATACAATAGAGGCAAAATTGGGTAAGGTGATTTCATCAGAGTTCACTTAAAATTAGAATCCAAGTTTTTAGATTTTATATGCAAAATGATAACTAAAGGAACTGGGATCAGGAGTTACTCTATTTCTAAGGCACACCAGTGGAGACAAACAATGTCTGATGAGAACCTGGGTTTCCAAAGTAGACCTCAAATTTAACAGTAACACCTTGCATTTATGGATTTATGCATTTATGCCAGGCCTATGCTGAGTATGTTATCTTCTTGAATCTTTAGAACAAAACTCTGAAGTAGACGGTGTTAGTATTTTACCATTATCGATGGGAAAACTGTATTATAGAAAAGTTAAGAAATTTATCCAAGATCACACATCAAAGAAGTGGTAGAACTTGAGGCAAATCCAGAAATTGCCTACAGAGTTCACATTTTAAATTCCTTCATCAACAGAGAAGGAAGAAAAGGAAGAAGGAATCAAAGCAAGTGAGGAAAGAATAATAGAAATAAATGGAAACTGAGAGAGAAAAAGGTAAAAAGATTAGAAAGCAGAGAAGGGAAGAAAAGGGATGAGAAGGAAAAAGAATGAAAGGAGGGGAATACATGAAAGAAGAGACAAATGACAGAGAAGTGAAGGAAATGAAGATGTGAGAAAAGGCAAAATGAAATGCCATACTCTCCTAAGCCCTCACGCCTGAAGTTTGCTGCCCCCATCCTAGAATGTCCTGCTTTGCGCTGTTACCATGCCCTACCCAATCTGGTGCAGGTGGGAGGTCAGCTGTCTCCTCAAGACAAATGAAGAGTGAGTTTTGGAAGCTTTGGAAGCAAGGGATAGCGAAGGCCAGGGTCCTCTCTAAGAATCGCTTTTCAGTTGCCTTTTCTTTCCCTAAATTTGCCAGATCCTGAACCACTCCAAAGAGCAACTCTTTTTTTTTTTTTTTAATATATACTTGAAGGAAGAAGAAAGAAGGATAAAAACAAATAGCTCTCCTTTGTTTAGTTTACAGCTGGCTGAGGCAGCATTGCGCAGGGAATCAGTCACTCAGCCCTTGGAGGAATTGCATACAGCCAGGACCCGAGATGAAAACACACATTCTGCACCTGGGCCTGGCCACGTTGCTTCCAGCTCCCTCTTGAAGAGAAGCCAGCAGTGACCATAAGGCCTTGGTTAAAAGGGAATTGCTCCCTACCTGAGTCTGGTCAAAATAACAGCATGTGCAAATCAACAGGGAGTTAGAACGTGGGAATTTTGAAGGGTGACCTCTCGAGAGCAACACTCCAGGACTGACTCTGAGGGCAAAACAAGTCAAACAAGAATTCTGTTGATTTTTTTTTAAGTATCATTTGTAAAATTCCCAAATTATTCCACCAATCCATCTAGACTTTGTGTAGCTAGTTGTCTTCTTAAAGGACAGTATATCCCTGAGACATCTTCTCAATAACAACAAATTTTAGGAAACAAATTTTAGTTAAGTCACATTAAACACAAGTCCTGCTCATTTTTTCTCTCACCACTACACCCATAAGCTCTGCCTCTCGTCTCCTTTTCTTGTTTCCCTCTGTGATCTGTACTGACTTTGTTAAGCGTTGGGCTGCTAACCAAAAGGTCAGCAGTTCACATATATACCAATTGCTCCTTCGAAACCCTATGGGGCAGTTCTACTCTGTCCTATAGGGTCACTGGGTCGGAATCGACTCGACAGCAATGGGTTTGCCTTCTAGCTAATACTTCCACGCTTTGGGGAATATTAGAAAGGACAGTTGTTAGGACAGTTCTCAAATTCCAGATCAAAGGTTGCTCCTCCTCCTTTATTTCCTATCTTGGTGAGTGACTGTGCCTTACCTGGAGTCACTCAAGCTAGACGTTTGAGAATCATTGCCAAGATACCCCTTCTCACTCACTCCAATAGTCACCCAGCTCTGCAGCGAGAGCTCTTAAAGCCTATCCCCACCTCTCCACCTGCCTGGCCATGGCAGACCCTTAATCTAGACCCTCATCATGTGTGGCCTGGGTTATTGCCTTCGCCTTCCTACTCTAGGCTGATATCTTCTAATTCACTACAAATATCTACTAGTGTGTTCTAAGATGCACACTTGATCTATTACTCTACCGCTTAAAATTTTCAATGCCCCCAATTTTCCAGGCTAGTCTTCAAGACTTTATAATTAGAATCCTGGCTAGCTTTCTAGCTTCATCTCCTACATCCTCCTGCCTTTTTAGCCTATAATCCCTCCTTCAGGCCAGCCGTAATAATTTGCAGTTCCTGAAGTGGCACTTTGCTAATTGCCTCTGTCCTTGCCCACGTGGGTCTTCTGCCCCCCTCTTTTATCTAGCTAACTCTTACTCTTTATTTTAAACTCATCTCAAAGTTGACCCTCTTGAGGAAGCCTTACCCCGCTTTCCGGCATGATTTAAGTGTTCCTCTCTGGGGTTCCCTTAATACTCTGGCATGCTTTACCTATTACAAGCACAGCATCCTATAACCATTGATTTATAAGGGTGTCTCCCAAACTACAATCCAGTTCCCTAAGGTTACAGACCATATCTCATTTGCTTTTATAATCCCTGTGCCGAGTAGTGAGCCTAGTACCTAGAGGGCAAATATATGTTGACTAAGTGACTGGCAGCAGTTTTATATACATCTGAACACAAATGGGAAATGATCCAGCCAGACCCTTCATTGCCATTTCCTTCTTGGAGAAGGCAAGGATGTTTTTCCCAGCATTGTGCTGGAGGGGGAGGGGAAGTGGTAAGATAACCAGAGTAAGGAAGAGCTGGTTGGAGCCACTTCCTAAAGAAGACCAAAACAGTATATAGAGTTATGAGACTATGAGTGTGTTTCTATACCTACTTTATACATATAATTAAAATGTACATACATACTATATAATGTATATAGTTAAAATTATATACTTCCTTATAAACACAACCTTATGAGTGATATCTATATCACAAAAATTGCTACCATTGATGGTTTACTATCTACTAATACCTCTTTATGTGTATTAGCTCATTTAATACAGGTAACGACTGTATAAAAAAGCACTATAATTTATCACCTCCCTTTTACATATGAGAAACTGAGACACTGAGAGGGTAAGTAACTTGTCCAAGATCACACAGCTCATAAACAGAGAAGCCAGGACTATTTGTCCCCAGAGCCCACACTCTTTGCTACACTGCCCTCACACAAGCCCGGAGTTCTGTCTACAAGATGATCACAAAAAATGTGGATTAATTGACTAGCTCTTTTCTCAGAAAATCTTTCTCTCAAAGTTTCTTCTGCTAACCTTGTTCCACACTCCCATTTCTTGGTATCTTCTATTTCTATTCATCTCCTCTAGTTCTTGCTAATTTTTAAACAGCTAGCTTCTGACTGTCTCTTCTAACACTTCCCTCCATATTTCCTTCAAACTCTGTCTCTTGATCTACACAGATATTCTTGTCAGTGGAGTGGTTGGAACTTCTAAAACCAGACCAAACTGATACCAGGACTGTACTGGCATTCACAACAGAACTAGCTCACTCCACTTCCTCCTTAATTTCTACATCCTCACTGAAACCTGGACTCGATCCATGGAATAATTACAGGTGGCATGCAGGACAGTCTCCACATCTACCTCCAATTCCATTCCCTGATTTATAACTTTTTAGCACACAGAGAGTTAAAAAAATAAGTTGGGTATTCCGTGATGTCAGCCCTAAAAATGAGTGCTGAAAATAGGCTCCCAGCACTACTTATTTTTAAGAATGAAATATTATGGGAAATTTGAGTCAGATGAATAATTTTAAGCATGAATAGAAATCCCACACAAAGCAGAGCAATACGATGAGATAAAAGTAAATGTTTTAATGTTATTTTTTTTTTAGATAATAGCAATAGCTTTCACTTATTGGGGGCTTACATTAAACCCAGGGCTGGAATGCATGTTTTACAAATGTTATTCCATTCAATTCTTTCAGCACTTCCATTTTGCAGAGTTACAAACAGATCTTCAGAGTGGAGTGAAGTTGAGTCCTTTGCCCAAGATCTCACTACCCAGACACAACAGACTCAAGATTAAAGCAAGGTCAGTCTGAATCCAGAGCTCTTTGGGTCTTAATGCATCTTAATGACACTCCCCAAATTAGACTCCTTTCAATAATCACCTCAAAATGACTCTTTCAATATAAGAGATGTCAGCATTTGAGGGTGATTTTATATGAACGCTCAGTCACCTAGTCCTTGGCAAGAGATCTTGGATAAAATAAAACCATTGCCTGAAGCAGAAATCTCCTGAGAAGCTTTATATAAATGACAGATCCCCAGACTGTAACTCCAGAGATTTTAATTTGGTGTTTTAAGATAGGATCTAAAAAAAAGGAAAAAATCTATATTTAAAAATCACTCTAAGTTTGGAAACCATGGTCTAGGGGACCCAGTCCAAAAGTAAGAACCTGAAGATATGTGTCCACTCATATATGTAAATTGCTACCACTCTCTGTACCTTTGTTCCTCCATTGGTAAAATAAACTTAGTAACGCCCATGTCTTATGATGTCGACATCGGGGTTATCCAGGAAAGAGCATCCTGCATGGAGTATGTGAGAGATGATAGGAAAGGGACCTCTGCCCAGTAATTTACAATGATAATGACTCTCAAGCATAACATATTAGAAGTCACAATGCACATTGTCTTATTTGACGTTCACAACCACGTATGAAGTAGATGTTGTTATGATCTCCATTTTTCAGATAAGAAAAGAAAAAATTCACACAGCTAATAAATGATAGAGTCTTCAGTTTCCTTATTCTATGTTCTTCCCCCTGCATCATACTACTTTCTAAATTATAATTATTGTTTCCTGGATTAAATAAATAAATGGAAATTAGATAGGACAAATATGTGACAGAGAATTGAAATGGTGAAGTTGTTGAGGAAATTCAAAGGTCATTAATTCTTAGAAATAAACAAGTCCGTAAGTTAACTGGCTCATATCATGTATCTTCAAGAGACACATTTAAAAATTATGAATGCATAGCGGACAAGCTGTCAAGAAAACCTAATTCCTTCCTATAAGGACACTCTAGAAACCTAATGAATGATAATAAGGTCCCTTAGTGAATAGTGAATCAGAGCACAAGGAAGTAAGTTCAAGACAATATTTCCTCAAGTTTTGATAGTCTGATGACTAACCATTCTCTGCAGAGGATTATATCTGCCCAGGGGCTATTAAAAGAATTTAGCACAGTGATTGGCACATAATAATTGTTAAATAAATGTTGTCTTTTATTATTATTATTACTACTCTTGGGTACCTCTCCCTTCAATCAGCTCAAATCTTAGAGAAAAACTGAAACTGTTATTCTTCATTCTCCTTGCTATTCCATAATGATCATTCTTTATGTCTTAATGAATGCATTTTCTCTCATTAAAGCTGCTTTTGTGTGGTGTTTGCTGACATCTAAAACAGACTATGGAGCCCTTGTGGGGTAGTGGTTAGACATGAGAGCATGTAGCCAGGATCCACCAGTTCCATGTAAGCCCTAGAAAAATGGTACAGAGGATGCCTGCAAGCAAATGCATGCTGTAAGAGGCTAGAACTTCGGCTCTAAATTGTATTTAGTAAATAATTTTCTGAGATCATTAGTTCTATCAATTTTTGCTTTATATATTTGAGTCTCTACTATTTGATGATCATGACATTAGAATATTTTCTATTTCTGAGATCTGAATATTTTTCTTTGCACAAGAACTCTCAAAAGTTTAGTCACGCTATTTTTTTTTCTTTTTTTATTGTACTTCAGGTGAAGGCTTACAGAACAAATAGTTTCTCATGAAACAGTAGTACACATATTGTTTTATGACATTGGTTAACAACCACACAACATGTCAACCCTCTAACTTCTCAACCTTTTTTTTTTTTTTTTGGTGAAAATACACATAGCCAAAGATACACCATTTCAAAAATTTCTACATGCACAGTTCAGTGACATTGACTACGCTCTTCCAATTGTGCTGCTATTCTCGCTTCAGCTGAAGGCTTACAGAACAAAACTTTCTCATTTAACAGTTACTACACATGTTGCTCTGTGACAATGGTTAACAATCTCACAACACATCAACACTATCCTTACTCAACCTTGGGTTCCCTATCACCAGCTTCTTTGTCCCCTTCTGCCTTCTGGCCCTTGTCACTGGACTCCTGTACCTCATTAGTCCCATTTGGTTTTACGTGGCTCTCCACTCCCAGGCTGAACAGTGAATCTCGGAGACAACTTCACCACTGAGCTAAAAGGGTGTCTGGGAGCCATACTCTCGGGGTTTCTCCAGTCTCCTTTAGGCCAGTAAATCTGGTCATTTTTTGTGAGTTAGAATTATGCTCTACATCCTTCTCCAGCTCTGTCCAGAACCCTCTGTTGTGATCCTGGTGAGAGCAGTCAGTTGTGGTAGCCGGGCACCATCTAGCTGTACTGGACCCAGTCCGGTGGAGGCCTTGGTAGCTGTGGTCCATTAGGCCTTCGGACTAATCTTTTCCTTGTATCCTGTTCTCTTCATTCTCCCTTGGTCCTGAAGGGATGAGACCAGTGGAGTATCTTAGATGGCCGCTCACAGGCTTTTAAGACCCCAGACACTACTCACCAAGGTAGAATGTAGAACACTGTCTTTATAAACTGTGTTATGCCAATTGAGCTAGATGTTCCCTGAACCATGGTCCCCACAGCCCTCTGCCCAGCAATTCAGTCCCTCAGGGAGTTTGGATGTGTCTATGGGTTCCATGACCTTTCCTTGTACAAGTTGTGCTAGTTTCACCCGTATTGTGTACTGTCTCACCCTTCACCCAAGATACCACTTATCTATTGCCTATTTAGTATTTCCCCCTGACCCTTCCCATCCCTGGTAACCAACAAAGATCGTTACATTTTGTGTGTGAACTTCTTCGTGGGTTTTTACAATAGAGGTCTCATACAATATTTGTCGTTTTGTGATTGACTTATTTCACTCAACATAATGTCCTCCAGTTTAATCCATGTTATGAGATGCTTCACAGATTCATTGTTGTTCTTTCTCGTTGCATAGTACTCCATTGTGTGTATGTACCACAGTTTGTTTATCCATTCAGCTGTTGATGGGCATTTAGGTTGTTTCCATCGTTTTGCTATTGTGAACAATGCTGCCATGAACATAGGTGTGCATAAGTCTATTCAAGTGACGACTCTTATTTCTCTAGGATCAAATGGTATGTCTATTTTTCGCTTTTTGAGGAAGTGCCATATCATTTTCCAAAATGGTTGTATCATTTTGCATTCCCACCAGCAGTGCATAAGAGTTCCAATCTCCCCGCAGCCCCTCCAACATTTGTTATTTCCAGTGTTTTCGATTCATGCCAGTAATGCTGGGTGAGATGGTATCTCACTGTGGTTTTAATTTGCATTTCTCTAATGGCTAGTGATCGCAAGCATTTCCTCATGTGTCTGTTGGCCATTTGAATGTCTTCTTTGGTGAAGTGTCTGTTCATTTCCTTTGCCCATTTTTTAATAGGATTATTTGTCTTTTTGTTGAAGAGGTGTCGGATTTTCTTGTAGATTATGGAGATTAGACCTTTGTCTGACTTGTACTGTCCAAAAATTTTTTCCCAGTCTATAGGTTCTCTTTTTACTCTTTTGGTGAAGTCTTTTGAAGAGCATGGGTGTTTGATTTTTAGAAGATCCCAGTTATCTTGCTAATCTATTGGGCTTTGTGCATTGATGGTTACAGTTTGTATCCTGTTAATGCCATGTATTAAGGCCTGAAGTGTTGGTCCTATTTTTTCTTCTATGAACTTTATAATTTTAGGCTTTATATTCAGGTCTTTGATCCATTTTGAAGTAGTTTCTGTATACGGTGTGAGGAATGGGTCCTGTTTCATTTTTTTGCAGATGGATATCCAGTTTTGCCAGCACCATTTGTTAAAAAGACTGTCTTTTCCCCATTTGATGGACTTTGGGCCCTTGTCGAAGATCAGGTGACTGTAGGTGGATGGATTTACATCTGGGTTCTCAATTCTGTTCCATTGGTCAATGTATCTGTCGTGGTACCAGTACCAGGCTGTTTTGACTACTGTAGCTGTATAGTAGGTTATGAAGTCAGGTAGTGTGAGTCCTCCAACTTTATTCTTCTTCTTCAGTAGTGCTTTACTTGTTCAGGGCTTCTTCTCTTTCCACATAAAGTTAACGATTAGTTTTTCCATCTCTTTGAAGAATGTTGTTGGTATTTGGATGGGGATTGCATTGTATTTGTAAATTGCTTTAGGTAGAATTGCCATTTTCACAATGTTGAGCCTGCCTATCCATGAACATGGTATGTTTTTCCATTTATGTAGATCCCTTTGGGTTTCATGCAGCAGTGTTTTGTAGTTTTCTTTGTATAGGTCTTTTAAATCCCTGGTCAGGTTTATTCTTAAGTATTTTATCTTTTTAGGGGCCACTGAAAATGGTATTGTTTCCCTGATTTCCTTTTCATCAATCTCCTTATTGGTGTATAGGAATACAATTGATTTTTGAACGTTTATCTTGTATTCTGCTACTCTGCTGAATCTTTCTATTAGTTCCAGTAGATTTCTCGTGGAGTCTTTAGGGTTTTCTATGTATAGTATCATATCATCTGCAAACAGGGACAGTTTAACTTCTTCATTACCAATTTGGATGCCCTTTATTTATTTTTCTTGCCTTATTGCTCTAGCTAGAACTTCCAGCACAATGTTAAATAGGAGTGGTGATAAAGGGCATCCTTGTCTTGTTCCTATTTTCAAGGGGAATGTTTTCAGCCTCTCTCCATTAAGAATGATGTTGGCCACTGGTTTTGCTTAGATGCCCTTTATTATGTTGAGAAATTTCCCTTTCATACCTATTTTATTGAAAGTTCTTATCAGGAATGGGTGTTGGACATTGTCAAAAGCCTTTTCTGCATCAATTGAGATGATCATGTGATTCTTTTCTTTTGTTTTATTTATGTGGTGGATTACGTTGATTGATTTTCTAATGTTGAACCATGCTTGCATACCTAGTATGAATCATACTTGGTTGTGGTGTATTAATTTTTTGATATGATGCTGAATTCTATTGGCTAGAATTTTCTTGAGAATTTCTGCATCTATATTCATGAGAGACATTGGCCTGTAATTTTCTTTTCTTGTGATGTTTTTGCCTGGTTTTGGCATCAGGGTTATGCTAGCTTCATGGAATGAATTTGGAAGTGTTGCTTCCTCTTCTATGCTCTGAAATAGCTTGAGTAGTACTGGTACAAGCTCTTCTGTAAATGTTTTGTAGAATTCTCCAGTGAAGCCATCCGGGCCAGGGCTTTTTTTGGTTGGGAGTTTTTTTTATTACCTTTTCAATCTCTTCTCTTGTTATGGGTCTGTTCAGATTTTCAGCATCACTTTGTTGTAGTTTCCGTAGGCTATGTGTTTCTAGAAATTTATCCATTTTGTCTAGGTTTTCAAATTTGTTGGAGTGTAGTTTTTCATAATATTTTGTTATAATCCTTTTTATTTCAGTTGGGTCTGTTGTAATGTCCCCCATTACATTTCATATTTGGGTTATTTGCGTCCTCTCCTGCTTTTCTTTTGTCAGTCTGGCCAGTGGTTTGTCGATTTTGTTGATTCTTTCAAAGAACCAACTTTTGGTTTTGTTGATTCTTTCTATTGTATTTCTGTTCTCTATTTCATTTATTTCTGCTCTGATCCTTACTATTTCCTTTCTTACAGTGGTTGTGGGATTTTTTTGCTGTTCTCTTTCTATTTGTTTGAGGTCTGTAGTTAATGTTTTGATTTTGTCCCTTTCTTCTTTTTTGATATGTGCATCTATTGCTATAAATTGTCCTCTGAGGACTGCCTTTGCTGTGTCCCAAAGATTTTGGTATGATGTGCTTTCATTCTCATTTGATTCTAGGAATTTTTTAATTCCATCTCTGATTTCTTCTATTACCCATTGATGTGTAGCAGAGTATTATTCATTTTCCATGTGTTTGATTTTTTTTCCTTGCTCTTTCTATTGTTAATTTCTACCTTGATGGCATTGTGGTCAGAGAAGATACTGTGAATTATCTCAGCATTTTGGATCTTGTTGAGTATTGCTCTGTGGCTTAAGATGTGGTCTATTCTGGAGAACGTTCCATGTGCATAGGAAAAGAATGTGTATTTTGCAGTGGTTGGATTGAGTGTTCTATATATGTCTATGAGGTCAAGTTGGCTGATTGTGCCCTTTAGGTCTTCTGTATCTTTGCCAAATTTCTTCTTAGTTGTTCTGTCCTTTACTGAGAGTGGTGTGTTGAAGTCTCCTACGATTATTGTGGAACTGTCAATTTCTCTTTTCAGTGTTGTTAGAGTTTGTTTTATATATTTTGGAGCCCTGTCATTGGATGTGTAGATGTTTATTATGGTTATGTCTTCATGATGGATGGTCCCCTTAATCATTATATAGTGTCTTTCTTTGTCTTTTATGGTAGATTTTGTTTAAAGTCTATTTTATCTGAGATTAGAATTGCCACTCCTGCTCTTTTTTGGTAGTTGTTAGCTTGATATATTTTTTTCCAACCTTTGACTTTTAATAAATTCACATCTTTGTTTCTAAGGTGTATCTCTTGTAGACAGCATATTGATGGATCCTGTTTTCTTATCCATTCTGTCGCTGTCCGTCTCTTTATGGGTGCATTGAGTCCATTTACATTCAGTGTAATTATTGATAGATGTGAGTTAGTTGCTGTAATTTTGTAGAGCTTTTTTATTTGTGGTGCTGAAGTTTTCTTTGTTCTTCTTACTGTCTTGTGCTAAGTTACTTTTGTTTGTGGTTTTTTTTCATTTCTTTTGTTTTTGTAGGTTTTGTTTTTGCTGAGAGTTTATGTTTTTCCTCTTTTTTTTTATGAGTATGTTTGTTAAGTTTCGTTGTGGTTACCATGAATTTTACCCTTATCTTTCTAAGTTTGAAGCAGTCGACCATTACATGGTATCGCCTTGCCTTCCTCTCCATTAGAAGGTTCTATACCTATGCAGTTTATTCGCTCTTTTATTGTTTTGATGTTGTTGTCATTTACTGATTAACTGCTCTGATTCCCTGTTGTATTTCTTATGGTTTTGGATAGTCCTCGAGAGTTCATTTCCTAGATTGGTATCTGGTTGGTACATCCTGCATCCTGGATTCTGCCTGTGAGCTGAAGTTGTTTGTCCTCAGACCTTAGAACTCCCTTTAATAATTCTTGTAAGTTTGGTTTGACTTTTACATATTCCCTTAATTTCTGTTTATCTGGAAATGACCTAATTTCACCATCAAATTTGAACGAGAGTTTTGCAAGGTATAATATTCTTGGTTGGCAATTTTTTTCTTTCAAGATTTTATATATGTCATCCCATTGCCTTCTTGCCTGCATGGTTTCGGCTGAATAATCTGAGCTTAGTCTTATTGTTTCTCCTCTGTATGTGACTTCTTGTTTTTCACTAGCTGCTCTCAGGATTCTTTGTTTGTCTTTGGTTTTGGTGAATGTGATTATGATATGCCTTGGTGATTTTCTACTGGGGTCTATCCTATATGGGGTTCGTTGAGCTTCTTGGATAGTCAGCTTTTCATCTTTCATGATATTGGGGAAGTTTTTTGCCAGCAGTTCTTCAATGATCCTCTCTGTCTTTTCTGTTTTCTGCCCCTGTTCTGGAATTCCAATCACTCATAAATTTTTGCTTTTGATTGTGTCCCACGTAACTCTCAGGGTCTCTTCATTTTGCTTTGTTCTTTTTTCTGAGTTTTCCTGAAACAGAGTTGTATCCAAATGTTTGTCCTCAATTCCACTGATCCTGTCTTTCACCATTTCAGATCTGCTTCTCAGCTCTTCTATGACACCGTCCATTTCTGAAATCTTCATTTTTATCTTTTGGATTTCTAACTGTTGTCTTTGTATAATTTCTATTTGTAAATTTATTTTGGTATTTTGTTCCTGCATTATTTTCCTGAATTATTCCATTTTTTTGTCTACATTTTCCATGAATTTGTCTATTTTTTCCTCATGTTTGTCAGTTTTTTGCCTCAGCTCTTGGATAATTATGAGTATTAGAGATTTGAATTCCCTATCAGGTAGTTCTAGTGCATTTTCTTCCGCTGGAAAGTCATCTGGTGTTTTATTCTGGATGCCTACTGGAGCCATCCTGTCCTGTTTTCATAAATGTTTTGATATTGTCTGCTGTCTTCGTGGCATTCAGTAGTTATTTTTCTCGTTTACTGATTGTAGATTTGTTTGTTTCATGCCTTTATTTTTTTTTAAATTTGACTATGTCTGAGCAGGCGGACTGTGAGTTCTTTGTTGTTTTCTCATCTGTAGGCACAACACTCCTCACCTCCTTCTCCAGTTGGCAGGGTCACTCACTCAGATATGGTATGGCAGGGCAGGTCCAGCCGAAGAGTAGTTACTGGGACAGGCTCCCTGTGGCACTCACTACAGCCACCAGGGCAGGTCAGCAATTAGTGCAGGGCAGGCTCCAGTAGGCTGTGGCTGTCCTTCTTTGTGGTGTGACATTAAGTGCACAATGCAGGTAGGCAGGATGTAGCGGGGAGATTGCTATGTGTGGAGCTAAAATGGATATGTGAGAGAGGAGAGAGGACTAGGAGCCAAAAACATACAAACAAACAGAAAAGAATGCCAGAGGAGCTTGCTGTTGGAGTGGAGAGATGAGACAGTATGAAATGGAGAAAAACAGAAGGGGGAAGAGGAAGAAAAGAAAAAACAGTGAACAAATAAAAATCAGAAAAGTTAAAGAACTGAAAAGTTCCAAGGGATCCAACTGGTGCAGCCATGAGGTCTGGGGAAGTTGCTCTCAGGCATTGCAGCACAGCCTGCCTAGAAGGCATAGAGATATACAATGCCAGGTATTTAGGGAACAGAAAGAGAAGGAAGATATAGAGAGATGAGAAACTGAGCAATGAAGAAAGACAAACAGGGAAAAAGAGGGAAAAGAAAACAAAACAAATTAAAAAAAAAAAAGAACAAGAAAAGCCCCCAAAAATACAGAAAAGAAAAAAAAAATGATAAAAGAAATGTCCTCAGGGATCCCTCTGCACGTCTGTGCAAGCCAAGGGGTAGTCTCCTTGCCACACAGCACCGCCTGGCCAGAAAGAGCTCCCAAGTCAAGAAAAGGAAAAGAAAACAAACAAACAATTCAAAACAAACAAACAAAGCCCCGGGATCCCACCAGCATGGCAGCCCAGACCGGGAAGCAGCTCTACACTCGAACAGAGCTCCACAGCCCCTCAGGAAGAAGCAAAGATGGTGCACAGAGCCAGGTATTTGAGCGAAAGGAGGGGGAGGTGGTGAGAGGTAAGGAAGAAATCAAAAGAAACAGAAAAAAAGCAACACCAGTAGCAACAAATGGCACTCAGAGAGCCGGCTAGTGCGGGCTGGTGGAATCCAAGCAGCCGGTGTTTCTCGGACAAGAGATTGTGTCCTCAGGAAGCCAAGGGGGCTGAGTGTGGGTGAAGAAGGGTAGGGAGTGGTAAAGCATATATCACAAATTACCAGAGCTCTGCAGCCCCTCAGGAAGAAGCAAAGATGGCACACAGAGCTATGTATTTGAGCGAAAGGAGGGGGAGGTGGTGAGAGGCAAGGAAGAAATCAAAAGAAGTGGAAACAAGCAACACCAGCAGCAAACAAATGGCACTCAGAGAGCTGGCCTGTTCTGGTGTGTGGAATCCAAGCAGCCTGTGTTTCCTGGACAAGAGATTGTGGCCGCGGGAAGCAGAGGAGGCCGAGTGGGGTTGAAGAAGGGTGGGGGGTGGGAAAGCGTATATCGCAAATTACCAGTTGTTTTGTCTCCCGCTGGAAGCTCCTTGAAGCTGCTTTCTTGTACCCCCTGTTTGCTGGTCTCCGATAGGAGTCCAAGATGGTGGATCCACGCTGCATTAGCTGTTAGGGGACCTCTGCATGAATCTCTCCTCGCTCTCTGTTCTCACTCCATTTGGTGCTTGGCTGAGTTCTTTATCTCTTAATTTGATGTTTTAGGGTTTCAGGATTGTTGTTTTCTCTGTTTGGCTTTGTTTTTCAGATCTTTGCTGTGGAGGGACAGCGTGGTGCTTCTGCCTAGAGTGCCAGTTTGATGGAAGTCTCTAGTCATGCTTTTTCTCATAAAGCCTATTTGTCTGATATTAATACAGTTACACTAGTTTTCTTTTGGTTATTACTTCCCTGGTCTATCTTTGAAGTTCTTGAGTGATGCAAACAGTTCACATGCTTGCTTACTAACCAAAAAGTTGGAGATTCGAGTCTACCCAGAGGCACCTCATAAGAAAGGCCTGGCAATTTACTTCTGAGAAGTCAGTCATCGAAAACCCTAGGGAGAACAGTTCTACTCTGACACACGAGGTAGCCATGAGTAGGAATCAACTTAACAGCCACTGGTAACTGGTAGCATATCTTGTTTTATATGCTTTTAATTTTAACTTTTTTGATCTTTATATTGTAGATGTGTTTCTTTAAATATAATTTTTTTTGTTTTTTAATATCTAATCAGATGTTTTTTCTTTTTAAATATTTTGGTAGCCTATATATGAATTCCTATTACTGATATGTTTGGATTTGCTTTTACTACTTATTGTGGGTTTTCTGTCTCACTATTGCCCGCTTGCTTGTTTTAGTCTCATTTTAAAGTTAGATTTTTTAAAACAATTATTTTCAAGATTACTCTGTATTCTTTAACATGTATACTTAATAAAGTCAAAGATTAGTTTTTTACCCTTTAACTAGATATTTAAAAGATCTTCACATACTTAGAATACTGATTATCCCCATCCCAATTTGTATGACATTACTAGTATTCTAGTTTTATTTTTTTACAAACCCCCTAAATTAAAAATTTTTTTTTTCTTATCTATCAATATTGCTTAGATATAGCCACATAAGTAGCAGGTTTTGTTTTGTTTTGTTTTTTTACTCTTCATTCCTTCCCTCTGGGATTATTTTCTTTCTGCTCAGTGTAAAGTCCTCAGATTTCTTTTAGGAAATATCTGTGTGTGGTCAAATGCCAAAATTTTTTTTGGTTTGAAAATATTTTAATTTTACTCTCATTCTCAAAAGATGAATTTTCTGGGTACATAATTCTAAGTTTACATTTATTTCTACTTAACCCAAGAAAGGTAATATTCCAAGATCTTCTAAATTCCATTGTTGCTATTGGAAAGTCAGCTGTAAATTCTTCCTTTGTGGGTAATCTATCTTTTTTTCTATCTGCTTTTAGATTTCTCTTTGTCTTTAATTTTTCTCTAGTTGTAGATTTATTTATTTTACAAGAAATGAATTCGACTTATTCAAATGTAGATTAAGTCTTTAATTCTGAAAATTTCTCAGTTATTATATGTTTGATTATTGTTTCCCTATTATCCCTCTTATACACTTCTGGAACTCCTCATACATGTAGATATTTAGAGCTTATATTTTATGACTTAACTCTCTTATTTTCTATATCTCTGTCTTTCTGTGTAACACTCTGAATAGTTTCTTTAGAATTGTCTTTCAGTTTACTAGTTATTTTTTTCTTTCCAGATGTGTCTAATGATTTGTTTAAACCAACCTGTTCGTTTTTTTCTTATAAGATTATGTTAATATTTTAACACAAGAATTTAACATACAAAATTTATTATTGTATAATAGTGCACTGAGAAAAAAATTCAAAAAAATAGAACTAAAACAGCCTCTTTTATCTTATGTTAAAAGTGAATACCCAGAATTCCAAAGATAACAGTAAAAGACTACTACAATTAATAATATTTTGGTCAGATAGCTTTCTTAGTACTTCAAATATCAATAGCTTTTCTTTTCTCTACCTATAAGTGTGTATAAATGGAAATAGAAAATATTTCACTTACTATTAGAATACTGATTATACTTAAGAATAAATTTTATAACCTTGACTTTAATAAGAAAATCATCAGACATCTATAAAGAAAACTATAAAATATTACTAAATATATGAAGCAAGAACCTGAACTACTGAAAATGCATTCATATTAGTTGAACGAGAATTCTTAATACCATTCAAAAATCAATTCTTCTGAAATTAATCTATACATGCAAAGCAATCCTAATTAGAATCCCAACAAGATGTTTTTGGAATTGAATAAAATGATCCTGCCATTTAGGAGAAGAAATGCTGAAAAAATAGTGTAGAAAAATATGAAAAACAAGAACAGTGAGGACTTTCTTGCCCTCCCAAATATCAGATATGCTACAACTGTATTCACATCAATAACAACTGATATAGCTTTTGAAATAAACAAATCAATAAAGCATAACAGAAAATATTGAATTAGATTCCTATATATAATTCATTTATAAAAAAATTTATAGCTCTTATATTTCATTTCAATAGGAAAAGGATGAATTATTTTAATAAACTAAAACTGGCTACTTCTCTTGAGAAACCAACTTTGCAGTTAAAATAGAATCTCAAGGTCACCAGGGTTTAGCAAAGCTCTCAGGAAAAAAGTCAATTTGAGTACTTGCTGATACTTCTCCAGATTAACAGTTTCACTTCGTTTATTGAGTTTTGAGAATTCTTACTCTCTTGCCAACTCATTAATGCATTTTGTAAGATTTATTTTATATCTTATCATGTGCTTGCTATTATTCCTTTGGAAGATTTGCTGAGGTTATCTGATCCACCAAAAGCTTTTTATGAGGGCTTGTGGGTTTAAGAGTGTGCAGTGCAAAAACAGTTAAAGGAACTGACATAAAGCAGACAGTGTGCTTTCAGCAGAGAGTATTAGTGAGGTGGGAAATGTTGGGTTGAGTTTTTTTTTTTTTTTTTAAATTAAATACTTGTATAATTTATCTGTTAGGACAAAGATCAAGCTAAAGATGACTGTAGAGTTTGTGCATTAACCCAGTTGAGTATGGTCAGTTTATCGATGCATAAAAGGCTATGAATCTACGTCAAGAATATAAAAATGAGCCTTTGATATGAATAAATATTAGTAAATGTTGCTTATTATAATGAAAGGGATGGACAACTACTCTAAAATTTTAAGTCCAGAAAGATTCAGAGGTAGAAGAAAATAGAAAATTGGAAGTAAACTCATTCTCATCTTGTTAGCATGGCCATTTTGTTTTCCCTTCTCAAACTGGTTTACACCTCTTTAATCCTTCTTTTTCAAATTCCAATCTTATTTTCTAATATAACTGAAGTTTCCTTCTTCTAGGAAAATATTAATAACACTTACTGAATTATTTCTTTATCCCCAACACACACAGCTTCAATGAAACTCAGTTCTCTAGTACCTTATGTCATTCTCTGACAGTTGCCTAAACTCCTATTTGTTTTCCCAAAATAAGGGTAAGAATACAGAAGGCAGAAGCCAGGTGAAAGATTTCTTTTGTATTCCCCATAGTTCTAGAACAGTGGTAGACAGAGAGAATGTTGCTCAGCAAATGCAAACGCTTGTAGGTAGAGTGACATTGCTTTGCAAACAGCCTTAAAATGTAATGTTAAATAAGGCATTTCTCTTCTAAGCTGCAGAACTAATGTACTCATCTGAGACATATGTCCTCACTTTGTAAGACTCTTTAAGCTCTTGGAGCTGAATCATAATCTTTTCCAGAAAAGTTAACACAGGATCAGAGGAGATGTTCAATAAGTGCTTGCTTGATAAATAAAGAGAAATTGAATGTTAGAAAGAAGAAGAAAGCATAAAGATAGAATGAATGAATGAAATAGAAAGAAAGGAAGGGATGGAAGGAAGGAGGCAAGCAGGAAGGAAGACTGACCGATTTACTCCCTGATAAGCTTGTAACAGTAGAGTTTCAGGGAAAAGGCAGGCAAATTAAGGAAAAAAACAGTCAATATAAGAACATAAAGATATATGAGGAGGATATATTTAAGTCAGAAAGACAAACTGCTTTGCAGCTATTTGGTCCTCAAATGAACATGCTGATTGCCCTGTTAGTTAAATGTGCATTAGACACAGTTCAATTAAGAAAATGTGTTATCAGATAATCTGCTTTACTGGAAAAGCTGAATTGGTCAGCTGAATTTCACTTTCACAGACCACTGAGAGAAAAGCTATTCTAGTGGTTCCAGTAAAGCAGATGACCCTTGCATACAAGAGTATTTTTTGAATTTAGCCATTCTTTATTTGTTGGATTAGCTTCTCCCAGGAACTCGAGTATTCAAAATCGTTTTTAGGTACATTGGGCAGTCACATTGATTCTTTTTATTGATAGTTCGCTCTTTAACCGACTTTTTCTCTCAGTAGGTTCTGCCAACTACAAAGTGGGGAGAAATACACTCAGAAACCATATCCTTACCAACAAAGAGCTGCTGAATTCATTCTGGTGATTTTGCATCTTCATCAGCAGATGACAATGATGACAGCCAGTATTGGTTACCATAAAGACTTAGGTGGACTATCGCACAAAATGGTTCTCTTTAAGACCCTGAGCTAATAAAATGTAGCTTTCTTCCCTATCTATCAGCATTCAAGATGAAAGGACAGCCAAGGAAACAAAGCAAGGAGGGAAAGGGAGTCTGTTACCTTTGCAAGCTGAAACTGGAACTATAATATATCTCTTTTATCCTTATAGTTCATTGCTTTTAATTTGGAATAGGATAGGATAAGTGATGGAATGAAGATAACTAGACCTTGTTTAATCTCAAGTGAGTCATGCTTATGAAAAATACCTGCTATATGGGTCATTTAGCCATGACAAAACAATCATCCTTTCCTGTTGGCAGCGTTTCTCAATTTCACCTTCAGTTCTTTAAATGGGAGGGGAAATATCTTGAAATTTAAATCTGTAAAATAATAAAATGAAGACAATGTTACAGAGGCTCAAGATGGATATTTATATCTTGCTCCCAAAATACAAAGAACCCCTCATC
Organism: Dugong dugon; assembly: GCA_030035585.1. Lineage (NCBI taxonomy): Eukaryota > Metazoa > Chordata > Mammalia > Sirenia > Dugongidae > Dugong > Dugong dugon. Next base: position 179,977,500 of record CM057462.1, on the reverse strand, counting down.
TGAAACCTGAGAAAACAAGAGGAAAAAAATAATAGCTAAAACAATCCATAATTTCCAGACACTGATCAGACTTCATTGAGAAAGAGATTTATCTAAGAGTAATAAAATCTTACTCTGTTAAAACAAAGCAAGGAGATTTATTGAAGGTTTGAAAACAATCTGGACTAGAGGAAATGTCTGATTTTACAGAGTGAACAAATGCTTTGAAAATGGCAAATCTGCAGACAGTTTTTAAGCGGTGAGAACAAAGAACTTGAGGTATACTATTTTAATTGGACTTTTCAAACTAAGATTAATACAAGATGGCTTTACTGGAAGTGTGGACTGGTAGGGGAGTGGTTACAGGACATTTCTGTCTTAGAAACAGCTTGCTCAAGTGAAATATTTCTTATCAGCAGTAGCCTAGGAGACCTAGATAAGAGTCAGTGTCAAGGCCTTCTTCCTGAGACATTGTTTCAGGAAATGTCTTCATAGCTCCTGGGAAACAGTTTATTGTTATTCTCTCAGCTTAACCACACAGAAAAGGAGAAAACTTTCTTTAGTTTACATTTAGCCACAGGTCTTAAACAATAAGTCAGGGGTTTGCATATATCAAAAGAAAGACAAGATAGAATAGGGTCCCAAACTCTAAAATAGCCATTTTACTTTAGTCAAATGCCTCAGTTTACTTGCTCTTACTCATTTCCTCCTTTTGATCAAGAGTTTCTATGAAAATCGTTTGGTTAATTGTTGAATGAATGTTTCTTCTGCATGGACTTGAAGGTTTGTGTTCTTCTTTTGGTGGCTGCTTAAGTTTAGTGAGCTTTTATATTGCCATTCTTAAGTGGTCACCGGTCATGACAAGTCTTTTCTTAGTTTCTTTGCAGTAGTTGGCTACCACCAGACCTCTTCCCCATGCTATATCTTGACATTCAGTTTCTGTGCTTTCTTGGAGGTGGATTAGTAAAAAGTGGGGCCACATTATAGGAACAATTTGACTATTTTGAATGGTTAATCCAGGGTGTGGGGTCCCTGTATTTTGTTTAAGATATAGGCAGCCTCTATACACATGAGCAGCATGGGCAATTGATTAATGGTTTGCTTTGCTGCTTTGGTTATACACTTTAGACAACATTTAACCAGTCTAATTACAATAACTGTTATAATTGGTATGATTACTCCAGCAAACAGGAGTGACCTGACCTAGGATCCAGCCCTTTTTGTTAGACAGTTAAAAATGTTAAAGAAGGGGGAGTCTATTTCATCAGGAGCAGGTATATGAAGCCAAGTAGTTTTTTTTTTTTTTTTTTTGGGTGGATCTGTTCAACATTATATTTGACCTCACTGGAGTATTAACACGAAGTATAAGCTATGGACGGATGCCCTTCTGTTGAGCCAGGAGGAAATCTAAGGTAATTCTATTATTAATTAAAACCTTGGCTAACGAATTTAAGGATTTCTGTACGGGCACTATGCTGCCTGTAACATCATTTATCAGTTGCCCCATGGTATTAGTGATGTTCTGAATGGCATGTCCTAAGTCTGTGACTTTATGCTGAGGAAGAAATGTCCTAAGAAATGAGTAGCTTAGTGCTAGATTATCTTTTAAGATGTTGGTTCTATACTTGCTTTGCTCATTCTGGTATTCATGCTTGTTTCTGACTCTCTCTAAAAGTTTAAAATATTTGCCTTAATGAAGGCTTTCATCATACAAATGGACATCCATGGGGACTCTTAAATTTCATTAAGTTTATTGTCCCATCATGTCCTATCCATTCATGCAAGGCATTGCTCAAATATAGGGGAATCGATGGCTACATAAAAATACATACTTATAAGGGTCTTATAAGGGGCACATAACATACAATTCTCAGTTGTTTTATCAGAATATGGGATAGACTTGCTTACCAGGTGAAGCCAATCATTTATCAGGGCATTATTACAAAGGGGGAACTGTATCCTCTAATTAGATCCCTTACTTTGTTATAAAAACCAGAAGCATTTCCTTCACATTCTTTGGAGAAGTTTTGATAACACTGTGGGAATGTAGAGTGAGTAATCAAATATTTAGAGATTCTTCCCTTGCATCCTTTCTGGGAGAAATAGGTTAGAACTTCAACATTAACAGTGGGTTTCTGGTACATTCTAAGTATTCTTCCAGAATATGAGTAAGACTAAAACAGGGCACCTGAAGGCTTTCAGGAATGTCTGATGAGTGCCATAACTTAACATGGATGGATTGTTCAAAGGTAAGAGTGTAATTTACAAACATCCTAGGTACAAAGGTATAATTGAAGGTGGGATATGCTAGTGGGTTCAATTTCTTTGCCCTGAGTGAGGATCGGAATGACAAATCCAAAAATTGGTAAGATTTTTGGCATTGGTTCAGGCTTGGGTTAGTTGTATAAAGGCATTCTTATTCCAGATTTCAGTGAGGGATATGGGAGACAGCAGAAGAATACTTAAGGAAAGTTCCATAATGCAAAAATATTAGTAAAAAATAGTATAATAAGACAAGAGTCATAAAAATTATATTGATACCAAAACAAATTCCTCCCTTATTTAAAGGCATATATACTATTAATAACAGGAAAACAGTTGCTATTATAATTAGTAAAATGATGATAACTAATGCAATATTATCTAGTAATTCTAGCATGAACGCAGTAAGTTAAAGTTAACAATTTATGAGTTCCTGTTTATAGAAGAATATAACTTCAAAAGTTACAAGCATTAGACAGGGGATAATGACTTCTAGCGAGTATACGAAAAACTAACACTATGGAAGGAAATTTCTTGAGATAGAGATAAGGCAACCTACCTGTGATTCCATAAGAACTATCAATGCTGCTAAAAATAAAATACTAAGAATCTTGACAGCCTGCATGAGTGAGAACTGAGTAATTAAACATTAGCTTAAATTATTAATTGGTGAAACAAATACATTATCAGTTACGAGCCTAAGTCAGTAAAACAAAATTACTTTAAAGGCTATAATTATCAAGCAGAGAGCAGTTAGTTCAAGGGTTTCCACATAAAATAGTCTCCATGGTAGGAGACTAACTAGGTGTAGCACAATTAGAGCTTCTCCAACATTTGTTATTTCCAGTTTTTTTGATGCATGCCAGTAATGCTGGGGTGAGATGGTATCTCATTGTAGTTTTGATTTGCATTTCTCTAATGGCTGATGATCGTGACCATTTCCTCATTTGTCTGTTGACCACTTGAATGTCTTCTTTGGTGAAGTGTCCATTCATCTCCTTTGCCCATTTTTTAATTGGATTATTTGTCTTTTTGTTGTAGAGGTGTTGAATTTTCTTGTAGATTTTAGAGATTAGATGCTGATCAGAATTGCCATAGTCAAAAATTTTTATTTCATTCGGGTCTGTTCTAATATCACCCATTTCATTTCTTATTTGGGTTATTTGCATCCTCTCCTGTTTTTCTTTTGTCAGTCTGGCCAGTGGTTTGTCAATTTTTGTTAATTCTTTCAAAGAAACAACTTTTGGTTTCGTTGATTCTTTCTATTGTTTTTCTAGTCTTTATTTCATTTATTTCTGCTCTGATCTTTATTATTTCCTTTCTACTAGTTGCTGTGGGCTTTCTTTTGCTGTTCTCTTTCTATTTGTTTGAGTTGTGTAGTTAATGTTTTGATTCTGTCCCTTTCTTCTTTTTTAATGTGTGCATCTATTGCTATAAATTGTCTTGTGAGGACTGCCTTTGCTGTGTCCCAAAAGTTTTGGTATGATGTGTTTTCATTCTTGTTTGATTCTAGGAATTTTTTTATTACATCTCTGATTTCTTCCATTACCCAGTGGTTTGTAATCAGGGTGTTGTTCAGTTTCCACGTAACTGATTTTCTTTCCTTGCTCTTCCTCTTGTTAATTTCTACCTTGATGGTGTTGTGGTCAGAGAAGATACCAAAGTATCTCAAAGTTTTGGATTTAGTTGAGGGTAGCTTTGTGGCCTAAGATGTGGTCTATTCTGGAGAACATTCCATGTGCGTTGGAAAAGAATGTGTATTTTGCAGCTGTTGGGTGGAGTGTTCTATATATGTCTGTGAGGTCAAGTTGGCTGATTGTGCCCTTTAGGTCTTCCGTATCTTTGTTGAGTTTCTTTCTAGATGTTCTGTCTTTTACCGAGAGTGGTGTGTTGAAGTCTCCTACTATTATTGTGGAACCATCAATTTCTCTTTTCTTCTGTTAGTTTGTTTTATGTATTTTGAAGCCCTGTCATTGGGTGCACAGATGTTTATTATGGTTATGTCTTCATGATGGATCATCCCCTTAATCATAATATACTGTCCTTCTTTGTCTTTTATGGTAGATATTGTTTTAAAGTCTATTTTATCTGATATTAGTATTGTCATTCCTGCTGTTTTTTGGTAGTTGTTTGCTTGATATATATTTTTACATTCTTTGATTTTTAATAAATTGATGTCTTTGTTCCTAACGTGTGTCTCTTATAGACAGCATATTGATGGATCTTGTTTTTTTATCCATTCTGTCACTGTCTATCTCTTTATGGGTGCATTTAGGCCATTTACCTTCAGTTTAATTATTGATAGGTTTGAGTTTATTGTTGTCACTGTGTTTTTTTTTTTTTTTTTTGTGGTACTGACGTTTTCTTTGTTCCTCTTACTCTCCTGTGCTGATTTGCTTTTGTTTGTGGATTTTTTTCATTTCTTTTGTTTTTGTAGATTTTGTTTTAACTGAGATTTTATGTTTTTCTTCTTTATTTTGATGAATAGGTTTCTTAACTTTCTCTGTGGTTACCTGGAAATTTACCCTTACCTTCCTAGGTTTGAACTAGTCTATTATTACTTGATTCACCTTGCCTTCTTCTCCATTAGAAGGTTCTATACCTGTGCCATTTATTCCCTCTTTTATTGTTCTGTTGTTGTCATTTACAGGTTAACCTCTCTGATTTCCTGTTGTAATTCTTTTGGTTTTGGATAGTCCTTAAGAGTTCATTTCCTAGGTTCATGTCTGGGTAGTATGATCCTGCATCCTAGATTCAGCCTGTGGTCTGATATTGTTTGTTCTCAGACCAAAGGACTCCCTCTAATAATTCTTGTAAGTTTGGCATTGTTTTACATAGTCCCTGAATTTCTGTTTATCAGAAATGTCCTAATTTCACCATCATATCTGAATAAGAGTTTTGCAGGATATATTATTATTGGCTGGCAATTTTTTTCTTTCAAGGTTTTATATATTTCATCCCACTGCCTTCTTGCCTGCATGGTTTCGCCAAATGATCCGAGCTTATTCTTATTGTTTCTCCTCTGTATGTGACTTTTCATTTTTCTCAAGCTACTCTCAGGATTCTTTCTTTGTCTTTGGTTTTAGTGAGCGTGATTATGGTACGCTTTGGTGATTTTCTTTTGGGGTCTATCCTATATGGAGTTCATTGGCCTTCTTGGATAGTCAGCTTTTCATCTTTCATGATGTTGGGGAAGTTTTCTGTCAGCAGTTCTTCAATGATCCTTTCTGCGTTTTCTGTTTTCTCCCCCTGTTCTGGAATTCCAATCACTCGAAATTTTTTGCTTTTGATAGTATCCCACATAATTCTCAGGGTTTCTTCATTTTTCTTAGTTCTTTTTCCTGATTTTTCCTTAAGAAGAGTTGTATCCAAGTGTTTGTCTTCAATTTCACTGATCTTGTCTTCCATTGTTTCAAACCTGCTCCTCAGTCCTTCTATGACTCAGTCCATTTCTGAAATCTTATTGTTTATCTTTTGGATTTCTAATTGTTGTTTTTGTATGCTTTCTAGTTGTAAATTTATTTTGGCATTTTGTTCCTGTATTATTTTCCTGAATTCTTCCATTTTTTTGTCTGTATTTTCCATGAATTTGTCTCCTTTTTCCATGAATTTGTCTATTTTTTCTTTATTTTTGTCTGCTTTTTGCTTCAACTCTTAGATAGCTCTGAATATTAGAGATTTTAATTCTCTATCAGGTAGTTCTAGTGCCTTTTCTTCTATTGGAAGGTCATCTGGTGTTTTATTTTGGATGCCTACTGGAACCGTCCTGTCCTGTTTTTGTATACATTTTGATATTGTCTGCTCTCTTCGGGGCATTAAGTAGTTATTTTCCTTGTTTATTGATTGTAAATTTGTTTGTTTTGTCCTACTTTTTTATTTTATTTGGTTACGTCTGAGCAGGCGGCTGTGTATTCTTTGTAGTTTTATTGTCTGTGGGCACGATCCTTTTTGCCTCCTTGTCCAATGGGAAGGGTCAGTCACTCAGATATGGTGCAGCAGGGCAGGTCCAGCTGAAGGGTAGTTGCTGGTATGGGTTGTTTGTGGCACATACTATGGCTGACAGGGCAGGCTGGGAATCAGTGGAAGGCAGGTTTCGGCGGGCCTTGCCTGTGGTGCTTGGGGATGTGATGTCCAGCGCATGGTGCAGGTGGAGATTGTGGTCTGTGGAGCTAAGATGGGTATTGGAAAGAAGAGAGAGAGGAGAGAGAAACAGGAGCCAAAAGCAAGTAAACAAAAGAGTGTTAAGGGAGCTTGCCATTGAGCAGTGGAGAGATGAGAGACCGAGAAATGGAGAAAAACAAAAAGGAAAAAAAGAGAAAAAGGGTAAAAGAAAAAAAAAAAAGAATTAAAAAAAAAAAGAAAATAAAAGCCCCCGGGGATCTTACCAGTGCAGCTGCAAAGACTGGGGAAGTGGCTCCCAGGCCACAAAGTACAGCCTCACTAGAAGGGGTAGAGGTGTCACACAGCACCAGGTATTCAGGAGACAGGAAGAGAAGGTAAGTATAGAGAGACGAGAAACTGAGAAATGAAGAAAGACAAAAAGGGAAAAAGAGAGAAAAGAAAACAAAAACAAAGAAAGATAAAAGAAATGCCCCCAGAGATCCCACTGTGCAGCTGCACAGACTGTGGCCACATGAAGAAGAGGAGGCCGAGTGGGGGTGAAGAAGGGAAACGGTAAGGGGTAGGAAATGTATATCGCTGGTTAGCAGTTGTTCTTTCTCCTGATGGGAGCTCTGTGAAGCTTCTTTCCTGCACTCCATGTTCACTGATCTCCAACAGGAGTTCCAAATGGCAAATCCATGCTGCGTTAGCCGATAGGGGTCCTCTGCATGTATCTCTCCTCGCTCTCTGGTCTCTGTCAGTTTCTTATTCCATTCGGTGCTTGGCTGAGTTCTTTATCTCTTCATTTGATGTTTAGGGTTTCAGAATTGATGTTTGTCTCTGTTTGTTTGACTTAGTTTTTTGGCTCTTTGCAGTGGAAGGACGGTGTGGTGCTTCTATCTATAGCACTATGTTGGCCAGAAGTGTCCTGAATTAGCATTCTTGAAGATTTCGAGTGCAAATAAATACCCTCTTTGGGGTCTATCTTAGTTATCTAGTGCCTCTGTAACAGAAATACCACAAGTGGATGGCTTCAACAAGGAGAAATTTATTCTCTCACAGTCTAGTAGGCTGCTAGTCCAAATTCAGGGCATTGACCCAGGGGAAGTCTTTCTATTCTTGGCTCTGGAGGAAGATCTTTGTAATCAGTCTTCCCCTGGTCAAGGAGCTTCTCTGTGAAGGAACCTCAGGTCCAAAGGATGCGCTTTGCTCCTGGCATTGCTTTCTTTGTGGTATGAGGTCCCCCTGTCTCTCTACTCACTTCCCTGTTTTATATCTCAAAAAAGATTGGCTTAAATTGTAGATTAATCTTGTAGATTGAGTTTACATAACTGCCACTAATTCCATCTCATCGACATCATAGAGGATTTACAACACATAGGGAAATCACATCAGATGACAAAATGGGGGACAATCACACAATATTGAGAATCATGACCTAATCAAGTTGATAGATATTTTTGGGGGACACAATTTAATCCATGACAGGGTCCTTATTCTTAAATGTATACTTGAAAGGCAAGAGTGAGTAACCTTACAAATAAGGCAGGAGTTGCCTCTTGTGAATCTGGAATCATCAGAGCATTTGAAAAAGTGAACTGAAAAATAAATAAAAGAAACACAGACAGAGAAGAGAAACACAGATGGATAACTAACCATAAATCTCCAGGAACTCAGTGAAAAAGGCAGAGTTCAATTCAGGCAGCTGTTTATCTGGGATGACTTCACTAGGACCCTGGGAAAGCAGAGAGGGGACAAAAGGCCCTTGTGACACCACAGTTCTGATTTCACATTGTCCTGGGAGGCCGCTAAAAGGTGATGTGCCTCTGAATCCTGCCAGAGTGGCCATTTTAGGTTTAAGAGTAATAAAAGCTTACTCTGTTAAAATAAAACAAGGAGATTTATTGAAGGTTCAGTAATAGTCTGGACAGAGGAAAATGTCTGAGTTTACAGAGTGAACAAACACTTTAAAATAGCAAAGCTGCAGACACTTTTTAAACAGTGAGAACAAAGAACTTGAGGTATACTATTTTGATTGGACATTACAGACTTAGATTAACATAAGGTGGGTTTACTGGAAGCAGTGGCTAGGAGGGGGGAAGTTACAGGACATTTCTCTGTTAGAAACAGCTTGCTCAAGTGAAATATTTCTTAACAGCGGTTGCCTAGAAGACCTAGATAAGAGTCAGCATCAAGGCCTTCTTCCTGAGATGTTGTTTCAGGAAGGGTCTTTATAGCTCCTGGGAAACAGATTATTGTTATTCTCTCAGTTTAACCACAGAGAAAAGCAGAAAACTTTCTTTAATTTACATTTAGCCACAGGCCTCAAAGAATAAGTCAGGGATTTGCATATATGAAAAGAAAAACAAGATGGAGTAGTGCCCCAAACTCTAAAACAGCCATTTTTACTTCAATCAAGTGCCTCCGTTTTCTTGCTTTTACTCAGGTTGAAAGATGGGCAGCAGAAATGGTTTTAAGATCCTTCCAAAAATAGTTTTCTACAGCGGAATCAAAGAAGGCAAGTTGGAACCTATTGGAGGTGTCCTGAGAAGTAAATTAGCTATTGGCTATGAAACCACTTTGGAAAACAATGAGTGATATACTTATGCAAGATACTATTGATAGGCCTGTAAGAAATGGATACAGTAATGGATGGCCCCAAGTAAAAGGTAATTTGGAGCACGGGTATAAAATCCAGAAGCGTTATTTATAGAATAGATGCTAACATCACTTAATGCATATGAATCGATGTAGCTATAGTTCTTCTTTCTTATGATTTAAAGATGATTCCTTAAAGAGAGAAAATTGGGCATTGCCCTCGTGGTCAAGTGGTTAAGACCTTAGCTGCTAACCAAAGAGGGTGGCAGTTCAAATCCATCAGCTGCTGCTTGGAAACCCTGAGAGGCAGTTCTACTCTATCCTATAGAGTCTCTATGAGTTGGAATCGACTTGATGGCAATGGGTTTTTTGGTTATTTTTTCCAATGCAAAATATAAGTTGATGCAACATTGGATCACAATTGTTATGATATTGGGATCTTTGGGTGGCTTCCTAATAGAAAATATTGAGAATAAATGAATAAGAGTTTAGTCTATTCAGGGATGAGAGGACCATTAATGATCATTTGTTGTTCTTACATTCCATGCAGTCCTGGTAGGACTTTCAGTCACAATAACCTGTCTCTTCTTTCCCTTCATGGGATTGGAAATAAGTAAGGCCAATCAGACACTGGTCATTTGACTCTTGAGCAGGATCAGTTCAAAAGCATACTGAAGACACTGTCCATGACTTTCAGCTGCCGTGATCTGTTAATATCCCCTAGTCCTGAACTTCTTGAAGATGGATTAGTTAAATTTTCCTTCAATTCTTCAAGCTGTAATAGCACTCTTGATACATTCTTTTTTGATTCTCCTTAAGTTTACCAAAGTTGATTTCTATTGTTTAAAACCAGGGGCCCCTACTGGTGATAACACTGCTACTGGCAGACACAGATTCTGGCAGGTGAAATATTATATAAGATTATCAAACTCTCTTTATCTATATTTGTACATACTCTAAGCAACCTTCTGATTATTAATTTAGTTTCTGTGTTTCTTTACCTCTGGAGGCAGCTTTCCCTAACTTTAAAACAATTCCATTCATTTCTATATTAGTTATCTCATGCTGTGTGATGAACCACTCCAAAACTCAAAACTCAGCGGCTTAAAACAAGTACTTATCTTCACTTGGCTGTCTGTGAGATTTCTGGGGATCCTCTAATCTAAGCTAGGCATAACTAAGCTTGTCCTCAGGCTGCATGTTGGGTTAATGTCCACTCCGTATACCTACCTCTTATCTTTCTTGGGTCAGTAGGCTATCCATATTGTGTTCTTCTCTCTGAGACTGCAGAAGGGTCAGATGCAAGTCCCCTTGTGCAAATACATCCCAAGTCTTTCCTAACATCTCATTCACACTGGTCCAAGAGCCACATGGCCAAAGCCAACATAAACGAGAAAGTATACTTTGCCCTTACTGAAAAGGATAAGGAAGTGCATATTTGCTGTAAAATAATATAAAGTATCACATTTCACCCTTTTATTTGTATTTTAATATCCCTCCTCCACATAAAATATATTCATTTCTATCCTAAGACATCAAAAAAGATCTTATTCAATCCCAGCATCGAGCTCCAAGCCCAGAATTCCCTTATCAACATCACATTCAGATGAGGTTTCTCTTATTCAATAGACCTATGAACTTACAAGACAATCTGCCCTCCGCACACTCGGTATACAATAGAATAGGGAGAGAATGACTGCAATAAATACTCTTATTTGGAAAAGGAAAGAATGAGACCCCATATTAGTCACTAGTCCAGAGCGAATTCTGAAACCATGCTGAGCAAATGTTGTCAAGTCCCTCTCTACTGAGGATAGAAAATGTTCCTTTATTAGACCCTAGACCATTGTTCTCCACAGCTCTTGATGCTGGCCTGTGGGAGGTTCTTTTTTTACCATGCTCCTTGGCTACTTCTGAAGAAGGCTTCAGTAAATCTACCCTGCTTGTCACTGAGCAGCTTTCTCTGCCTGCCTCCTGCCTGTAGAAAATTAGGAGCCCCTCAGAGACTATTTTACATATTAAGCAATCTAGTCTCTTTTTGTTCTAGGTTGGTAGTAGTTTTACCACGTCAAATAACATATATACATATCATTGTCTCAAAATTTTGGGAGTTTTCTATGTATTAGATTCGAGTCACATCATGATGCCGAAAGCCACATTCACAATTTCTTTTTAGACATGTGCTATACCTAGGCTTAAAGAGTCCTTGGGTGATGCAAATGGTTAATGCTCTTGCTTGCAAACTGAAAGGTTAGATCTTTGAGTCCATGCAGAGACTACTCAGAAGAAAGGCCTAGAAATCTACTTCTGAAACATCATCCATTGAAAACTCTATGGCGTACCGTTCTACTCTGATACGCATAGGATTACCATGAGTCAGAATTGACCAGACAGTAACTTGTTGATTATATCTAGGCTTAATTAGTAGTACTTTGGGCACTTCAGACTTGGTAGAAACATGTTACTAAGCTTTCTAGAACCCCTTTTTTCCAGTGACTGAAACTTAGTTGTCTTATTTCTGAAACAGAGACTGTTTTGGGGGTAATAAAATTCCACAAGTAAATGCATAGCATAATGTGTGTCATACACTAGATGCTTCATAAATATTAGTAAGCCATTCTCATTTCATCTGGTTTTAAATCCATCTCTTGTGAATTTGGATTAATGCTAACAGACTTCTCTATATGCAGTGCTGAGATTTAGACCACTATCATGGAAGCAAACCAAAGAAGCCACCTTTACATGAGGAGATTCCCAAACTGTCTTACCCATGCTTTATAATGCTGCTAAAAGTCATAAGACCTTTATGGATTAGTTTAATAGATTTGCATTTCTGTGCCTTCTCTGGTTTTCCATGTGGAGAGTAGCATCATGGAACTGTACTTAACCCTAAGGTGTTCAATCCTGACCAGAGCAATGGTTGATGACTTATGCAATTGAAAAGGAGACACTGATAAAAACTCTAGAAAGAGGGTACTAGAATGTCTTATTAGATAACTTCTTTAATGACTCTAGGTAAACCACTTAACCTTTCTGAGCCTCAGCTTCCTCATCTACTCAGTGGACATTATGGTATCTCTCTCAGTGTTGCTATGAAGATTGAATACATTTATACGCTAACAAGTACCTAACATAGGACTGTGGATTTGCTCTGTCTACAGCTGCTCTGATTCCCGTATAACCTGGAATCCTGCTAGCCTGGAATCCTAAACAGCTGCGTTCTCATTTCTCTGTGCAGTAAAATTTCTGAGTGTGATTTGAGTTCCACCTATCAGGTGGATTGGGTGAGTCTTTTATGCAGAATGGAGCTGCATAGAGAGAGAGCCAAGCCATGGGGCAGCTATTGTGCTGATAGGGATCATGTCAGAGGTAGTATAATTCTGGATCCAGTACCTGCAATGATAATTTTGCTGATTCAGTACCTTCCTGATTATGACAGAGGTGGTGTTGCCCTGAAGCCAGAAGCTGTGGCAATTGCTCTCTGATTCTGTAGTTCCTTGAAGGCAGGAGAAGTAGCAGCTTCTCTGCAGGCCAGCTCTTTGGTGTGGTATTGGGAGTTATTTCTGGAAGCTCAGCCCAAAATGCTGTTTCTTCAGCCCTGCCAATGATTCTGTGAACAACTTGTAACCCTTAACAAATCCATTTTTGCTTAAACTAGCTACAGTGGATTTTGTTTCTACAATTAGGAACTCTGACCCGTATAGAACACACTAAAGAATATCGGCTATATCTGAAGATGTTTCTTATGGAAAGCATCCTTTTAGGGAATAAGTTTGGTATAATGGAAAAATCATTGCTTTGGGAGACATCGTACATTCAAATCTAGATACCTTATGAGTCATGGAACCTCAGACAAATTATTTTCCTTCTCTGAAATTCAGGCCACTCATCTGTAAATTGTTACTGATAATGTCAATCTTAAAGGATTGACAAATATTTATTGACCATTTACTAAAGGTCAGCTTGTCTAGAAACTTCATTTAAACAAAGCAGATGAAATGCCTACTCTCATGGAGCTTAACCTCCAGTGCGAGGAGAGGGACAATAAAAATTTTAGCAAATAAACATATATAATATGCCAAGTAGGAATGAATACTTAGAAGAGAAATGTATCAGGGAAAGCAGTTCGAATGTTTGGGGTGAGGGGCAGGATTCTATTTGGTGTCGTATGGTCAGGGGAGTCTTCTTTGATAGGATAACATTAGACCTGAGACCTGAAGGGTGCAAGGCAGAGATGTATGTGGATAGCTGAAGTAACAGTGTTCTGGGCAGAGTGAGAACATGCTTTGCATATTTAAAGTCCACCTAGGAGGCTAATGAGGATGGAGTGCAGTGAGTTATGAAAAGAACAGTCGGCAGTAAGGCCAGAATAGTATCAGGAGACAAGGTCATTCTCTCCAGGGCATTGTAAGGATTTTGGATTTTTCTTGGGGTGAAAATGGGATGTAATATGTACACCCCTTAGGCTGGCACATTAGAATTCCATTCTCTTCCCTCTACAAAGTACTGGTAAATCAGTTTAATCCCTATAAGGTCAACCTAGTAGGGTTTCCAGATATGACTAAAGTTTGTTTGTTTTCCTTTTGTTCTTTCTCTTTTGTTCTCATTTCTCCAGAAGACTATAAAAAAATTAGTCATCTCCATAGGTCACCAACCCATTGTTCTGAGGCAGACCAACCCTCAGTAACTCAATGAGCATGAGGTCATGTCAGCAGTAAAAAAGATTGAGGAAGAATACTTGTAAAAATTAAAATAAAAGAAGTCGATGTCATCCTCTGGGCTTACATCCCAACACTTCACCAAAAAACAGTTTTGACAAATATTTGTAACATGAAAAAAAAGTTTATTCATCATTTGCTCAACAGACGCCTCTAAAAGGCATCTCTGACACAGTGCAGACCTAGCTGTCACCATCCCCTCTTGGACCTGTTTATAAAACCGTGCTTTTGTCCAGGTCGTTCCTTCTGTCTTCTTGCCCTGCCCCATATTTGCCTGGCAAAGTCTTTTATTTATTTAAATATTTAAGAGCTAGCCTCTCTGTGAAGCTTTCTCTGATTGTACAGGCAGAGTTGACCAACTCTCTCTCTGCTTTTACAGCATTTTCTTCAAACTTTTGTTGAAACACTTAATAATTCTACCTGTCTAGCCTACTAGGTTGTGAACAATTCATGACATGTTTATGTCTCATTCATAGCTGCTTGTTTATCACTGAGTCCAGTGTTTTACAAAAATGTTTGTTGACAGAAGAAAGGAAGGAAGGAAAAAAAGAAGGGAAGAAGAAAACAAGGAAGGAAGGAAGGAAGAAGTGGGGAAGGAAAGAAGATTATTTGTATCTCTTGCATGTCTCAAATATTTTTTTGGAAAGAGGCAGACTATATAAAACTTTTAAGAAAACATAAAACCCTTTGAAACCTCTGGATAGGAATCATATTTTCTATAAGAAGTGATACTTATTAAGGCAAATTTTAACATTTCAAATTCACTTTGCCTGACCTTAGGCTAAATTTCACAAATCGGAAATGAAGAGCAGATCTGCATGTTATCTCTAGGATGAGTGTGAATTTTCTATTTATCTTTATTCAGATAAAACATTAATTTGAGGGACATGATTTGCCTAATAAGAAATTGAGTGTTACTTTTTCTCATAACTTGATATCCTTACAAATGTAATAGAGACAATTTCCACTGAAGCAGTTTTCTTTTTTCCAACTTGTTTTATCAGTCCTGAGCTTTATTTCAACTAAAATAAACCAAGGGTCTAAAGAGAGATAAAACATTGCTAATAATAAAGTTTATACTTAGATAGTTTTTTTTTTTTTTTAATCTGGAAGGATAGTAGATCATATAGTATTATCCAGCTATTTTTTATAAAGAGGAAACAGGTTCAGGAAGTTTGCTTCATTTGTCTGACTCACACAGTAGAGTTTGATTCTAGAATAGTACACTTCAGCATTTGTGGAGCATTGCTTTGCACATAAAAATTTTCATTGACTTCTAATTGTTAGTGTTGTAGTAACACATCCATCATTTTAAGCCAATATGATTTTCAACAACACATTTTATTGATTTCTAGATATCAGGGTTTAATCCAGCAAGAGGGAAACCCTGCTCATAGTCAGTTTTGTGGTCTATATTTTAGAAGAAAAAATATTAAGCTCCAAAGAAAAGGTGGGTATAATCCAATGGCCCAAATTTATTTATTTTTTTTAATTTTTTATTGTTGTACTTTAAGTGAAAGTTTATAATTCAAGCTAGTCTGTCATACAAAAATTTATACATACATTGTTATGTGACCCCTATTGCTCTCCCTACACTGTGACAGCACACTCCTCCTTTCCAGCCCTGATTTCCCATGTCCATTCAACCAGCTCCTGACCCTCTCTGCTTTCTCATCTCACCTCCAGACAGAAGCTGCCCATTTAGTCTCATGTATCTACTTGAGCTAAGAAGCATGCTCTTCATGAGTATCATTCTATGTCCCATACTCCAGTCTAATCTCTGTCTGAAGAGTTGGCCTCGGGAATTGTTCTAGTTCTGGGTTGACAGTCCAAGGGCCATGCTTTCTGAGGTTCCTCCAGTCTCAGTCAGACCATTAAGTCTGGTCTTTTTACTAGAATTTGAGTTCTGCACCCTACTTTTCTCCTGCTCCATCAGGAACTCTCTCTTGTGTTCCCTGTCAGGGTGGTCATTGGTGGTAGCTGGGCGCCATCTAGTTCTTCTGCTCTCAGGATGATGCCGTGTCTGGTTTATGTGGCCCTTTCTGTCTCTTGGGCTAATATTTTCCTTGTGTCTTTGGTGTTCTTCATTCTCCTTTGCTCCAGGTGGTTTGGGACCAATTGATGCATCTCAGATGGCCGCTCACTAGCTTTTAAGACCCCAAAGTAGGATGCAGAACTTACCCTTAGTAAAATTTGTTATGACAATTGACCTCGATGTCCCCTGAAAACATGGTCCCCAGACCCCCGCCCCTGCTACTCTGTCCCTCAAAGTGTTTTGTTGTATTCAGGAAACTTCTCAGCTTTGGTCTAGTCCAGTTGTGCTGACTTCCCCTGTAGTGCGTGCTGTCCTTCCCTTCATCTAACATAATTCTTGTCTACTATCTAGTTAATGAATAACCCTCTCCCTCCCTCCCCACCATCGTAACCAACAATGGCCCAAATTTTTGAAAATGTAAACGACTCAAAAGAGATAGTAAGCAATTCAGTGAGTAGTGACTGGGGTCTTAAAGGCTTGCAATCAGCCACCCAAGATGCAATTGGTCTCTATTTACCTGGAGTAATAAAACAAAAAAGAGACCTAGAAATAGGAGAGAGAAATGGTCTGCAGGTCTAACTGCCTCCATGAACTACTACCTCCTTTGCCGTGTGTCTTAGTCATCTAATACTGCTACAACAGAAATGCCACAAGTGGATGGCTTTAACAAAGAGAAGTTTATTTCTTCACAGTAAAGTAGGCTAACAGTCCAAATTCAGGGCGTCAGCTCCAGGGGAAGGCTTTCTCTCTCTGTCGGCCTTCTCATCAATGTTTCCCTGGACTAGGAGATTCTCTGTGTGGGGACCCCAGGTCCAAAGGACTCGCTCTGTTCCTGGCACTGCTTTCTTGGTGGTATGAGGACCCCTGGTCTCTCTGCTCACTTTTGTCTTTTATCTCTCAAGAGATTGCCTCAGGACACAATCCAATCTTGTAGATTGAGTCCTGCCTCACAAACACAACTGCTGCCCATCCTCCCTCAATAACATCATAGAGGCAGGATTTACAACACTTAGGAAAATCACACAGTACCAGGAATCATGGCCCAGCCAAACTGATACACACATTTTTGGGGAGACATAATTCAATCCATGACACCATGTATTCAGAAGAAATGGATAGTGCCTGGCTTCCATTACTGAACGTTTTGATCAAGGACCCGATAGATGGATCCTGATCAAAAGGAGGAAAAATGTGGAACAGAAGATCAAATTTCTATGGAAACCAGACTTACTGGATTCAGTGAGACTGGGGGAACCCCCAAATCTATTGTCCTGGAATAATCTTTAATCTTTGAACTGAACTATCCCATGAAGTCATCTGTAAACAAAAGAACACTTTAGCTCAATTAATAAAGAATGTTGGCCTTGAATATTTCTTTCTTTTAAAGAATGACCTATATGGGATCAAATTGACAACAGGAACTCTAAAGCACAGATGAGAACTTTAAGGGGCACAGAGAGCATAAGTTAATGGTAAAATAATATCAGTAGAGATAATGAGCATGATGACACAATGTGATGAATGTACCAATGACATTGATCTGTACATGTAGAAATTGTAGAACAAATGTATGTTTGGTTGTATATATTTTCAAGAAAAAAATTAAATCAATATGAAAAAGAGAGATAAGAAGTTCTAACGAATGAATGCTAACAATGTAGAAGCTCAGTGAGACACATGACAGAGTTCTCTAGGGAAGAATGACTAAATTCTAAGAGATCTCAGAAAGTGGCATTTATCTTGGTGAATTCAACATAAGCCCTGACCAACATCTAGAAATCAATAAGATGTTACTACAAAGCTAGCAACTCTCTCTATTTTTTAAAATCTCTTTCTGGCTTACTGCCATTCATAGCCTAGTCTGAATGTTGGTCAAAAACTTTCTGTAGACTCATCCTCTACAAATTGCTAAATGGAGAGGATAAAGTTGTTTTCTTCAAGGTACTTATAATTCTCACTGATAATGACATTTTCATGGAGGACTAGCTTGTTATTTGAGCCAAAAGTCACAAAGGTAGAGGATGTCATGGAGAAATTGGCCAAGAAGCATCATTCAGCCAGAACCAGCACCGTTAATAATTTCTTACTCTGCCTTAATAGCAATCCCAATGCAAAGAAAAATAGTATGATGAAGGTCAAAAGGAATTGATTGGTGTTATGGATTGAACTCTGTCCCCCAAAATACGTGTTGTAAATCCTAACCTCTATGCTTATCTCATTTGGGAATGGGTTGTCTTTGTTATGTTAATGAAACAGGATTAGTGTAGGGTGTGTCTTAAATCAATCTCTTTTAAGATATAAAGAGATTAAACAAGCAGGCAGAAGAAGCAGAGATGGGGGAAGATTGATGCCAAGCCACATGGAGATCTCCAAGGAACCAGGAAACTTGCTGAAGGGACAAGGACCTTCCCCCAGAGCTGACAGAAAGAGAAAGCCTTCCCCCAGAGCCGGCACCCTGAATTCAGACTTCTAGCCTCCTAGACTGTGAGAAAATAAGTTTCTCTTTGTTAAAGCCATCCATTTGTGGTATTTCTGTTATAGCAGCAGTAGATAAATAAGACATGAGGAAAAGTGCTAAGCACTTCGGCAAATATAATTTTATTTAATTTTCACTAACTTAATGAGGCCATTGGAGCCCCGGTGGCACAGTAATAAAAGCTACGACTGCTAACCAGAAGGTCAGCAGTTCAAATCCACCAGCCACTCCTTAGAACCCCCATGGGGCAGTTCTACTCTGTCCTATAGGGTTGCTATGAGTTGGAATTGACTCGATGGCGATGGGTTTGTTTGTTTTTTGGGAAATGAAGCTATTATTATTGTCTCCACTTTGCATAAGTTAAAACCAAGGCTCAAAAAGGTTAAATACTTTGACAGAGTTCACAGGTAAGAGTGCAGTCCTAGACAGAGTCAGATTTGTGGTCTATACTTTTGAACACAAGGTTAGGTATGCTTCAAAGGAAAAGTTGGTATAATCCGATAGCTCAAATTTTTTAAAACTGAAAATATAGGGGAAGCAAATGAAAGCTAGCAATACAGGAGTTTAATAATATAAGAAATATGCCAGGGTTCTTTAGAAAAGAATGAATAAATGCTAAGAAATACCGTAGTGAATTAAATATAACTCAGGGGATGAACCTCAGCTGCACGTGGCTGGTTGGATATAAAATAGTGTAGCCACTGTGGAAACGAATCGGTGGTTCTTCAAAATGTTAAACATAAAATTATCGTATGACCCAGGAATTCCACTTCTAGGTATATACCTAAAAGAATTAAAAACAAGTACTCATAAAAACGCTTGCACACAAATGTTCATAACAGCGCTATTCATATAGTCAGAGTAGAAACAACCCAAATGTCCATTAACAGATGATGGATAACCAAATTGTGTATATAAGAACAATGGAGTATTATTCTGAAAATAAAAAGGAACAAAGTACTGATACATGCTACATGTGGATGAACTTCAGAAATGCTATGCTAAGTGAAAGAAACCAGACACAAATGTCACATATTGTATGATACTATTTATATGAAATATCCAGAATAGGTAAATCAAATAGACACAGAGAGCAGATTGGTGGCTACTAGAGGCTGGGAGTAGCGGCCAATGGGGAGGAACTGCTTAACGGGTATGCAGTTTTACTTTGGGATGTGAAATGTTTTGGAACTAGTTAGAGGTCACGTTGCACAGCATTGTGAAGGTACTAAATGACACCGAATTGTTCACTTTAAAATGGCTAATTTTATCTTACGCGAATTTCTCCTCAATAACAAACAAAACAAAAACCCCTGATGATGCATAAATAAAAGAATGAATTTCCTGTGGTAGAAAACTCTATAGTAGGTATCTCTTTTGGAGCCCTGGAGCCCTGGTGGCACAGTGATTAAGCATTCAGCTGCTAACCAAAAAGTAAGCAGTTCGAATCCACCAGCCGCTCCTTGGAAACCCTATAGGGCAGTTCTACTCTGTCCTATAGGTTCGCTATGAGCTGGAATCGACTCGACAGCAACGGGTATTCTTAAAAGTACTTTGGCCACTCTCTCAAGCTGCCCAGTAATCCTCTCTCCTCTGTTTTTCCTCTATCCTACTCTCTTCCCTGATTTCCTCAATACCCAAATTCTAGTTGTTTTTTTAATTGATGGTAATTTTTATTAATTTTTTATTACACAAAGATTACATTAATACATTCAGCTTCAAAAACAACAATAACACAGAATACTAGCAATGAAGATGCCCCCACCCGAAAATACTTGCTCTCTATTTATATCTTGAGCAAAGAAGTTTAACTCTTTCTTTGGTTTCCTTATCTTCTGTGAAACCATAATTTCAGAATTCAAGCTTATCAAAGTATTTTCCAAACAGTAACAGTTTCTTCCCAAAGAGGAAATCTAGTGCCAGGTCTAAGGATAATTTTTAAGCAGCCTGATAATTAGAAGTTCTCGTGATGAGCATGGAATCAAAACATAAGGAGGTTATTTATATTTTCAAGAGTTTTTTGGATTTATTGGGATAGACACTGACCTATCAGAACTCTTTTCACCCAGCCATTGCTGCTGAGCACTGCCTACAACCATCTTTGTCTCTTCTGATTCTATGTTTCTATTGTATTAATATTATTCTCCCAAATGAGTTCAACTCTTTGTGTTCCAGGAGATTACATTACAGAGTACAGAAAAGACCAGAACACAGCCAATAACTTTGAAAATCATATGGAGTGGAAGAGGTACCAAAGAATGAAGAATGAATATTCTTAAATTTTTACATTATCTAACTGAAGAGAAAAGAGATTTCATCCATACTAGAGACTTGAAACTAATCCTCAAAATATTGCAGCAGGTTAATGGAGCAGATGGCTTATGAGACCACATAGAAGAGAAAGTAGTCATCACTGGAAGAAAGCCTGGCTTCATAAGAAACAAGTCATTGCAGGTGGGCCTCTTTATAAATATATATATTTACTGGATGGTATATCAGAAAATGCCAAAGACAATATATCTGGATTTCAACAGAATGTGTGATGTCTTACTTTAAAATATCTTTGTATACCAGATGGAGAAATGTGGAGCCAAAAAGAAAAACAGTTTAATTAAGTGAATTTGTAGCTAATCAAGCATATACATGTGTGTGTGTATAAAATCAAGAATGTATGTGTGTGTATATATATATAATGCAATAATGAAGAAAAATAAAGCAGAGTGAGGGAATAGAGAGTAACAATGACAATGGTAATCTTTTAGGTAGACTATCAGGAAGGGTCTATCTGAGAAAAGGAAATTTGAACAAAATCTTGAACTGACTTGAGAATATCAGCCATGTGAATGTCTGGCAGAAAGACATTTTAAGGGAAGGAATAGCAAGCACAAAGGCCCAGAGAAAATAATGTTGGTTTGAGGAACAGTGAAACAGTTAATGAAGAAGGAATAGGGGAAGAATGGTAGAAAAAGAGTTTGGAAGGTGAGCTTCAGGTCATGTAGGGTCATGATAAAGATTTTGGATTTTATCCTAAGCATGATGGAAAGCAATCAGAAAGTTCTAAGATAATTTATGTTTTTAAAGATCAGTCTGGCTGCAATGTAGAGAATAGGCTAGGGTGAGTTTTAAAAGTGAGGACAAGAATGGAAGCGAAGAGGCCCGTTAGGAGGCTATTTCAGGGAGCCAGAAGAAGATGCTGGTTGCCTAGACACAGGATAGTAGATGTAGAGGTGGTGAAAAGTGGTCAGAGTCTGTATATATTTTTTAAGGAAACCTACTAGGATTTGTAGAGCAATGGATATAGGGTGTAGAAAAAAGAAGAATAAAACATGAGTCTAATATTTTGGTCTAAGTACTTGAGTGAAATTGAGAACATTGGAGAGGGGTGGAGGAAGGGTATGCTTGAAAACAGAAAGTCTGGCTCTGATTTTGGTTATATTTAGTTTAAGATAACAATTTTGTATATGACAGAGGCACCATCTCAAATCAATGGAAGAAAACTGATAGTTAAGTACATGGCTTAGATAACCATATGGCAAAAAAATAAAGTCTATCTTGGACCTTATTCCAGGATAAACAGAATCAGAATTTGAATGGTAAAGAATAAAACCATAAAAGTTTGAGAAGAAACCATTGGAAAATTATAATCTTAAGAGAAAGTCTTTCTAACTATGATTGTTTGTGCTGCTGCTAGGTGCCATCGAGTTGGTTAAGACTCCTAGTGACCCCATGTACAACAGAATGAAATGCTACCTGGTCCTGCACCATCCTTACAATTGTTGCTATGTGTGAGTCCATTGTTGCAGCCACTGTGTCAATCCATCCTGTTAAGGGTCTTTTAAATATGAGAACCGAACCCAAATCAAACCCATTTTTCTTGAGTGATTCCAACTCATAATGACCCTATAGAACAGAGTAGAGCTGCCCTATAGGGTTTCCAAGGCAGTAAATCTTTATGGAAGCAGACTGCCTCATCTTTCTCCCACAGAGTGACTGGTGAGTTCGAAAGACTGACCTTTTGTTTAGCAACCACTGCACCACCAGGACTCCTCTAATTATGATACAAGACTTGTTTCCTTATCCCCAGCACTGTCAAAAATCTCTGCTTTAGCAAATGAGTTCCACTTGGTTTCTTAGCCTCTCACTCCATGAGTGTGCAGCTTAGGAATCTATCACGGATACAGGAGAAATTGCATTCAGGCTTATTTTTCTGCAGGTCTCCCCACCCCCACTGATACTGGCCCATCAAGTCCTTGCTGCCCCAATTTTTATCCCTCAGCTCAGTGATGTTGCTGCAAGCTCTAAGCCGCTGCTTTCTTTTCAGAATTTATGTTCCATGCCAGGAATCAGCAAATTGCCTGAGGCAAAAAAGCAGTGGATGAATTAGAACTTACCTGAACATATTTTCTTTCTCCCTAGAATCTTATCCTTCACGTTCTGTCTTGGTTGCTCTCTGATGCCTTCATACAGCTTTTTTGAAAAATTTCTTGCAGATTTTGTTGTTGTTCTCAGTAGGAGGGTTAGTACGATACAGATTACTTTGTCATAAACCAACATCCCTTCTCTTGGTAATTAGTTGACCATAGAGAAAACAACTCAGTAGGGCATAGAGATTTAGAAGCACAACATATTTAATGAGCATTTATAAACTTAGAACATTAAAGTCAATTATTTGAGAACACACATTATTTTCAAGCCGTCTTGTAATATTTGCAAAAATGTACTATGTGCTAGGATATAAGGTGAACCATATAAATATGCGGGAAGTCAGCACAACATAACCAAGGCAAGGGAAGACACTTAGAGGCACATAAGAATAAAAGGCAAAGAAGGTAAACACTATAGCATCCTGCAACAACAATAATAACAAACAATAATTTATGAGTGGCTATATAGGTAGATACATATGCTGAATAGGTGTGGAAGACCATATAGGAGTACACCCCATTCATACATAGGTTTCGCTGTGCATATTTCTACATATATATTTGCATGTGCTGCATGTATATTCATACATATAATAGAGCACACAGGGGGCATATTCATGAAAATAGCCTAGACATATCCAAACACCTCATGGGACTGAGTTACTGGGCTTGAAAACTAAGGACCATAGTCTCAGGGGACATCTATGTCAATTGGCATAACATAGTTTATAAAGAAAATATTCTACGTCTTACTTTGGTAGCAGTCATCTAAGATACAACTATTGGTCTATGTCCATCTGGAGAAAAGGAGAGTGAACAAAACCAAAGATTCAAGGAAACAATTAGTCCAAAGGACTAATAGACCATAGGAAACACAGCTCCACTGGCCTGAGACCAGAAGAACTAGATGGTGCCCAGCTACCACTATGAATCACTCTGACCAGGATCACAAAAGAAAGTCCTGGCTAGAGTGGGGAAAAAAGAAACACATGTAGAACAAAATTCAAATTCATAAAAAGATCAAATTTGCGGTCTGAGATAGACTAGAGGAACTCCTGAGACTAAAGCTCTTAGACACTCTTCTAACTTGGAGCTGAAACCATTTCTGGAGATAACCTTTCAGCCAAATAATAGACAGGCCTATAAAGTGAACAACAACACACGTGAGAAAGTGCTCCTTAGAATAATCATCTACATGAGACCAAAGGGACAACATATGCCCAAAAGCAAAGAAGACAAAGCAAGAAAGGGCAGGAAAACTGGACAAATGGAAGTGGTGAATTCAGAGTGGTAATGGAGAAAGTGCTGATACATTGCATGGATAGCAACCAATGTCATGGAATAATTTGTGTATAAATTATTGAATGGGAAACTAATTTGCTCTGTAAATCTTCACCTAAAGGACAATAATAATAATAATAAAACAAATTTTGATGAATTATGTTATAAAGATTACGTCATTAAGTTACAAAATACACAAAAAAAATTTGAACAATGAAATTAAGTTACAATAACAAGAGTGAGTAGAAAAACACAGATTTGGAAATTTAAAAACACACTTATAAACACTTCATGAATCAAAGGCAAAATTATAATGGAAAGTAGACTCTATTTAGAACTAAGAAGTTATGAAAACACTATGTATCAAAACTTGTATAATGGAGTAGGAGCAATACTTAGAAGGGGATTTATTCTTTAAAAGCTCATATTAGAAAATAAGAAAGACTAAAAATAGTAAGCTAAAAACTCAATTTAAGAAATTAGAAAAAGAAGAGAAGCATAACCACAAGATAAGAAGAAAATCTTAAAGATAGGTACAGAAATGAATTAAATAGAGAGCAATTATATAACAGAGAGATTCATATAATAGAAACAGTAAGACCAAAACTTTGTTTTTCAAAAAGGCTAATAAAATAAACCAAACTCTTGAATGTTTGAATACAAAAAATTAGCACAAAATAAACAATATTTAGGAAAAACTAGGGAAGGGGAATAACTAAGATGCTAGAGATTTAAAAAAAAAACCAAGGGATATTTTGAATTAGCACATAATAATATGGGTAAAAACTTAGACTGACTCATGAAAAATTAATAACCCAAGGAATCTGATAAGCACTAACAAAATTAAATTGGTCCCAGTTGGTTTTTAACAGTGAATTCTACCAAATACTCAAGGAACAGACAACTCCAATCATATATAATGTCTTCTGGAAAATAGAAAAAGAGAGAACATTTCTCAGCTTAGTTTACAAGGCTATCATAAATTTGGTACCAATACAAGTAACAACAACAGAAAAAAAAAAAAAACTACAATAGTGGACAAGTAGAGATAAATCTCACTCATGCAAATAGAAACAAAAATTGTAAAGAAAATATTTACAAAATAAATTTCACAAGAAAAGGAAAAAGACAAATATATCCTGACCTAGTTAGAATTATTCCAGGATTTCAAAGTGATTTAATACTATAAAATCACCACACTTCACCACGTTGAAGGAGAAAATTATATGAATGCTATATGCAGAAGCCTATCGGATAAAAATTCAGCTTTCATTCATAATGAAATCTTTTAGCAAACTAACAACTGAAAGACATTTTTTACCTGATAAATAGCAATTACAAAAAAATCTAAAAGAAACATCATATTTAAAATTATTTAGATATGTAAAAAGTATTGTTTAAATCAGAAAAAGACAAGGATATCTATCACTACTTCACCATTGTACTGAAAATCCTAACCATCCTAATAAAATAAGAAAAATAAATAGAAGGTATAAAGATTGAAAAAGAAAAAACAAAAAGCAGCATTTTATTTAGTTGGCATAATTATAATTTATATAGACAAACTCAAAAGAATCTGCTGTTTGTTAAAATAAGAATATTTGATCAATACCCAAATCTCAGTTAGCTTTCTATATGCTACATATCCACCAAATAGTTAAAATGTAACAAAACAAAGAAAGATAGCATTTAAACTAGCAATAAAAATATGAGACATTTAGGAACAAATCTAAGAAAATATGTACATGAACTTTATGTAGAAAGCTATAATAATCCACTAAAACATATTAAAAAAGACCTCCAAAATGGAGAGACATAGCATATTTACAGATACAAAGCTGCAATATCAAAATAACATACTTCAATCCAAATTAAATCATTGGCTCAATGCAATTCCAATCAATCAATAGTTTTATTTTGTTTCTTTTAATAGAACTTAATAGACTGCTTCCAAAATATGTGTGAAAAAATGAGAGGCTAAGAATAATCAGCACACTACAAAGGAAAAAACAAAGAATGGTTAACCTTCTTTAAGTTACCAATATTCATTATCTTACTTCATCAAACCTAAGATGACTTGACTTGTAAGATGCACCATTATTTATGTGCCATTAAGAAAGAAAAAGCACTGTCGCTCTAAGCTATGTCACAGTATCTTAGTGATAGTCCTGCATGATGCGTTAGTTATACCAGCCTCTCGTTGTTTTGATTTTTTTTTCCACTTATTCTAAGACTTTTGGCCTTTTATTCTGCCTTCGGATGAATTGCTTTGTGTGGGATAGGCAATTTCTTGTACGTATTTCAATAAAGAAATGTAAACAGCATCGTTTACTTGTGGCTATCTTACTTTATTAGGTCTCATTAAAATGTAATTTGAGCAACAGGAAAGCAGCCAAAGAATAAAAACGTATAATATTGTTGCATTTATATGAATTTCATTAATAGACAAAACTAAACAATATTTTATTTAGGGATATATAAATGATAAATTTATAAAGAAAAGCAAAGGAGTAATTAATCCAAAATTTAGGATATTAGTGGTAAGGCAAAATATATTATTTGAGATTGGCATATAGGCAACTATGAAGAGATGGGTTGTTTGTATTCATTTTATTATTCTTTAAATGGTGTGTATAGTTTGCGTATTCATTTTTAAATATTTTTAAACAAACCATAAGCAAATTCAAAGACAAATGACAGATAAAAAAACCTTTGTATCATATATCAAAGGACTAATGTTGTATGAATTGTTGTGTGAATCAACAAAACAGGACCAACCGTCTAACATAAAGGATATAAGAAATTTACAGAGAAGAATATAAAAATGATAATTAAACATAGAAAAGATGTCCAACTACACTCAAACTAAGAAAAGTACTAATTAAAACTGCTAAACCCCCAAACTATTGCCCTGAGATGAACCTTAAACCTTTAAATCTTAAACCAAAGATACCCCTGAAGTCTTCTTAAAAACAAACACGTGTTTAGCTTAACTAGTAACGAAAGCCTGCCTTGAGCATTATGCGCTTTTAAGATCTATCTACACGGGATCAAATTGACAACAGCAACTCAAAAGTTTAGATAGGAACCTTAGGGAGCAGTGAGTGAGTTTATGTTAATGGGGGAGGAATAACTCAAATAAGAAAGGTGAGAATGGTTGCACACCAGGAAGAATGTAATCAAAGTCACTGAGTTGTACAAGCAGAAACTGTTGAAATGGTGTATGTTTTGTTATGTGTATTCTCAACAACAACAATAACAATTAAAAAAACTATAAAAAGTGAAAAAAATTGCTGAGAAATACAAAATTTTTGTCTATCAGATTGTCAAAATAGAAATGTATAGGCAATGCTAACAAGGGTGTTGGAAAATACTATCTTTCATACACTGCTAAGGGGAATATAAGTTTGTGTCAGCCATATGAAAGGAAATTTGTCAGAAATCTATCTAAATAATAGATGTTTCCACTCTTTGACTCGGAAGTTCTACTTGTAGAATCTGTCCTAGAGATACACTTTCATAGCCTTTGTATAAAGTCGTAGAGAGTTTTTCATTGCAGCATTGTTAATAACAGCAAGAGATGGAGCCAGTCTAAATGCCCATGAATAAAGGACTACTTAAGTAAATTATGGTACATCTGTATAATAAAATACTGTATTTTTTATAACATATAAAAAATAATATATTTTTTTGGAAAAAAGAATGAGATAGATCATGATGATGACAGATAGATGACAGATAGATGATAGGTAGATGATAGATAGACAGATATTTGCATGGTATAATCTCCAAGATATAATATATAGTTAACTACAAAAAAAAAAACTAGTACAAATTAACAAGTTACCATCAGTGTAAACGGGCTGGGAGGAATATATATATTTGCTTATAAATGTCTAATCTGTCTTTGGAAGAATATACAAAAAACAGTAACATTTGTTGCCCCAGAAAGGGGTGCAGAAAGGCTGGAAGATAGAAGGAAGACAAGATATTTCAATTTGGGACCATACAGATCTGTTCTTGTTGTGGTTGGGTGTCATCAAGTTGGTTCCAATTTATAGCGACCCTGTAGTAGAACTGCCCCAGAGGGTTTCCAAGGAGAGGCTGGTGGATTTGAACTGCTTACCTTTTGGTTGGCAGGCAAGCTCTTAAGCACTGCACCACCAGGGCTCTAGTATCTTTTTAGTAAGGCCATGAAAAAATAAAATATTTATGTCTATAAATAAATTTTAACAAGTATTTAAAGTTTGATATGTCTATTACCTAAGTGGAGACATCAAGCAGGCAGTTGAATATATGAGTCTGGAATAGGTCAGGGTTAGATATAAAGTTTTGAGGGGTTATCCATTTATGAATGGTTTTCAAAGTCACAAGAATGTATACAATCTCATAGGGAAGAGAAAAAGAAGTCCAAGAACTGAGCCCTAGGGCACTCCTTTATTTAGAAGTCAGGAAGATCAAGGTTAGGATAGTGAGCAGACAGTAGAAAACATGAAGTGTAATTTGGCCTAGAAAAGAAGTGATAAACTGTGTCAAATGCTGCTAACTTTGAATAAGACACAGTCCAAGAGCTCACTATTAGATTGGCTTCATGGGGTTGAGGGATGATGGTAAGAATGATTTCAGTGGGGTTAGAATGAATGCCTGATTGAAGAAGGTTCAAGACGGAATGAAAGTAAGTTTGTGGAGAGCAAAAACCCTTTCAATATAATCAGTGGTAGTTGGAGGAAGACACAGGTCAATGGAGGGTAGTTATTTCAGTTTTTGGTGGTGGTATTTTTAAGAAGGAATATATGACATCATGTTTGAATGCTGTTGAAAATGATCCGGACAAAAGGAAATCATCAATAATTCAGAAGATTTGGGGTATAGTTTGTAAAAGCAAAGTGAGAGCTGACTGTGTTATGGACTGAATTGTGTTCCCTCAAAATGTGTATTGAATATGTATAGACATGTACCTATGAATATGATCCTGTTTGGAAATAGGGTTTCCTTTTGTGATGTTAATGAGGTCATACCAGTGTAGGGTGGGTCCTAAATCTAATCATTCCTGAGTTGTGGAAACAGCAAAATACACACAGAGACACATAGGGAAAAGATGCAATATGAAGATAGGCACACACAGAAAATGCATCTATAATCCCAGGAACCCTAAGGGTTGCTGGCTACTAGAAGCCAAAACAGCCAAAGAAGTACCTCCCACTTAGAGCCAGGCCTTGAATTTGGACCTTTAGCCTTCTGAACTGTGAGAAGATAAATTTCTGTTCTGCAAAGCCACCCACTTTTGGTATTTGTTGTTGTTGTTGTTACTGCAGACCTAGGTAACCAAGATGGAATCACTGCTCCACCTATCTTTTTTTTTTCTCTTAAAGCAAATCAAGTAAAATTAAAAGAAGCAGGATTCAAAACCGGGAAGCTATCAGCACTTAGACTTGCCATGCCCCACCTGGAGTATTATGTATTTGTTGGGTGCCACCTATTCCCATCCTCTGTGAATAAGAACAGCATCAACAAAGTGCAGCAAAAAAAAATAAAGTTGAATTCAAGACAGAAAATGATCTAAAAATAAAATTGAATGCAAAACAGTTGTGCCTAGAGGAATGAAAACTTGAGAGAAAACATAAATGTGGCCTTCAAATAGATGTCTTATAGAAGAATGAGTCCATTGAACTCCTAAACATAGCTCCTGGGAGGAGAATTTGGATGAAAAACAGAATCACAAGTGGGTGGACCTTGGATAATTATTTTTAATAAGCGTGTCTGTATGTGTTGTCATGTGTGTATTTTTAACAATTAAAGCTTTCAGTATTTACAGAATTATAAATATGTTATGGTTAAAAATATACTGTCTGTTAAGATATTTTTCCATTTTGTATTTGGTTGTTTGTTCTCTTTCTGTTATTTTTTAGGGTGCTTTTTGTGTTCTGGATGTAAGTCTTCTGACAGATACGGGATTCGCAAATATTTTCTCCTAGTCTGAGGCTTGCCATTTCTTTCTTTTATGTCCTTTTAAATGTCTATATGATCTGTGCTGATGTCAATTTATTCATTTCTGATGTTGGTAATTTCATTTTTCCCTCTTTTTTTTCTCTTCAGTCTTATTAGCCATTACAAACAAGAAATTCTTGTTTGTTTCAATTTTACTTTTGTTTCCTATTGAATGATTTTCTGTTCTGATTTTCATTTTACTTCCTTCCATCTACTTTTGTTAAGTTTAGTGTGATTTTTACTTCTTTCTGTTTGAGATACACACTTAGATCACTGCATTTTTTTAGACATTCTTTCATCCTAGTGTCAGTATCTTAAGCTATAAATTATTCTGTAAGCATCGACTTGGCTGCTTCTCATAACTTTTTATATGTTATAGTTTTGTAATTATTCAGTTAAAAATATTTCCTAATTTTCACTTGATTCCTTTTTTTTACATGTGGATTATTTAGTAGTATGTTGTTCAACTTACTAACATTTGGGGATTTCCTTGTTATCATTACTCATTACCAAATTAATTATGCATAACTTCATGATTTTAATATTTTGAAATTTTTTGAGGCTTGAGTTATACTCAGTGTCTTAGTCGTCTAGTGCTGCTACAACAGAAATACCACAAGTGGATGGCTTTAACAAAGAGAAATTTATTTCCTTACAGTAAAGTAGGCTAAAAGTCCAAATTCACGATGTCAGCTCCAGGGGAAGGCTTTCTCTCTCTCGGCCTTCTCATCAGTGTTCCCCCGGACTAGGAGCTTCTCTGCCCAGGGACCCCAGTCCAAAGGATGCGTTTCTGCTCCCGGCACTGCTATCTTGATGGTATGAGGTCCCCCAGTCTCACTGCTCACTTCTGTCTTTTATATCTCAAGAGATTGATTCAGGACACAATCCAGTCTTGTAGATCAGGTCCTGCCTTACTAACACAACTGCCACCCATCCTCCCTCATCAACATCATAGACGCAGGTTTACAACATACAGGAAAATCACACAGTACCAGGAATCATGGCCTAGCCAAACTGATACACACGTTTTTGGGGGGACATAATTCAAACCATGGCACCCAGTATATGCTCAATTCTGCTAAATGTTCCGTGTGCACTTGAAAAGAATATATGTACTACAGTTTTGAGGCACAACTCATATATGTGTCAATTAAGTCAAGTTTAGTAAACATGTATTCATGACAAATAAGCATATGAAAAAGGAAACTGAAAAATTAAGAACAATGTAATACCGCTACTCATCTATTAGAATAGCTAAAATTTAAAAACAAAATACAAACCACAAGAATACCAAATGCTGATACAGATGTGAAGAAATAGGAATTCACATTGATTGCTAGTGGGGAATGCAAAGTGGTCATTTTAGAAAAGCGTGGCAGTTTCTTATAATGTTAAACATGCATTTACCATACAACTCAGCGATCCCATTACTTGGTATTTTCCTAAGTGAACTAAAAAATTTAATCATAAAAACCCCTCTCTTTATAATTGCCCAAAACTATAAACAACCAAGATGACCTTCAAAAAGTGCATAGATAAACAAATGGTGGTACATTCATGCAATGGAATACTACTTAGCAATAAAAAGGAATGAACTATTGATTTGTGCAACCATGAGGATACATCTTAAATTTATTTTGCAAAGTGAAAGAAGTGAGCTTCAAAAGGCTACATATTGAATGATTCCATTTATCTGAGACTCAGGAAAGGCAAAGCTATAGGGATGGAAAACAAATCAATGGTTGCCAGGGTCTGGGGAAGATGCAGAGGCAAGGTGTCTCCTAAAAAAATTTTGAGGTAATGAAATTGTTCTGTATTGTATTGTGGTGGTAGATACATGACCTATTCATTTGTCAAAATCCAATAAATAGTATAGCACAAAGAATGAGCTTCACTGTATACAAATTTAATTTAAAAAAGATTTTTAAAAAAGAACTTAAAAGAAGACCCTCTCTCCATGTCTGTTCCTGTCTTTTATAAGACACTACCGAGAAAGGATTATGACTATGGCCCATTCTGCTCTTGTCTGACTTAACTGATAATATTTTCAAAATGTTTAGTTTCTGGTCCGATACAGAAAAAATTTGATGATTCCTGCTCTAGACACATTGGTAAGATATTTGCATGCCAGAGGGTAGGAAATAAATTCCACAAAAATTCTAGGACTTGCTACCTTGGTGAAATTTCTAGGAGTTCAGTGTACTGGAGCACGTTGAGATATCTCTTTCAAAATTAAAGATAAGTTGATTCATTGAGTCACCCTATCACTAAGAAAGAGTCATGATGCCTAGTGAAACTTTTGGATTTTGAGGGCTATATATACTCCATTTGAGCCTGTGACTCCAATCTTTTTACTGAGTAACCCCAAAACCTACCAGCTTTTAATGGGGCTCAGAATGAGAGAAGGCTGTACAATGGATCCAGGCTGCTGTGGAAGCTGCCTTGCCTCTTGCACTATATAACCCAGCAGCTTCAATGATGTTAAAGTGTCAATGATAGATAGGGATGCTGTTAGGTGCCTTTGTCTGGCCCTTATAGACGAGCCACAGTGCATACCCTTAAGATTTTGGTGCAAAGTCATACCACCATCTGTGGATAATACTTTCCTTTTGGGAAATAGATTTTGGTCCAAAGAAAGATGATTCAACAGAATATGGGAATCATTGAACAATATCATTAATATCATACACAAGTAAAATTTTGCTAAAGATCATTCGGAAGCAGTTGCAACAGTACATCAACAGGGAGCTGCCAGAAATTCAAGTCAGATTCAGAAGAGGACGTGGAATGAGGAATATCATTGCTGATGTCAGATGGATCTTGGCTGAAAGCATAGAATACCAGAAAGACGTTTGCTTGTGTTTTATTGACTATGCAAATGCATTTGACTGTGTGGATCTTAACAAATTATGGATACCATTGCAAAGAATGGGAATTCCAGAACACTTAATTGTGCTCATGAGGGACCTGTACTTAGACCGAGAGGCAGTCATTTGAACAGAACAAGGGGATACTGCAGGGTTTAAACTTAGCAAACGTGTGTGTCAAGGCTGTATCCTTTCACCATGCTTATTCAGTCTGTATGCTGAGCGAATAATCTGAGAAACTGGACTATATGAAGAAGAACGCGGCATCAGGAGTGGAGGAAGACTCATTAACAACCTGTAATATGCAAATGACACAACCTTGCTTACTGAAGATGAAGAGAACTTGAAGCACTTTTCAATGAAGATCAAAGACTACAGCCTTCAGTATGGATTACACCTTAACATAAAGAAGACAAAAATCCTCACAATTGGACCAATAAGCAACATCATGATAAATGGAGAAAAGATTGAAGTTGTCAAGGATTTCATTTTACTTGGATCCACAATCAATGCCCATGGAAGCAGCAGTAAAGAAATCACACAACACATTGCACTGGGCAAGTCTGCTGAAAAAGACCTTTTTACAGTGTTAAAAAGCAATGACGTCACTTTGCAGACTAGGGTATGCCTGACCAAAGCCATGGTGTTTTTAATCGCCTTATATGCATGTGAAAGCTGGACAATGAATAAGGAAAACCTACGAAGAACTGATGCCTTTGAATTATGGTGTTGGCAAAGAATACTGAATATACCATGCACTGCCAGAAGAATGAACAAATCTGTCTTGGAAGAAGTACAACCAGAATTCTCCTTAGAAGCAAGGATGGAGAGACTTTGTCGCACATAGTTTGGACATGTTATCAAGAGCAGCCAGTCCTTGAAGAAGGGCGTCATGCTTGGTAAAGTAGATGGTCAGCAAAAAAGAGGAAGACCCTCAACAAGATGGATTGACACAGTGGCTGCAACAGTGAGCTCAAGCATAACAACATAGAGAGGATGGTGCAGGACCGGGCAGTGTTTCATTCTGTTGTACATAAGGTCACTATGAGTCTAAACTGACTCTACAGCACCTAACAAAAACAACATTGAGCCTAAATGGTGCAATGGTTAAGTACTCAGCTGCTAACCAAAGGGTCAGTGGTTCAAACCTACCGGCCACTCCACAGGGGAAAAGACCTGGTGATCTGCTCCAGTAAAGAGTACAGCATAGGAAATCCTATGAGACGTTTGTACTCTGTCCTATAGAGTTGCTCTGAGTCGGGATTGACTAGATGACCCACAACAACACTGAGCCTTAAAACCAAAAAAACCCATCACCACTGAGTTGATTCTGACTCAGAGTAACCCTATAGGCCAGAGTAGAACTGCCCCATAGACTTTCCCAGGAGAAATTGGTGGATTTGAACTGCCGACATTTTGGTTAGCAGCCGTAGCTCTTAACCACTGTACCACCATCGAGCCTTAGCAGAGATCAAATGCTTCACCATGGGCCAGTAAGTTACCATGTAACTTTAGCCGCCCATCAGAAACCAGTAGTTACTGACCCACCTGTTATGGATTGAATTATGTCCTCCCAAATTCTGTGTCAACTTGGCTAGGCCTTGATTCCCCTTATTGTGTGATTGTCCACCACTTTGTCATCTGAAGTGATTTTCCCTACCTCTATGATGTTAATGAGGAGGGATTAGTGATAGTTACATTAATGAGGCGGTACTCAATCTATAAGATTCAATCTTTTGAGATTGAAGCTAGCAGAGAGACGGGGACCTCATATCACCAAGTAAGCAGCACTAGGAGCACAGTGTGTCCTTTGAACCGGGGTTCCTGAGCAAAGATGCTCCTTGACTAGGGGAAGATTGATGACAAGGACTCTCCCCCAGAGCCGACAGAGAGACAGAGACCTCCCCTGGAGCTGGCATCCTGAGTTTGGACTTACAGCCTCCATAACTGTGAGAGAATAAATTTCTGTTTGTTAAAGTTATCCATTTGTAGTATTTCTGTGATAGCAGCACTAGATAACTAAGGCATCACCCAACTGTAAAGTTTGGTCTGCACAACAACACTTCATCATTAAATGGAAGTTGTATATGAGATTAGCCTCAAGCAGGCTCTTCGGTACTGAGGGCACGAGTAAGCTGTATGAGGAAGTTAAGCAAAAGGTAAAATGCCCATGGCTCTTACTCATACCACATTATCTTCTCTCTCTCAGTTCACACCTATGGTTTAATGGGGCTCCCCCTGTAACCAACTGACTGAAGAAGAAAAAACTTGGGCCTGGTTTACTGATGGTTCTGCACAAGATAAAGGCACCACCACAAAAGTGGACAGTTGCAGCACTTCTGCCCCAGTCTGTGACAGCCATAAAGGACAGAGGTGAAGGAAAATTTTACCAGTGGGCAGAATTTTGAGCAATTGCAGCTAGTTGTCCATTTTGTTTAGAAGGAGAGATGGCCAGAATTATGTGCCTACATTGATTCATGTGCTGTGGGTTATGGTTTGACTGGATAGTCAGGGACTTGCAAGTCATATGATTGGAAAATTGGTGACAAGGAGGTCTAGGGAAGGGGTATTTAAATAGACATCCCCAAATGGGAATCAAGTGCAAAGATATTTGGCCCCTACGTGAATGTTCACCAAAGCGTGACTTCAACAGAGGAGGAATTTAAAAATCAGGTTTTTGGGATTACTTTTCTATAGATGTAACTCAGCCTCTTTCTTAGCCACCCCTGTCATTGCCCATTAAGCTGATGAACTAAGTGGTCATGGTGGAAGGGATGGAGGTTACGCATGGGCTCAGCAACATGGATATCCATTCACCAACGCCAATCTGGTTAAGGTCACTTCTGAGTTCCCAATATTCCAAGAGCAGAGATCAATACTGAGCCCCAATACAGCAATGTTCCCCAGGTAAATCAGCCAATTACCTGGTAGCAGGCTGATTACATTGGGTTGCTTCCATCATGGACAGGGCAGTGTTTTATTATTACTGGAATAGGCACTTACTCTTTTTAAATAATATTTTTTGTGATTTTGGTGAAAGATTGAACAGCAAGTGAGGTTCCTGTTTGACAATTTCCACACTAATTGATCGCTGACATTAGTTACATTTTTCACATTGTGTCAATACTCTTTTTAAGTATTTTCTGGTTGTTTCATTTCCAGTACTCTTGTTTCCCTCCCGCTTATCTTCTCGCTTTGCTTTGGATTAAATGTCGAACTTTTGGACTCACCGATGGTTTTTTAGTACGGCACCAATCTGACAGGTAATATCCTTTATTTTGTGTGTCACTCTATTTTTCTGCTAAAAGGTAATCTCAGGGGATAGTTTTGGCTCAAGATTTAAAGAATATCTCATGGTGATAGTCTCAAGGAATCTTCTGGTCTCAGGTGGTCCAGTTAGTCTGACTTTTTTTTTAAGAATATGAGTTTTGTCCTACATTTTTCTCCCATTCTAACCAGGATCATCTATTGTGCCCCCTGTCAGATCAGTCAGTGGTGGCAGCTAGGCACCATCTAGTTCTTCTGGTCTCAGAGTAGTTGTGGTTGTGTCCCATGTAGGCTGGCCGCCTTGAAGACTTGTTTTTTCCCTGAGATTTTGGTTAACTTCTTACTATTTTTCTCTGATGAGTAGAAGCCAATAATTGTATTTTAGATGGACACTTGCAAGCTTTTAAGATCCTAGATGCTATTCACTTCACTAAGATGCAGAACATGAACATTGTGAACTATATTATACCAGTTGACTGAGTTGTCCCATGAGATTATGGCCCTAAGCTTTCAAACTTAGAAAACCAATAATAGACACGCTTGATATGTATTTCCCTTCTTGGCTCCAATGCTTCTGACAAAATTATTATCCATGGGTTTAAAGAATGCCTTATCCATAGTTTTAGTAATCCGCACAGCATTACTTCTCACAAAGGAACTCATTTCATAACAAATGGAGTGTAGCAATGGGCCTAAGCTCATGGAATTTATTGATCTTACCATGTTCCCTATCATCCTGAAGCAGCTGGAATAATAGAATGACCTTAGTGGGATGGCCTTTAGAAGACCTAGTTATAGCACTAGCTATAACTTGTAGAACTGAGGAAATGTCCTCCAGTTTGCAGTATATACTCTAAATCAGTGTTCAATATAGTACTGTATCTCTCACAGACAAGATACATTGGTAAAGGAATCAAGAGGTTGAAGTGGACTTGGCTCCTCTCACTATTGCTGCAAATGATCCACTAGCAAAATATTTGGTTCCCACTTTTACAACTTTAGTCTCTGCTGGTCTTGAGATCCTAATTCCAAAAGGAAGAATGCTTCCACCAGAGGACACAACAATGATTTTATTTAACTAGAGGTTGAATTCTGCCACATGGCTATGTTGGACTCTTCTTGCCAATGAGTCAACGTGTAAAGAAGGGGATTACTGTACTGGCTGGGGTGGTTGAACCTGACTACCAATAAGGGTGTTAGGGAGTATGCCTGGAATGCAGGAAGTCTTTTAAGTTGTCTCTTAGTACTCCGATGTCCTGTGATTAAATTGAATGGAAAACTACAGCAGCCCAATTTGAGCAGGGCTGCTAATGTTCCAGACTTTAGGAATAAAAGTTTGGGCTATCTCATCAGGCTCAGAATCACAACCAACTGAGGTGCTTGCTGAGGAGTGAGTATTGGAAGAATATGCTTATAAATGCCAACTATGACCATGTCTTAGGCTGGGTTCTGTAGAGAAGCAAAACCAATGATGTGTGTATACATATATATATATATATAGAGAGAGAGAGAGAGAGAGAGAGAGATTTATCTCAAGGAAATGGCTCATGTGGTTGTAGAGGCTGGCAAATCCCAAGTCCATGGGTCAGGCATCAGGCTGGGGGCTTCTCCTGACTCAGATAGCTGAAGGGGCTGACAAACTCAAGATCAGCAGGCAATACATAAGGCTGCTGGCTCAAGTCCCAAGAACCAGAGGTCAGATGATGATGAGCCAGATACATTGATGACATATTGCCTTGGGCAAATCTGCTGCCAAAGACTTCTTTAAAGTGTTAAAAAAAAAGCAAAGATGTTGCTTTAAGTTCTATGGTGCACCTGACCCAAACCACAGTATTTTCAATTGCCTCATATACATGCGAAAGCTGGACCATGAATAAGGAAGACGGAAGAATCAATGCCTTTGAATTATGGTGTTGGTGAAGAATATTGAATATATCATGGACTGCCAGAAGAACAAACAAACCTATCTTGGAAAAAGTGCAGCCAGAATGCTCCTCAGAATCAAGGATGGCAAGGCTTCATTTCACATACTTTGGATATGTTACCAGGAGGGACCAGTCCCTGGAGAAGGAAATCATGCTTGGTAAAGTAGAGAGTCAGTGAAAAACAGGAAGACCCTCAATGAGATGGATTGACACAGTGGCTGCAACAATGAGCTCCAGCATAACAACGATTGTGAGGATGGTGCAGAACTGGATGGCATTTCATTCTGTCTTACATAGGTTTGCTATGAGTCGAAACTGACTTGGCAGCACCTAACACCAACAACATGTGGGGGCCAAATGACAAGGAGTGGACTGTAGTTGTAACACATCAACTTTGTTAGGTTAAACTACATTTCCCAGAATTCCTTTACCTGTATGTTTCTGATTAAGGTGGGCCACAAGAAAGGCTCTGTGCAAGATTTCAAGGGTGGAAATGAAGCAGCAGGCATTGTAGTTCACACATATCGTCATTTATCTGCTGTCTCCCTTCATTGGCACGAAGCAGCCCCTGGGCCCTCCTTCAGCTTCTCTCCAACCTCTTAGTCAGGTG
Organism: Dugong dugon; assembly: GCA_030035585.1. Classification (NCBI taxonomy): domain Eukaryota; kingdom Metazoa; phylum Chordata; class Mammalia; order Sirenia; family Dugongidae; genus Dugong; species Dugong dugon. The sequence goes on along the minus strand of CM057462.1, from coordinate 179,938,969 downwards.
TGTGCATTTAGTTCTGTGATGAAAGGCTCTGGCTTCTACAGGACACCCACATCACCAAGGTCAGAACCTCAGGTTCAGTCTACCCCTTTGGGTTCAGCTCCTGCTTGGGGCTTCCAGCTAGTTCTTGATCTCCTCCACTTTACATCCAAGTCTAATTCTTAACAAAAAATCCTCCAGCAGTGTATATCCTATCTCATTAAAATTTTAAAAAGACAAAAAGACTGAACTTTAAAAATATGCCACCAAATCAGGTACTGATTTCAGGGAATGACTGATACAGGCTAATTCCTAAATAATAGAAATATTTTAATTCTCTGTAGGTGTTTTCAGTTTTTATTCTTTATAATGAAATGTGATGCCCAGTGAAATTGCTTTGAGAGTTAAGTACAACTTAGGGAATATTTTCAGATAGAAAATTTTCAGATAAAATTAATAAACAATGATGGCGATCATCGAACTAGTTGTCTGAGAATCGTTGCCCAGCCAAGCTGACACATAACCTTAACCATCACAACATTACTAAGCATTACCCCACCCTGTGGCTGGGCATGTGAAAACAGAACAAAAAGGCATTTGAGAGCTGCTGCTGTGACAGGAAGGGACGTGGCAGCGTGAGTATCTGAGACTAGGATTTAGGTCCACAGCTAAATTGTATCGGTCTGTTTCCTTCTGCTTATAGGATTTGGGCAGTTTACTTAATCTCCCTAAACTTTGTCTTCAACTGTGAAATGAGACATAATGTGTAATTATATCTGCCTTTTCAACCTCAGAGGGTTACTATGAAGATCAAGTGAGCTCCATTTGTGTCTAGCATTCATTCAGCCATTCATTCATTTCACAAATACCTTTTAAACATATGATTTATCACAGGCATTGTCCTGTCCCAGTTCCTTGGATTACACAATTGAATAAGATATGGAGCTCATAGTCTAGATGGATATAAGAAACATGGTAACCTTGGACAAGTTACTAAGCCTCTTTGCTCATTTTTAAAATAGGAATGGTAACAATTACCTCATACTTATTTATTAAGGTTATTGTGATAATAGACATAAAGTGCTTGGCAAAATACCTAGCACTATAAATAGTATAAATAGTCATTTTGCTATTATTATTATTCATGTTATTATTTTAAAGAGGGGTAGTGGGGGTTCGATTCCTGGCTAATGCACTTTATGCACAGCCACCACCCATCTGTCAGTGGAGGCTTGCATATTTCTGTGATGCATTTCAACAGAGCCTCCAGACTAAGACAGACTAGGAAGAAAGGTCTGGCAATCTACTTTAGAAAATCAGCCAATGAAAACTCTATAGATCACAATGGTCCAATCTGCAAAGGATCATGGGGATGTTGCAGAACCAGGCAGCATTTTGTTCCGTTGTTCATGGGGTCACCATGAGTCAGGACTGACTCAACAACAGCTAAAAACAGCATTATTTTAGACAGAAGGCACTAAGGAAGAAGAATCAATACTACTTTGGAGGTGGAGTCGTCAGAATACCTTCATTAATGGGTGACCCTTGAGCTGAGTCTTAAAAAAAAATTACTTAGATGGGTGAGGGTGGAGAAAGACCATGCAGGTAAGCAGAAGGCATAGCATTAGGAATGAAGAGAATGGATGTGGCTGTATGTAGTTCGACATGTTTGATTAACTCATTCGGGTAGGAAGCAAAGGATAGTGGCAGTCTGCCATGGCTATATCATCAGATTCACCCACTGTGCTATACCATACAGAACTGGGACCTCCATCTCTAGGGTTCCACATTTGTGAGCTCTAGCATGTAACTGGAGCTCTGGTGGTGCAGTGGTTAAGAGCTCAGCTGCTAACCAAAAAGTCAGCAGTTCGAATCCACCAGCCACTCCTTGGAAATCCTATGGGGCAGTTCTACTCTGTCCTGTAGGGTCACTATGAGTCAGAATCAACTTGGCAGCAAACAGGTAGCATGTCACTTATCACCTTCTTTTAGAACTCTTTGTGTGTGTGTGTATGTATATTTACATTTACAAGTATATACATATACATATATATGTGTGTGTATATATGTATATATACACTGTATATATAGATTCCTGCATGGTACAAATGGTTAATACCCTCAGCTGCTAACTGAAAGGTTGGAGGTTAGAGTCCACCAAGAGGGACCTTGGAAGAAAAGCCTTGTTATCCACTTTTGAAAAATTAGCCATTGAAACCCCTACGGAGCACAGTTCTACTCTGACACACATGCCAAACTTCTTGGAGAGACTTGGGTTTATTTATGTCTGTATTCAGAACTAGCATAGGACCTGGTGCATAGTCAGGACTCGGTAAATGTGTGTATATTGAACTGTGATGAGTGCTGTAATCAAGTTCAGAGCCAAGTGTTAAAGTACAGAGAAGCAGGGAGCCACTGACTTTGCTGTGAGTGCTGGCAAAGGCTTTATAAGCAGTAATATCTGTAAGGATCAGATCAGGATCTTTGTTTTTATCCTACTATACCACCATTTTCTAAGAGAAAATTTTTCAGATATTATGTGTCTCGGTCCATTGACCCCTCAGGGTTTAGAAAATTCAGCTATTTGTCTTTCGAAGTTTAGGAATATGTTTGCACAGCTGCTGATTATTAGGGTTATACAAACCTAACCTGTCTGGGATGAGTTACAGTATAGCTAGAGTAAACATATTTTCTAAACCCAAAACCAAGATACATAGTCTGACAGGTGTACTTATGGGAATAACAGAACAGGATATTTGAAATGGCAACTCTTGGAAAATATCTGTGACCTGTGTTTGCTATTAGCATAGCCTCTTACTTCCTTGTGCTGAGAGAATGTGTGGATTCCTCAAGGGCCCTTCAATGGTCTGTGGTTAGTAAGAGTAGTCTTGGATATGGCTGGGATTCACTGAGTGCCTCAGTTACCTAGCTGCTGTGACATAAATACCACAGCTGGTTGGCTTTAAAGAATAGAAATTTATTTTCTCACAGTTCTGGAGGCTAAAAGCCTAAATCAGGGTCTTGGCTGTGTCGGTTCCTTCTGTGAGCCTCTATCCTAGTTTCTGGTGTCTGCCAGCAATCCTTGGTATTCTTTTGCTTGTAGATGATTCTCACAAGTCATCCATCTTCCCCTATGTGCCTCTGTCTATTCTGTTCTTTTTATAACTCAGAAGCGATGAGGTTTAGGAGCCATTCTACTCTGGTATGACTTTGTTAAATAAAAAAAGAAAACCTATTTCCAAACAGGATTACATTCATGGGTACAAGAGTCAGGAATTCAACATATATTTTGGGGAGACACAATTCAACCCATAACAGTAGGATTCTACAGAGGTAGGAAATATTGGCAAAAAGTGAATATGCTGGTAGAAAGGGAAAATGGAAAAGACATTCTGCACATAGAAAATACATGCCTCTGAATAAGAAAAAGAGGAAATTCTAGCCTTCTGCAGAGTAAAATAACTGGTTTGAAGCTCTAAAAAGAGGGGAAAGAAGATTAAGGGAAGGAAGGAAAAGAAAAACAGCAAGCATCATATAGACAGCTATCAGGTATCCTAACTTGGCTTCTTTCTAGCTATCTGAACTTGAGTTCATCACTGACTCTCTTTGAGTCTTGGTTCCTCCTGGGAGAAAAATGGAGTAAAAGTCCTTTGCGACCCTAATACTCCCCAGCATGTTTTCTCCTTTTCAAAATGGGTGACTGAGAGCTTGACATAACTAACGCCATGATGAACCTATAAGTTTTTTTCTTTCTTTTTTCTTTGCCTTCTCCTTTTGGCATACCTTTGTTAATGACTTTGTTTTGCTCTGTCTGGCCACCTGTGGCTTACTAACCCCCACAGGAAGATTAAAGCCCAGATGTCTGATATGTATATCTTTAGCCTGATAAGCAAATGTCTGGCATGTATCTCTTTAGTATGATAGAGTCTCTTGTAATTACTTTGTAATGAATAACTACACTTCTAACCTTTGTAAACATTATATATAAGCTCTAATGTAAAAATGCCTTTTGGGACTCCATAGGAACAGCCTGCTTCGCTGTCAGATCCCCTGTGATGGACATCTCCTAAATAAAACTTTTTCACTCTTTCTGACTTGGAGTACATTTCATTGCCTCGACCACTCCAGGACATGGACCCTAATTCGGCTACATCCTTGAATCATGAAATAATTTGTGTAAAACACCTGGCATGGCATCCACCAAGAATATAAGCAAATTCTTCCTGCACATAACCAAATACCCCATGGGATCTTTTTTTACTGTGTTTGAAGCCTTGGGGCCGTAGTCTCAGAGGACATCTGGGTCAATTGGCATAACATAGTTCATAAAGATAATGTTCTACATCCTAGTTGGGTGAGTAACATCTGGGGTCTTAAATGCTCGTGAGCAGCCATCTAAGATACAGCTAGTCGTCTCTACTTGTCTAGAACAAAAGAGAATGAGGACACCGAAGACTCAAAGAAGAAACTAGTCCACAGGACTAATAGGCAAAGCCTTATCTAGCCTCAGACCAGAAAAACTAGATGGTGCCTGGTTACCACTACCAACAATTCTGACCAGGGACACAATAGAAGATCCTGGATAGAAAGGGATAAAAATGTAGAACAAAACTCAAATAGCTAAAAAATGTCAGACTTACTGGACCTATAGAGACTAGAGGAACCCCAGAGACAATTGCCCTAAGATATTCTTTGAACTTGGAACTGAAGCCACTCCCTGTGGCCACCATTTATCCAAATAATAGATCAGCTTATAAAATAAACAATATCACCCATGAATCCTGTGTACCTTTAAATAATCAATTATATAAGACCAAAAGGTAAACATTTACCCTAAGACAAAGATGAGAAGCTAAGAAGGGTCAGGGAAGCTAGATTAAAGGAAACGGGACAAACATTATGGGAATAGAATTTTGACACACTGTGAAAAATGTAACCAACGTCATGGAACAATTTGTATAAAAATTACTAAATGGGAACCTAATTTCCTGTGTAAACCACCTAAAACACAATAAAATATTAAAAAAAAAGAATAAAAGCAAATTGAAGTTTGGCATAAGAAGGAAGCTCTATCACAGAAATTAGTAGAAAGGAGTCAAAGGAGAGAGAAAAAGAGAAAGTTCAGGAAGGAAAGGAAGAATTAATTCCAAGAATAAATGATACAAGCAAATTCAAAAACAGGATCATAGGATACCAGAAACAGAATGACATTATCTACAAAGACCGAGGGAAGAGAAATAAGTGAGAAACTAATAGATTGCACACGTAGAAATAATATGAAAATTTAAAGGAAACATTCAGATGTGAGAAGTCATTAAATGCTAAAGGAAGACAACTATAAGCAGAATGAACCAATATCAGTCTTTCCTAAGTGGACACAGAAGCATAACCTCAGATGTTAGTCAAGAGCTCCAGATGTTTGGGAAACAAAAGTGGCATATGGCCCAGCTGGCTGTAATCTGAGATCAAACACATTTTTGAACAGAAGAACCAGGCAGAGGCTTTGTAAATAAGCCTGATTATATACAAAAGGGCAATTGTTATATGTGTGTTCCTGCATTCTTCTCTTTTTCTCACCCACATAGATGATCTCTGAATCAATTAGTGTTAACCTCCAATGAGAAGGGCATGAAAAGAAAAATTTTATTTTTGTATACATGCAAACGCAATCATGTCATGGATCTTCAATAAACAACACACTGAAATTATTCAAAGTCCACACCCTATGTCAACCCTGAGAAGATGTTATAATAAATACCATAAGTTAGTTAGCAGCACAGTGCCGAGTCTGGTTCAAAAAAAAAAAAAAAAGGAAAAGGAACTCCAGAACTAGAGCCAGGAGTCCCATATTCTAGATTCACCTCTACTGATTTAGCTGTGTGACCTGGCCAGTTCTTTAGCTTTTCTGAGTTTTAGACTTCTCATATGTAGAGTGGACAGTTTAATCTTACCTGCTTTAGGTATTCCACAGAGTGGTAATGAAGATAAAGTGAAATAGGTTAAAGAAAAAAAAAAAAAAGCTATACAGACAGTAGTTATTATACATTTGGTAGACCATGGTACTGAGGAAATCAAAGTATTTCAAGTAGATGTCTGGTAACCAGTTGTTGTTGTTAGGTGCTGTCCCGTTGTTTCTAACTCATAGTGCCCCTATGTACAACAGAACAAAACACTGCCTGGTCCTGCGCCACGCTGACAATCGTTGTTATGCTTAAGCCCATTGTTGCAGCCACTGTGTCAATCCATCTTGTCGAGGGTCTTCCTCTTTTTCGCTGACCCTCTACTTTACCAAGCATGATATCCTTCTCCAGGGACTGGTCCTTCACATGTCCAAAGTATGTGAGACAAAGTCTGGCCATCCTTGCTTCCAGGAGCACTCTGGCTGTATTTCTTCCAAGACAGAGTCGTTAGTTCTTCTGGCAGTCCATGGTATATTCAATATTCTTTGCCAATACTGTAATTGGAAGGTATCAATTCTTTTTTGGTCTTCCTTATTCATTGTCCAGCTTTCACATGCATATGAGGCAATTGAAAATACCACGGCTTGGGTTAGGCATACCTTAGTCCTCAAAGTGACATCTTTGCTTTTTGTCACTTTAAAGAAGTCATTTGCAGCAGATTTGCCCAATGCAATATGTCATTTGTAGTCTTGTCTGATACTTCCGTGGGTGTTGATAGTGGATCCAAGTAAAATGAAATACTTGACAACTTCAATCTTTTCTCCATTTATCATGATTTTGCTTATTGGTCCAGTTGTGAGGATTTTTGTTTTCTTTATGTTAAGGTGTAATCCATACTGAAGGCTGTAGTCTTTGATCTTCATTGAAAAGTGCTTCAAGTTCTCTTCATCTTCAGTAAGCAAGGTTGTGTCATTTGCATATTACAGGTTGTTAATGAGTCTTCCTCCACTCCTGATGCCGCGTTCTTCTTCATATAGTCCAGTTTCTCAGATTATTCGCTCAGCATACAGACTGAATAAGCATGGTGAAAGGATACAGCCTTGACACACACTTTTGCTAAGTTTAAACCCTGCAGTATCCCCTTGTTCTGTTTAAATGACTGCCTCTCGGTCTAAGTACAGGTCCCTCATGAGCACAATTAAGTGTTCTGGAATTCCCATTCTTTGCAATGGTATCTATAGTTTGTTATGATCCACACAGTCAAATGCCTTTGCATAGCCGATAAAACACAGGTAAACATCTTTCTGATATTCTCGGCTTTCCATCAAGATCCATCTGACATCAGCAATGATATTCCGTGTTCCACATCCTCTTCTGAATCCGGCTTGAATTTCTGGCTATTCCCTGTCGATGTACTGCTGCAGCCACTTTTGAATGATGTTCAGCAAAATATTACTTGTGTATGATATTAATGCTATTGTTCAATGATTTTCACATTCTGTCGGATCGTCTTTCTTTGGAATGGGCACAAGCATGGATCTTTTCCAGTCAGTTGGCCATGTAGCTGTCTTCCAAATCTCTTGGCATAGAAGAATGAGCACCTCCAGTGCTGCGTTCCTTTTTTAAAACATCTCAGTTGGTATTCTGTCAATTCCTGGAGCCTTATTTTTCACCAATGCCTTCAGTGCAGCTTGGACTTCTTCCTTTAATACCTTCGATTCTTGATCATATGCTACCTCCTTGTCTTAGTCATATAGCGCTGCTACAACAGAAATACCACAAGTGGATGGTTTTAATGAAGAGAAGTTTATTTCTTCATAGTCAAAGTAGGCTAAAAGTCTAAATTCAGGGCGTCAGCTCCAGGGGAAGGCTTTTTCTCTCTGTCGGCCTTCTCATCAATGTTCCCCCAGACTAGGAGCTTCTCGGCCCTAGTTCAAATCACACAGTACCAGGAATCATGGCCTAGCCAAATTGATACACACATTTTTTGGGGGACATAATTCAAACCATGACACTCCTGAAGTGGTTGAATGTCAACCAGTTCTTTTTGGTACAGAGACTCTGTGTATTCCTTCCACCAGCTTTTGATGATTCCTGTGTCATTCAATATTTTGCTCATGAACCAAAAACGAAACTCGTCATTGAGTCGAATGCGACTCATAGTGCACTCATAGAGTCCTATAGCGACTCTGTAGGACAGAATAGAACTGCCCCATAGAGTTTCCAAGGAGTGCCTGGTGGATTTGAACTGCCGACCTTTTGGTTAGCAGTTGTGATTCTTAACCACTCTACCATCGTTGTATTACAACTCAAGGCTTGAATTTTTTCTTCAGTTCTTTCAGCTTGAGAAATGCCAAGCATGTTCTTCCCTTTTGGTTTTCTAACTCCAGGCCTTTGCACATTTCATTATATTACTTCGTCTTCTCGAGCTGCCTTTTGAAATCTTCTGTTCACCTCTTTTACTTCATCAATTCTTCCATTCACTTTAGCAACTCGACTTTCAAGAGCAAGTTTCAGAGTCTCTTCTGACATCCATTTTGGTTTTTTCTTTTTTTCTGTCTTTTTCACGACCTTTTGCTTTTTTCATGTAATGATGTCCTTGAGGTCTTCCCACAACTTGTTTGGTCTTCTATCATTAGTGTTCAATCTATCAAATCTATTCTTGAGATGGTCTCCGAATTCAGATGGGATATACTCAAGGTCGTATTTTGGCTCTTGCGGACTTTTTCTAATTTTCTTCAACTTCAAATTCAACTTGCATATAAGCAATTGATGGTCTGTTCGGCAGTCAGCCCCTGGCCTTGTTTTGACTGATGATATTGAGATTTTCCATTTTTTCTTTTTTTCACAAATGTAGTAGATTTGATTCCTGTGTTTTCCATCTGGTGAGATCCATGTGTATAGTCACCATTTATGTTGTTGAAAAAAGGTATTTGCAACAAAGAATTCCTTGGTCTTCCAAAATTCTATCATGCAATTACCAGTGTTGTTTTTATCACCAAGGCCACATTTTCCAACTACCAATCCTTCTTCTTTGTATCCAACCACCAGTAATTATCAATGCATCTTGATTGCATGTTTGATCAATTTCAGACCGCAGAAGTTGGAAAAAGTCTTCAATTTCCTCATCTTTGACACTAGTGGTTGGTGCGTAAATTTGAATAATAGTTGAATTAACTGGTTTTCCTTGTAGGCAGATGGATATTATCCTATCACTGACAGCCTTGTACTTCAGGATAGATCTTGAAATGTTCTTTTGACGATGAACATGATGTCATTCCTCTTCAGTTTGTCATTCCCAGCATAGTCGACCATATGACTGTCTGTCAAAATGGCGAATACCAGTCCATTTCAGCTCACTAATGCTTAGGATATCAATCTTTATGTGTTCCATTTCATTTTTGATGACTTCCAGTTTTCCTAGATTCATACTTCATACATTCCATGTTCCAGTTATTAACGAAGGTTTGCAGCTGTTTCTTCTCATTTTGAGTCGTGCCACATCAGTAAATGCAGGTCCTGAAAGCTTGACTTCATCCACGTTATTAAGGCCAACTGTACTTTGAGGAGGCTCTTCCCCAGTCTTACTCTGAGTGCCTTTGAACCTGAGGGGCTCATTTTCTAGCACTATATCAGACATTGTTCTGCTGCTATTCATAAGGTTTTCACTGGCCAATTTTTTCAGAAGTAGACCTCCAACTCCATCTTCCTAGTCTATCTTAGTCTGGAAGCTCCACTGAAACCTGTCCACCAAGGGTGACCCTGCTGGTATTTGACATATTCATTGCAAAGCTTTCAGTATCATAGCAACACGTAAGCCACCACAGTATGACAAACTGACAGACAGCGTGGTGGCTAGACCAGTTAGCTGCTCTTAATTCTTAGTAGATTAGACTAAGGAGTTCTGGTGATGCAGTGTTAAGAGCTTGCCTGCTAACTAAAAAGTTGGCAGTTCGAATCCACCAGTCACTCTTTGCAAACCCTATGTGGCAGTTCTACTCTGTCCCGTAGGGCCGCTATGGGTCAGAATTGACTTGATGGCAATCGGCTTGGTTTTTTTTTTTTTTTTTCCCCTGAGGTTAGAGTATGTTTTAGGACACAAGAGCACCAAGGAATAAGGCATGGTCCCAGTATTTTTCTAGCTCACAGTTAGGAATTGGCTGAGGGTAGGGGATAGTGGGATGGACATATCTTTGCTCTTTCTCCTAGTGATGTCTAAAGAAATACTTACTGTCTACTCATGCCCCTTTCTGATTCACATCAGAAAGATATTACAGGAAGCCTGCATGAAGATCTGACACCACAGCTTTATTTCATAGGTTACAAAGCCTTTTGGTATATATTGTATATATACTTCATCAACTTTCTATCACTATTCTGAACTTTAGACAGTCTAGGTTGTCCCATTTTTGCAGATGAAACAAACAGGGACTCAGGGAGTTACTTGTGCTTTCCAGGAAGGACCTGGCCTAAAATTCAAATTTTGTGACTCAAAGCCACATAATACTGAGCCTACTAGAGGGAGACACTGGTTGTAACTAGAAAGTAATATTCTCAGCCCTAAATCCTAACCTTACCTGTACACTATTTTCTGAAGTCTACACTTCTAGTTCAAAGAGCCATTGATGTAGTTTTTACCAAAATATGCCATCTATACTTTTGAAATCTCTTGAGAGTTTATTGCCTTTCCTGAGGAGTTGGGATCTGAATAAATACCTTCATTTGAATCTCAATTGCCTTTATTTTCATTATGCACTTTATAAACTGCTGATGAATAAGAGGCCCTGTCCCCTCACACAAGCTAAAAATATACACTCTTTTGCTTTCTCTGCCTATTCTTAGTCATTCTGGGAGGCCTAGAGGAAGATTTGGTCAGATGAGAAATTTGCAATTCCCTAAAGCCCCGGTGGCATAATGGTTGAGAGCTTGGCAACTAACCAAAATGTCAGTGGTTCGATTCCACCAGCTGCTCCCTGGAAGCCCTATGGGGCAGTTCTACTCTGTCCTATAGGGTTGTTATGAGTCAGAATTTACTCTACAGCAACTTTTTTTTTAAGCCATTAAACATTTTCAGAGGAATAAAGTGCAGCTTAAGAGCAGTAATATCAACCTTCTACTCCTGCTCACCCTCTAAAGTGAAAGAGAAATGGTATTAGGATTAAAAACTACGATAGTTATTCACTATAAAAAAAAATCAAGAATAGTTTCTTCTCTCTCTGTTTTTAATGGTTAGCACATTGTCTGATAGGTGTCTGACATACCCAGAAAACGAGCAAATGAAGGAAATTCAATGCACAAATACCTTGAAAGAGACAGAGTATGTGGCCATCTGCCTGAAGGGCTCTGAGATCACTGATGATCCCACCAGCCTCCTATCTGCTTTGGTACCATCCTCCCCTCCTCTGACTTGATATTTATCACATTGGAGAGAAAAGATGGTGGGAGATAGGAGGGGCATTGTTTCCTTAGAGCATAGTTAGAAAACCACTGTGATTTTAATTTCCTTTCTTGGCCTTTCTTCTTAGGTACTAGGGAGGATTAGGGTATCTGGTTTTCACATCCAGACATTTTCAGAAGTCTGAATACCAAACATGGAGCTATCTCTGCTTTTCCAACACCCTTCAAAGAAGAGAATTCCCTAATTGCTTCATGCAATCTCTTATCCAATGAATAGGGACATAACTTTAATGGAAGCACATCAGACTAGAGAAATGTCACCAATTTTTGTTAGATGGGGTCTAATGGGTCTGAAGGAAGTCTCCCTGGGATAGATGATATTTGTGTGTTAATTTTTAAAAAGGATCCCTGGTAGAGCAGTGGTTAAGCACTTGGCTGCTAACCAAAATGTCCATGGTTCAAACCCACCAGCTGTTCCGTGGGAGAAAGATGTGGCAGTCTGCTTCCATAAAGAAGATTACAGCTGTGGAAACTCTATGGGGCAGTTCTACTCTGTCCTATAGTGTTGCTATGAGTTGGAATTGACTTGACACCAATGAATTTTTTTAATTCTTGAAAAATGTGTAGGTGTTAGGTGAAATAGAGGGAATATAAGGAAGGGAACTGCTCTATGGAAGGTCTAGAGTGTGAGACAGAACTGTGCACTTGGAACTCTGCAAGAAGTTGCATGTGACCAGATCAAGAGCTGGTTTTAAGAAGTCCTGGGAGATGGAACTTCATGCATCATGCTGAGGATTCAGGATACTATTCTCCAGGGCATGGCAGTCAATTTTTTAGTCAGTCACAGAAGGACAAATATTGTATAAGACCACTATTATAAGAACTCAAGAAAAGGTTTAAACACAGAAAAAAACATTCTTTGATGGTTACCAGGGTGGGGAGGCAGGTGAAGTTTAGTTGCTAACTAGATAATAGACAAGAATTATCATAGGTGAAGGGAAGGACAGCACACACTACAGGGGAAGCCAGCACAACTGGGACTAAACCAAAGCTAAGAAGTTTCCTGAATACAATCAAACACTTTGAGAGACAGAGTAGGTGTTTCACGACTTCATCATTGTTCTTTATCATTGCATAGATTTAAAACAACCTTTTAGGATTAAAAATAATTTTGAGGACTTCCATATAAGTAGCTGTAATATTATTATCTATTAATTCAAAATGACAAGATAATAGGAATTCAAAAATGATGCTTAAGTGAATTTATATTTTGCTCTTAACAATAGCTCCTCAGTGAGTTTAAAAGAACACATGGGTATGTGAGATGGTTCATGACAGGTGCGTTATGGATTTACAGACTTCCTCTTCCCCTGGGTCTGCAGAGCCCTGGTGGTGCAGGCGTTAAGGGCTCAGCCGCTAACCAAAAGGTTGATGGTTCAAATCCACCAGCTGCTACTTGGAAACGCTATGGAGCAGTTCTACCCTGTCCTATAGGGTCACTATGAGTCGGAATCAACTCGACAGCAACAGGTTTGGTACTTTTGGTTTCTTCCGCTGGGTCTGTAGCCTAAGGGAGGCCGCTGAGCTACAAAGCCATTGAAAGGAATGACGTAATTAGATCAGTGCTCTAAGCTGTTTTTCTCCCTTGTTACCTAAAGCTGTTAAATATTTTATGTGATACTCCTCTTAGGAGAATTTGCATTTAAGGGAGAGCTCTTAAATGTGAGGCAATGCTTAACGGAATAAATTGGAAATGGTAGCTTGCAATTGGTAGCTGGGAAATTTAGGATGAAAACTTTGCCAGTTCTTCAAATCCCAGTAATGAATAAAATAATGCATAGTATATGCTACAGTAATATTTAGGAATAAAGACTGTTCTGTGATCATAAATCTTTATTAATTACCTGGTGCTGTCAGGGAATGTGGCCACGTATAACACATGTGGATTACCAGCTTTCAAAAAATGAGGTCACATCCCTGAAATTATTGCCCTGAAGAGATCTTTAAACCAAAGATATTCCCTGAAGTCATCTTAAAACCGAGCAATAGTTTAGCTTAACTAGTAAAACAGGTTTGCCTTGAGGACTATGCTCTTTTAAGTACTACCTCTATACGGGATCAAATTGACAATAATAACTCAAAAGATTAGGTAGGAACCTTAGGGGGCAGTGAGTTGATGTTAACGAAGGAGGAACAACTCAGAAAAGTAAGATGAGAATGGTTGCACAACTTGCAGACTGTAATCAATATCGCTAGATTGTATATGTATAAACTGTTGAATTGTATGTTTTGCTGTGTATATTCTCAACAGCAACAGAATTTTTTAAAAGTCAAAAATAAAATAAAATGAAATGAAATGTGACCACAATAGACAGTCCTCTCCCTCAATTGTCTTCCCCTCAATCAAAACACCCTTTCCCTCTGGCTGTCTTCAGGAAAATGCTAAGAAATAAGCAATCTGTACCATCCTATTGAAATTATTCACATTCAAGTATGAATGGTTGATAACTTTCTAACAAGTTATTTTGCTTTTAAAAGAGTGGTTTATAAACCAAAAGGATAGCTAATTGGAAAAATTATAATACAGGTAGGAGAGAAGTGCACGTTTTTTGAGAAGTAGAATTTGCTGGGCCAACCCTACATTGGTCTAGAAGAATAGAGGCCAACAAATTACTGTCACATTTATGAAATATCACTTTCCTACATAATAACACAGTAAGTGCCAAAATGCTATTGAACATAATTGACTCTCATTTAAAAAAAAGTTAAATCCCTTCCCCTACTATCTTCCAGTTCTTTATATCAATTATTATAGCATTATAAATATGCAAATGATGCATACCATGAATTTTGTTCCAAGGAAAAAACACCCCAAGCTAGGAACCAGATCATTTGTAAGAATTATGCCATTAACCCAAACGCCTATCTTTGGAAAGATCATTTCATCTTTATGGGCCTCAATTTCCTTATGTTGAAAATGAGGACCGGGCCAAATAATCTTTTAGGATAGCAGCTTGGTTTTTTGGTGTGTGACAGCTGTTACCCTATTGATCACAAGGCGCAATTCAACTGTTCTGATGGCCAGGCACGGCACGTGCCTCCCTTGATCTCAGGGCTTCCAGTGTTTGTGTTACCCTGATGCTGGCATATCAGCTGAAGGGAGTCTTTTCAGAGACAGAAGGCCTGGACTTTAATTCTGGGCATACAAGAGCATCTGGAACGTCTATTCCAACACTGACGTTTTCTTTTCTTTTTTATTTTTTTCCACACAAAAATTTATACATACATTGTTATGTGACCCTAATTGCTCTTCCCATACTGTGACAGCATACTCTCCCTTTCCACCTCGGATTCCCCATGTCCATTCAACCAGCTCCTAACCCTCTCTGCCTTCCCCTTCTCACCTCCGGACAGAAGCTGCCTGTTTAGTCTCTCGTACCTACTTGAGCTAAGAGGCACACTCCTCACAAGTATCACTTTAAAGTCCCACAGTCCAGTCCAATCCCTGTCTGAAGAGTTGGCCTTGGAAATTGTTTTAGTTCTGGGCTGATAGAGAGTCCAGGGGCCATGCTTTCGGGGTTTGTCCAGTCTCAGTCAGACCATTAAATCTGGTCTTCTTACTAGAATTTGAGTTCTGCACCTCGCCTTTCTCCTGCTCTGTCAGGGACTCTCTATTGTGTTCCCTGTTAAGGTGATCATTGGTGGTAGCTGGGCGCCATCTAGTTCTTCTGCTCTCAGGCTGATGAAGTCTCTGGTTTATGTGGCCCTTTCTGTCTCTTGGGCTAACATTTTCCTTGTGTCTTTGGTGTTCTTCATTCTCCTTTACTCCAGGTGGTTGGGACCAAATGATGCATCTTAGATGGCCGCTTGCTAGCTTTTAAGACCCCAGACACCACTCACCAAAGTAGGATGCAGAACATTTTCTTAATAAGCTTTGATATGCCAATTGACTTAGATGTTCCCTGACAGCACGGTCCCCAGACCCCTACCCCTGCTACTCTGTCCCTCAAAGTGTTTGATTGTATTCAGGAAACTTCTTAGCTTTGGTTTAGTCCAGTTGTGCTGGCTTCCCCTGTAGTGTGTGCTGTCCTTCCCTTCACCTAAGATAATTCGTATCTACTATCTAATTGGTAGCTAACTTTCACTCTCCCTCCCCATCCTGGTAACCATCAAATAATGTTTATTTCTGTGTTTAAACCTTTTCTTGAGTTCTTATAATAGTGGACTTATACAATATTTGTCCTTCTGATACTGACTAAATTCACTCAGCATAATGACCTCCACCATCTTCCATGTTATAAGATGTTTCACGGCTTCATCATTGTTCTTTATCATTTCATAGTATTCCTTCGTGTGGATATACCATAATCTGTTTATCCATTCGTCCCTTGATGGGCACCTAGGTTGTTTCAATATTTTTGCTATTGTAAACAGTGTTGCAGTGAACATGGGTGTGCATATATCTATTCGTGTAACAACTCTTATTTCTCTAGGATATATTCCAAGGAGAGGGATAGCTGGATCCTATGGTACTTCTGTTTCTAGCTTTTTAAGGAAGCGCCAAATTGATTTCCAAAGTGGTTGCACCATTTTACATTCCCATCAACAGTGTATAAGTGTTCCAGTCTCTCCACAACCTCTCCAGCATTTATTATTTTGTGTTTTTTGGATTAATGTTAGCCTTGTTGGGGTGAGATGATATCTCATTGCAGTTTTGATCTGCCTTTCTCTAATGGCTAATGATCGTGAGCATTTCTTCATGTGTCTGTTAGCCGTCTGAATATCTTCTTTGGCGAAGTTTCTGTTCATATCCTTTGCCCATTTTTTAATGGGGTTATTTGTCTTTTGTTGTTGAGGTTTTGCAGTATCTTGTAGATTTTAGAGATTAGACGCTGATCGGTTTTGTCTTAGCCAGAAATTTTTTTCCCACTCTGCAGGTTGTCTTTTGACTCTTTTGGTGAAGTCTTTTGATGAGCATAAGTGTTTGATTTTTAGGAGCTCCAATTTATCTAGTCTCTCTTCTGGTGCTTGTGCATTGTTATTTATGGTTCATATTGTGTTTATGCCATGTATTAGGGCTCCTAGCTTTGTCCCTATTTTTTCTTCCATGATCTTTAAAGTTTTTAATTTTATATTTAAGTCCTGGATCCATTTTGAGTTAGTTTTTGTGCATGTTGTGAGGTATGGGTCTTGTTTCAGTTTTTTGCAGGTGGATATCCAGTTATGCCAGCACCATTTGTTAAAGAGACCGTCTTTTCCCCAATTAACAGACTTTGGGCCTTTGTCAAATATTAGCTGCTCATAGGTGGATGAATTTATGTCTGGATTCTCAATTCTGTTCCATTGTCTATGTATCTGTTGTTGTACCAATACCAGGCTGTTTTGACTACTGTGGTGGTATAATAGGTTCTAAAATCAGGTAGCATGAGGCCTCCCACTTTGTTCTTCTTCTTGAGTAATACTTTACTTATTCAGGGCCTCTTCCCTTTCCATATGAAGTTGGTGATTTGTTTCTCCATCTCATTAAAAAATTCCAGTGGAATTTGGATCAGGATTGCATTGTATCTGTAGATCACTTTGGGTAGAATTGACATTTTCACAATGTTGAGTCTACCTATCCATGAGCAAGGTATCTTTTTCCACTTATGCACATCTCTTTTGGTTTCTTGCAGTAGCATCTTGTAGTTTTCATTGTACATATCTTTTACGTCTCTGGCTAGATTTATCCCTAAGTATTTTATCTTCTTGGGGGCTATTGTAAATGGTATTGATTTGGTGATTTCCTTATCAAGGTTCTCTCTGTTGGTGTAAAGGAATCCAACTGAATTTTGTATGTTTAGCTTGTATCCTGAAACTTTGCTAAAGTCTTCTATTAGTTCCAGTAGTTTTCTTATGAATTCTTTGGGGTTTTCTGTGTATAAGATCATATCATCTGCAAATAGAGTTACTTTGACTTCTTCCTTACCAATTTGAATGCCTTTTATTTCTTTTTCTTGCCTTATTGCTCTGGCTAGGACCTCCAGCACTATGTTGAATAAGAGTAGTGATAAAGGGCATCCTTGTCTGGTTCCCATTCTCAAGGGGAGTGCTTTCAAAATTTCTCCATTTAAGATGATGTTGGCTGTTGGCTTTGTCTAAATACCCTTAATTATATTGAGGAATTTCCCTTCTCTTCCTATTTTGTTGAGAGTTTTTATCATGAATGTGTGTTGGATGTTGTCAAATGTCTTTTCTGCATTGATTGATAAGATCATGTGGTTCTTGTCTTTTGTTTTATTTATGTGATGGATTACATTGATTGTTTTTCTAATGTTGAATCATCCCTGCATACCTGGTATAAATCCCCCCTGATTGTGGTGAATTATTTTTTTTGATATGTTGTTGAATTCTGTTGGCTAGAATTTTGTTGAGGATTTTTGTGTCAATGTTCATGAGGGATATCAGTCTGTAATTTTCTTTTTTTGTGGTGTCTTTACCTGGTTTTCGTATCAGGGTTGTGCTGGCTTCATAGAATGAGTTTGGGAGTATTCCATCCTTTTCTATGCTCTGAAATACCTTTAGTAGTAGTGGTGTTAACTCTTCTCTGAAAGTTTGGTAGAATTCTCCAGTGAAGCCATCCAGGCCGGGGCTTTTCTTGTTGGGAGTTTTTTAATTACCTTTTCAATCTCTTCTTTTGTTATGGGCTTATTTAGTTGTTCTGCCTCTGTTTGTGTTAGTTTAGGTAGGTAGTGAGTTTCTAGAAATTTGTCCATTTCCTCTAGGTTTTCAAATTTGTTAGAGTACAATTTTTCATAGTATTCTGTTATGATTCTTTTAATTTCAGTTGGGTCTGTTGTGATATCATATCACCCATCTCATTTCTTATACGGGTTATCTGCTTCTTCTCCGGTTTTTCTTTTGTCTGTTTGGCCAGTGGTTTATTAATTTTGTTTATCTTTTCAAAGAGCCAGATTTTGGTCTTGTTAACTCTTTCAACTGTTTTTCTATTCTATATTTCATTTACTTCTCCCTGTAAATCTGCTCCTTTTATTCTTCTTTCTGTATAAAAGCTTTCCTCTTTTACCCAGCTCCAGGTCCGCCAGCTGCATCATCTTAACACACTACCTAAATTATCTGAGCCTCAGTTTTTGCTGCGTTTGTGCTGAAGCTGATACTATTATCTACCATATTAGGTTGTGGGGAGAACTGAATGAGATCATGAAGGGTAGGCCTTAAAACCATGCCTCATCTATAGCAAAATATATAATATATGGTAATTATTAGTAGCATAGGAGTCCCTGTGTATTATAAACAGTTAATGTGCTCAGCTGCTAACTGAAAGGCTGGAGGTTTGAGTCCACCCAGAGGCACCTGAGAATCTACTTTAAAAAAAAATCAACTACTGAAAACCCTATGGAGCACAGTTTTACTCTGACACACATGGGGTCACCATGAGTCAAAATTGACTTGACATCAACTATTTTTTTTTTTTTGGCATAATTAGTATAGTAATGTTGACATCATTTTTTTTTGACCTTATCAGTTATTAGACTCATTGGTAGAACTGATTTCCTGGATATATGTTGTACAATGAGTATGTTTCAAATCCTAAATTGTCACAAAAAGGGCGTACAGGGGAGAAATAGCTGGGAACCAGAGGGCGAAGGATTGTGTCAATTTTTATGAGCCAATCCTATGCTCCGTGTAGGAGGACAGCCTGTGTCCTAGAGCTACACAAAACTCTTCAGGACTGTTCCTGCAGCTTCTAAAGAAACTGCACAGATTTTTTCTGACTTCCTTTTCAGTTATACCCAAAATATAAAGCAAAACAGATTTTACAAACATTTGAATATGTAGATAACTGATGTAGACGATGGTCAGTTCTCTTGTATGAGTATGTACAAAAATATTAGGAAAACGTTGATGGATAGGTTAATTCTGGCCCCTGTTGTTATTCAGGCTGAGCTCCTTACTGTGAGGAGTTTGATAGCATCACTACCTACTTAGGTGAAATTATCGACATAAGAAGAACTCATTCATGCTTAGATTTAGGAGTTTTGCAAGTATGTTCTTTTAATAAAGTACCCCTAAGAGGTAAATTTCATGTGTCAGTCAGTTCTTTATAGGGCTACAGATACCTTGTTTTATTGTGCTTCACTTTATTGCACTTCACAGATACTGCATTTTTTACAAATTGAAGGTTTGTGGCAACCCTGCATGGAGCAAGTCTATTGGCACTATTTTTCCAACAGCACGTGCTCACTTCTTGTCTCTGTGTCACAATTTGGTAATTATCACAATATTTTAAACTTTTTCATCATTGTTATATCTGTTATGATGATCTGTGATCAGTGATCTTTGATGTTACTATTGTAATTGTTTTGGGGCACCACAAACCATGCCCATATAAGACAGCGAACTTTGTTGAGAAATGTTGTGTGTTCTGACAGCTCCACCAACCAGCCATTCCCCGTCTCTGTCCCTCTCTTCCAGCCTCCCTCTTCTCTGACACACAAGAATATTGAAATTAGGTCAGTTAATAAGCCTACAGTGGCCTTTAAGTGTTCAAGTGAAACAAAGAGTCGCACATTTCTCACTTTAAATCAAAAGCTAGAAATGATTACGCTTAGTGACGAAGGCACGTCGAAAGCTGAGACAGACCAAAAACTAGGCCTCTTTTGCCAAACAGCCACGTTGTGAATGCAAAGGAAAAGTTCTTGAAGGAAATTCAGAGTGCTACTCCAGCGAACACATGCATGATAAGAAAGTGAACAGCCTTATTGCTGACATGAAGAAAGTTTTAATGATCTGAATAGAAGATCAAAACAGTCACAACATTCCCTTAGGCCAAAGCCTAATCCAGAGCAAGGCCCTAACTTTCTTCAATTCTATGAAGGCTGAGAGAGGTACGGAAAGCTGCATAAGAAAAGTTTGAAGCTAGCAGAGGTTGTTTCATGAGGTTTAAGGAAAGAAGTCATCTCCATAACATAAAAGTACAAGGCGAAGCAGCAAGTGCTGACGTAGAAGCTGCAGCAAGTTATCCAGAAGATCTAGCTGAGGTAATTGATGAAGGTGGCTACACTAAACAACAGATTTTCAATGTAGGTAAAACAGCCTTATGCTGGAAGTAGATACCATCTAAGACTTTCATAGCTAGAGAGGAAAAGTCAATGCCTGGCTTCAAAGGACAGGGTGACTCTCTTGTTAGGGGTTAATGCAGCTGGTGACTGTAAGTTGAAGCCAATGCTCATTTACCATTGCAAAAATCCTAGGGCCCTTTATAATTATGCTAAATCTACTCTGCCTGTGCTCTGTAAATTGAACAATAAAGCCTGGACGGCAGGACATCTGTTTACAACATGGTTTACTGATTTTTTTTTTTTTTTATTGTGCTTTAGGTGAAACTTTACAGAGCAAATTAGTTTCTCATTTAACAATTTGTTCACAAATTGTTTTGTGACATTGGTTGCAGTTCCTGTGATGTGTCAACACTCTCCCCTTCCGCACCCCAATTCCCATTTCCATCCGTCCATTATTCCTGTCCCTTCCTGCCTTCTCATCTTTGCTTTTGGGCAGGTGTTGCCCTTTGGTCTCTTATGCATGATTGAACTAAGAATCACTTTTCTCACATGTGTTACTGTTTGTTTTATAGACCCGTCTAATCTTTGGCTGAAGGGTGAACTTTGGGAGTGGCTTCAGTTCTGAGTTAAAAGGGTGCCCAGGGGCCATAGTCTCAGGGGTTCTTCCAGTCTCTGTCAGACCAGTAATTCTGGTCTTTGTGTGTGTGAATTTGAATTTTGTTCACATTTTTCCCCTGCTCTTTCCGCGACCCTCCGCTGTGATCCTTGTCAGAGCCATCAGTGGTGGTAGCAGAACACCATCTAGTTGTTCTGGGCTCAGGCTGGTGGAGGCTGTGGTACTTGTGGTCCATTAGTCCTTTGGACTAATATTTTCCTTATGTCTTTGGTTTTCTTCATTCTCCTTTGCTCTGGACTGGATAGGACCAGTAGATGTATCTTAGATGGCCCCTCACAAGCTTTTAAGACCCCAGATGCTACTCACCAAAGTTGGAAGTAGAACATTTTCTTTATAAACTTTGTTATGCCAATTGACCTAGATGACCCCCTCAACCATGGTCCCCAGCCTTCAGCCCCAGTAACTCAGTCACTCTGGGTGTTGCATATATCTATGAAGCTTCTGTGACTTTGCCTTGGTCAGGCTGTATTGACTTCCCCTATATTGTGCACTGTCTTTCCCTTCACCAAAGTCATCCCTTACCTACCATCTAATTAATCATTTCTCCTCCCCAGCCCTCCCCTCCCTCGTAACCGTCAAAGATTGCTTCTTTCTGCATGTAAACCTTTTCTTAGGTTTTTATAATAGTGGTCTCATACAATATTTGTCCTTTTGTGATTGACTTATTTCACTCAGCATAATGCCCTCCAGATTCATCCATGTTGTGAGATATTTTGTGGATTCATCATTGTTCTTTATCACAGCATAGTATTCCATTGTGTGTATGTACCATAATTTATCAATTCCTCTGCTGATGGGCGCTTAGGTTGTTTCCATCTTTTTGCTATTGTGAATAATACTGCAATGAACACGGGTATGCATATGTCTATTTGTGTGATGGCTCTTATTTCTCTAGGATATGTTCCTAGGAATGTTATTGGTGAATCATATGTTATTTCTATTTCTAGCTTTTTAAGGAAGCGCCATACTGTTTTCCAAAACTGTTGTACCATTTTACATTCCCACAGCACTGCATAAAAGTTCCAATCTCCCCGAAACCTCTCCAACACTTGTTATTTTCTCTTTTTTTGATCAGTGCAGTAATGTCATGGTTAGATACTATCCCAGTGTAGTTTGATCTGCATTTCTCTAATGGCTAATGATCGTGAACATTTCCTCACGTGTCTGTTAGCTGCCCTGAATGTCTTCTTTGGTGAAGTGTCTGTTCATATCCTTTGCCCATTTTTTAATTGGATTATTTGCCTTTTTGTTGTTCAGGTATTGCAGTACCTTATAGATTTTAGACATTAGACCCTTGTTGGATATGTCATAGCCAAAATTTTTTTCCCAGTCTGTAGGTTCTCTTTTTACTCTGTTGGTGAAGTCTTTTCATGAGTATAAGTGTTTAATATTTAGGAGCTCTCAGTTATCTAGTTTATCTTCTGGTGCTTTTGCATTGTTAGTTATGGTTTGTATCCTAGTTATGGTGTTTGTTAGAGCCCCTAGCATAGTCTCTATTTTTTCTTCCATGATTTTTATAGTTTTAGGTTTTATATTTAGGTCTTTGATCCATTTTGAGTTAGTTATTGTGTATAGCGTGAGGTATGGGTTCTATTTCATTTTTTTACAGATGAATATCCAGTTTTGCCAGCACTAGTTGCTAGAAAGACTGTCTTTTGCCCATTTGGAGCCCTGGTGGCCTGGTAGTTAGGAACTTGGCTGCTAACCAAAAGGTCAGCAGTTCAAATCCACTAGCTGCTCCTTGGAAATCCTATGGGACAGTTCTACTCTGTCCTATGAGCCAGAATCAAGTCGACAGCAACAGGTTCCCTCCTTCCCATTTAACAAAATATGGGCCTTTATCAAAGATCAACTGGTGGATGGATTTATGCCTGGGTTCTTAATTCCATTCCATTGGTCTATGTGTCTATCACTGTACCAGTACCAGGCTGGTTCCACTACTGTGGCTGTATAGCAGGTTCTGAGATTAGGTAGTATGAGGCCTCTTACTTTGTTTTTTTATTTCAATAATGCTTTACTTATCCGGGGCCCCTTTCCTTTCCGTATAAAGTTAGGGATTAGTTTTTCCATCTCGTTAAAAAATGCTGTTGGTGTTTGGATTGGAATTGCATTACATCTGTATATTTCTTTGAGTAGAATTGACATTTTCACCATGTTAAGTCTTCCTATTCATGAGCATGGTATGTTTTCCCATTTAGGTAGTTCTGTTTTGCTTTCTTGCAGTAGTGTTTTATAGTTTTCTTTGTACAGGTCTTTTATGTCCCTGGTCAGATGTATTCCTAAATATTTTATTTTTTTATGGGTGATTATAAATGGTATCATTTTTTCTTGATTTCCTTTTCAAAGTTCTCTTTGTCGGTGTATAGGAATCCAACTGATTTTCATATGTTGATCTTGTATCCTGCTACTCTGCTGAAACTTTCAATTAGTTCAAGTAGTTTTCTTGTGGAATCTTTGGGGTTCTGTATGTATAGTATCATATCATTTGTGAATAGGAATAGTTTTACTTCTTCCTTTTCAATTTGGATGCCCTTTATTTCTTTTTCTTGCCTTACTGCTCTAGCTAGGACTTCCGGCACAATGTTAAATAGGAGTGGTGATAAAGGGCATCTTTGTTGTGTTCTCATCCTCAGGGGGAATGCTTTCAGCCTCTCTCCATTGAGAATGATGTTGGTTGTTGGTTTTGTATCTTGTTGCTGTTAGGTACTATCAAGTCAGTTCCAGCTCATAGTGACCCTATGTACAACAGAATGAAACATTGCCTGGTCCTGAACCATCCTCACAATCATTGTTATGCTTGAGCCTATTGTTGCAGCCACTATGTCAATTCATCGTCTTGAAGATCTTCCTCTTTTTTGCTGACCCTCTACTCTACCAAGCATGATGTCCTTCTCCAGGGACTGGTCCCTCCTGTTAACACATCCAAAGTATGTGAGATAAAATCTCACCATCCTTGCTTAAAAGGAGCATTCTGGCTGTACTTT
Organism: Dugong dugon; assembly: GCA_030035585.1. Taxonomy (NCBI): domain Eukaryota; kingdom Metazoa; phylum Chordata; class Mammalia; order Sirenia; family Dugongidae; genus Dugong; species Dugong dugon. The sequence continues at coordinate 179,914,977 of CM057462.1, read as the reverse complement.
CCCAAAGACAGATTTGTTTGTTCTTCTGGTAGTCCATGGTATATACAATATTCTTTGCCAACACCATAATTCAAAGGCATCAGTTCTTTTTTGGTCTTCCTTATTCATTGTCCAGCTTTCACATGCATATGAGGTGATCGAAAACACCATGGCTTGGGTCTGTCGCACCTTAGTCCTTGAAGTGACATCTTTGCTTTTTAACACTTTAAAGAGATCTTTTGCAGTAGATTTGCCCAATGCAATGTGTCCTTTGATTTGACTGCTGCTTCCATGGGTGTTGATTGTGGATCCAAGTAAAATGAAATCCTTGACAACTTCAATCTTTTCTCTGTTTATCATGATGTTGCTTATTGGTCCAGTTGTAAGGATTTTTGTTTTAATTATGTTGAAGTGTAATCCATTCTAAAGTCTGTAGTTTTTGATCTTCATCAGTAAGTGCTTCAAGTTCTCTTCATTTTCAGCAAGCAACGTTGTGTCATCTGCATATGGCAGGTTGTTAATGAGTCTTCCTCCAATCCTGATGCCCTGTTCCTCTTCATATATTCCAGCTTCTAGGATTATTTGCTCAGCATAGATTAAATAAGTATGGTGAAAAGATACAACTTTGATACACACCTTTCCTGATTTTAAATCATGCAGTATCCCCCTGTTCTGTTCAAACAACTGCTTCCTGATCTATGTGCAGGTTCCTAATGAGCACAATTACACGTTCTGGAGTTCCCATTCTTCTCAGTGTTATGCATAATTTGTTATGATCCACACAGCTGAATGTCTTAGCAGTCAATTAAACACAAGTAAACATCTTTCTGGTATTCTCTGCTTTCAGCCATGATCCATCTGACATCAGCAATGATATCCCTCATTGCATGTTCTCTTCTGAATCTGGCTTGAATTTCTGGCCGTTCCTTGTGAATGTACTGCTGCAATCATTTTTGAATGATCTTCAGCAAAAATTTGCCTTTGTGTGATATTAATAATACTGTTTGATAATTTCCAGATTCTGCCCTTTTTTTATGTTGAGGAACATCTCTTCTACTTCTATTTTGCTGACAGTTTTTATCAGGAATGGGTGTTGGACTTTACCAAATGCCTTTTCTGCAATGATTGAGATGATCATAGGATTCCTTTCTTTTATTTTATTTATGTGTTGGATTATGTTGATTGATTTTCTAGTTTTGAACCATCCTTGCATACCTGGTATGAATCCCACTTCGTTGTGGTGTACTGTTTTTTTGATATGATGCTGAATTCTATTGGTTAGAATTTTGTTGGAAATTTTTGCATCTATATACATGAGAGATATTGCTCTGTGATTTTCTTTTTTTGTGGTGTCTTTGCCTAGTTTTGGTATCAGGGTTATGCTAGCTTCATAGAATAAATTCAGGAGTATTCCTACCTTTCTATGCTCTAAAATAGTTTAAGTAGTACTGATGTAATCTCTTCTCTGAATGTTTGATAGAATTCTCCAGTGAAGCTGTCCAGGCCAGGGATTTTTTTGTTGTTGTTGGAAGCTTTTTTATTACCTCTTCAATCTCTTCTCTTGTTATGGGTCTGTTTAGATTTTCTACCTCAATTTGTGTTAGTTTAGGTAGGTAGTCTGTTTCTAGAAATTTGTCCATTTATTCTAGGTTCTCAGTTTTGTTGATTATTGAATATTTTAAGCCCACTGTTGAGAACAGTGCTCAGAAAAAAAGATTTCTTTCAAAATATTACTGCTCGTTGACAATGCACCTGGTCACCCAAGAGCTCTCATGGAGATGTATGAGGAGATTAATGCTGTTTTCATGCCTGCTAACACAATATCCATTCTGTAGCCCATGGATGAAGGAGTAATTTTGACTTTCGAGTCTTATTATTTAACAAATAAGCTTTGTAGGGCTGTAACTGCCATGCATAGTGATTCCTCTGATGGATCTGGGCAAAGTAAATAGAAAACCTTCCGGAAAGGATTTGCCATTCGAGATGCCATTAAGAACATTTGTGATTCACGGGAGGGGGTCAAAATATCAACATTAACAGGAGTTTGGAAGACGTCAATTCCAACCCTCATGGATGACTTTGAGGGGTTCAAAACTGCAGTGGAAGAAGTAGCTGCAGATGTGGTGGAAATAAGAAGAGAACTAGAATTAGAAGTGGAGTCTGAAGACGTGACTAAATTGCTGCAAACTCATGACAAAAGTTTAATGGATTAGGAGTTGCTTCTTATGAATGAGCAAAGAAAGTGATTTCTTGAGATGGAATCAGCTCCTGATGATGATGCTGTGAACACTGTTGAAATGAGAACAAAGGTTTAGAATATTACATAAACTTAGTCTAAAAAGCAGCAGCAGGATTTGAGAGGACTAATTTTGAAAGAAGCTCTACTGTGGGTAAAATGCTGTCAAATAAGCTCACATGCTACAGAGAAATCTTTCATGAAAGGAAGAGTCAATCAATGCAGCAAACTTCACTGTTGTCTCATTTTAAGAAATTGCCACAGCCACCCCAGTCTTCAGCAACCAGCACCCTCATCTGTCAGCAGCCGTCAACATCGAGGTAACACCCTCCACCAGCAAAAAGATTATGACTTACTGAAGACTCAGATAATGGTTAGCATTTTTTATCAATAAAGTGTTTTTTAATTATTGTATGTACATTATTTTTTTAGACACGATGCTATTGCACACTTAATAGACTATAGTGTAAACATAACTTTTACAAGCTCTGGGAAACAAAAAAATTTGTATGATTCATTTTATTGCAATATTTGCTTTATTGCAGTGATCTGAAACTGAATCTACAGTATCTCCAAGGTATGCTATACTTGAGGAAGGAAAAAAAAAAAAAAAAATCAGGTGCCGGTAAAAGAGCCAGACTTGCATCTCCATGGGATTTATCTTCTAAACCTGGGCTCAGACTATCTGTCAGATTCTCTTTTCAAGGAAGAAAGTGTTAGAGGAGTTTCCTGATGATGAAATTCATTCAAAAATTATACAAGGTTCTCATCTTTTATTTTAAGGATAAATTTAGATTTTAAAATATAATAGAGTTTTAAGATAGAATTTACCTCTATCCTAAATACAGCTTTCAAATAGGCTCTTATATATAATATGAATTTTGTAAAAATAAAAAAAAATTTACAAGATAACCTGTTACATATTTTCTGGTCTGGCCTCCCTCTCTCCAAATTGTATATTGTCCTGTGACCTTCCCCAATTTAGAAAGCTTCTAGAGAGATGATGAAGGAGGATCTGAGAGTAACAAAGTCACACACTTTGCTTCTAAGTTTCAGAAGTAAAATGCAGAAAATATTGAAGAATTTGTTTAGCAGGAAGAGCCAAATGTTTCACTCATCCTCTCACACCCACCTTAAACTAGATAAAAACGCTGAGTCAAGGCAAGAGTGCAAAGGAGAGAAAATGGAGAAAGGATCAAAAGGGAGATTGGTGGAGATCTAGGATGAGAAGACTGGCCTTGGAAGGAACTCTGTGGATGAGGAATATCAGGATTCACTGACCACGAAGCCTTCTCTTGACTGAACATCATCAGTGGAGGAGAAATTACCTGAGTTGCCCTTTCTGTTGGTCCAGTGATACCAGTTTGCTCTTGACCATCCAGGACTAAAGCCTACCTATACCTTAGAGACTTAGGTCCCTATCAACTACCCTATCTACGAAACCTTTTTTTCAATGAGCTTTAGAGGAGTTCCTTATTTCAGATCAAACGTCCACTGAGAACAAATAGAAAACACAGACCAAAACATCTTTAAATCTGTTTTAAAGCGATGGAAAACTCCCAAGCAGTGAGGTGTGTGGGGCCAGGATCTCAGAAAGAGTCCAAAGAAGTGAGCCCTTCATTTGATGTTGCTTCCCCTGAAGACACTTGCCAATTCTGGAGCTGAGGCTCAGAGACTAGAACCCAACCAGTTGCTTAGGATGAAAGTCTGAGAAGCTGAAGAGTGGACTCACAGCACTTTACTATACCTGAGGGACCAAAATCAGAGTTCAGGGTCCACCAAAAGACATGCTTATAGCAGCATTCTTCACAATAGCCTTAAACTGGTACAACTCAAAGCCACCAAGAATGGAATGGATAACTATTTTGTGGTATACTCATATAATAAACTATTAAACATGGGCACTTTTCAAAAACTTTACATTGAGTGAAAGAATATATACTGAGTGATTCCATTTACATAAAGTTCAAAAACAGGAAAATTTAACCTCTGTTGTTGTAAGTCAGAAGAAATAAAAGACTGAAATGGTGTGAGGAAGCCTCTTAGAGCCTAGTAAAATTCCATAGCTTGATTTATATGGGTAAAAGGGTATGTTCACTTTGTGATAATTCATTATCTGCATGTATGTTTCAGAAGAATTTAAAAAAAATATTTTTGAAAGTACATAGCTTTTTCTTTGGGCTTTTAAACCTCTCCCTTCCAATCACCTTCCACAATCACCACCTCCACAAAATATCTTTCTACATTTTTAACAATTATGTTTTGAATGAAAGATTGCTTCCTGCTTAAAGTATTTCCCCTGACTCATATGGGCCATCCCACATGCCCAGTTTGCTCCCCAGCACTGGGTCAGTGATGTCACATGAAACACTGTAATCCTAAACACCTCCAAGTCTTGAGCAAGACCGGCCAAAGAGACCGAAAAAACAAAACAAAATCCCCCAAACTCACTCAGAGTTGTGAAGCATAGGATAGGACTTAAATGCTTAGTTTTCATCTTCGGTGACATTTTTAGGTTGATATTGAATACAGTGCCTATACATGGCAGACACTCCATAAGTATTCATTAACTGAATGGAAGAGTTAATTTTTTCAATTTTTTAAATAGAATGGGTTTCAGGAATCTTATTGTTTCTAAGGAGCCCTGGTGGCCCAGTGGTTAACAGCTACAGCTGCTAACCAAAAGGTTGACAGTTCGAATCCACCAGCCAGCCTTTGGAAACTCTATGGGGCATTCTACTCTGTCCTATAGGATCGCTATGAGTTGGAATCGGCTCCACAGCAACGGATTCGTTTTTTTATTGTTTGTAAACAAACAAAAAGACTAAATCAGGTGAGAGAAATGACTTACTTTGTACAAAATGATGATTCAAGGTCCAAGGACTGAATCTAAGGTCATAGAACTGAGCTGCTTGCAGGGGCACCTGGATTTCAGACCTTTCACTGGTGTGGGAAGGGAAACGGATGGCTACACTCACTGAAAATTGATATAATGGGTTCCTAACAGTGATGACGGTGGGTTAATACATTGTTGTCACCTGAAAATGGTCAACAGAGTACATATAAATGGAATACTTTGTATCTCTCTTTCTGAATTTTACATGCCATACCATATTACAGTCAATTCTTATTGGGATAGATATCTTCTCAATTGATCAAGGGCTCATGAGATATAAAAAGCATACCGAAGAAACGAGCGTATCTTTAGGAAAAGTGTTTCATATAAAGAATGCTTGGGAGTCAAGAAGGATTCATGTGAGACTGTGATATAGATATATATTTAATATATTGTATTGATCATGGTTACAGATACATGTTTGGTGCTTTACTTATCAAGAAGTATGATCCACATAGTACATAAAGTATTGGATACAAATTCAGAAGATAAACACAATTGTTCTTAAATGAAAAGCTTACGGGATAGTGCTGACAAATGAACTTCCAAACCTTTCATTTCTATTCCATTCTCTGGGCTGTGCCACCTGAAGAAGAGTTGAGAGTTATTATTCAGTTCTCCCAAATGCTGGTACTGTATGACAGAAAAAAGAACTTTTGGCAAAAGTTATCCAGATAACTTGTCTCCAAAGGCAAATTTTTCATCATTTCCCTTCATTTTGTCTATGCTTATGAAGTCTTATCCCTACGTTTTCCTAGATGGGAAGTTAAATGTTTTTAATCTATTCATTATCACATAGTTGTGGTTATTCCTAACTCTTAAATATTTCCTCTTCCTGCAGGAGAAGACCAAAGGAGGTATGGGGGTATGGTGAGAAAGACAAATATATCAAGTGAGAGAACAAGTAACTTGCAAGAGACTTATTAAACGGCATATAGATGTTGAGGAGTTGATTTGTAGTATCTCTACTAAAAAAAAAAAAAAATAGGATGATGATTATTAAACAGTAAAGTGGGGGATAATGTTCCTAAGCTTTTTGGCCTGCAACTTTATGCTATGAGTTTCCATTCAAAGCCAGAAATGTCTCCTCATTTGGAAGAGTTGACCTTTTCAACTCCAGGATGGTTAACTGATGCTGGGGAGACCCTTTCTTTGGATATCTATTGCTCTGTTCTGCCACATGATCTATTTGAGTGCAAAATGTGTTTAACATAAGCAGCAGCTGCTAAATCATTAATTAAGAAGTCTTGGGCAAAGCAAGGGTTAATGCACATTTTGTGTAATAGAATAGAGAGTCTAGAAAATCAGAGAAGTCTAATGGCAATTCAATAAGAATATACTGAGATGCACCAAGACCTCATGTCCAGAACCTGCATAGAGTTGCCTGGCCCTTGGGTTTGGACACTTGGATGTTGGAAGCTGAGTTCTCTTCTCTACTTTTTGGCACATGCAAGCCAAATGGGGAAAGCAGATCCTCCATATTTGTTTTTTTATCTAGTCAAGACTCTCTAGGATGTAAAAGTGAAGTTTCTCATCTAGCTGCATGATGAGTCAAAAAATTCTTTCCTGCAAATCTGGAAGATTACAGCAAGAATCATACTGGATTTTCAACAACATTGAGCTGCTCTTAAAAGTGTCTTCATCAGTGGGTTTAATTCATCGGTTCTGAGCACTTAATTCTTTTCCACATTCCTTCTCTCCTTCATCCCCTTTCTTCTCATGACCCCATTATCTCTAAAACTCTAAATTCCTAGGAGGCAAGAGAAAATCACTGGAGTGTATGTAATGTAACTAGCCTTTTAAATGATTCTCAAATTATCAAAGTTTTGAGGAAATTGATAATTCTGCAAAGCCCTGGCAAGTGAAACCTATCAGTTTATTAACTGAATTGTTAATGGACAAGTTTTTAGTGAAACTTTTGAACACCTATTGTTGTTTGGGAAATAATAATGCCATCCTCTCAAAATGGTGTATACAGAGAACACATCAATCAAGTGAAATCCATTGCTTGGTAAAAGATACAGAATGATTCCTTCCACCAGGTTTGTGTCTTTATCTACTAAAGCTGAAATCAACTTAAAGCACAATTTATACAGCACAGAATTGGAATACAGGGATACGGGGAGTGAGACACAAAACAGTTCTATACACTTGACTATTGATTTGAAGGCAACATTACTGAAATGTCCCCGTAACTGAATGTATTTCAGAAGGGGTCTACCTGGGAGAGAGAAAATGTGTGTGCGTGCGCGCGTGCGTGTGTGTGTGTGTGTGTGTGTGTGTGTGTGTGTGTGTGTGTAAGGGGAGGGAAGAGTGCTGTTCACATGAACAAGCACTGCTTTAGCAGATACACATAACATACAGACCCCTAACTTACTCTAAAGTCAATAGTATGTCTCTTTGTCCTGGTCCAGTTAAGCTCTTAATCTGACTCCAACTCAGATAATCAGGCAGAAAAATTTAGGTTATGGTTCATTTCCTGGGCAAATCTAAGGTTTCTTTCAAGAACGAGAAGCATCTACTCCTGTTCCCACTGACTGCAATTTGGTGCCACTACCTCTGTACACCCTAAACCCACTTACAACTGTGATTACATTTTCACAAGGAGGGAAAATGCAAGCACTGCGGGGCTCATGTTAAGTCTCGTATTTTCCCAGGCAATTTACTCCAGGGAAGGTAGGGAGGAGGATGAGAGAGTGATAAATAGATGCTTCACATTTTTTTTTTTCTTTCCTGGAAAGATCATCCTAGTGTTTCTAATTTCTCACAGTGAAGAGAATGTATTTTCTTGGTTACCAAGGAAACTACTAGTAACATGAGTTTTTTGTTTTCCTAAATTTTTTTTTAAAGCTTTCAAATAAATTTTCTAAGCCAATTTTAATGTTTACTGTTTGTTTCCTCGTATGGAACTGGAGTGTTTGTGTTCTTGTAATTTTATCATTTCATATGTTAGAAGACTTTCAAATATATGTGTGTGTATATACATATGGTTAATGTTTTTTGACTGGAAGGCATTCTCTTTGTAGTCTTCATGGCGGTGCCCTTTTGGTGCCCTCTCCTGCCCTCTGCCTCCTGAGTTCAGGTTATGAGAAGGTGAAGGCTCTTCTTACCTTCCACTGACAAGTCAACTCACTTACACAGGTGTGCCCATGAGAACAGCCAACTCGAATCTCCATAACGTCAACCAGCTGGGTGAGGTCTGTAATATCTAGTTAATTCTCTGGGCATTTTCAAATACTTGGATATCTCCAACAATGTGAATAAAATGTTTGAATTTTTAACTGAATTAGAATGTTTCTTAAAAACATTTTGGCATTCAAGAAAAAATAACTCACTTAACATTCCTGAGTTCTTAAAACTTCTAGCTATGTTAGAAAGTAAAGGGCTGGCAAATTTCTCCTGACTTGGGGCAAGGTACACAGATACTGAGGCTAGTGGGGTCAGGAAGTATGCTCTGGAATTTTTAATCTGAGTTGCTTGTCAATCCTACACAAATGTATGGGATGAGAGCTTCTCCTTCACGTTCACAATGTTGATCTGACTTAGCTATCCTCTGACTGATGAAGGAATTTCTTTGATTGGGCAATACTGACAAATATGAATGAATTCACACCACTCTAGCAATTGTTGGCTGTAGAGCCAGTCACTGCAACCCATTTACAGGACATGAAATCGCAAGTATTCAGGAAAGGCATATTGTCCTTTGAAATAACAAAAATAGGGAAAACCCGACAAATACCTTCAGTGTTGACCTAAAGAGTAAAGTGATGTAGTTACCCACTGTCAATAATCTTAGGAAAGCGCTGAATGAATGGGCTCTAAATATGTGAAACTTGCAATGTGTGAACGAAAAGGAAAACAAAAGAGGGGAATGCAAGACTAAACAATGTATTCTTCTACTTAAGCATTGCAGAATTTTATTAATCCTTTTAAAAACAGTCTCTTACTTTTGAAGCAACTCAACATCCTCAGCTTGATTATCCCCCATATATGATTTAGTTTTATTCTCTTCGTTACTAAATTATGCAAAGCACTGCCTCTTCAAATCTACTAAAGAGAAGAGGGAAAAAATAAAAAGCTCTATCAAGACTTATAATAATGAAATACAGAATTAACAGTTTAAACGTGCTAAAAAATACAATTGCGGTATCCATTAGCTGCGTATGAGGCATGTTAGGGATATAAATGTGCACTTTGACTATAAGTACAATTCACTAATGCTGGAAGCAAAATAGTGAGGGAAAATTGGAATTGCTAACAGACCAAAATGTGTTGTAAAATGCAGACTACTTTGTAAGTCTGTCTCATTCAGAAAGCTTCTGCGTGTAGTCAAATTAATTTTTCAAAAGATAATTTGGTATTTTGAAGACAGTAACCTTTCACTAAACAAATAGATGGTATCATAGGCTATTTAGCCATTTTATGCTTGACATTATTTTTCCAATTTAGTGTACAGCCCTCTTGATGTTGAGGTGGGAACCCACTGCCATGGGCAGCAGGAGTTTTATTTTACATAACTGGTTAGAAATTTGGGGATTTTATACTCACAAGGATTCAAAATAATTTGAAAATGGAAACACTGGGCCTAGATCCTAGATACAGATATATTTATAAAATAGTCCATTGTTAAAATTAGGTCATTGACTTAATTGATTTAATTTGGTAATCTTATAAGGCATAAGGGAGATGTAATCAATATAAATTGTGTTCAGATTGATTTTGTATAAGCACAGCATATCTGTGGTCATATATTCTGTTTATAACCTCTAGTTGATGAGAAGGTGCTCTGAGGGGAACATCAATACTTTAACTAATGTATTTCATTAAAAAATCTGATCTTTTACCAACCAAGTCCAAAAATAATTAGAGATGATTTCCACGCCCCCCCCCACCCCAACCCCGGTCAGAATTAAACAAGCTTCCTTAAAATTGGTCTTTCCACATCCGTTTACTTTTTCAGACCAATTGTGTGGAGCTCCGTAAGCCCAATTGGCCCATATTCAATACCATATTCTTGTCTTATATTTCTTTGATTTATGATTCTGACAACAACAAGCTTAATTGAGAATGGGGCAGGAAGGCACTGGGGAAGGAAAGCATTCAGATAATAGGTAACCGTTTAAAACAAAGTGTGCAAAATGAGTACGGAATGCTTCCTGGGATTTTCCCTGTTTGAGTATCTTTGAGCAAAGCTGCTATGGGAAGATATGGAGGTGACTTGAAAATGCAGGGTTATTACTGAAGAGTAACACACAGGATAATTTTCAGAGCTCGACTACATTGTTACTCGATCAACTCCTGATAAAACTCAGAGCGCACAAAACGAGGCAGCGAATCCTTTTCCATTAGGGCGTGGATTCTTTTCTGGGCCACTTCAAAGCTGCTCAGAGAAGGCTGCACCAGGTTCTTCAGGGTGATGTCCTTCGTGAAGTGGTCAATATTCACCTGTAGGTCAAGATACAGGGTCACTAGTCAGTCCAGGGTACAGGGTCCACTGAGAGTGGGGAGGGTCAACATTTGTCATCATGAAACAAGAGGGCAATAGAGTCATAAGAAGTAAGAAATATGATTTCTATTTCATAAGCAATGGGGTAAGCAGCGTTAGGGGTACTGATGTTCCAATATATGCACGACTCGGATTAAGATTCAATCAATGTTTAGACACCCACATATCAGATCCTCATCTATTCTGTGTATATTTCATTTAATCTTTGCAACAGCCCTGAGAATGATTCCTCCCTTTTACAGAAAGGTTAAGTGGTTTCTTCAGTATCACAAGGTTAATAACTTTATTTGAATCCAGAGAATCAGAATTTGAATCCAGGTGTTCTGATGCTTGATCCCATAATCTACCCACCACAGCATTTGACTTCATGCCTAGCAGAGGGCGCGAAGAGAGAGTAGGAAATTGTGACTAGGGACCTGGACCTTTTGGATGGATGCAGAAGAGCAAGGACACAGGATACGGTGGTTCTGACTGAATAATGATAAAAATGCCAGCGAATGTTTATTGGGTGCTTAGTCTCTGCCAGGCACTGTGCTGAGTACTTTACACTCATGAGTTCATTTACTCTTACAACTCTATGAGGTAGATACTGTCATCCATACTTTACAGTTGACGCAATGAAGGCAGAAGATTCAGATCTCTGGCAATGTGGAGCCTGAGTTTTTAACCAGTAGACTGTACTGTTGGAAGGCGTTGCATCTTATTTGTCCTGAGTGTAGGGCTGCTATATTGCACAATACTAAGGGGACACCATTTACAGAAGGGTCTGTGTGAATGGGGCCCCTGGAGTTGTGCAGAGTATAGCCTTCATGGGCTTGTCAGAGTATGATTTAAGAGGAATCTTTGTATAGCACATCATATTCTTTAATGACTCTTAAGGGGTCTGACTGCAAAAGACAAAGAAACAAAACCCACAGTCAGCCAATAGTTCTAAAGTGTACACTGGAAAATGTTTCTGGTTTCTCCTGGGTTGCTAGTGGTCCCTGGTACTGAGAAGTGTTATTTGGTCTCAGATAATTATGGAGCAGCTGCAGGTCAGAATGAGGGACAAAGGCAGGCATGGTTGAGGAGTACCAGGCCAGAACAGACTGCATGATGAAGCTATGCTGGAAAGCCCAGGATGAAGTGAGTTGAGGTAGGAAAGCATTTTCATAGATCAAAGAAGCTGGTGTACTTTACACAGACCAGTGGAAGACCAAATTTCCAGAACAGAGAGCAGCCTGCGATGCAGCCCAATGCCTGCCTTCACATGTGAAGACTGAGGCCCCACAGGGTCAAGTGACATGCCCATAAACAACTGTATTTGGCAGCAGTGAGGCTATAACACAGATTTCTCAATTCTCAGCCTATTATTCTTCTCCCTATAGGAAAGTGATTCTTCTTCCTTCTCTTATATTAAATATATACTGAGCTAGGTAGGTAGCCTTACTTAAAATGGTTAAAGTTCTAAAAACTTATCAAAGTAGCTCCTAAACTTACTTTTTTAAAAATGAAGCAATACATTTAAAATCCTCTAACACACAGTACTTCAGCGAATAATAGCTATTTTGCTTATTATTTTTATGTGGATTGGCCTCCCTAACTCCAGCGAATCTTTCTCATGTATATATTTATCTGTTTACCAGGGCAGGAAAATACTACACCCACTCCTCACTTATCAACTATCTCATTATCTGACATTTCACCTTTACAATAATAGTAAAAAATCTACTATCTGACTAGTTTGCACACTAATGACACATGTTTGGCAGTAAAGAATGCCAAGCTGCAAGGCCCAGTTATGCAATGTTGTAATTTGACAGTTATATAATGATGTAATCACCCTCTATTTTCACATAATGCCAATTTTTGCATAATGACCTGGTCTTTGGAAACTAACCATGTTGATAAATGGGGAGTGGATGTATTTTGTTATTTTTAAATATGATCAAATCATAATTTGCAATGCACAAATTATCTATTTATTGAAATACACAAGGCCATTTATTCTTTTTTTTTTTTTTTTAAACTTATCTCCAGTTCTCACTACTGTATCTCTGGGTAATTTCCTGATATTAAAGAGCCAAAGAGAATGTTTAGAGAAAACATAGGGTACTATTTGGTTGAATAAATTTGATATATATAGATCAATCTGCTACTTATCAAAATAAAATAGTAAATTCTTAGGCCAAAATATAAGACTTGGGGAATTAAAAAAATAGCAGCTACAATTTACTAAATGTGCCACAGGTACACATACGTATATGTGAGATGTTTATAGTTAAGGAAACTGAGGATTAGAGAGCCTTAGATAGAGGCTTCCTCTAAATCATACATCTAGGAAGGTCTGGAGCTGGGATAACCACATCTGTTCATCTCACGAATATTTATTGAATGCTTACTATATGCCAGAAGTAGGGTTCACATTCTCTCTGATGGCCAGCTTAGGCTCATTAGTCTACATTACCCTGGGTTGCCTGTATTTGGGGGTGATATATATGTTATTGTACACCTACGCGAGCAGAGATTATTTAGAATAGAGGCCAATGCTATCTAAATTAGAGCCCATACGTCCTTGCAGTTTAGAGCCACCATTTGTTTATTTTAGCAACTCAGTCAGCCAGAGTTTTATCTATTTTTCAGCTCTATTTTAATGTCTCATATTTTCATGATAACTCCTGATGTTTTAATAAAGAACCTCGAAGCAATGTTTTTCTAGAGCTCAGAGCAATGAACACTCTACCATTTGCAGATGTTTCAACAAATCCCAGGATTCTGTGAAAAGAATGAGGTTGGTAGGAAAGTAGACTGGAAACAAGTAATCCAGTTGAACAGGGGAAGTTTGTGTCTAATTTAACATTAAATTAATCTCCTTGTTAACATTCACAAATAGAGAGAGATTCCATGCAGACAGAAGGAAAGAATGGCCCAGCACAAATGTTATCTAAAATATGGAAATGCAAACATATGTGCCTGGGGTGAGAGATTGAAGAGTGGAAGGGGAGATCTGTCAAATTTATGTCAAAATTAATGCCCACAGCAAGATTAAACCCAGTTCCCTAATAGGACCCTTTCATTTGCCCACCTTTGCCCACAGTTCTCTATACTCTCATGGTCCTAGCCTCTACCACTTGTGTCATAGAGGGAGCAGATCTGTTTATATTAAGACATATAATGTGTCTGTCCACGCAAATGTATTTACTTCTAAATAAAAAGCTCAGTGAAGAATAATTTATAGCCAAAGCAAAAAAAAAGCAAACGGTGGGACTCCAGGACTCTATAGCATGTGTAGGGGAGACAGGGTTTTCCCATTTCAAGTTATCTAAAGTAGACTGTGGCCTATCCCCAGGGCTTACTTATCACCTCTGTGCTTGACTCCAAACCCTGATGAAACATTTTAACGTCCAGATTGTATTGAAGGGTATAATGTGGAATTAGAGTGGTCTGGCCAAATCACGATGGTCTTGCTGTGACCATACTGAATTCCACAGGAGGATTTTTAATCAGGTTTCATAAATAGCAAAAAAAAAAAAAAAAAAAAAAAAAAGCAGATATGTTAATGATTCTTCAAAATCAACACACATCTTGTCTGTAGTGCTCAATTAATGGCATATTGGCTTTCAACATTTCTAGCACCATTGTAATGTTTTGATTTTAATGAGTAGATGCCCTTTGGTCCCAATTAGAGTATAAAACAGTTAATGGCAAAGGCATGGGATGGAGATGGGATGATGTGGAAGGTAGAGGTAAAAAAAGAGAGAAGATTGAAGGAAAGAAAATGGAACAGAAGGGAAGAGAAAGAGGAAAAGAGAAAAGACAAGTGATACAAACACACATTAGGTATTAACTATTTCAGACACTGAGATACATGTTTTCACATGTACTGTGTGATTTCATCCTCACAATACCCTGCAAAACAGTATTTATTATCCCTATTTTTACAGTTTAAAAAAAGAAAAATTAGATAACTGGGACTTCCTAAAAATTAAATACTTATGCTCATCAAAATACTTTAACAAAAGAGTAAAAAGACAACCTACAGACTGGGGAAAAATTTTTGGGAATGACATATCTGATAGGGGTCTAATCTCTAAAATATACAGAAAATTTCAACATCTCAAAAACAAAAACACAAACAATCAAATTTAAAAATGGGCAAAGGACATGAACAGAATATTCACCAAAGAGGACATTCAAGCAGCCAACAAACACATGAAAAGATGCTGGTGACCATTAGACATTAAAGAGATGCAAATCAAAACTAAAATGAGATACCATCTCATCCCCACATATATGGCACTAATTTAAAAAACAACAACAAAGGCCGACAGATGAGGTTGTGGGGAGACTGGAGCCGTTATAAACTGCTCAAGGGATTGTAAAATGGTACCACCACTGTGGAAAATAGTATGGCACTTCATTAAAAAGCTAGAAATAGAAATACTCTGTTGTTCTTGTTTATTGTTATGTGCTCTCCAGTTGGTTCCAACTCACAGTGACCCTACGTACAACAGAACAAAGCACTGCCCGGTCCTGTGCCACCCTCACAATCGTTAAGTTTGAGCCCATTGTTGCAGCCACTGTGTCAATCCATCTCCTGGAAGGTCTTCCTCTTACCAAACATGGCGTCCTTCTCCAAGGACTGGTCCTTCCTGATAACATGTCCAAAGTATGTGAGACGAAGTTTTACCATCCTTGTTTCTAAGGAGCATTCTGACTGTAGTTCTTCCTGGACAGATTTGTTCGCTCTTCTGGAAGTTCATGGTATGTATCTTCGGTATTCTTCACCAACACCATAATTAAAAGGTGTCAATTCTTCTTTAGTCTTCCTTATTCATTGTCCAGCTTTTGTACGCGTAAGAGATGATTGAAAATACCATGGCTTGGGTCAGTGGCCCTTAGTCCTCAAAATGACAGCTTGGCTTTTTAACACTTTAAAGAATTCTCTTGCAGCAGATTTGCCCAATATAATACATCGTTTGATTTCTTGACTGCTGCCTCCATGGACATTGATTGTAGATCCAAGTAAAATGAAATCCTTGACAACTTCAATCTTTTTTCCATTTATCATAATGTTGCTTATTGGCCGAGTTATGAGAATTTTTGTTTTATGTTGAGGTGTAATCCATACTGAAGGCTGTGGTCTTTGATCTTCAACAGTAAGTGCTCCAAGTCTTCTTCCTTTTCAGTAAGAAAGGTTGTGTCATCTGCATATCTCGGGTTGTTAATGAGTCTTCCTCCAATCCTGATGCCCTGTTCTTCTTCATATAGTCCAGCTTCTTAGATTATTTGCTTAGCATACAGATTGAATAAGTATTGTGAAATGATACAACCCTGACACACACCTTTTGTGATTTTAAGCCACACAGTATCCCCTTGTTCTGTTCGAATGACTGCCTATTGGTCTATATATAAATTCCTCATGAGCACAATTAAGTGTTCTGGAATTCTCATTCTTCACAATGTTATCCATAATTTGTTATGATCCACACAGTTGAGTGCCTTTGTATAGTCAAAAAAAAAAAAACAAAAAACAACACAGGTAAACATCTTTATGATATTCTCTTCATTCCATATCCTCTTCAGAATCCAGCCTGAATTTCTGGCAGCTCCCTGTCAATGTACTTCTGCATCTGCTTTTGAATGAACTTCAGCAAAATTTTACTTGTGTGTGATATTTATGATACTGTTTGATAATTTCTGCATTCTGTTCGATCAACTATGTTTGGAATGGGCACATAAATGGATCTTTTCCAGTTGGCCAGGAAGCTGTCTTCCAAATTTCTTGGCAAGACAAGTGAGCACCTCCAGCACTGCATCTGTTTGTTGAAACATCTTAATTGGTATTCCGTCAATTCTTGGAGCCTTCTTTTCTGCCAATGCCTTCAGGGCAGCTTGGGCCTCTTCCTTCAGTACCATTGGTTCTTTATCATATACTACCTCCTGAAATGGTTGAACATGACCAGTTCTTTTTGGTACAGTGACTCTGTGTAGTCTTTCCATAGTCTTTGATGCTTCCTGGATCTTTCAGTATTTTCCCTGTAGAATCCTTCAATATTGCAACTGGAGTTTTGAATTTTTTCTTTAGTTCTTTCAGCTTGAGAAATGCCAAGTGTATTCTTTCCCTTTTGGTTTTCTAACTCCAGGTCTTGCACGTTTTATTATAATACTTTATTTTGTCTTCCCGAACTGCCTTTGAAATCTGTTTAGCTCTTTTACTTCATCATTTCTTCCATTTGCTTTAGCTACTCTACATTCAACAGCAAGTTTCAGAGTCTCTTCTGACCTCCATTTTGGTCTTTTCTTTCTTTCTTGTCTTTTTAATAATCTCTTGCTTTCTTCATGTATGATGTCCGTGATGTCATTCCACAACTCTTCTGATCTTTGGTCATTAGTGTTCAGTGCGTCAAATCTGTTGTTGAGATGGTCTCTAAATTCAAGTGGGATATACCCAAGGTTGTATTTTGGCTCTCATGGACTTGTTCTAATCTTCTTCAGCTTCAAATTGAACTTCCATATAAGCAATTGATGGTCTGTTCCACAGTCGGCCCCTGGCCTTGTTCTGACTGATGTTATTGAGCTTCTCCATCATCTCCCAGATGTAGTTGATTTGATTCCTGTGTATTCCATCTGGTGAGGTCCACTTGTATAGGCGCTGTTTATGTTGTTGAAAAAAGGTATTTGCAGTGAAGAAGTCATTCCTTTACAAAATTCTGTCATGAATTCTCCGGTGTCGTTTCTATCACCAAGGCCATATTTTCCAACCACTGATCCTTCTTCTTTGTTTCCAACTTTCACATTTCAATCACCAGTAATTATCACTGCATCTTGATTGTATGTTTGGTCATTTCAGGCTGCAGAAGATGGTAAGTTTTCAATTTCCTTATCTTTGGCCTTCGTGGTCGGTGGGTAAATTTGAATAAAAGTCATATTAACTGATCTTCCTTGTAGATGTATGGATATTATCCTATCACTGACAGCGGGTACTTCAGGATAGATCTTGAAATGTTCTTTTTGATGATGAATGTGATGCCTTTTCTCTTCAATCTGTCATTCCCAGCATAGTAGACTATATGATTGTCCAAATCAAAATGGCCAATATCAGTCCATTTCATCTGCCTAGGATATTAATCTTTATGCATTCCATTTCATTTTTTGACTACTTTCAATTTTCCTAGATTCATACTTTGTACATTCCATGTTCCTATTATTAATGGGTGTTTGCAGCTGTTTCTTCTCATTTTGAGTCGTGCCACATCAGCAAATGAAGGTCATGAAAGCTTGACCCAATACACATCATTAAAGTTGGCTCTACTTTGAGGAGGCAGCTCTTCCCCATTTGTATTCTGAGTGCCTACCAACCTGTGGGGCTCATTTTCCAGCACTATATCAGACAATGTTTTGCTGCTATTTATAAGGTTTCAGTGGCCAATTTTTTCAGAAGTAGACTGCCAGGTCCTTCTTCCTAAAACCCGTCCAACATGGGTGGCCCTGCTGGTATTTGAAATACTGGTGGCTTAGCTTTCAGCCTCACAGCAACTCGCATGCCACCACTGTATGACAAACTGACAGACAAGCGGTGGGGATACTTTATGATCCTTCAGTCTCACTCCTAGGTATACACCTTAGAGATCTAATAGCAGTGACACAAATAGGTATGCCCACCTATGTTCATTGCAGCATTATTCACAATAGCAAAAAAGATGGAAACAACCTAAGTGCACATCATGGATAAATGGATAAACAAAATGTAGTACATACATACAATGAAATACTACACTGTTATAATGAATAATGATGAGTTCTCAAAATATTTTATAAAGTGGAAGAATCTGGAGGACATTATGCTGAGTGAAGTAAGCTAATCATAAAAGGACAAATATTGTATGAGTGCACTTTTATAAGAAGACCAGGATAGAAATCAATGTTCATTGGTGGTTACCAGGGTTGGGAGGAGGAGGGAGGGGAATCTCTTAATAGATAGTAGGCCCTTGTTATTTTAGGGGATAGGAAAGGCAATCCCAAATGTTGGTAAAATGTGTGTGGCTTGACCAAGGTAAATGATACACTAAGAAGTACACAAGAATAAGGGACATATTTGATAAATGCTAAAACATATACAATGTTGCAATAACAGCCAAAAAATACGTGAGTGGTTACATAGGTAGATATATATGCACATATGTATATAGGAAGGTATATGTTGTATATATGGGTGCACATATAGTCATATCTGTAGGCATATGTATATACATGTATGTGTGCTACACATATATATCCCATTGCTGTCGAGTTGGTTCTGACTTATAGTACCCTACAGAAGAGAGTAGAGCTGCCCCATGGGGTTTTTTAGGAGCAGCCGATGGAGTCAAACTATTTATAAGGCTCTTAACCACTGTGCCACCAGGGCTCCACATACATATACATATACCTAATGAAGCATATAGGGGTCACAGTTACAGATACTTCC
The DNA here is from genome assembly GCA_030035585.1 of Dugong dugon. Taxonomy (NCBI): domain Eukaryota; kingdom Metazoa; phylum Chordata; class Mammalia; order Sirenia; family Dugongidae; genus Dugong; species Dugong dugon. The sequence goes on along the minus strand of CM057462.1, from coordinate 179,895,911 downwards.
TAGACATAACCAACTCTTTGTGGGACTGGTTTACTGGATTTGAAGGCTTAAGACCAAAGTCTCATGGGACAACTTGGTCAATTGGCATAACATAGCTCATAAACTTTCTGTTCTACATCCTAGTTTGGTGAGAAGCATCTGGGGTCTTAAAAGCTTGCAAGCAGCCATCTAAGATATAACTATTGATTTGGAGATATAACTACTCATCTGGAACAAAAATGAAAGAAGGAAACCAAAGACTCAGAAAAGAAAGTAGTCTGCAGGACTAATAGCCTACATGAACCACAGCCTTATCTATCCTGAGACCAGAAGAACTAGATGGTGCCCAGCTACCTGTACTAACTGTTTTGACCAGGGATACAACAGAAATTCCTGGATAGAATGGGAGAAGAAAGGAGAACAAAATTCAAATTCCTAAAAAAGTCCAGACTTACTGGACTGATAGAGATTAGAGGAACCCTCAGAACTATTGCCCTGAGATACCCTTCAAACTTTGTACTGAAACCACACCCGGAGGTCACCTAAATAACAGATTAGCTCATAAAATGAACAATATCTCCCATGAGTACTATGCTACTTTAAAAAATAATCTATATGAGACCAAACAGTCAATATTTGCCCTAAAGCGAAGATGAAAATGTAAAGGAAGGAGCAAGGAAGCTAGATTAACGGAAACGGAACAACCAGAACAGAAATAGAGTTATGCATCACATAACGTCTGTTCAGACCACATCTGACCACATATACTTCGATGATCCATAGTTTTCTTCTGTTTTTAAAGGAAAAGCAGCTCTCCTTTTGCTTATTATTTCCCCCTAAAGGTTTTAAAGGCTCCAAATCTAGACTCTTGCAGCACTGGACCACAGGTGGAATATGGGCAGGTGAGGCAGAGGACATGGCTCTGGATGCAGGCTCTTGGGCTTTGTCCAGTGGGCAGGTGGGCAGGCAGGTGGCTGTGGCAGGGTGGGGGCTGCAGAGCTGGGGCTGTTCCTGCTCCTCAGGCTGGTGGAAGAGTGGGGGGCTGGGGGATGGGCGCACTCTGCTCCCTCCTCGCTTGCTTCATCTCACTCTGCTCCCCTCTCAGCCACCATTGTGGCAGCAGCCATAACAAGGATAACCAGAAGCAGGCTCCCATTAGGTTTTAATATAATAGGTTTTATGGGAGTTGGTCCGTAACTACAGGTTGTACGTAAGTAGATGTTCGTAACCTGGGGACTGCCTGTATATAACATGGTGTTCGCACAATGTCCAAATCACATAACATCCTATTTCACAGAACGTATTAAGGACATTAAGTAACGCATAACTGTAATGAGAAGATTAACCCAACCAAAATCCACTGCTGTTGAGTCAATTTTGACTCATAGCTCATAACAACTCCATATGGTTTCGGAGTCTGTAAATCTCTGTGGAAGCAAACTGCCACATCTTTCTCCCATGGAGCCGCTGATGGTTTCAGACTGCTGACCTTTCAGTTAACACTCAATTGCTTTAACCACTGCACCATGAAAAATGTACCCAACGTCAGTGAACAAACGTATATCATACCCATTGCCATTAAGTCCATTCCAACTCATAGCAACCCTATAGGACAGAGTAGAATTGCCCCATAGAGTATCCCAGGAATGGCTGGTGGATTTGAACTGCCAACCTTTTGGTTAACAGCTGAGCTCTTAGCGACTGTGGCACCAGGGATCTGAATAAATGTATAGAAATTGTTAAATGGAAACCTAATTTGCTGTGTAAACTTCACCAAAAACACAATAATAAAACATTATTAAAAAAAAAAAAAAGAGGGAGAAAAAAAAAAGAAACTAGGTTCAGAGAGATTCAATAATTCATCCAAGATCACACAAGAGGTATTATTATCAGTTGAGATTACTTACTATCAAAGTGAGGCTCGTATAGCTGGAGACAGTCTCAATATGATTCAAGTTTACATCTGCTTGACCATATTGATCATCTTTGCCCTCGGTAGGTGCTTAATAAAGGTGGCTTATTCCCTAATGGGAGTAGCCCTAGGCTCCAAACTCATACACCTGTATCTCAGATGTACATCCTTCCTGGGCCGTTGTTGAGCTGACCCTCACTGCCCTTGTTCATCCACCTATGTCTCAGGACTCACCTCTTTAGGAGCTTCAGTTTGGATGAATTCTTCATAAATTTCCTTTGCCTTCTCAGCCATCTTGTCAGGGGACTTGATCTTCTTGTAATCCTCACAGGCAATCCAGAACTCAAGGTTTTCCTCACTGAACTCAGACTTCAGGAAACTTTTGAAGCTGGCAAGTCCATCTATCAAGAAATAAACAAAATAAGTTGGGGAAAATGTATGTATGCATGTACATATTTATTTATCAAACACCATATTCCATTATGGAGCCCTGGTGGGACAGTGGTTAACAGGTCAGCTGCTGACCAAAAGGTCAGCAGTTCAAATCCACCAGCCGCTCCTTGGAAATCCTATGGGGCTGTTCTACTCTGTCCTGTAGGGTCACTATGAGTCAGAATTGACTCGACAGCAATGGGTTTTTTGTTTTTTGGGTATTCCATTATAGGATAGCCCACCTAAGCTTATTCACTATATATGTCAGTGGTTTATGTAAGAATCTTACAGATGTTAACTCTCTGAATCTGCATTATATACTTAAGAGGCAGGCGCTATTAACATCCCATCTTACAGTTGGGGCTAGAGGGTAAGTGACTTGTGTACTGCTAGCCAGCTGGTAAGTGGCAGAGCCAGGATTCAAACTCAGGCAGTCTGACTTGAGAGTCCCTGAATTTATCCCTTATTCTAAGCTACTTCTCAATAACTGCATGATTCAACTTCTTGGAGCAGAAACCATCCAATAACGGCTGCCTGCTTTCTACTACGCTTGGACTGAAAAAAATACACGATTAACACTAATACCATTCTGCACACTAATCAATTACCAAAGAGAAAAGAAGGAACTAAAAACTTGGTTTGGCTGTTTTAACAAATATTAATACTGATCATTGTATATACACGGCTTATAATCTTTTTTATTTTTGGTTTCTACAGATGATTTTTGAGCAACTAGTATGTTCCGGGTACTATGGTAAGTAAAATAGACATGGTTCCTACCCTAATGAAGCTTATAGATTCTGGGGGAAGCAGAAAGAAAATGAAGAAGTGAAAAACGCATTTACACAATGAAGGAAACATATGAAAGATAGTATCAGGAGGGTCCTAACTTCAGTTTAGGGTTATAGAAGACCTCCATGAAGAAGGGACATTCAACTTAGACCTGAAGGATGAGTGGGTAGGGGGCATGCAGAATGTTTATCAATAACACGTCACTTTTTGAAACCTATTAAATCATTAATTTAATTAATACAATCAATTATAAATTTAAATATTAAATGGAATATAATTATAACTATGGTAATTCTGGTTTCAATGTTCTGTTGCTCATGAACACTGAAGAATAGACTTCAGCTTATAACTTAAAAAAAGTATGTATCCATTACAAATATATATACACACACATATACATATATACTTATATATATATATATATATATATATATATATATATATATATATATATATATATATATATATACATACATACATACATACATATAAATATAAAACAAGACTCTTGGGCCTAAACCTTTTGTTTTCTTCGTCTTTCTTACCCCTCCAGCTCCAACATCCAAATGGTAGATTAGTAAAAGGCATTGTGAGGATTTAGGAAGGCAATGAAAAAAAAAAAATGAAAAAACTATTATGAATTTCCAATATTTACCTTCTTCCTCTTTAAGCTCTGACTACATATACTGGAGATTTAGAGTGAGATTATCTATATAGATACATAAATTTTTAAGCCAAAGTTCTAGCAAATGTGTATCTGTTTAGAGTGCATCCATGTCCATATATTAACTAAGAAAAGTAAAGGTTTCTATAGGGAGAGAGAAGAATTCTGGGTTTTCCACAGGCTGTATCAAAATTCCCAGCTGACCCTTAGTAATTTGTCACTTTGCTGCCTAGGGCAGAGGGCAGGATTGACTCTCACGGTACTTCAAAGTCCAGTTTTCTTCTAATTTGCCCCTTCCTAGAGACGCTTCTGAAATCCATTAGGTCTGCTTACGGGAACATATTCATATTCCAAATTCATTTCCTTTGACCTAATTTCCATCCATTTCCTTTCCCATGAATATTTCTCCCTACTTCTCTTTAGAGACTCTAAATTTTCATTCAATGGGCTCACTCTTCGTTGCCTGACACACTGATTTTACACAAGCACACAATTTTTACGATGATCAAACTGGAGATAGATGGTTGTCCTTTTTTCAGTTTATCTTATATACATCTTTACTGTCTCTATGCCCTTCATAGTCCCCTCAACCCCATTCAGTGCTAAAGAAACCAGATGGCTCAAGTGATCATTACCATGGTTTAGAATCACCAGAGATTTCAGAATCCAAAACAAGGCACTTTGCTTTTCATTCTCCTCCCCCTGTACTTACCCTAAAAACATTTCCTATTGTTCAACACCTAAAAGTACATCTGGCAGCAGTGGTAGGTATGATAAACAATTTTCTCTAGAAACTTGGCTACAGGAATGACTCCAAAACCATTTGATAACTGGAACCTGCATAAAATCAGGTGTATTTTCTCTCTCTCTCTGACCTTATTTCTTATTCTATATCAAGCACCGTTTGTCATAATTTAGTGACACAGGAGACTAAGGATATGTCAGAAGAAGAAATAAGACCTAGTTCCCTCTCTGTCATGGTTAAAGCTTTCATTGTTTCTTAAACAAAACTGTGTCAGTCTTTGTCAAATGGAAAAATTCCCAAGCTCTTCCAGCTGCCAGGAAATGACAGCAGGAATGAAGTCTTATGAGCTCCTAGACAATTGAGTCTAAGGCTGTGGAGGAGAAAATAATCTCACAAAATAAGTCTGAATAACCTCATTCTCATTAGTCTCAGGTCCCCACACCTATCAGGCCCTCTGAGTCACCCATTCTGCATCTTTATCTTTGAAATGTGGAGATAAAATCCCAATCCTCCCAAACATGCCATTCAGGATGTGAAGACACACACCAGGACTTCCAACAATGTTAACACTTACTACATATTCAAGGTAGGAGCTTACGAAATAACTTCCCAGTGCAATGAGTCTGTTTCCTGAGTACCGCTTACATCACTCTCATTGGATTCCACAAGATAATCTCAAAGTTTTTGGTCAGTTTACACACTTTAAAGTCAGACTCAATTTCATATAATGGCTTCATGCTCCATTGGTGAGGGAGACATTTAAGGCTTTTCTGACACTCATCTGGCTTTTGGGGATTCTCTGGAGGCCTCCTTACTAGGACTTTTGAACAACTACTCCCCGCTTAGCCTCTGGTTGTCTGTTGGTTCACTCTTCAGAGACTCTTTCTGTTGAATTTCCATCACCCCTAAGGAAGTCCTCCTGGGTCAGAGTCAGAGGCTCCAGACCAAATGTCTCTATTCTGCAAGGCACCCACATGTCCTTCTTGCCCTACCACCATTCCCCTTGCCCACTCCACACCCTGGTAGAGCCACTGAAATACATTCCTGATAAATCACCCCATTCCTCCCTGCTGAGCCTACACAGAGCCCCAGAATATCCCTTAACACATCTCTTCAGGTATCCACTATCTAGGAAGAAGATGCAACTCCCCTGACTCCCTAGTCTTGGCAAAACAATCTAGGTTGTGACCTGTATTAAATCCCAGGGTTGGCCCTAATGAACGATGTTACTTTTGACATCCATGTAAAATAGAGTTGGCATTCCTACCTAAGGACAAAATAAAACTACCTGCAAAGTCACTTTGAACATAAAAGGAGTGTTAGACAGTCTAAGTCAGTTGTGGCATAAAGGAAAAATATTGTGTACTGTTATTGTAGTTGTTGTTTTTAGGTGCGTTGGGTCGATTCTGACCCATAGTGTCTCTATGAACAACAGAACGAAACCACCGCCCAGTCCTGCACCATCCTCAAGATCACTGTCATGCTGGAGCCCATTGTTGCAGCCACTGTGTCAATCCATCTCATTGAAGGTCTTCCTTTCTTTGATAGCCCTCTAATTTACTGAGCATAGTGTCCTTCTCCAGGTACTGATTCCTCCTGATAACATGTTTACAGTACTTGAGATGAAGTTTTGCAGTCCTTGTTTCTAAGGAGCATTCTGGCTGTACTTCTTCCAAGAGATTTGATCCTTCTTCTGATAGTCCATGGTATATTCACTATACTTTGCCAACACAGTAATTCAAAGGCATCAATTCTTCATAGGTCTTCCTTACTCATTGTCCAGTTTTCACATGCATATGAAGCAACTGAAAACACCATGGCTTGGGTCAGGTGCAGCTTATTCCTTAAAGTAACATCTTTGCTTTTTAACACTTTAAAGAGGTCTTTTGCAGCAGATACGCCCAATGAAACCCACCATTTGATTTCTTGACTGCTGCTTCCATGGGCGTTGATTCTGGAGCCAAGTAAAATGAGTCCTTGACAATGTCAATCTTTTCTCCATTTATCATGAGGTTCTAACTGGTCCAGTTGTGAAGATTTTTGTTTTCTTTATGTTGAGGTGTAATCCATACAGAAGGCTGTAGTCTTTGATCTTCGTCAGTCAGTGCTTCAAGTCCTCTTCACTTTCAGCAAGCAAGGTTGTGTCATCTGCATATCATAGGTTGTTAATGAGTCTTCCTCCAATCCTGATGCCCTGTTCTTCATACAGTGCTACTTCTCAGATTATTTGCTCAGCATACAGATTGAATAAACATGGTGAAAAGATATAACCTTGAGACACACCTTTCCTGACTTTAAACCACACAATATCGCCTTGTTCTGTTCAAACAACTTTCTCTTGGTCTATGTACAGGTTCCTCATGAGCACAATTAAGTGTTCTGGAATTCCCATTCTTTGTAACGTTATCCATAATTTGTTATGATCCACACAGTAGAATGCCTTTGCATAGTCAATAAAACACAGGTAAACATCTTTCTGGTATTCTCTGCTTTCAGCCAAGATCCATTTGACGTCAGCAATGATATCCCTCGTTCAACAACTTCTTCTGTTTCTGGATTGAATTTCTGGTAGCTCCCTTTTGATAAACTGCTGCAACCACTTTTGAATGATCATCAGCAAAATTTTACTTGTGTGAAATATTTATGATATTGATTTATAATTTATGCATTCTGTTCTATCACATATTTTGGAGTGGGAACAAACATGGATCTCTTCCAGTCGGTTGGCCAGGTAGCTGTCTTCCAAATTTCTTGGCACAGACAACTGAGCACTTCCAGTGCTGCATCCAATGGTTGAAACATCTCAGTTTGTTTTCTGTCAATTCCTGGAACCTTGTTTTTTGACAATGCCTTCAGTACCTTGGACCTCTTGGACCTCTTCCTTCAGTACCATTGGTTCCTGGTCATATGATACCTCCTAAACTGGTTGAATGTCGACCAATTCTTTTTGGTATAGTGACTCTGTGTGTTCCTTCCATCTTCTTTTAATGCTTCCTGAGTTGTTCAATATTTTCCCCATAGAATCCTTCAATATTGCAACTCAAGGTTTGAAATTTTTCTTCAGTTTTTTCAGCTTGAGAAATGCTGCGCATGTTCTTCCCTTTTGGTTTTCTAACTCCAGGTCTTTGTACATGTCATTATTATATTTTACTTTGTCTTCTTGAGCTGCCTTTAAAATCTTCTGTTCAGCTCTTTTACTTCATCATTTCTTCCATTTGCTTTAGCTACTCTACATTCAACAGCAAGTTTCAGAGTCTCTTCTGACATCCATTTTGGTCTTTTCTTTCTTTCTTGTCTTTTTAATGACCTCTTGCTTTCTTCATGTATGATGTCCTTGATGTCATTCCACAACTCATCTGGTCTTCAGTCATCAGCATTCGGTGGGTCAAATCTGTTGTTGAGATGGTCTCTAAAGTCAGGTGGGATATACTCAAGGTCATACTTTGGCTGTCATGGACTTGTTCTAATTTTTTTCAGCTTCAACTTGAACTTCCATATGAGCAATTGATGGTCTGTTCCACAGTCGGCCCCGGCCCTGTTCTAACTGATGATATTGAGTTTTTCCGTCGTCTCTTTCCACAGATATAGTCAATTTGGTGAGGTCCATGTGTGTAGTCGCTGTTTATGTTGTTGGAAAAAGGTATTTGCAATGAAGAAGTCACTGGTCTTGTAAAATTCTATCATGCAATCTCCACTGTTGTTTCTATTACCAAGCTCATATTTTCCAACTGGTAATTGATAAAGATCAGCAATTTCCTCATCTTTGGTATTAGTGGTTGGTACGTAAATTTGAATAATAGTCATATTAACTGGTCTTCCTTGTAGGTGTATAGATATTATCTTATCACTGACCACCTTGCACTTCAGGATAAATTTTGACATGTTCTTTTTGATGCTGAATGCGATGTCATTCCTCTTCAATTTGTCATTCCCAGCATAGTAGACCATATGATTGTCATTCAAAATGGCCAATACTAGTCCATTTCAGTTCACTAATGCCTAGAACATTGATCTTTATGCGTTCCATTTCATTTTGGATGATTACCAGTTTTCCTAGTTTCATACTTCTTACATTCCATGTTCTGATTATTAATGGATATTTGCAGCTGTTTCTTCTCATTTTGAGTAGTGTCACCCCAGTAAATGAAGGTCATTTAGGTCTACTGTCATTTGAGGAGGCAGCTCTTCCCCAGTTGTCTTTTGAATGCCTTCCAACCTGAGGGGCTCATCTGCTGCTACTCACAAGGTTTTCACTGGCTAATTCTTTTCAGAAGTAGACTACCAAGTCTTTCTTCCTAGTCTGTCTTAGTCTGGAAGCTCAGCTAGAACCTGTCCACCATGGGTGGTCCTGCTGGTATTTGAAATACCAGTGGCATAGTTTCCAGCATCACAGCAACACCCAAGCCCCCACAGTATGACAAACTGACAGACACGTGGAGGATAACAGTGGTAGCTAACATTTGTTACTCACCCTGTGCTGGCTGCTATCATAAGAACTTTACATATATAGCTTCTTTGATGACTGAAATAATTTTATGAAGAAGGTAAAATAACAATCTCTATTCTTCAGATAAGGAAACTGAGGCATAGGGAAGTTAGGTAACTTGCCCATAAAATAAAATGCCACAGCAATAGCAACATCAATAAATTCATTTTTTTCTTTAAAGTTTGTGTTCCTCAGTTTTGCGACTCAGGAAAAAATTCTTTCCTTTTTGTATCGTATTTAGGTCAATGTGAGCTTCTATTAAATGTGTGTTAGGTACATAGATTCAGGCTAGGAAGTGAATGCAAACGAGGGACAAAGATAAGTGAAACTCAAACCTTGAACCCAAAGAACTAATAGTCTACTGAGGAAGACAGATATGTAAGCAAACAACCCCAGCAAAAGAACAGAAAGAGATCTCATCTCTCATTATGATGAATGTTAGTAGCTATAGACTACCTCACATACAAGGTAGCATTTGAATTGGGCCTTCAGTTTAATTTTAAATTTGGTATAATAATGATGAAAGCTAGCATTTATTGAGCTATTATTATTTTCAGCACCATGATAAGGGTTTTACATGAATTATTTAATCATTATTATTCCATTTAACAGGTGAGGCAATGGTCCTATAACTAGCCCAAGTTATTGCAAGTTATTCACTCCCAGGCAATCTTGACTCTAGAATCCATGCTTTGAGCCAATAAGCTATCTAATGGCACTTATCAACTATCAATAACATTTCACTTTTTTATTCTCCCCTAGGGGAAGAGATTTGTGATAATCTGTATACAATTTCTTTCTTTTGCTTTAGCTATGCTACATTCAAGAGCAAGTTTCAGAGTCTCTTCTGACATCTGTTTTGGTCTTTTCTTTCTTTCATGTCTTTTTAATGACTTCTTGCTTTCTTCATGTATGATGTCCTTGATGTCATTCCACAGCTCATCTGGTCTTCAGTCATTAGAGTTCAGTGTGTCAAATCTATTCTTGAGATGGTCTCTAAATTCAGGTGGGATATACTCAAGGTTGTACATTGACTCTCGTGAACTTGTTCTAAGTTTCTTCAGCTTCATCTTGAACTTGCATATGAGTAATTGTTGGTCTGTTTCGAAGTCAGCCACTGCCCTTGTTCTGACTGATGATATTGAGCTTTTCCATCGTCTCTTTCGACACATGTAGTCGATTCGATTCCTATGTTTTTCATCCAGTGAGGTCCATGTGTATAGTCATCGTTAATGTTTTTGAAAAAAGGTACTTGCAATGAAGAAGTTGTTGGTCTTGCAAAATTCTATCATGCTATGTCCAGTGTTGTTTCTATCCCCAAGGCCATATTTTACAACTACCAATACTTCTTCATTTCCAACTTTTGCATTCCAATCGACAGTAATTATCAGTGCATCTTGATCTCATGTTTGATCAATTTCTGACTGCAAAAATTGGTAAAGATCTTCAATCTCCTCATCTTTGGCATTAGTGGTCAGTACATAAATTTGAATAATAGTCATATTAACTAGTCTTCCTTGTAGGTGTATGAATGTTATCTTATCACTGACAGGCTTGTGCTTCAGGATAAATCTTGAAGTGTTCTTTTTGACAATGAATGTGACATCATCCCTCTTCAATTTGTCATTCCCAGCATAGTAGACCATATGATTGTCATTCAAAATTGCCAATACTAGTCCATTTCAGTTCACTAATGCCTAGAATATCGATCTTTATGTGTTCCATTTCATTTTTGACAACTTCCAGTGTTCCTAGATTTATACTATACATGTGGACCTTACCAAGTGGAATACATGTGCATCAGATCGACTACATCTGTAGAAAGAGACTACGGCAAAGCTCCATATCATCAGTCAGAATAAGGCCAGGGGCCCACTGTGAAATAGACCATCAATTGCTCATATGAAAGTTCAAGTTGAAAGCTGAAAAAAATTAGAACAAGTCCATGAGAGACAAAGTACAACCTTGAGTATATCTACCTGAATTTAGAGATCATCTCAAGAATAGATTTGACACGTTGAACACTAATGACCAGAGACCAGACAAGTTGTGGAATGACATCAAGGACATCATACATGAAGAAAGCAAAAGATCATTAAAAAGACAAGAAAGAAAGAAAAGACCAAAATGGATGTCAGAAGAGACTCTGAAACTTGCTGTTGAATGTAGAGTAGCTAAAGCAAATGGAAGAAATGATGAAGTAAAAGAGTTGAATAGAAGACTTCAAAGGGCAGCTTGAGAAGACAAAGTATTATAACGACACGTACAAAGACCTGGAGTTAGAAAACCAAAAGGGAAGAACATGCTCAGCATTTCTCAAGCTGAAAGAACTGAAGAAAAAATTCAAACCTTGAGTTGAAATACTGAAGGATTCTATGGGGAAAATATTGAAAAACACAGGAAGCATTAAAAGAAGATGGAAGGAATACACGGAGTCACTATACCAAAAAGAACTGGTTGACATTCAACCATTTTAAGAGGTAGCATACAATCAGGAACCGATGGTACTGAAGGAAGAAGTCCAAGCTGCACTGAAGGCATTGTCAAAAAACAAGGTTCCAGGAATTGACAGAAAACATATTGAGATGTTTCAACAAATGATGCAACACTGGAAGTGCTCACTCATCTATGCCAAGAAATTTGGAAGACAACTACCTGGCCAACCAACTGGAAGTGATCCATACTTATGCCTATTCCAAAGAAAAGTGATTCAACCCAATGTAGAAAGTATCAAACTATATCATTAATATCATACGCAAGTAAAATTTTGCTGAAGATTATTCAAAAGTGGCAGCAGCAATTTATCCACAGGGAACTGCCAGAAATTCAAGCCAGATTCAGAAGAAGACATGGAACCAGGGCTATCATTGCTGATGTCAAATGGATCCTGGCTGAAAGCAGAGAATACCAGAATGATATTTACCTGCGTTTTATTGACTATGCCAAGGTGTTCAATGTGTGGATCATAACAAATTATGGATAACATTGCGAAGAATGGGAATTCCAGAACACTTAATTGTGCACATGAGGAAACTGTGCATAGACCGAGAGGCAGTCTTTCAAACAGAACAAGTGGATACTGTGTTGTTTAAAGTCAGAAAAAGTGTGCATCAGGGTTGTATTCTTTCACCATACTTATTCAATCTTTATGCTGAGCAAATAATCCGAGAAGCTAGACTATACGAGGAACAGGGCATCAGGATTGGAGGAAGGCTCATTAACAACCTGTGTTATGCAGATGACACAAGCTTGCTTTCTGAAAGTGAAGAGAGCTTAAAACACTTACTGAAGATCAAAGACCACAGTCTTCAGTATGGATTACACTTTAACATAAAGAAAACAAAAATCTTCACAAGTGGACCAATAAGCAACATCTTGATAAATGGTGAAAAGTTTAAATTCGTCAAGGATTTCATTTTACTCTGATCCACAATCAACACACATGGAAGCAGCAGTCAAGCAATCTAACAACTCAGTGCATTGGGCAAATCTGCTGTAATAGACTAAGGTGTGCCTGACCCAAGCCATTGTGTTTTCAATTGCCTCATATGCATGTAAAAGCTGGACAATGAAAAAGGAAGATCGAAGAATTGATGCCTTTCAACTGTGGTGTTGGCGAAGAATATTGAACATACCATGGACTACCAGAAGACGGAACAAATCTGTCTTTGAAGAAGTACAACCAGAATGCACAACCAGAATGCTCCTTAGGAGCAAGGATGGCAAGACTATGTCTCAGATACTTTGGACATGTTATCAGGAGGGATCAGTCCCAAGAGAAGGACGTCATGCTTGGTAAAGTAGAGGGTCAGCGATAAAGAAGATCCTCAGTGAGATGGATTGATACAGTGGCTGCAACAATGGGCTCAAGCATAACAACTATTATGAGGATGGCACAGGACCGTGCAGCATTTTGTTCTGTTATAAATCGGGTCGCTATGAGTCGGAACCGATTCGACGGCACCGAACAACAACAACCATTGATATGAGAGCTGGACAATGAAAAAGCAAGACTGAAAAAGAATTGCTTTATTCACATTGTGGTGTTGTGAAGAATATTGAATATACCATGGACCACCAGAAGTACGAATACATCTGTCTTGGAGGTAGTATAGCCATAATGCTCCTTAGAAGTGTGGATGGCAAGATTTTGTTCTGCTTACTTTGGACAGGTTATCAGGAAGGACCAATTGCTAGAGAAGGAAATCATGCTTGGTAAAGTAGAGAGTCAGCAAAAAAAGGCAGACCCTCAATGGGGTGGATTGACATAGTGGCTGCAACAAGGAGCTCAAACATAGTAACGATTCCAAGGATGGCATAGGTCCAGGTAAGGTTTCATTCTGTTATACATGGGGTCACTATGCATTGTAGCTAACTTGATGGCACCTAGCAACAACAACCAGTTATTATTATAATCATTGTTTTAAAGAAAATTGGGTTTGCCAGTGGGTAAGATAATCATAAAGATGAACCAGTAAAGTGAAGGAAGAAAATGGGAAACCAAAGAGAAAGAAGCAGAGGAGAATGAAAAGATAGAAACAGAGAGGGAAGCCCACAGCTAGTCTACTTAGCTCCTCAAGGCAGAGACCAAATCTCAAGGGTATCTCAAGAAAATGTTCTGACCTTTTGGGCCTACTGGCAAAAGGAGATCCAAAAGGAACTTTTGCTGGTGCTGGACTGTGTCTCACTTTTCCGTTGCTTTTAAAGACCATCGTGGTGCGGGGGGGAGGTAGTTTTTTTCCCATCACTCTCTTACTTAAACTCCCGTGTGCAATCTATTTTTGTGTTTAAAGAAAAAAGGCTGGTTATATGCCCCATGGACCTACCATTTGAAAAGAGTTTGTGCCAACTACAGAACTGAAGGCAAACTATATGTGATTTTACATGTCAACTTAACTAGGGTATAAAAAAGAAGTTGCTGTCTATTCCAACTCATGGCAACTCATGTGTTTCAGAGTAGAACTGTGCTCCATCAAAACCCATTGCCGTTGAGTTGATTCCAACTCATAGCGACCCTATAGGATGAAGTGGAACTGCCCCACAGTGTTTCCAAGGAGCAGCTGGTGGATTCGAACTTTGGACCTTTTGGTTATCAGTCGAGCTCTTAACCACTGTGCCACCAGGGCTCCATAAGGTTTTTGAAAGTCATTCATGATGCATAGTAGCTGGTATTTGGAGGAACAGGTCAAATAGTATTTCTTCAGGTCAGTGGTGATGGGGTAGAATTATTTGGGCTTGCCTGTCATTCCATGTGCTCTTCTCTAGGAATATATAGACATAGAAAGAAAGACAACAGAGTCAAAGTGGCAAGAAAGAGACGCAGAGTAAGAAGGAAAGCCAAAGAGAAGCACAGACAGAGAGATGGAGATAGAAATACAAAGAGGAAGAGAGAGACAGAGACAGGCAAGAACAGAGAAATAGAGACAGAGAGGGAGAAGCTACCTCACTGGTGGCTCCTGAGAGCCAGCTTCACCTCCCATAATGCATGGCTCTTTTGTTTCTGTGGACTTCAATATCTTTACCATAAACTTTCTTTTACATTTGCCCTAGTTTGAATGGATAGATGCCCCCTTCAAGGAAAGATTTGTGACTAGAATAGTTATGAAATGTTTTCCATTTATTGCTTTGGAGAAATTAATTGCCCAAGTCTTGAGAATTTTAATTACTTAAGAGGATAATTATGTGGGATTTAACTTAAGATTATATACATATGCATATATTCACTCATACATATATATGCTAAGGTTTTAATACTAGCTGCCTTTGGTTCATACCTCTAGGTTTCTTATCGCGACAACTCTTATCCATAAAAGCCTGAAAAATATGAATGTTTTGCTGTGAGGATTAGTGTGACTGAAAAGGACTGTATATAGTCAAATAAATGTTTATCCTCCTCCTTAATGGTTTGGAAACATGGAAGTAGATCTGGTAACACTCAGGTTTCTTGACAATAGTCATAAATACCTCTGTGTAGGAGCCCTGGTGGTGAAGTGATTAAGAGCTCTGCTGCTAAACGAAAGGTCACCAGTGTGAATCCACCAGCCGCTCCTTGGAAACGCTACAAGGCAGGGTTTTTTATTCTGTCCGACTACAGGGTCACTATGAGTCGGAATCACCTTCACAGCAACTGGTTTGTTTTTTTTTCAGGTTCCTTGTAGAGGGTCAGCAGAAAAGAGGAAGACCTTCACAGAGCTGGATTGACACGGTGGCCGCAACAGTGGGCTCAAGCATAACAATGATTGTGAAGAAGGCGCAGGACCCGGCAGTATATCATTCTGCTGTACATAGGGTGTTGCTATGAGTCAGAAGTGACTCCACAGCATCTAACAGCAACAGGATCTCTAGCATTCATAATTTATCAGCGTCATCTCTCAGACTGCTATTGTCCCAAAACCGCTGAGTAAGAATAAATAAGTCAGATGATTTTAAAAAAAAAAAAAATTGACCTCTTGAAATTTCTGGGTAAAAGAAGCAAAATGAATTAATTCTTTCACTCATTCATTGGTAAACATTTATTGAACACCTGGTATGTGTCAGGGAAGGGTACTCAAACAGATTAAACAAGGACAAAAAATGAGAAGGTAATAAAAAATGAGAACGTTCCGAATTAGAGGTTCTGGTGTTCTGTCGAAAATGTAAGGAGAGATGATTCTATCGCGTGCAAGCAGAAACTTACCAAATATATCACACAAAAACAAAATGCAATAAGTGTTGATATGCAGTTCAACATACACTCTTTCTTTTCTACTCTGTGCCCATTAATTACAGTGGTCTTGTGATAAATATTTTTAAACACTTACTTTTGCCAAACATCTAACAAAGTTTCATATTCCATTCTTGTAGTTAATAAGAATAAATATGGGTTGGATATTTTAAGTTGAATGATACTTTAGAATGAATTATTCAATGAATACTTGTTTTCCCCATACTATGCACATCCTTTTGAGGGATTATCCAGATGAAAAAGATCAAAGTCCCCTCTGTCAAAGAGTTTAAAAACCTATAGTAGAAGGGAAATGACTTTGAGAAGAATACAAGGTAGAAAGGATTAAGTGGCATAAAAGATGTGTAGATAGATGGCTGGAAATTCAGAGGAAGGATAAATCATTCTGAATAGTCAAGGAACTCTAAACATTTAGCATTTAGATTAGCTTTCATAGGAGAGGGAGAATTTCAACAGATAGATATGTATGAGCGCAAGGTATTCAAGGCAAAGGGATTAACATATAGAAATCCTATATAGAACAGAGAACTGTTCAATTTGGCTGCAGATCAGTAGCCTACAGCTTTCACTGGAGAATCTTGAACATTAGAAATCTGAACTTTATTCTATCGGTCCTTGGAAATCATGAAGGATTTTGGATTAGGAGAAAGGCAAGTAGTGCTCATTGGTGTCTTGGTATTAGCTTGAGAGGAGTTCTGTGCTGGTCAGCCAGCACATTAGTCCTATCATGAATGAAGATGTAAAAGGCACGCTGCCAAAAGAGGAAATCAAGGCAGGGGGTCCATAGCAGTCCGTGTCAGATCACAAGAACAGTAACAGCAGTTTGAACTAGGACTATAACTCAAACTCAGCTGCTCTTTACATTACCATACCCAATCGCTATCAATCCACTCTGAGGCTAAGCTGGAAAACCAGTATGCCGATTTTACTAATGAGAATGTGAAGACGCAATTACATCAAGCTACTTGCTCCGGCTCACACAAGTAAGCAGGATAGATGAGAATACAACCTGCAATCACAGGTCATTAGGACACTTTATTTTCACATTCCCCCACAGGGCAGTGGACCTTCCTCTTCTTGTGAACTGGATACTCATACTCTCTTGACACCCTGAGCTAACCAGGCTTTGTTTGGAAGATTTTGAAAATTTGGAACAATGTTAAAGTTGGAGATGAAGGACACTTGGGCAACAAAGGGTGTTTTTTTTTTTTGTCTCTGTTCCTCCCCTACCCATTGCAATTGAGTTGATTTCAATTCATGGCACCCCTGCTGTTGTTGGGTGCCACTGAGTCAATTTTTGACTCATAGCGATCTCCTGTGACAGGGTAGAACTGCCCCATTCGGTTTTCAAGGCTGTAATCTTTACAGGCCCAGATTGCCAGGTCTTTCTCCCACGGAGTGGCTTGGTGAATTTGAACTGCCAACCTTTCAGTACGCAGCCGAGCACTTAATTGTTGCAACACCAAGGCTCCTTAGGACGTATAGGGAAGTATGGCAACCCTACCTCCCTATAAAAGGCAGTGTGAACTCACAGTTGTTCTGTAGGAGCTTGTCCAGGGAATCACGCCACTGCAGGGCCTCGTCCAGCAAGGGTCTAAATCAGGAATTAAGAAAGAATAAGGTGAAGGCCATAAGTAGGAAGTTAAGCACATCTACCAACAATGACCTGGTGCTGTTTTTCTTAGATGGAAATGATATAACTGATGACTCATCCTCGGCCAAAGGACTTGGAGTTGTGTTCCTTCAAACAATTGGGTTTGATGAGCTGGGTTTGCTTTCATATGTCTATATTGCATATCTTTGTCTCTTTTTGAACAATTTGCTTTAAGCCTGTCCCTTTAGAAGTAGAGTATACTGGCATGAAACGTGTGTCTTGATATTCTCTCATTTCTCATCAAAGTGGCTCTGATTGTGGTTTTTCTACAAATGTAACTTAACGAAATCCGGTGAGCCCATCACAGGTATTGAACTCATGTTCTCCGTCTCACCCGTGCTGCACTCTAAACACCGGATTGAATGAGCAAAGGAGGTTTGATTCCTCGTCCACATCTCAAGGCCATCTCATTAAGGCTAGTGGAAGATGGTATGTGTAGTGCTGCTGCCTCATGCTGTGAATGTGATTATGGCAAATCTACACGTGAAAAAAATCTGGGTGAATTTGTACCTACCTAATTAGGACAGGAAAATATGGTTTAAAAGATTTACTCTTTCTGAGAAGAAAAGCGGAATACACTGCAAATAGGAATGTTGTACACAAATGCGCTATTAGATGTTGACTCAAAAGGAGAAGGAAATAGGCAACATATAATTTCCCCTTAGGCTATCTTTATTGTAACATTTATATATGCAGAAACCCCGCAGCTATTTCACTGTAAATGCCAATGTTTCTCTCACAGCAGGATTATGTCAGGTCCAGCTGGTCTTGTCTGGGAAAATGGCTGACTGTGCTCTGTTGGGCTCTTCCTGCTCAAACTCTTGCATTAGGATGTGAATTCTTCATTGTTAAATCATAACAGACTAACAAGGCATTTACTAGAATATTAAGGCCAGTGGAGATGTTTTTCTACTTGGAATTTCCTTAGCTCTTGTTTATACAATTGCCCAGATATCCCAGGGACATTGCTCCTTCTGGTTGCAAAAAATCACTATCTTGGGGTTTTAATTATTTGGATTAGCAACTAAGGTTGATAAGACAGTTGCTAATTCTACTTTCGATTCTGCTGTCCCAGACTCGGATTTAGCCTCAGTTTACATATGTAAGGAGTTTAAGACAGCAGTATGTTTTTAGGCTAAAGTATTGTGAATTACTCCCTCACTTCTCTTGTAGAGCACATGGACATTGTGAGTCCTAACTGTATGATTTTTCACAGTTTTATATTTTCCCTATTTGAAGGTTAAACATGGCAAAAATGCAAACAATAAACTGAGTGAAATAATCTTAGGTGTTTTTTTTTAAATCATAGACTGAAAATTCAACACACTAATTCTTCAGAAATACATCGGGATAAAAAAAAATAAGTTGCTTTCCAGTCAATTCTGACTCATGGTGAACCCGTGTGTGCCAGAGAAGAATTATGCTCCACAGGGTTTTCAGGGGCTGATTTTTCAGAAGTAGATCACCAGGCCTTTCTTCTGAAGTGCCTCTAGGTAGTCTCAAAACTGTAACCTTTCGGTTAGCCAGCAAGCGCGTTAACCGTTTGCACCACCCATGAAGTCTTATTTCTAGGAGTGAATGACTTTCTCTCTCCTGCTTTTCCTTCTGGTTTGTATAAAGGAGCACAGAAAGGAGAAAAGACATGAACAGGGGATTAGAAGTATGTCCCTATGTTCATTTTTATTCCTAACCAGAAATGGCCTGTTCTCTAGAGGTCAATAACTCTTTTTAGCTCTTCTGTACGACCTCATATTGAGATCTTTTCTGATATACATATTATTTTGTACCTACATTTTTAGCACTAGGCCTTACACTTCTTAAATTTTTCACAACACTGGGTTCAATATTTTGGCCACAACTGACAGTCACCAAGTCTCTATTAGTGGTTGACAGAAGTGGCAGGACATTAAATTATTGAACAAAAGAAAACTGGCTTAGAGCAAGGGGAGGGCTGGTTTCCTTGCTGAGTCTCTGATTTTATAAATATTCTCATGAAATGAATCCATTTTCCTTCTCCCTCACCTCTTCCTCCTGCTTAGTATAAAGGAAGACAGGAAGAAGAAATGGCATGAGCAGGTGCTCCAAGCTTAAGCATGTTACCAGGTGCAATTTGCCCAAATGGTCTTGTTAGAAGGAGACTAATGGTCAATCTCAAGAGCACATCACAGCCAAGATTAAATTCCTGCAAAGGACATGTTCAGAGCCCACTTGGGGGTTAAATTAGTCCAGATTGATTCAAGGACACAGTCAGGCAGGACACATTGCCCCAGCATGAAGCCCAGTGTTCTGATTACCAGCTGAGGACGTAACACAGCTTCATGCTGTCCGATTCTCAGAATTTTCCAGCCTTCATTAAGCCTGACTTCTTTGGAAACAGGATAGATGCAAATCTAAACGACCAATAAGTACCATGGTTTGCAAAGTCAAAACTGACCACAGAGGGTGGACATGAAATCTGTGTGTATAGGTGTGTGAGCGAGAGGGGAAAGCCAGCTCAAATGAAAGGCAAAATAAACACTTAGAGAGATGATTAACTACAAGTTTTATAATGCCCCCTGTAAATGCCACCTTGTCCAGGAAGTGACCTTCTCAGCTGGAAGCACTCTCTCCCTTTGCTATGCTCTTATCACATTTATTCCCTGAATCTCTCACGTGGCAATGGTGTGCTCACTGCCTAAAGTTATATAGCTTGTCATTCACGGAGAGCTTTTCCCAATCTACTCTGTGGAGAATTCCCCACAACATTGATCCAGCCTGCAATAAATGCATGTCGAATTAAAGAGCAAATGAATGATGGGTCAATTCATCCAGAGTTAGCCTGGTCGATGAAAGCCACAAATAACCCAAAACTTGGATTTCAATGGCCAGTCCCATGAACCATTACTACAGCTATCGGCAACTCTAACACTTAATAGCTGTAACCATGGGAAAATGCTTTAACCTTTCCAAGCATCACATGGAAACCCTGGTGGTGAAGTGGTTAAGAGCTACAGCTGCTAACCAAAAGGTCGGCTGCTCAAATCCACCAGGCACTCCTTGGAAACCCTACAGGGCAATTCTACTCTGTCCTATAGGGCTGCTATGAGTCAGAAGTGACTCGATGGCAACAGGTTTGGTATATTTGTTGTTGTTTTGCTTTTCTTTAACCTACAAAGAAATACGACCTCTCACTTATGGTGAGAATTGTATGTAGCAATGCATATAATGACAGCACAGTGCGTGGCACATATTTAAACACTCTTGATAATGTCCTCACGTGCTCTCTCTCTTTCCAAGAAAAGTGAAATTTCAAGTTATTTACTGGCAATTACAAAGGAGCCCTGGTGGTGCAACAGTTAAGCTCTCGGCTGCTAATGGAAAGGTTGGTGGTTTTGAACCCATCCAGTGGCTCTGTAGGAGAAAGACCTGATGATCTGCTTCCTTAAAGATTACCACCTAGAAAACCATGCAGGGCAGCTCTAGTCTATCACATAGGACCACTATGAGTCAAAAATAGACTTGATGGCACCTAACAACAACAACAACATTGGCACTTATAAACTCCTGGGAGTCCCTGGATGGTGCAAATGGTTACTCTAGGCTGCTAGCCATTAGGTTGGAGGCCCCTCAGAAGAAAGGCATGGCAATTGTCTTCTGAAAAATCAGCCATTGAAAACCCTATAGAGCACAGTTCTACTCTGACACATGTGATATCACCATGAGTTGGTATCTACTCAACAGCAACTACTATAAGTAATACCCACCCATGTGGATACTCTCGTTTTGAAAATGACTCACAAATATCTTGTAGGGACATAAAGCACCAGAATAATTTGTAGTTGCCCTAAGTATTAGTGGTAAGTCAGTAAAGGCTGGTTTAGGGGGCGCTCAGCACAAATAAGAGTGGCCGGTGATTGCTGCTTACAGTGGGGTCTGTGTACATACATCTTTAATTCTCTCAACAACACTCCCTTTGCAGACCACCCAGCAAGAGCATGTATGTGAAAACTCTTGCAACTGTTGGCCACTGTGCACAGGCCATGAGCTAGTTAGGTGTGGGGGTTAGAGTTATAAAGTGGTCAAGACAAAATGAAAAGGAAGTAAAAAATCAGTTAGTAGGCAGGGTGAAAAGGAACGTCTGGGAAATAAAATAAAGCTATAAAAATATCTATATCAGCTCCTGAGCATTTTGAATTTGATTACAATCCATGATAGCAGTTTTCACAAATTAAATTTAGGTGGCTTATCAATTTATTTGTTGTTTCTTATGAGGATCTACAGCAGACCCTTACAGGATGCTCCCACATACAGCGGGTAGGAAAAGGAGGAGCGTTTAGAGAAAAGAGAAGGAGCGGGGAGGGGAAGGAATAGAGTATTAGAAGTTAAGGAAGAGACTTTTAAGAAAGAAGTTTGTGCAGTCAAACGTTGCAGACAGGGCAAGGATGAAGCCTTTCAGTTAGAGAGGTGGTTGTTGGTGGTGGTGATGGTGGTTTCTGTCGAATCGATTCCAACTCATGGTGTCAGAGTAGAACTGGGCTCCATAGGGTTTTTAGTGGCTGTTTTTTTTCAGAAGCAAATCACCAAGCCTTTCTTCCAAAACACCTCTGGGTGGAGTCAAACTTCTAGCATTTAGGTTAGCAGCTGGTCAGTTTTAACCATTTGCATATAAGCAGATTTTTCTAATTTTTTTTCCTATTCCTTTTCTATTTTTCTCTCTTTTTTAATGAGAATAAAATGTATTAAAAATAGAAAATGCATTTTAAAAAGCAGTATCTACTGATGTCAATGACCCAAAGAAGATGAGAGGGGCTAAAAATATCTTCAGTCAGGAGAAGGTTTATTTTCTCCTCTAAGGTTTATTTTCTTCTATGAGAAGAAAAACATGGGTAAAATATACAGACAAATACTGCAAAGAACTTAATCTTTCCCAGTCAAGTAAAAGACACAGAAACTTGTCCAACATGAAGAGGTGGGATGGGTTTGAGTGATCAGAAGAGGGTGGGGAAAGGTTTATAGTAGTCACTGCTAATAATGCAGTAAATGAAAAAAACAAACTCATTGCCGTCCAGTCGATTCCAACTCATAGGAACCCCACAGAACAGAGTAGAACTGCCCCATAGGCTTTCCAAGGAGTGGCTGGTGGATTCAAACCGTGCACTTTTTGGTTAGCAGCCAAACCCTTAACCACTGCGCAACCAGGGCCCCATTATGCAATAGAGACACACAAGTATTCTCCAGGGATATGAAGGATTTTTCCAAAACAATGCAACCTTCTGGAAGAAGAAAGAGGATGAGAGAAATGTGAAGTAAATAATTCAATAAATGTTAGCCCTAGGTTTTCTTCCAAAACTCTCTGAATCCCTGTGAAGCCAAATAATTCAAGAGTCTGTGTGGGATATTAGAAGCAGAGATGCAAAGCAGGAAATGTAGTACTATGCTTATTTTTTTTTAAGTTAATTCCAACAGATCAATAACTATCACATTGTTTACTTCGAAATAGACTTTTGATCTGTTACTGCTATAAAATGTGATTGTTATTCTCCACTAGTGCCTGGTGTCTGCAGCTCCACATTGAATTAGCTTCCCCTTTTTAAGTGCAGAAAACACAATTATGCCTCACTTCTGGTTTGGGATCACTTTGAAGTAATAAAAACAGGAGAGTGGAAATATCCACTTAGGTTGACGGAAGAAGATTAAAAACTAATAATGCATCCCTGTATCTCCCAACCAATCCAATCTATATTAAGTTGGTCATTTGGACAAAGGAAGGGTTGGCCACTTTAGACAAATGTTAAATGGAAAAAGAGAAATGGAGGTTAAAAGGAATTCCTGTCCTTTTACCATGATTCTGTGATCTCCTCACAGCTTTTAGGTAGTAGGGTAGAGTTTGAATACATCTGGCTTTTCTTCTTCCACTCCCTTTTCTTGATTTTCATGAGTATCTGCTTTAAAGGGAAGATGGGGAGTATTTCTTCAGGCAGTGATAGGCTACGGAGCTAGTGGAACCACAGGAAACAATGGGAATCCTGTGAGCGGGTGTTATTAAGTTTAAAGTAGGGCCAGTGCAAATTGTGAAAGCTGAATCTAACTGTGATGACATCTTGATTCTTGGGCGTTATAGTTTTCCACCATGCCTAAGTTGATGGGAGGAAGTGTGCATGTCGGGTGGTAAGGAGGGGAGACTGCAGAAGTCCAATCACTCAGGAATATTAAGTTAACTGTTGGGGAGGAAATGCTTGATGTCCATTAAAAAGAAACAAATAGTCAACTATTCATTCCTATGTCAAGTAGTAGCCTTCCTATCCTCTGCTGGACCTTGGAGGATCAATATCATGGGAAGAAATTATTAGGCTTAAAGTGCCTGTGGTATCTTCAGCATCTTCGTGAGGGAATTGTTCCCCCTTGATCTCCCTGCTGAGGAAATAGCCTTGCATAGTCCCTTAGCAAGAAGGCATCCAATGATCATAGTTAATTGGATCAGGGATGGTTACCTGAACCAAGGGCAGAAAATGAGCAGGTTACCTAAGAGCTGGTGAGCTGCTGATGCCATTTATAAGGTGCTGTCTCTCCAATTAGGTCTCAGCATAGAGCCTTATCTTTTATTGTTTACATAACCTGCCAGTCAGTATTCAATATTATGCTCCAAACATGGAGTGTTCAAAAAATGCTTATTTAAAACAACCACTCACTGAGGGTCCTTATGATCCTCAATGAGTAACTGAAGAAGGGAGTTCTACAGATGAGGAATGGTGCTATACACCTGGAAAAAAAAAAAAAGCCATCCTCTTAAGGAAAATGAGTGGAATCCATATTTATGACTCACTTCTGGGTCTTGGCTGGTTTCTCCGGCTTCTCATTATATGGAATGACAAGGTCAACAGCCGAGTCTGGCTTCTGGAGGAGAATTCCCAACTTGATCTTAATCTCCTTGGCCCTGAAAGAAGAGATAAAAGGGGAGAAGAGACACCACATGAGCATGAGTGTACAAATCTGAAAAAGAGATTTCTTTCAGCGTCAGGGAAACAAAAATAAACAAAACCCCATTTCACCGGCTGTGTTGTGGCAGAAAGAATACTAATGAAGAAATTAGGATACATGAAGTCTAATAGTTAACATTTATCAAGCTTATTAAGTCCCAGGTTAAGATGCATTATCTCATTTTAATCTTAATTACTGAATGTAATTATTGAAGGCAGAGCTACTCACTGCATTGCCTATTGATCTTCTGAGGGTTCTGATCCCAGCTCTGCCACTAATTAGATGTATGACATTTGAAAAAAATAATAATAATTGTTCTCTGCCAGATCTCAGTTTCCTCATCTGTAAAATGAGAGTTAATGTAGATATTTTCTTCAACCATTTCCAGCTAGACAATTAAATTACTCTGGTTGATGATTTATTTCTCTCTATTCTTCATTTATCTCGTGGGTAGATTTGACTCTCTATTCCAATCCCTTTCTCCATTGTTCCAAAATGACTATTGGAGTATTTTACATGCAGTAAAATGCATGTTGGGGGCAATGATGCTTCAGTGTAAGAATTCTCTCCTTCCATGCCAGAGACCTGGGTTTGATTCTGGCCAATGCACCTCATGCACAGCCATCACCCCTCTGTCAGTGGAGGCTTGTATGTTGCCATAATGCTGAACAGGTTTTAAGGGAGCTTCCAGATTAAGACAGACTAGCAAGAAAGGCCCAGTGGTCTACTTCTGAAAATCAGCTAATGAAAACCCTATGGATTACAACTTTCCGATCCTCAACAATCAGAGATGGCGCAAGACCCAGCAGCATTTCATTCTGTTGCGGATGGGGTTGCCATGAGTTGGGGCTGACTTCGCAGCAGCTAACAACAACAACAAGATGTGCAGTAGCATCGTACTGTTTCCTTCTAACTTCCACATTCTAGTGAGTAGCTCTGGTCAGAATTCTGTGTACTCCTCCAGCGTATGATGCCACGGCTTCATGCTGGTTTCAACACTAACCTTCTGAGCTATCCACCATCTCATCATAAGTCTGAACTCTAAAAGGACCAAGTAAATCTTAAATATCGATCAGCAGGACAAGCCACTGTCTATTGGAAGGCCCAGACAGCTGTCCTTGCTGTCAGCTGAGTACTTTACACATGCTTTTATGACAGGGTTTATCATGTTGCCTTATGGCCATGGATTTATGTGTCTGTTTTCCAAGCTAGGTAGGAGAATTCTTCGAGGGTAGGAATTGAGACTTAAGTACTACTTAACCCCTGGGCCTAGCACAATGCTTGGCAACATAGTAAACACTCAAAAATATTTGCTGAATTTAACTAAAAATATCTTGATTTGTTCCTCACAAACTTACTAACATTTATCTTCCAGTCAATGCTGATCATAATGAAAGCCTTAAAGGGCTATGATCGATTTTAGTTGTGGCTAAACAGGATTTTGCTACTATAAACACACTTTCCCCATATATTTACATGGAGACTGTGCTGAGAAAATTCAAGTAAATAAGCAATTATGATAAGTCACATTAGGGGGAAAAATTAACGAAATCTACCATACAAACTTACAAAATACCCATAAGTACCTAATTATCATATCACATTTTCCTCTTGTGTAGTAAATACGATTTTGAAGCTATGGTATAGAAATAGTCACTTCTAGGATGTCTTTCCCTTTTTCTTTCCACTTTTGTTCTTTCCCAAAGATTCTCTGCATGAAGCCAACTTTGTCCCTACAACACAGCAGATTGTGCTCAACCAAGCACACCATTATGGTTGAAACTCCCCACAAATGTAAGTCTGGGAATGGTCTGTGAGGGAGCTTATATAACAGTGAGTAAGAATAAACGTTTCTTGGATTCTAAGCTCTACAAGTTATTGAAATTATATAAAGTTTAGGGTTTTTTTTAAACACAGAAACTGGGACTGATAAAATAGTATATCCTCTTAGGTTTTTTGTGATGATTAAATATGCTAATGCATGTGAATCACTTAGCACAGCATTTGGCATGTAATACTGATCTTCAATGTTAATTCTAACTGAATAGTTATTTTTCCAACCAAACGCAGCGGATGCTCCCTAGCTTAAAGCATAAAATTACAACACCCAAAAATATTCCCACAAGTTACTAAAGAACTGCACCCACCACCTCTCATATTCTACCTCTAGAGACAAGGATTGCCGATTTTATATTAACCTGAAATATGAAGAAAACATATCACTTTGGGGGGAACTGCATGCAATATTTGTGGCTACCATCTGCTGGCTAATATGTGGAACTGCAGCCAGAGACTACTGTCAGGTGTCATTTCCTTGATTCTGACTCAGCGACCCTATGCTCAACAGAACAAAACATTGCCCAGTCCTGAGTCATCCTCACAATCGTTGCTATGTTTAAGCCTCTTGTTGCAGCCACTGTGTCAATCCATCTCGTTGAGGGTCTTCCTCTTTTTCGATGATCCTCTACCAAGTATGATGTCCTGCAGGGACTGGTCCTTCCTGATAACATGTCCAAAGTACTTGAGATGAAGTCTTCACTTCTAAGGAGCATTCTGGCTGTACTTCTTCCAAGACAGACTTGTTTGTTCTTCTGGCAGACCGTGGTATATTCAATATTCTTTGCCAACACCATAATTCAAAGGCATCAATTCTTCGGTCTTCCATATTCATTGTCCTGCTTTGACAAGCATATGAAGCAATTGAAGACACCATGGCTTGGGTCAAGTGCACCTTAGTCTTCAAGGTGACATTTTTGCTTTTTAGCACTTTAACGAGGTCTTTTGCAACAGATTTGCCCAGTGCAATGCATCATTTGATTTCTTGACTGCTGCTTCCATGGGCGTTGATTGTGGATCCAAGTAAACTGAAATCCTTGAAAACTTCGATCTTTTCTCTGTTTATCATGATGTTGCTTATTGGTCCAGTTGTGAGGATTTTTGTTTTCTTTATGTTGAGGTGTATCCATACTGAAGGCTGTAGTCTTTGATCTTCATCAGTAAGTGCTTCAAGTTATCTTTACTTTCAGCAAGGTCGTGTCATCTGCATAACACAGGTTGTTAATGAGTCTTTCCTCCAATCCTGATGCATTATTCTTCTTCATATAGACCAGCTTCTCGGACTATTTGCTCAGCATAGAGATTGAATAAGTATGATGAAAAGATAGTACTCTGGCACACACCTTTCCTGATTTTAAACCACACAATATCCCCTTTATCTGTTCAAACGACTGCCTCTTGGTCTATGTACAGGTTCCTCGTGAGCACAGTTAAGAGTTCTAGAATTCTCATTCTTCACAATGCCATCCATAATTTGTCCACACAGTCGAATGCCTTTGCATAGACAATAAAACATAGGCAACCATCTTTCTGGTATTCCCATCTTTCAGCCAAAATCCATCTGACATCAGCAATGATATTCCTCATTCCATGTCCTCTTCTGAATCCAGCATGAACTTCTGGCACTTCCTTATTGATGTACTACTGCAAATGCTTTGAATTATCTTTAGCAAAATTTTACTTGTGTGTGATATTAATGATATTGTTTGGTAATTTCTGCATTCTATTGGATCACCTTTCTTTGGAATGGGTACAAATATGGATCTCTTCCATCGGCTGGCCAAGTAGCTGTCTTCCAAATTTCTTTGCTTGGGTGAGTGAGCACCTCCAGCGCTGCATCCGTTTTTTGAAATATCTCGACTGGTATTCCATCAATTACTGGAGCCTCATTTTTCACCAATGCCTTCAATGTAGCTTGGACTTCTTCCTTCAGTACCATCGGTTCTTGATCATACGCTACGTCTCGAAATAGTTGAACGTCAACCAATTTTTTTCCCCCTTGGGTACAGTGATTCTGTGTATTCCTTCCATCTTCTTTTGATGCTTCCTGCATCGTTCAGTATTTTGCTCATACAATCTTTCAATATTGCAGCTCGAGGCTTGAATTTTTTCTTCAGTTCTTTCAGCTTGAGAAATGCTGAACATGTTCTTCCCTTTTGGCTTTCTAACTCCAGGTCTTTGCACATTTTATTATAATACTTTACTTTTTCTTCTCAAGTTGCCCTTTGAAATATTCTGTTCAGCTCTTATACTTCATCATCTCTTCTGTTCGCTTTAACTACTCTACATTCAACAGTAAGTTTCAGAGTTTCTTCTGACATTCATTTTGATCTTTTCTTTCTGTCCTATCTTTTTAATGACCTTTTGTTTTCTTCATGTATGATGTCCCTGATGTCATCCCACAACTCATGTGGTATTCAGTCATTAGTGTTCAATGTGCTGAACTCAATTAGTGTTCAAATCTATTCTCGAGATTATCTCTAAATTCAGGTGGGATATTTACTTGAGGTTGTATTTTGGCTCTCATGGACTTCTTTTAATTTTCTTCAGCTTCAACTTGAACTTTCATAGGAGCAATTGATGGTGTGTTCCACTGTGTGCCTCTGGACTTGTTCTGACTGATAATATTGAGCTTCTCCATGGTCTCATTCCACAGATGTAATTGATTTGATTCCTGTGTATCTCATCAAGCGAGTTGCTGTTTATGTTGTTGAAAAAAGGTATTTGCAATGAATAAGCTGTTGGTCTTGCAAAATTCTATCACTCCATCTCAGCGTCGTTTCTATCACCAAGACCATATTTTCCAACTGCTGATCCTTCTTCTGTCTCCAACTTTTGAATTCCAGTCACCAGTCATTATCAATGCATCTTGATTTCATGTTTGATCAATTTCTGACTGCAGAAGTTGGCAAAAACCTTCAATTTCTTCACCTTTGTCATTAGTGGTTTGTGCAGAAATTTGAATGATAGTGGTATTAACTGGTTTTCCATGTAGGAGTATAGCTATTATCCTATCACTGACAGCACTGCACTTCAGGACAGATCTTGAAATGTTCTTTTTGACAATGAATTTCAAGTCATCCCTCTTCAACTTGTCATTCCCAGAATAGTAGACCATATGATTGTCCAATTCAAAATGGCCAATACCAGTCCATTTCAGCTCACTAATGTCTAGGGTATTGATCTTTATACGTTCCATTTCATTTTTGATAACTTTCAATTTTCTTTCTTTTTTTTAATTGTGCTTTAAGTGAAAGTTTACAATTCAAGTTAGTTTCTCGTACAAACATTTATACACACATTGTTATGTGGCCCTAGTTTCTTTTCCTATACTGTAACAGCACACTCCTCCTTTCCATCCCAGATTTCCCATGTCCATTCAACCAGCTCCTGTTCCTTTCTGCCTTCTCATCGTGCTTCTGGACAGAAGCTGCCCATTTAGTCGCATGTATCTACTTGAGCTAAAAAGCGCATTCTTCATGACTGTCATTTTATCTCTTATAGTCCCCAGTATAATCTTTGTCTGAAGAGTTGGGCTCGGGAATGGTTTCAGTTTTGGGCTCACAGAGAGTCCAGGGGCCATGTCTTCTGGGGTCCCTCCAGTCTCAGACCGTTAAGTCTGGTCTTTTTACTAGAATTTGAGTTCTGCACCCCACTTTTTTCCCTGCTCTATCAGGGACTCTCTGTTGTCTTCCCTGTCAGGGCAGTCATCAGTGGAAGCCTATGGTAGCACCGTCTATTTCTTCTGGTCTCAGGCTGATGGAGTCTCTGTTTTATGTGGCCCTTTCTGTCTCTTTGGGCTAATATTTTCCTTGTATCTTTGGTGTTCTTCATTCTCCTTTGCTCCAGGTGGGTTGGGACCAACTGACGTATCTTAGATGGCTGCTTGCTAGCTTTTAAGACCCCAGATGCGACTCACCAAAGTGAGAAGCAGAACATTTTCTTAATAAACTTTGTTAGGCCAATTGACCTAGATGTCCACTGAAACCAATGTCCCTAGAACCCCACTCCTGCTACTCTGTCCCCTGAAGTGTTTGGTTGTATTCAGGAAACTTCTTAGCATTTGGTTTAGTCCAGTTGTGCTTAGTGTCAGTTGTCCTTTCCTTCACCTAAGATAATTCTTGTCTGTTGGCTAGTTAGTGAATACCCCTCTCCTTCCCTCCTCACCCTCTTAACCATCAAAGAATGTTTTATTCAGTGTTTAAACCTTTTCTTGAGTTCTTATAATAGTGGTCTTATACAATAATTGTCCTTTTGTGACTGACTAAATTAACTCAGCATAATGTCTTCCAGATTCCTCCATGTTATGGGATATCTCACGGATTCATTGTTGTTCTTCATCATTGTGTAGTATTCTGTTATGTGAATATACCATAATTTGTTAATCCATTTGTCCTTTGATGGGCACCAAGGCTGCTTTCATCATTTAGCTATTGTGAATAGTGCTGCAGTGAACATGGGAGTGCATATGTCTATTCGTATGACAGCTCTTATTTCTCTAGGGCATAGTCCAAGGAGTGGGATTGCTGGATTATATGGTACTTCTACTTCTAGCTTTTTAAGGACGTGCCAGATCGATTTCCAAAGTGGTTGTACCATTTTACATTCCCACCAACAGTGTATAAGTGTTCCAGTCTCTCCAAAACCTCTCCAACATTCACTATTTTGTGTTTTTCAGATTAATACTAGCCTTGTTGGGGTGAGATGGTATCTCATTGTAGTTTTGATTCACATTTCTCTAATGGCTGATGATTGTGAGCATTTCTTCATGTGTCTGTTAGCTGCCTGAATGTCTTTTTTGCATGTTCATATCCTTTTCCCATTTTTTAATTGGGTTATTTGTTTTTTTGTTGTTGAGGTTTTGCAGTATCTTGTAGATTTTAAAGATTAGACCCTGATCAGTAAACCAATCCTGTCAGTTGTTTGGATACGTCTAGGAAGACTCTATAACTGTGCCCCCTACGTCATTGTTATATCCAAAACCAAACCCATTGCTGTCGAGTCGATTCTGACTCAGAGCCACCCTATAGGACAGAGTAGAACTGCCCCCTAGGGTTTCCAAGGAGCAGCTGGTGGATTCAAACTGCCAACCTTTTGTTAGCAGCTGTAGCTCTTAACCACTGCATCACCAGGGCTCTGTTTGTTATATGTGTGGATATATACATACGCAGCACAAACACGTGTATACATATGCCATATGCCTACAGATACACCTACATATGCAAGTGTATTTACTTGCATATGCCTTCCAATACACATATATGCATCCATATCTACCTATGTAACCACATACATATTTTTTGGCTGTTTTTACTGTTGTTGCAAAATTGTATATGTTGTAGCATTTACTGAAATTGTCCCTTTTTCTTGTATACTTCTTAGTGTCTTTATTTACCTTCGTCAGGTTGTGCTGACCTCACCCATCTTGCGGATTGCCTTTCCCATAACTAAAAGTAACAATTGTCTACTATCTAGAAAGTGATTCCCCACTTCTCTCTCCTTCTCACCCCTGGAAATCTGCAAAGAATTTTGCTTTCTGTGTGTATATCTATTCTTGACTTTTTACTATAGTGGGACCATACAATATTCGTCTTTTTGTGATGGACTTATTTCACTCAGTATAATGGTCTCCAAATTTGCCCATATTATAAGATGTTAGCAGACTCCTCATTATTCTTTATAGTTGCTTACAACAATGTGTATGTGCGTACCACATTTTGTTTATCCATGCATCCATTGACAGGCACTTAGGTTCTTTCCATCTTTTTTGCTATTGTGAAAAATGCTGCAATGAGCATAGGTGTGCATATGTCTATTCGTGTCCCTGCTCTTACATTTTTAGGATATATATGTATATACCTAGGAGTGGGATTGCTAGATCTTAAGGTATTTCTATTTCTAGCTTTTTGAGGAAGTGCCATACTGTTTTCCATAGTGGTTGTACCATTTCACAATCCCACCAGCAATGTATAAGAGTTCCAGTCACACCACAACCTTGCTAGCATTTGTCGTTTTCTGTTTTTTTTGTCATTGACATTCTTGCAGGGGTGAGATTGTATCTCATTATAGCTTTGATTTGCATCTCTCTATTGGCTAATGATCGTGGGCGTTTTTTCCTGCGTTTGTTGGCCACCTGAATATACTCTTTGGTGAAGTGTCTGTTCATGTCCTTTGCCCAATTTTTGATTGGATTGTTTGCCTTTTTGTTGTTGAGTTGTTGAAGTTTTTGATATATTTTAGAGATTAGACCCTTATCAGACATGCCATTACCAAAGATTTTTTCCTAGTCTGTAGGTTCTCTTTTTACTCTCTTGGTAAAGTCTTTTGATGAGCTAGCAACTGTTTTAAAATTCAACATTGAGCAAAAAGTCCACCCACCAATATTTAGACAAAAGATTATTTAATGAATGTTTCTCATACACTTGGTTTTTCTATTTATTTGGTTTTCTTTTATAGTTTTTAGATTTTGGTTTTGATTTTTTTTTCTCTCAACTTCTGTTTATTTTTCCTCTTTCTCTTTTGCTCCGTTTAAGCCATTTGCTTTTGTAAAAGAAAGAGATATGTTGTATAATTGCCTGGTGAAAGAGCAATAGTTGGACATGAAGGGGTAATTAAAATGCAGGAGTTGGGTATTTTTAAAATTATTCATTAATTAATTCATTTACTCATTATTAGTTTATTCACTCACCATGTTTACTGTGTCAGGCAGTATCCAGTAAAGAGAGACAAAGATTAATAAGCTTTGGTCTCTGCCTTCAAAAGGTTTATAGTCTGTTGAGGTCTCAGATTTGAAAACAATCATAGGAGCCGTTTATGGAGAGAATGTTCAGAAAGCAGCAGATCACTGATGGAGAAGCACAAATGCCCACCTGGGATTGTCGAGGGAAGCATTATAGAGGAGGTGAATGTTGAGCTGGAGAATAAGCAGCAGTTTGCCAGGTAAACAAGGAAGGGATGTGCCTTCCAGGCAGAGAGACGGGTATGTGCATGTTGTTTTCAGGGACACAATAGTAGTTTTGTACTCCTTGAGTATAAAGTATGATTAGAGAAGGCCAAGTGCAATGTTAGCTGAGGCTGGCTTACACTGCCTCCCCTTCCTGATGGACAGATGGCTAATGGAGGGACCTCCACACTGTACCCAGGCAACAGCAAACTTAGTATGAATACAAGAGGTAAACTTGTATTGAAAGATGCCCTCAAAGACTGTCTCTATGTAAAGAGGTAGTATCCTATCTTATGAACTCAATTTGTCCCAACATTTTCTTTTGCTAATTATTCCAGGATGCACTCCCCCATAAAAATAGTGTTTATTAATGGTGGCTAAATTTCAAGCCATCCTACAAAAGTGTTTTTAACACAGAATGAATCAGAACCCTAGTACTATGTTATCTATATCATATAATCACTTAGGTTTTTTTTTCTTGTAGATGAACTAGAAGTCAACTACCATTTATAACATTGCTTGTAGAAAATCATATTCCATTTCCTCAGAGCAGACAAAGATACCAGAATACCGGGGTACTCTTTTCTCACCTTTTATCATGCCCCAGGGATGTAGGGGAGAAAGGAAAAGCTGTGCTTCAGAAAATGTCTCATTCTATGATTTCAACTCCTGGCTTAGGAAAGGCTCAAATATAGGATGTTAAAAAGTTGGAGTACGTAAGTTGGGAAATCCATTTGGCTTAATTAGGAGTCTGATACAATTCAGAGAATGAATATTATTATTGGCCTGGGGATGAAGCAGTTAAGAGCTTAGCTGTTAACCGAAAGGTCAGCAGTTCGAATCCACCAGCAGCGCCTTGGAAACCCTATGGGGCAGTTCTACTCTGTCCTATAGGGCGGTTATAGGTCGGAATTGACTTGACGGCAACGGGTTTGTTTGTTTCTTATAAAACGGTGAAACATTAGAAGCTGAAGACTTGGTAGATGCTGCAGTTCAAACCGCTTTAAACCTTTTACTTTTTTTATAAGAATAAACAGTGTTACTACATTTGTTTTTCTCCTCACAAGTTCCTGGAATACTATTTCATCCCCCTTTTCCCTTCCTCCCCACCATGGCCTCACACACATAAATATGGGGAGAAAACAAGCCAAATGGACAATCAAACAAAACCATATTATTTTTCCTTTTAAAGATAAATTTGAATGTATATGACATAAATTTAATGTCAGAAGCAACCCTGTCTAGAGGAGGAAGCTTCTAATTTGTTTACAAAATTCAATCTCTGGCTGTATTTGACTGCACACCAGTCATTTTTCCTCGTTAACAAGAAATTGTTTTATCTCCTCTCATCTCACCTCCTGCTTTGTAATCCTTTTGTTTTATAAAGAAAAATTTGTTTGGAAATAAAATCAACTGGAAATGTTTGGGTGGAGATTTTAATTAAAGGTTCAGGGAAAGACAATTCTTTCTCTAGATGACTCATACACGGTCATTTCAAACTGAAAAGGCTTTGAAAAATGCTAGGGTTGTGGAGTATTAAATCTGCTCCATGAGTGGGTATGCCGGCCAGGAAATCAAATTTCAAAAAGCCCTGAGCCCCATTGTCCTTCCTGCTAATGGGTGGATTGAGCTATTACCCTAAGGTAAGTATGTGCTGACTCAACTATGCCTAGAAATTTGGAAGACAACTACCCGGCCAACTGACTGGAAGAGATCCATATTTATGCCCATTCCAAAGAAGGGTGATCCAACAGAACATGGCAATTATTGAACAATATCTTTAGTATCACACACAAGTAAAATCTTGCTGAAGACAATTTAAAAACAGTTGCAGCAGTACACTGACAGGGAACTGCCAGAAACTCAAGCCAGATTCAGAAGAGGACATGGAATGAGGGCTATCATTGCTGATGTCAGATGGGTCTTGGCTGAAAGCAGAGAATACCAGAAAGATGTTTACCTGTATTTTATAGTCTGTGCAAAGGCATTCAACTGTGTGGATCATAACAAATTGTGGATAACATTTCGAAGAGTAGGAATTCCAGAACGCTTCATTGTGCTCATGAGGAACCTGTCCTTAGACCAAAAGGTAGTCGTTCAAACAAACAAGAGGCTACCTCGTGGTTTAAAGTCAGAAAAGGTGTGGGTCAGGGTTGTATCCTTTCACCATATTTACTCAATCTGTATGCTGAGTGAATAATCCGAGAAGCTGGTCTATATGAAGAAGAATGCAGCATCAGGATTGGAGGAAGACTCATAAACAACCTGCGATATGAAGATGACACAACCTTGCTTCCTGAAAGTGAAGAGGGCTCGAAGCACTTACTGATGAAGATCAAACACTACAGTCTCCAGTATGGATACACCTCAACATAAAAATAACAAAAATCCTCACAATTGGACCAATAAGCAGTATCATGGCAAAAGGAGAAAAGATTGAAGTTGTCAAGGATTTCATTTGACTTGGATCCACAATCAATGCCCATGGAAGCAGCAGTCAAGAAATCAAACAATATTTATTGCATTGGGCAAATCTGCTGCAGAAGACCTCTTTAAAGTGTTAAAAAGCAAAGATGTCACCTTGAGGACTAAAGTGCACCTGACCCAAGTCATGGTATTTTCAAACCGCTCACATGCATGTGAAAGCTGGACAATGAATAAGGAAGACCAAAGAAGAATTGCTGCTTTTGAATTATGGTGTTTCCAAAGAATATTGAATATACCATGGTCTGCCAGAAGAATGAACAAATCTGTCTTGGAAGAAGTACAGCCAGAATGTTCCTTAGAAGCGAAGGTGGCAAGACTTCATCTAATGTACTTTGGACATGTTGTCAGGAGGGACCAGTCCCTGGAGAAGCACATCATGGTTGGTAAAGTAGAGGGTCAGTAAAAAAGAGAAAGACCCTCAACGAGATGGATTGACACAGTGGCTGCAACAATGGGCTCAAATATGGCAGCAATTGTGAGGATGGCGCAGGACCGGGCAGTGTTTCCTTCTGTTGTGCGTAGGGTGGCTATGAGTCAGAACCGACTGGATGGCACCTAACAGCAACAAATGTGTAAAACCAGTAAAGCACCCACTAAAAACAGAACCATAGGTAATTTTTAAAATTATAATTATATTCAAGCACAGTTTACAAACCAACTATATACAAAGTCCTGTGCTAGGTGTTTCAAGGGTTATAAAGATGTTCCTTGCCTTGAGACACTTAGAACAATTGAATGTAAGACACACATGTAATCTATATGCTAGATATTTTTGTAACCATTGATAAAACTGGGTGGGATAAAATAATAAAGTAACATGGCCCCACTCAAGGAGCTCGAAGGTACACTAATGACATAACATGAGACAATACGAAGATAATTTGATGGGACATGGGAGCAGGGAGCCGTTATATACTCTAACACCCAACTTTACAAGATTCTCAGAGCCCTCTGTGTTTTTCCTTCATGGCACTTATCAGTTTGAATTTATATCTCTGTATATTTTTTAGGAGGAGTGCTGGTAGTGCAGTGGCTAAGCACTCAGCGGCTAACTTAAGGTTGGCAGTTCGAATCTACCAGTGATTCCACAGGAGAAAGACGTGACAGCCTGCTTCCATAAAGATTATAGACCTGGAAACCCTATGGGGCAGTTCTACCCTGTCTATAGGGTTGCAATGAGTCAGAATCAACTCGATGGCAATAGGTTTGGTTTGGTTATATTTACTTAAGTATTATCTGTCTCTCTCATTAGAGTGCCAGGTACCCAAGAGCAGGATCTATATCTGTTGTGTCCACAACTGTAGTCACCCAATAAAGATTTGCTATATAAATCGATGAATGAATGAATTAAACTGCCAGAGTGCTGCAAATGGTTTGCTCTCAGCTGCTAACCTAAAGGTTGGCAGTTTGAACCCACCCAATGAAGAAAGGTCTGGTGATCAGCTTCTGGTTCTACTTTATAACACAGGGGGTTGCCATGAGTTGGTTTAAATTTTCTTCATTGCACGAAATATTGGGTTGTGGCATAGAATGAGTTAGCGAGCACTACAAGTTACCGTTGGGTCGATTCTAACTCATGGGGACCTCATGTGTGTCAGAGTAGAACCATGCACCATAGGGTTTTCAATAGCTGTGCTCTTTCAGAAGTAAGCCTTTCTTTCCAGACACCTCTGGGTGGATTTCAGCCACTAACCTTTCGTTTAGTAGCCAAGCTGTTAACATCTGTGCCAAGCAGGAACTCCCCATGGAACACAAGGGTATCTCTAACATGGTTAACTGGAGAGAGGTAAAGCCATTAAGTGACTACAAGAACTGTACAGTACCTGAATTCCATTTCTGTTCTTTAAAGAGGTTGAAAATAAACAAGTGGGGCTCAAATTGAGGGTCAGCTGTTAACCCTAAGGGGCAGTTCTACTCTGTCCTATCGGGTCGCTATGAGTCGGAATTGACTTGATGGCAACGGGTTTGGTTTTTTGGTTTTCTTCAGTTCTTCACAAGATATAGCTTTGCCTAGGACATACTCTGATTAGAAGAGACAGGAGGGTAATTACACTCTCTAGCAGTCTGATCAGAACCAATTATGAGACCATAATTTATCAGGACTTAAAAGAAATAGAACTAGCCCTGAGAAGTAGACCAACCCAGTGTTCGGAGGACATCAGGCAACTACAGGTAGCTTTCATTCTAGACTTCCGACGTCATGTCAGGAACAGTAAAGAAGGAAGAAGAGACGCAGGAAGGTTGTGAAGTATAGGACAGGGTTTTGACCCCACATTTCCAAAAGAGGCGTCCCATTCCACAGTGACTCCAACTTAAATCTGAGTTGCAGGCGCCACCTGCTGGCCATGGGGGTGGCGTGAGCATCACTGAGTAACCAGACAGCACGTCAGTTCTAGGCGGCTTCCTTCTGAAGAAATACCACAAAGCTTGTTTCTAACATGAGTAAAAAGGGCATGACCTTTCTTGGCCTTTAAAAACATAATAAATCCAGGAAAGATAAATAAGTTTTCGAAAACCCTTGTAAGTAACCAGTCTCCCCAGCTGGAGAGTATTTTGCTGGCCAAATCTGAGATCCAAGAAGAACTGAGCGCCTCTGAATTCTGTGCAGCTGAGATCTGAATCACGTAGACAGAAACCCAAGTAGAGGCTGACAGAGAGGAGAGCCCAGAGGTTGCGTGCTCACTATGCTGGACCCACATAGAGGAATACATGTGGTTGAAGACTGGAAGACTTTTTCTTGGCTGCTCGTTGAAAACTTGAGGTCAATGGCGTTTGTTACTCATTGATGGCTTATCAGAAACAGTGGTTAATAAGTTATTTTGACAATGTTTAGTGGGAATATGAGTAGCCAAATCAGGGCAATTCTGGAACTAAAATTCTCAACTACCCAGAATCCTTTGAACATAGTCCTTTAAAATCAAGAGTGACTCTCAGGGATGGGGTGGGGGTGGGAGGTAGTGCCAGGTCATTTTGGTGGAGAGCGGATGTATCAATTTGGCATCTACTCTTTTCCTGAATGAACCTACTTCAATCTGAACCCAAAAAAATCCATTTGGTGCTTATGCTCTAACAGAAAATGAAACAGTAGTCTACTAACACAGTGTGATATAATGTTAAAATATATTTTTATTTTCTTACTTGATTTAATATTAACATATAATACATTACGGAAAATGACTCTACGGTTAGTTGAGATGAAATACTTCTCTGTGGTCCAAATGAGACAAAGATGAAGATAGGGCCAAAGAAATGTATGTTATTATTGCTATTAATGTATTATGATTTAACTGGGGTACTGTTGGTGCAGTGGTAGAATTCTCGCCTTCCATGCACAACATTCAAGTCCAATTCCCAGCCAGTGCACGTCACACACAACCACAACCCACCTGTCAGTGGAAGCATGTGTGTTGCCATGATGCTGAGCAATTTTCAGCAGAGCTTCCAAACTGAGACAGACGATGAAGAAAGGCCTGGCAATTTACTTCCAAAAATCAGCCAATGAACTATATGGATCACAGTGGTCCAATTCGCAAATGATCATGGGGATGGTGCAGGACCAGGTAGCATGTTTTTTCATTGTGAACGGGGTCACCAGGAGTCAGGGGCCAACTTTATGGCAGCTAACAAATTATTACATATGGCTACAAAAGTGACAGCTTTGTTCCCATTACGATTGAATCAGTTCCCGATAATGCTTTAGTTCTTTTTTTTCATATTAGATAATCACAAGCCACTCAAACTACAGGGTGGTTGAAAAGTTGCAATCAACCATATCAAGGCTATGCTATTCCTTCCATGATGCACATATATCTATTATAACCTTCCAATAATCATCTAACCTCTCCTTTCGGTAAGTTCTCCTAATAATCAATATTTCCATTCTTGTGTTCAAGCTTTTACCACAACTGCCCCAGATTAACCTGTTGTCAATCAGGGCCTCCCACAGGAAGCCTGCAGTAAAAGACTCAGATGTCTACAAGGATACTTGTTTAAATGAGCTGACTTGATTTCACAGGACCACAGTGGAGACAGAAAAACCTGGCCTTTTATAAATTCTTCTTTTGCTCATTTGTTTATTCAACAAATTAAACATTTGTTTACTGAACGCCTACTATGTACCTACCATGTACTATTATAGACTTTGAAATCCCCAGTGAAATAAAGAAACCAAGGTCCTGTCATGGGGTTATGTTTTAGTTGGGAAAGACAAATACGTAACAAGAAATCAAAACAATGAAATGGAAAAGTTTAGCTGGTTATAATCTAAGCTGGTTGTAATTGCTACAGTGGGACATTATGTATGGACTAGTTAGCTTCAGCTACTGGCCCTAATCAGGAATTCACATCCAAACTGTGGTCAGCAAGCTTTTTAGAAAGGCCGTGCTCCAGAGGTGGCTACTGCAGGCACACCAGACGCTTTGCCAAACAGCAGAACACGGGTAGAGGTAAGTTCTCATGGCAGACTTGTTCATTAGACAATGGATTCACTCCAGTCTCAATAGTGGTAGTTAAGTCATTTGGACTGGTGACACCATTGTGAAAATACCTTCCACCCTTTTCATAGAAATGTTACATGAAACTGATTAGTTCTTCCTTCTCAGAGATGGTACCTGTAGCTTGATCCCTAAGTGGTCCTGTGTCCAACCATTGGTTCCAAGATTTCTTGTTGTCTGATGCCAACATAAGTGTATCGGAATCCTGCCTCAGCAGATTATTGGGTCAGAGTGACTCTTCATTCAAGGTGTAGTCAAAGCACAGAGAAGTGGGACTCTACTGAACTTACAGAACTGACTGTATACGCATTTTTGTCTGCGTATTAATAAGCATGGCACAATTGGGTTTCACTATATGTGTGATAGTTTGCTTCCATAAACTGATAGTGAAGTTGTGGAGAAATAATTATCACTCACTGGTAATCACTGATAGCTACCATTATCTACCAGAAAGAACCTAAGAGGTGTACATGAACAAATGGACTTAAGCTAATTTTTGGAAACCATGTATTATATGTGTGACCTGTACAAGTTATATTATATCTCTGGGCTCAGTTCTATCCTCTGTAAAATAAGAATATTAGTAATTGCTATATAAGGTTGCTGTGAAGAGTGTATGTGGTAAGACATGTAAAATTTAGCACAACACTTGGCACATAAATGACAGGCAATACATGTTAGCCCATATTATTATCAACATTATCATCATCATTACCTCCA
Organism: Dugong dugon; assembly: GCA_030035585.1. Classification (NCBI taxonomy): domain Eukaryota; kingdom Metazoa; phylum Chordata; class Mammalia; order Sirenia; family Dugongidae; genus Dugong; species Dugong dugon. The sequence goes on along the minus strand of CM057462.1, from coordinate 179,855,087 downwards.
CATATTTAACACTCATCTTACACTGCCTAGTATTACCCTTTGTAGCAGTCTCGTTTAACTTCTGGGATATTAATATTTGATTGCATTGACCTCATTTTCTCTTGTTTGGATGAATGGACTCAATACGTTAAATATTACTTTCTGGTGGTGCAGTGGTTAAGAGATACAGCTGCTAAAGATAAAGGTCAGCAGTTCGAATCCACCAGCTGCCTATGAGGCAGTTCTACTCTGTCTTATAGAGTCGCTATGAGTCAGAATCAACTCGATGGTAGCAAGTTTGGTTTAGTTTTTGGTTGACGAGACAACAAGAAATTAAAGGAAGCGAATTAGGGAGCATCAGAAGAAATTCCTGGTGACTATACTGAGAAGGTAGGAGGAAAGCTAGATGTTAAAAGCTGGGAAGGTATTTGACTAAAAATCAGTAGCCAAAGGAAGAAAGTGGGACCCAGATTTACATAGAGCAGACTAGAAAGATCTATGCTTGTGGCGCCCTTGGTTTGCTCACTGATTGTCTAACACATACTGGTCTTGGGCAGGAGATAGAGCCTGGCTCTACTTGATGATGCATTCTCTTCCTTGGGCACCTGGGGAAGAAACACACTTCTGTCTCCCCCCAGGCCCCTGACAGATCCTGGGACACCAGGTAAGCATGGAACAGCAGGTGAGGTCACTGGACTTTCATTTTCATCATGCAATCCCTAGGTGCGAGGACTCCACTCATGGCTGAGAAGTCATTTGTTATCACAGCAAACAAGCAGGAACCAGGTGACTTATAGCAACTCTTAAAGATGGTAACAGTAACTTAGGTAAACTATTAATCTACTGAGGTGCTAATTCATGTTTTTCTCTAAGTATAGTTTTCTCTTTTACCTATAAGAAGGTATCCAGGCACTTGTGCTTTCTTACCTCTGGGGGAGTTGTTTTGTGGGGTCAAAAGCTGGTGTTAACATAGGTAGTCTCCCATTTTTGGCCTGTGTCTTCAAATCCCTAAAATCACTGAGGATTCCCTGGGTGGTACAAATGGTTAAGCACTTGGCTACTAACTGACAGGTTGGTAGTTTGAATCCAACCAGAGGCACCTCAGAAGAAAGTCCTGGAGATTTACTTTTGAAAAGTCTGCCATCAAAAACCCTATGCAGCATACTTCTACTCATAAGTCAGAGTCAACGCAACAGCAACTGAGTTTTTTTTTGTAAACTCACTGAGGAGATGTGCTGGGTTGTTCCCAAAGGGGAGGACTGAGAGGCTATGCTTTTGGCAGGTAGGAAAGGAAGAAATATGAAACAGAGAGGGAAAAAGGAGAGAATCTCTGAGAGGTCAGTGGACTGTGGTCTATGGTTCCATAACGAGTCAGACTCCTGTCGCTACCTACACACAACACACACACACACACACACACACACACACACACACACACACACACACATCCCTTTTCAGCACTCCAGGGAGGTGTAGGACCACAAGCAGGGAAGTTACGTGGTTTCCCTAATGAGACTTGACCATAAGCACCGGAGCTCTCAGCTTCACTCAAAAGGTGACACCCAGACCCAGGCAAGGGGCCCTGGAGTGACTTCAAGGGACTGTGCAGCTTCAAACAAGAAGCTTATAAATACTGATGCATTTATTTAAAAATTATTCAAAAGTCAGCCACCTATACATGTGAAGACATCCCCATAAAGAAAAAAGATTGTCCAGGAGAACTTACTAACTATAATAATGACGAAACCATGGAAATAATGAACAATAAATGTGGAGAAGTTTCCACTGCTGAAGAAAAGCCATTAAGAAAAGACTAGTAACCAGCTGTTTTGGATAACTCAGTCATATGAGCACCTGGGTCTGTCCCAATGATCTCATAAGATACTTTCCAGATCTAGCTTCCATTAGTACAGTCACAAGCAATATGTTGGCTTGTGTTAAACCCCTTCCCTGCATTTGGCAGAGAAAATGTCCGACTCTCAACTGTGGTAAAAATCCCGTTTGAGGTCATGTAACTGGAAGCTCTTGCAAAGCAATTAGATGCATGTGGAAAGGCTATTCCTAGAGAGAAAGTGAGGTAGAGCATTGAGATCTTAGCAAGAAAATCTAATTAACACCAAAACCAAGCTCTCTTTTATTAAAGACAAAAGACAGTGCACCTTGGCTGTTAACGCATGGGTGTTGCAGCCAGACTTTCCAGATTCAGATTCTAGATTTATATCTTACTACCTGTGTTACTTTGGTTAAGTCTCTTAACCTTATCTTGCCTCTGTTTTCTCATTTGTAAAATGGAGATAGTAATGGCACCTACCTCATAAGGTTTTTATGACAATTAAATGAATTACTATATGTGAAGCACTTACATCAGTGCTTGGCACGTGGTAAGTAATCCATAAATGGCAGAGTTTTTATTATTACTATTAATTACAAAAAGTCCTGTGCCAATAAAGGGAAATGTCTATTTGCAGAACAAATGCAGATTTCAACATGTTGTTGCTGTTAAAGACCGTTGAGTCGGTTCTAACTCATAGAGACCCTGGAGGACAGTGTAGAACTACACTGCACCATAGGGTTTTCAAGGAGCGGGTGATGGATTTGAACTGCCGACCTTTTGGTTAGCAGTCGAACTCTTAACCACTATGCCACCAGATCTCAATATACAACATTACAATTGGAAGGAAACTTGGGGGGAAAACAGGGTAACATTTGCTTTTAACTAAACCCTATTGTCACCTTGGTCACTAATTTGCTAGGGGACCTTGAGAAAGTTATTTAAGTTCTCTCGTCCTCAGTCAAAGAAAGGAAAGAAGGAAGGAAGGGAGGGAGGGTGGGAGGGACGAAGTTAGTTGAATGCAACTAGTGTTTCTTCTAATTCCAATATTCTAAGAATTCAAGATTTTCAAATTCAGCATCTTTAGTAAATAAGTAAGGAAGGAACAGAGCTGTTAAGTGACTTGGGAGTTTGGAAGGACATGTATTTCTTTTTACCTGGATCTCTTTCCCAATGTGCCACTTTAATCTGTAACCACAATATTTTCCATATTCTCATAATTCATAAACTTTAATTCACATTAAACTGTTTGTCTTCTTCACTCCAATAGCTAATTTGTCACAAACGCTGTCCTTTCTTCTAGAAAATTCTTTTAAATGTGCCCTTTCTTCCCCACACCTAAATTTACCTCCTTTCTTTAAACCTGTTGTCATCGAGGAGTCGATTCAAACCATAGCGACGCTATAGGACAGAGTAGAACTGCCCCACAGATTTTCCAAGGAGCAGCTGGTGCATTCAAACTGCCGACCTTTTGGTTAGCAGCCGAGCTCTTAACCACCAGTCGACCAGGGCTCCTCCCTTCTCCAGGACTGAATTATATGATTACTCACCTCACTATTTCCCTCTTCCTACTTCAATACATTCTGTGCTCACTACCAGAGCAGTCTTCCAGAAACAATCCCCTATTGCCTTGTAATGGTTCTCTATTATCAACCACAAAGGTTACCGAACTTGGGTGTGCTTCAGAATCACAGATGTTATCAAACTTGGGTGTGCATCGGAATTACCTGGAGAGGTTGTTAAAAACCCAGTGCTGGGAACCACCTCTGAGTGTCCAGTCGAGAAGGTCTAACGCGGGACAGAAGAATTTACATCTCTGGTCCGAGGACCACACTTTGAAAACCATAAATCTACCATATCAATTTCGAACATCATTTTCTGGCCTCCTTGTGTATGCCATCGAGTCAATTCTGACCCATAGTGACCCTATAAGATAGAGTAGCACTGCTCCAGGGTTTCCAAGCCTGTAATTTTTATGGTAGCAGATCACCAAGTCTTTTCTCCTGAGGAGTGGCTGGTAGGTTCTAACCACCGACCTTTCAGTTAGCAGAAGAGTACTTAGCCATTGCGCCACCAGGGTTCTTTAGTCCTCCAGAATATTCTGCTCCCAGATTTCCCAACCTTATTTCCCATTATTCCCCATGGCCACTTGTATTTCTAATCCTGTTGGTCTTCTTATTATCTCTCAAGCACACCATGGTCAATTTCTACTTATGCACAGCTTCCTCTCCCTCTGCCTCCACTCCTGTGATACTTTACAGTTCTTTAATATTCTAGGCCCAGAAAAGTCTCACTCTTTTCCTGAATCTTCTGTAACTAATGTATTTTCGTACGTGTGCTATGCTAATTTTTTACAGAAACGTAAAAAAAAAATTGGCATAGCAGTACTTATGAAAATACCTCGAGTGGGGGAGGGCACAGTTGGCAAACAAACATCGTAGGCAAGTGTTATTTGAGTAAAAATATGGTACTCTGAGTGAATGTATAGAACAGAGTAGAATATGCTCAAGAAAGATCTATTTGACTGACATGTAAAACCAGCTCCTTTCCGAAGTTCTCCACTTTAGAATAATGCAACCAATTCTGAAAGCATAAAGAAAATACATTGCTGGCCTCTTATTCAAGAACATTCCTAAGGCATGCTGAAGAAATGGAGTTTGGGGGCCTCTGCAGCTGCTTGCGTTGCTATTAGAAAAAGAGAGAGAGAGAATATTGTTTTTCCCAAACACTAGCCACCCAACTCAAGGATTCCCACGGAAATTGAGACATTTCCCATGCTTTTACTGCCTGTCTCTGACATACTCATCACTCAGAGTAGGTTATTGGGGGTAATAAAGGAGACAGTGGAGGGACAAGATGCACAGGATAGAAGCAGTTTAGTTCCCTTTGACCTTCAATTCCCCATCTTATTCAAAATATTGTTGACAATATTCTGGGCTTTTGGCAATTCCATTTAAAAGTGAATAGTGGGAAAACGGTCCTCAAGTTGAAAAAGACAGAAATTTATGGTTTATTTTGAGTTCCAAAGGTGGAGGGGTCAGAACGGATTCCCATGAGAGCTTTTGTGGACACTGAAGTGACCCAAAGCCTTTGTGCATCTCCATGTCCTCTGTTTTAAATTATAAAGAGGGACTGAAGACTGAAAACTCCTAGTTATAGATTGACCATATTTTTTAGCTTATTTTATACATTACAAAAAAAAAAGTACAAAAGGTAATATAAAAAAATTAGAGAAAGAGGCAGGAATAGAAGAGGAAAGTTAAATGTATTGAGACCTTAGTAAACACGAGGCACTAGTGTTAAAAATTTTAACATGTACTGCATCACTACATAAAATTTATGGTTCCCAGAACTTAATGTGTCCTCTCATAGTAAATTTATAGTATGTTTTCTATAGATTTGTAAAGTAGAATTTGTAGTAGATATAAATGGATTACCCCAGATAATCAGAACACTTGGCCAGCATTTACTTTTGCCAAAATTATTAAAAGGCTTTCTTGTGCAAAGTAATGACTTAACAATGAAAAATATGAGGACTGTTTCTTGTCTGAAGTATAGAATTCAATTTTAAACCATCGCTTCTCTCCCCTCTCCAAAAATATAACAGCACCTTATTGTTCCCAAGATTTCTGTTTTCAAGAACTATCCATTTACTGACTTGTACATTCATTATTTATTCACTTATTTATCAGAATTTACTAGAACAACCACTATTTTTCAGGTACTGTACTAAATACTGTGTCAATCCATCTCGTTGAGGGTCTTCCTCTTTTTCACTGACCCTCTGCTTTGCCAAGCATAATGGATTGACATAGCAGCTGCAACAATGAGCTTAAACCCAGAAACAATTGTGAAGACGGTGCCGGACAGGGCGGCATTTTGTTCTGTTGTACATAGGGTTGCTATGAGTCGGAGTTGACTTGATGGCACCCAACAACAACAACACACTAGATACACTGAGGATGATTTCCAAAATTAGTAAGACATTATCCCTGACCTCCAGTAGCTCCCATTTATTATGAAAAGATTGCTAATATCAATTTTACTGGGATATAGCAGTGATATGGTGGAAAAAGCTCTAGATTTGGACTAAGACAGACTAGTAGGAAAGCTCTGGTGATCTAGTTTCAGAAATTAGCCAGTGAAAAACCTACAGATCACAACAGAACATTTTCTGACTTGCTTTCTTTGGACATAACATTAGGAAGAATCACTCACTGGAGGAGGACATCATGATTGGTGAAAACAGTCACAGTTATGGACTCAAATGCTCTGTCAATCATGAGGACGATGCAGGACAAGTAACGTTTCATTTTGTTGCACATAAGGGCACCATGAGTTGGAATAGACCCAATGTCAGCTATCTATTATCTGTCTATCTATCTACCCAACCAAAGTTGAATCTGAGGAAAATAGGATAAGAAGTGACATGAACTACAATAAGATGAAAAAGCATTATGAGGGTCCAAGGGATGGAGGAATAGCTTTTCCCTGAAGGAGTAATTAAAGAAAGTTTCCTCGAAGGGTTAACATTGGGGGATGTATGATTTGGCTGAACCTTGTGTTCTAGGGGGAAGAGAGGCTATTGGTTTGGATCCAAAAGCAGGTACCCTCTTCTTGTCCTTCTTCCAGCCCCCCAGAGCTCCTTCCCAAAGTTTTAGTATGGGAAGTCTATAGCTTCTTAATATGTTTTCTAAAAATGCCAAAGAGGCTCCCAAGATCCATTCACTTGTCACAGGGTCATACCCCTGCAACTTTCTCCCCAACACTCCTACAGTACCCCCTGTTTTCTCTCCCAGTGAGCAGTGTAGCCTGCATGTGGCACTCAGACACCGAAGGCTGAAGAATGATGACTCCCCCAAGTTGTATGGTTACTGGGAAAGGAATTACTAAGTAGAGAGCTGGGCTCAGGGTGGGAACAGGGTCCAGGAACCAAGCAGATGGCCACCCAGTTGCCACAAGAGCAATGCAAAGCAGGCGTCTTTGCGGTGAGCGCCCTTCCTTAGACTGCAGACATGAGCGATCTTAGAAAAATGCAAACTTAATTTTCTATTTCGCAAATGCAAGTCATAGCTGATAGGATATCACTGAAAACAAAACATAACAAGGCAGAAAAGTTCCTGAGGACTTACGGAGGCATGGCCAGAGAGGGTGCTAGGGGTATCCCACAGAAAAAAAGGAGGGAAAAACAATGTCTTCTAAATGGAAAAGGATCTCATTAAACCCTTGGTGGGCTTGGCCTGCACCTGAGCGATTTTTACTTTCAATCACAGAACATACACAGAAGAAAAAGGGGCATGGGTCACATGGCAGAAGTCACATTCCACATCTCTCTCTCTGATAGGCTGAATAATGGCCCCAAAGATGTCCAGGTTCTAATCCCTGATATGGCAAAAGGGACTTTGCAGATACGATTAAGGATTTTGACATGGGGAGATTATTCTGGATTATTTGGGAAGGTCCAATCTAATCACAAGGGTCCTTATGAGAGGGAGGCGGGAGATCAGAATTAGAAAAGGCAATGTGATGAAGGAAGCAGAGAGAGAAACTGAAAGATGTTACACTGCTGCCTTTGAAGATGAATAATGGGGCCGTGCGCCAAGGAATGCAGGTGGCTTCTAGAAGCTAGAAAAGGCAAGGAAATGGATTCTCCTAGAGCCTCCAGAAGGAATGCAGCCCTGCCAACACCTTGATTTTAGCCCAGTGAGACCCATTTCAGACTTCTGACCTCCACAACTGTAAGAGAATAAATGTAAGTTGTTTTAAACCACTACTCCTGTGGTAATTCATTACAGCAGCAATATGAAACTACTACCTTTTTTTTGTTTGTTTTTAAGCTTGGTTAACTATAGAAAATAGACATAAAACCAGTCAGACTCTTCTCTGATCCTCATTCTACTGTTCTGTTTTCAGTTAACAAAAAAAAAAAAAAAAAGAAAACTAAACTCGTTGCTTTCGAGTTGATTCCAACTCATAGCGACCCTATAGGACAGGGTAGAACAGCCTCATAGGGTTTCCAAGAAGTGGCTGATGGATTCGAACTGCAGACCTTTTTGGTTGGCAGATGAGCTCTTCACCACTGCACTACCGGGACTCCTTTCGATTAATAGATAGTCTTAATTCTTTTAAGCTTTACTGAATGATCTGTTTTTGAAACTTTAGTTCTCTTATTTCCCTACCAATCACAGCTATCTATTCTGATCTTACTCCTTCCCTCCTTGGCCCCAGATCTCAAGCCAGACAAATCTTCTAGCATAGCCATAACATTATATAGGCTTCGTTTTTTGCGGCATATGCTATGCATTAATTCCTCCCTGGAGTCTTGGCATATAAGAGCCACAGCTGTTTTGTTTCTGTTGCTTTTTAAATCAAATTAATGATTAGCAACTATCTCAACATCAATTTAGCATCTATAAAACTGCCCAGAAAGATCAGGATAAAGGGTTCTGACTTGACGTCATCTAAGGTTTCCTGAAAAAGAAGGTCAGAGTTCAGAGGAATGGACTCATCACCGACTTTTGAACACAACTTCCTCTCCAGACAACTATATTCTGTCCATAGTCCAATTATTATCTCAGCACCGAGGCTCAGCTGGCTTGTCAGTGATTGCTGCTTCTCTCCTGCTCCCTGTCACCCAATTGTCTCATTTACTTCCTAATGTTTCTTGCAGATGGTCCTTCCATTTGAGTCCTGTTCCCACGCCTCCCATTTAGCGCTGTAGGGAAACGAAGATAGCCCTGACACTTTCTAGTTTCCTGTTCTAGACCCATTCTGAAACTTGTCTCAAGTAGCTCCCATTTATAACGGCTAAGTCTAATATTTCAAAAGATTAAGAGAAAGACCACATTTCCCAGCTAACTGAATGGTTTACTCAACACATATAATGAATAACCTTAACAATCCGATGAAGGAGATATTGTTGTTATCCTCATCTTACAAATAAGGAAACTGAGTCACAGAGAAGTTAGGTGGTTTGCCCAAAATCACCGAGCAGATGACAGCTCCCGGGCTCTTAATTCCTATGCAATATCCCCTCTCTCATGCTGCTCAGAAATTCTAACTGGCATCTGTACACACCTGGCAAATAGAATTGGAAGAACAATTAATTTCTTCTTACTGACTGAAGCTTGCTTGGTAGCCAAAGGCCTCTTAAAATATGGTGTCTGTGGAAGAATAAATATTTTAAAAGCAAAGATAATAGCTGAGAAAACAGGTTCAAACAGTTTGGTGACTTGTCCAAGGTCTATGGAAGAATAAATTTTTTAAGAGTGAAGACACACAAAATGTTGGCTACATAGCCAACACGTCAGAAATAAGAGTTCAACAGATATAATAACATGAAGTGATATGTAAATCCAGAGACTTTGCATTAGCTACAACTCTAACTAGCTATGTGACCTTGGACAAATCACCAAAAGTGTTCAGACCTGTTTTCTCATCTGTAAAAAAAGGGGCCAGTCTGTGACCCTGATCATATTCTCACAGTCTGAGATTCTAAGACGGTCAGACTAGAGAAGGGGGAAAAAAAAATCACTAGCTATCTCCAGAAGCAAAATTGATCAATTTGATTCACTAGACTTTTACTGAATACCTCTGAGTGATCAATATTGTGCTAGGCACTCCTTCCTAGACTGTTAACATTACCAGTTGATCTTTGCTATTCTTATCTTTGTAATGCTCGTAAGCCAGTATCCATTTAACAAAAAGTGGCTAAGCAAAGTTACATATTCCTTTCACTCAGCTGTAGTCACATGTCAGCATAATTATAAACACTAGGCCTCTGTCTGGATCAGAAGGGAGAGAAAGGATGAGCTGTGCTTAGTCTATCTGGAAGATGAAAGATAAGAGGGAAACTGAAAAATAATAAAAACAAAAGCTTTTTGAGCCCTCAGATGAGAATGTTGAGAAAAATCTCAACCTTCAGTGAGATTTTTCTCAACACTGAGAAAGTGTAAAATGCAAAATATGAAGGTAGGAGGCACATACCTGCCTAAGAAGGAAAAAAATAATCTATATTCATCTTTATTGAAAGAAAAACGTAATCCCCCTACCAGTCTCAGCTACAGTTTCAATTTGTCTGTGGGAATCTCTGATTTCAACAAACAATCCGACTCATAGAAAACCTCAAGTTTTGTGTGTGTGTGTGTGCACACATGCATGCATACATGTGTTCAAATGACATGCTTGTTTTGGACTTGAGGGATTCAGAAACAAGGCCTATGACTCTAGAAGCTTGTCACGCAGAAGACATCAGCACCAGACCTTTGATAAGGGGCTCTTCTGAAAACATCGTCAGTGTGACCTGCATGATTGACCTGTCCCAAAGCTGCACATGTCATTCAGTCCCACGCTCCTGCTGACCCAGGTATCTCTTGTAAACTATCACTTAAAAGGAGTTTCCAAAATGCAGGAAGCTACTTTTTCAATGGAACATCTTGATTCTTTCTAAACTTCTTGAATCCTCATAGACAAATTTCTCAACAAGAAACACATGTTCTGTGCAAGAAGATGTCAAAAAGTGGTAGCTTGACCAAAACAGCTCACGGACTTCACTGTTAATAACAAGCACTTACAGAATAGAACACTTCATGTTTTCCAAGTGCCTTGTTTCATGCCGCCTGGCCTTATGTGACTCTAACATGACAGCTCCAACATCTTTCTCAAATGTAGAGCTTTAAGGACCTGCATGAGATTCTGTCCAGATGGGTTAGGTGCTGTTTTGAGAACTGTCTGAAGAAGAAGTTGTGAAGGAAAAAAGGAAAATATGGAGACTAAAGAACAATAATCTTAGCCTTATTTGCTGTTCATAAAGCCCACATGATTACCAGCTATCTACTCCCCAAAGCATTCAGAGGCTGCTTGGCTGAATCCTTTAAACCTTGAAATATTTTCTTTTCGAAGACAATGCAGGACAAGTTATTCTATCTGGACATAACAACTTAATAAGAGACCTTGCAAAGAAGAACCTACCTAGGTTTTCCAGGACTGTTATGATCAAGACAAATAAGCCCAAAACCACATGTGTTTTGCTGTGTTGATGATGTATGCATCTTGTGATTAGGCTGACCACACTTACAGGACTTTGCAGGAAAGACCCAATTCCTAATACTCTGTCAAGAGACAAACCACACGCCCCAATTCTGGTTGGAAATTACAGTTGCTGTGCATATACCTGCCTGACATGGATTGATAAAGTCAGAAGCAATCTTCATACCACTTCCAAGAATTGTCAGTGTTCCAGGATCAATCCAGCTAGTGGATGAAAACTGGTTAATTATGCAAATACCTAGAAACTCTGATTCACCCTTCTCATGTTAGCCATAAGGATGGAAACTCTTTTGCTGCTAAGGCAAAAGACAAGTCTCCCTCTCTCGGGACAATATTCAGAAGGGCATGGCTGGGCTACCCTTTCCACTGGCTGGAGAAAAATGTGATGTGGTATTAGTTAATGGAGCCACATACCAAAGTCCTTGGTTCACTTTTTCCTCCCTGCCCTTAAGGAACTTATACTGTTGATACAAGAAACAACTTAATCACTATAAACAAAGTGCAAGAATCATAGTTTATTTGAATGCATGATCTGTGAACCTATCTACTTTTACAGGAGTCCCTGGGCAGTACAAACAGTTAACTTGCTAGGCTGCTAACAAGAAAGGTTGGCGGCTGGAGTCCACTCAGAGGTGCCTTGGAAGAAAAGTCTGGAGATCTACTTCCAACAAAAAAAAACAACAACCATTGAGAACCCTATGGCGCATCGTTAGTTCTACTCTGACACACGTGGGGTTGCCATGAGTCAGAATCAGCTCAACAGCAACTGGTCAAGTTTTACAGGAAACTGAGACCATCCTTTCTCTTCATGGAATTCACCAAATAAAAACACTCTCCACTGCATCTACATATAAAACTTTGAAACACTAGGAGCGCACTTTGAATTTGTCACAAGTCGTTTAGAGAAATACAGGGTTCTTAATTCATTCAATTGAAATGAAAAGTGATGGGAAGAAGATTGCAGATTTTTAATTGATTGCTTCTTATAAGCTACATCCAGAGTTTGTTCCCTGTACTTCCTATACGGCTTGGGATGAGATGCCAAATTAGAATTAAAATGAGTCTTTCCTTAAAATACATAGTATTCAAATTCAGATTAATAAAGTGGTAGAGCTGGAAGGAATGCAGGGGAGCATATAATCGATTCATCTCCTTTTACAAATGTGAGAGTGAGGCCCAGAGAGGGCAAGGGACTCATGAGTCATGACTCTACTAGTTAGTAGCCCAAAACCAAACCAGTTACCATCAAGTTGATTCTGGCTCATGGTGACCCTATGTGTTGCAAAGTAGAACTGCACTCCATAGGGTTTTCATGACTGTGGCCTTTTGGAATTGGTCCCTGGTTGGCCCAAGTGGTTTGCAATCAGCTACTAACCTAAAGGTTAATGGCTGGAACCTACTCGGTGGCACTGTGAAAGAAAGGCCTGTTAATCTTCTTCCAGAAAGATTACAGCCAAGAAAACCCTATGGAGCAGTTCTACTCTGTAACACATGGGGTCGCCATGAGTCAGCATCGACTTGATGGTAACGGGTTTTTTTGGTTTTGTTTCTGTTTTAAATCGTTTGGAAGCAGATCATCAGGCCTTTCTTCTAAGGCACCTCTGGGTCGGTTCACACTGCCAACCTTTCGGTTAGTACCCAAGTGCTTATCTGTTTGTACCACCCAAGGACTACTAGTTAGTAGAGCCAAGGTTAAAACTCAGGACACCTTCCCCACTCAGAACCTTTCCCACTTGTTATACAGCCTCTTATGCTTATATCTAAAAATTCTGTGTTATACAAGTAAATTGCAAGAAGACGATAGGAAATCTATTGCTTAAGAGAGATCTAAGAGACTCACAATCTCAGTATGTGAGCCTTGTTTGAACCCTGATGCAAAAAATTCAACCGTAAAAAGATCATTGAGGATATTTGAATGTCTACTGGATAGTACTGATATTGAGGAATTATTGTTAATTTTTAAGTATAATGGATTTTAATGAGTCTTAAAATATTTTTTTGAAGAGTTGATATGTTATTTTTTTAAAGAGATACACACTGAAAGAATTATGGATGAAATAGTAAAAATAATGTACTATTTTACAAATTCATCTTTATTTGTTTTTAAAAGACGAGGTTTTGATAAGAAGGAAAAAGAAAACATTTTATTTGAAAGGACTTGACACAGAATTGAATGACTTAAAAGATGTTTCCTACAAAGAGAATAAAAAGTATGGAAAGGAATTAATTATTTAATAGGGATCTACTTATTGAAGTTAGTCACCTTATATACGTTGTGACATTTGTTTGTTACAGCACCTCCTCCCAACAAGATAAATACTCTCATTTTACAGATGAGAAAATAGAGTTCAGAGAGGTTCAGTGATTTTTCCAAAGTCTCACAGCTAGGAAGTAGACTTATAACCTCCATGTTCTTTCCACTCCACCACATCGCCATTAGAAGGCCTTTGTTGGTCATTCTGCTAACGTTAAAGCAGAGGCTAGACTGTGAGCTCACATCCTCCTTATGCTGGTTTTTCTTTTGTATTCCTAAACTCCGTAATTTTAGGAATAACTTTCTCAGGCAGTCGAAAACAATCAGGCTTTCACTATCTGTATCCTCTTGATGATTCAGCCTTTAAAATACAGCCCAGGCCCAATATTATCTGAGAACAGATTGGGAACTTTAAAGGAGGAAAGAGATTGGAACTTCTTATCTTCTGGCCTCCAGTCATATTCTGGTTCATGTTACTAATGATTGCTCCTGACGGAATTGATTAGTTTAGTTCCTCTGCTTTCTAGCCAGCAGGACAGACAAAAACTATTAACACTGGCTCCAGAGACATAAATAAACTCCCTCCCTAGATATTGTCTATCCCATAATAGTGTGTAGACTAGACAAGGAGGAACAAATTAAGTAACCATTCAAGGACCCTTCCAAACTTAACTGACACCTTACGATTCAACATCCAAAACCGAAAACCAAACCCGTTGCCATCGAGTCAATTCCGACTCATAGCAGCCCTACAGGACAGAGTAGAACTGCCTCATAGGGTTTCCAAGGAGCACCTGGTGGATTCGCACTGCTGACCTCTTGGTTAGCAGCCGTAGCTCTTAACCACTACACAACCAAGATTTCCTGATTCAACATAGCCCAGACTAAGTGAGAAGAAAGAATAGAAAGAGGCAATTAGTTAGAATACAGGATTGAATTCATTAAAGAAGCTGGGCCAGCAATTGCTAAAGAAATGGCCAAAGTTACACAATGTATTGAAGCCCACCAATAGATGAAGGTACACCATCATTATAACAAAGGAAGACTCACCTTTTCCCAGGGTTTTCCTGATGAAATTATAGGAACCCTGGAGGTTCTCCTCCACTTTCTTCTCCTCATCCCCATTCCCCTCTCCCCCAGGAAGTACCCCTCTTTCTTTAGCAAGGTACATTCTTTCCCGCATTTTAGCCTAAAATGCCACTGCTGATACCGTTCTTCCCAATCCCTTAGGATCCGAGAAAACACCAGGCTGAACTAGGAGCAATCCTGTCTCTATTTGCTGAAATTCATTGTGCATTCTTTTGACAAAATATTTATTAACTGTCTATTAGGTGCCATGTATGGAAACCCTGGTGGTGTAGTGGTTAAGAGCTACGTCTGCTAACCAGAAGGTTGGCAGTTCAAATCCACCAGGCGCTCCTTGGAAACTCTATGCGACGGTTCTACTCTGTCTTATAGGCTCACTATGAGTAGGAATCGACTCGACGGCAACAGGTTTGGTTTGGTTTAGGTGCCACATATAGGGTATTGGTGGTTCAGTGGTAGAATTCTCGACTTCGTGAGGGAGACCCAGGTTCAATTCCCTGCCAGTGTGCCTCATGTGCAGCCACCGCCTGTCTGCCTGTGGAGGCTTGTGTGTTGATATGATGCTGAACAGGTTTCAGTGTAGGTTGCAGAGTAAGATGTACTAGAAAGGTCTGGCGACCTACTTCTGAAAATCAGCCAGTGAAAACCGTATAGATCAATCGCAATTGTCCGAGCCACAACTGGTCATGGGGATGGTGCAGGACAGGTCAGCGCTTTGTTTTGTTGTGCATGGGGTCTCCATCAATAGGGGCTGATTCTATGGGAGCTAACAACAACAGGCGCCTTGAATAGATTGTCTTTCCAGTAAGTGAATTTTCTAGGCAAAGGGAAGGAAAAATCTTTCCCCTGAGCAAAACTCTTTAGAGTTTTCAGAGTTCCGTGTTGAAGGGCACTTGGCAAACTCCAAAGGAACACTACACAGGGTGTGCTGCACAGCAGGCTGGTTAACTGTGATCGGAAACTTGGAGGTTCCCCCCTACCAGCCTCTGAGAGATAATATGGGTTGTATGAAGATGCTATAATATCAGCCAGACTGGCCAGGCTCTGTCACCTCTGTGCCTTTCACATGCACGCCTGCCCGAAATGCCCTCGTTCTCATTCCTCTTCCCACCTAACCAGTTTCCACTGAGTCGATTCTGACTCACGGTGACCCCATGTGATTCAGAGTAGAACTGTGCTCTGTAGGGTTTTCATGGCTGTGACCTTCCGGAAGCAGGTCACAAGGCCTGTCTTCTGAGGCACCTGGGTGGATTTGAACTGCCAAATGTTAGGTTAGTAGAGTTCATGGACTGAATTGTGTCCTCCAAAAAAATGTGTGTATCAGTTTGGCTGGGCCATGATTCCTGGTATTGTGTGATTTTCCTACATGTTGTAAATCCTGCTTCTATGATGTTAATGAGGGTGGACGGGTGGCAGTTTTGTTAGTAAGGCAGGACTGGATCTACAAGACTAGACTGTGTCCTGAGGCAATCCCTCGAGATATAAAAGAGAGAAGTGAGCAGAGAGACAGGGGGACCTCGTACCACCAAGAAAGCAGTGCCAGGGGCAGAGCGTGTCCTTTGGACCCAGGGTTCCTGTGCAGAGAAGCTCCTAGTCCAGGGTAAGATTGATAAAAAGGCCGACAGAGACAGAAAGCCTTCCTCTGGAGCCGACGCCCCGAATTTGGACTTTTAGCCTACTTTTCTGTGAGGAAATAAACTTTTCTTTGTTAAAGCCATCCACCTGTGGTATTTCTGTTAAAGGAGCACTAGATGACTAAGACAGTAGCTGAGCACTTAACCTTCTGTGCCACTCAGGGGCTCCATCTTCCCACCTATACCTGGCTAATTTGTTTGTCCTTTAATACTTCATTCAAACATCATCCCCTGCCACTTCTTGCAAATTCTCTCCTGACTACTAACAGCTCTGTGAGGTCCCCCTTCTGGGCTTCTTAGCACTCCGTGTGTTTATTCCTTCACAGTGGAACCCAACACTGTGTACTAATTATTTTCTTACTTATCTTCCCCACTGCACTGCAATTTCCTTGAATCTTGAGACTTTCCTGAGTCTTTCATCCTTATGCCTAGGGCAAGTACAGAAGTTTTAGGGCAATGCAGACAAATAATCAATATTGTTTCACCAATAAAAATCAAAACATAGCTTTTTCTTTCTGATTCTCCCCCATTATAATAAACAGTTCACTCAATTCCTTGACATTACAAAGTTTCCCTGCAATATTTTCAATTATATCGATTGACTATCAGCCATAGCGAAGTTTCAGATTTACACTTAGGGTATTCCCAGCCAGCATGAACCTGAACTTTGGGAGAGGGTCTGCAACTATCTCTTTAGGCTTCTTTGAAGATCCTACAACTATTCTGACTGTGCTAACACGTGTTCAAGTTAATCGTCATAGTCCTTCATTTCACTCGAGATTTATAGTTTCTTTATAATTGGTCCAAGGCTGTGCTCATGTCTTTGGAAAATGCTATTTACTTACCCCTGCAGAATCCAGCAGCCTTGACCCACTCTGGTGCTTATATGTGGCTTAACAACTTTAAAAGAAGATCATTTGATTTGTGGCCCTGCTTATTAGGTGCCTTTCTACTCCATCTTGTCCATCCTTAGACTCATATAAATCAGAGCAGATGGGAGAAAATGGAATGTTTAGCAAAATAATAATCATAAAAGAGGAAAGGTCACCTTCCACATTTGCTTTCTACAGTTTCTGAAATTCCTAGCATTTTTTATATACTTGGGTGGCCAGGACCAACTCGGTGAACTGTGGATTAAATACATTATGTTACTAAACCAAACCAAACCCATTGCCCTCCAGTCAATTCCTACTCATGGTGACCCCACATGTTATAGAGCAGAACTGCTTCATAGGGTTTTCTTGGCCACAGTCTTTACGGATGCAGATCCCCAGGCCTTCCTTCTGTCGTGCCACTGGGTCAGTTCAAATTGCCAACCTTTAGGAGCTCAAACCATTTGTTCCACTTAGGATCACTAGCTGCTTTTATAATATAAAATAGAAATCAGATCTATGCCAGACCCCTTCAGGGGTAAAAGTCTGTGATACCTCATTGATATACCAGGGAAAGTTCCATGTTTGCCAGAAGCTTAGTCTTAGATATATCTTTACTTCCTATGGAAGTTAAGTAAAGACTGTGAATTTGGTACCAAAACTAGTAAATGCTAATGAACAAAAATAATAATAATCATATTGGTTCCTTTATATTGTTATGAGAACTTTTTGGGAATCAATAATAACCCATTTTCATTTCAGAATACTTCCATTTTTTCTAAAATACAATTTACTCTAAAAATTAAACTTGTTTGGAGAAAATCAAAAGACTGACAATAACACAGATTTTCAAAAGAAGTCCAAAATTCAAAGTTGAAAATCACTGGTAAAATAAGACCTTCAATTGACTCAACTCCTTTTCCACTGACTAGAATATTCCCACCCATAATGCACACCCATACAGCACAGCTCTGAATATGCCAGAAGATAGAAATTGTGTGGTGGCACCCACTCATTGTGCAAATGTTTGGATTATTTGTCTCTTTAAATATATAAAAATATTATGAGTTCTACTTTGAGGTTTAATGAGCAATAGTCTTAAAAATCTAAATAAACAAATGAGCAATAGCTTTCTACAAATATATCAAAGTTGTTGGTGACTTAATACTTCCTGAAATATTAAGAAAGAGACATTTTCTAGGATTAAAATTCTCCTTACTTGAGGTAAATTATATTTTTGGGAAACCAGTATTAGCATCAATGAGTAGGTTCGCTTTTGACCCAACCTAGTGTTTTCAGCACAAATTTGGGTCCTTGGAGGTTTCTTATTGTTTGACTCTTCTCTGTACCCAAAGTTTTAGAGAAAAATAAGTTAGAGAAAATTTCCCTTTAATTACATTGTCTCTCTAGTCACTGAAACCAAGTTCATCTCACTTTATCTAAGCTTTATAGAACTGGAAAGGATGTTAGAGAACATCTAATCCAACTGTCATTTATTAAATAAAGACATGGAGTTCTAGGGAAATGAAGTAAGTTGTTCAGTGTCACAAATTTAAATAATGACAAAAATCAATGTGCTCCTTACTCCTTGACCACTATGATAAATGAGAGCAAGTTAATCATACTTTTGTAAATTGAATTCTATTTCCAATGCAATAGGGAAATTGCAGTTTAACTCTTTAGCAGAGCTTTTCATTAAAACAGACTCCTTTGGTAAAGCAGATTTGTTGGCCGAATTTATTTTAGAGTGAATTTTTAAATATCTGTGTATCTAGGCATCAAGGCATACCCGTGTTCCTTTATTAATCTGGACAGAAGTCATGAAGAGGCGAGGAGCCTGTGACAGTAAGGGAGGTGGACAGTCAGAGTGTCCAGGAAGGGAAGGCAGATTTGGAAGCATTTACTCAAGTATCACTTTTCCCTTGGAATAGACAACTTTTCATCCTTGTTCCTTTATCTTTTCTGAGAGTGTGTGCTAATATCTCCACAGCTCACAATCCCATTTCTCCAAAGTGCTCCTCATGGGGAGCATTGTAATTGGAAATATGACTCTATTTGCAATGGTAACATACCATGAAAAAAAAAAAAGTAATAGAATAATGCATGTAATTTCAGGAAACTGCCACCTTCCAGAACATTAAAGGATGCCAGCAATCTACTCAAAAGAGCTTGCTCCTTGTCACCTCTTTAACACTCCACATGGATCTATTGTGAATTAGAAGATACATAATGTGTTTCAATATTAATGTTGGTAGTTAATCAGATGCAAAACAGGAACACCTCAAACCAAACCCATTGCTATCGAGTTGATTCTGATTCATAGCAACCCTATAGGACATAGTAGAACTGCACTATAGGGCTTCCAAGGAGTGACTGGTGGATTCGAACCACCGACCTTTTGGTTAGCAGCTAAGCTCTAAACCACTGCTCCACCAGGGCTCCAGAACAGGAAAGGAATGAATAAAAGAAATGTTCCATCCATGTGTCTAGGTGAACAGTATGCATATTTATAAGAGCATAAAGGGCAAAATTAGTAACAATACTCAACTTCCAACAAACATTTATTGATTACTCACTTAAGACCAGGCAGTGTATCGTAGGATCACAAGATGCCTATCAGACTGCTGTTACAATCATTTTAGAGTCAGTTGTTTACCAGTTAATAAGGTAAGATACATCCACTGCATGAGAGTACCCAATTTTTCAGAGTAGGTGGACGATAGGCATCCTTTAAAGTTGATGAGAAAGTCAAGTGGCAATTCTCATCGTTGCAAAAAGGAAAAGGAAATAATTATGCCTCACCTTATATTCAAAGAACTTTGGGTGCCTTTCACCTCCCTGTTTCTCAGACTTTCTACAAAGCAGGTAAGAGGGAAGGATAGGCTGATAGCAATAAACAGTATCCAGCATTAAAATTTTTTCTCCTCCTCAAGGTTGGTTCAATGGGCCATATGGAATGCTCACTAACCCGTTGCCATCGAGTTGATTCCAATTCATAGCAACCATATAGAACAGAATAGAACTGGCACATTGGTTTTCCAAGAAGCAGCTAGTGGATTTGAACTGCCGACCTTTTGGTTAGCAGCAGAGCTCTTAACCACTGTGCCACCAGGGCTCCTCAGGATTGCTCACTAGTACAACCAAAATACCAGCTTTACTGTTACTAGTTTCTTGTATGATAATCTTTAAACAATCTACGCTTTTGACGGCAAGGAATGAGCGCAGACTTTATCTTCAGCTACTAGACAGTATTGCTGGAAACAAAAACTCCTATGCTACAATGTTATCTCTTTAAAAATTATTTTGAGTTTATCTGTAGGGTAGAAGTCATCAAAAAGGAGACCTGAGCTGGTAAGAGACTGGAGAAGTCATAGGATCCTCTAAGATAACATTACAGGTGCCTTAAGGCATGGAGTTAGGCTTCACAAAGGCTACCTTCCTTTTTTCCTTTACATAATGAAAGATCGAACCAAATTTAATCAAATCCATTCTTAAGAAATATCCCCACTTCTCTGTATCAGGTAGGATTGTTGGGTTAAATTTTCTAACAAGTCAATATTTGCTCTTTTTCTATTTACTTAAAGCCTAGATATCTCGATTCCCTCCAGAATACTGTCCAGCCTAAGGACAACCAGGGAGCCTGAGAGGTATAGCTCCTAAGAAAGAAGAAAACAAAACAAAAACAAGAAAAACCAAACCCACTGCTGTCGATTCGTCTCAAAGCAACACTACAGGACAAAGTGGTACTGCCCCATAGAGTTTCCAAGGCTGTAAAGCTTTATGGAAGCAGACTGCCGTATCTTTCTCCCACGGAGCAGCTGATAGGTTCAAACTACAGGCCTTTTGGTTAGCAGCCTAGTGCTTAACCACTGTGCCATCAGGGCTCCTTTTTAAGAAAGAATCCTAGCTAATAACCTCTTTTTTTTTGTTCAGCAATCCTGCTACCTCAGTCTAATGGGGTCAGGATACAAAGAACCATGACAAATCCCTTCTGCCTCATTGCACCTTCCTCTCCCAGTCTATGTACATTAATAAAAGTTAACATTAATATAGTTCTACCATGTGCCGGACACTGTTCTGAGTGCTTCATATGCATTAATTCATTCGATCTTCATAACTAGCCTATGAGGTAGATACTCATACTATCTCCATTTTACAGATGAGGAAACTGAGAAACAGAGAGGTTCAATAAATAGCCCAATGCCACACAGATAGTAAGTAGGAGCCAGGAATCATACCCAGGCAGTTTGACATTAGATTCCACACTCTTTACTATGCATATTTTACTCATAATAAGCACGTATAGAATAAGCACCTCCTCTGAAGAAATAATGTTCTGGATACTAAATGATGCATGAGATATCCCATTTGTATCGGGCTTCTAGTTTGGGTCGTTCAAAATCACTGCTGAAGTCCATCTCTGAATTGTTAACAAAGAAGGGACAACTCCCAGTCTAGAATCAAGCACCTTTTCACCTCAGTTTAGCTACGGACTACAGTGGTCCCTGTTGGTACCCTCTTCTGAGTAAAGATTCTCTGTATCTCCAACTCTTAAGCCAAAACAACTTGGTTTCTCACCTTTCCAGGCATGAATGGGGTAAAGCTGCAAGTCCTTTACACATTTTGGCAAGTGGCTTCGCTCCTCAGCTTTGAGCACAGATTCTTAACAGCAGGGTGAGTCTTTTCAAACTCCAAAACTGTCTGGGACGGCCTTTCCATCTGAGGAATATATAGTGGCTCTTTCCCAGCCCTCTGTTACTCTTTGGACCAATCAAGAGCCTTAGAGGAAATTACAGGCAAGCAGGCAGCAACAGTCCTGTCTGTGGTGGAGGCTGGAATTCTTTCTCTGCTGCAGGCTCTGCATTAGGCTTCTCACTGCTCTTATCAGCACACTCCTTTGCGTATTTTGCCAGGCCAGGATTAGGCCCTAAGCTACACACAGGTCATTCCTGTCTCACTCGTCATCTCTGGCCGGCCAGCCACAGGGAAGATGTGGGCTTTGCTATGAAGCAGAGTTCTCTGGGCTGCCTCAGATCTGTCGAAGCCATAGGTTGTTAGGGCTGCAAGAGTCCTGAGAGATTGTTTAGTTCACCTTTGTTTCACAGCGGAGGAGAGAGAGATTTAGAGAGGTCCAGTGAACATTACATGAGTGCCTGCCACATGCCAGACACTCAGCTAGATGCTCAGATTCAAAAAAGAAAGTGGCACTGCTGCTCTCAAGATCTCAGAACCTATCGTGTCAATACAATGTAAGTAAGGGAGTGATAGAGGCAGGCCCAGGATGTAGTGAGCCTCCAGGGGCACCAGAGGAGATTTTTTGGAGGAAGTAAACCCTTAACTGAGTGATGAAAGAGACAAAATGCCATACACGATTCTATCCACGAGATATTACCCCCAAACTCTCCTAATTCTGTTGACGGTCTTCTGATTATTCTTTACTTCAGTGACTGGAACAAGGTGGTGCCCAGCTCTGGGTTAGGTTAGCACTTTGACCACCCCCAACCCCTGACCCACGGTCATCGGTAGGTTTGTCTTCTCTTCCCCTTCAACCTGGATCACAATGGTTGGATTTCACATGATCATGGGGATGGCACAGAACCGAGCAGTGTTGTGCATGGGATCCCCATGAGCCAGGGACTGACTTGACAGCAGTTAACAATCACCCAACGATTATTTCCACCAAAATTTACCTAAATTTTGTCTCACCCTACCAGGGCCCAAGGTGCTGATAAATTACCAATATGTAAATGCAAATGCCTATGGAGTAGGCATGATTACAAGCTAAAAATAAGCGGCATTACATAATCTGTAAGAAAATCTCTGAATTTGGAAATAAAAGTCATTCTCATGATTTTCCTTTTTATCTGAAATTATTTGTTTTTAATGATTTCCTCCCTTTTTATCAAAGTGTTGACTAAGATCTATTACTGGCTTATAACATCAATTTATTGTATTATGACCTGATGTTTTAAATTAAATAAATAGAATTGACAAATATCAAAGAGCGTTGCATGTAGAAAGCTAAGCATTGTTTTCTGAAATTTTGTTTCACTCATTGATATGTATACACTCACAAGGTCATTACATAAACTGTATTTGTTACTATAGGTCATAATCAAAAAGGTCTGAAAGCCACAGTTCTATACCATTAAAACAAACAAACAAACAAGGAACACTTTCATATTCACTTTATGACACTCAGTACTAAGCAAGTCAGGCACATAGACGCATACAGACATTATTTGAGATAAACGCAGCTGTCCAAGTTTTGTCATTTACTGGCTTGTAAACACCAGCAAATCATTTAATCATGGTTTCTTAGAGATACGAACACTGCTGCTGTTCAACGCATTATTGACTATTGAGTCTAATAGTGGGAATATAAAGCTAGCAGAGGAAGCTCCTTAGGCTAGTGCCTAAATCACAGTTTGGGGCCTGTCTTAGGCCAAGTTCTATAGAGAAATAAAGCCAGCGAAGGGTGTATATATATATTATATGCATATATACAGAGAGAGAAAGAGAGATATCAAAGAAATGGTTCACATGGTCGTAGAGGCTGGAAAGTCCCAAGTCCGTGGGTTAGGTGTTAAGCTGGAGGCTTCTCCTGACTCATGTAGCTGTAGGGGCTGATGAACCCAAGATCAGCAGGTTAGATCGCAGGCTGCTGGCTTAAATCCCCAAAACCTGAGGTCAGATGATGATAAGCCAAATGCAGGACACAGAGCAGAGAAAAAGCCATCAAGCTTTGCCAGAAAGTCCATATACATTAGATGCAGGCCACACCCTCAAGGAAACTCCCTGTCAACTATTTGGATGCTCATAGGAGATTTCATCATAGAGGTGATTACATTATATCAGATCTCACCATGAAGGAGATTGCATCATTACATAACTGCCAAACTATATTATAACTGCCAAACCACTGAGAATCATGGCCCAGCCAAGCTGACACACAACCTTAACCATTACAATGCCCAACAGGCCTTGGGGAGAGAATAATATGGAAAACCCCAATTAATGCAGTTCAACGGAGGGTGATGTTTGGGCCATGGCTGAAGGTAGAAGCAGATTTCTGACTGTCCTAGTTATAAGAAGAATAAAATTATCTCAATCATACTAAAAGATGGACTAGAACCTATAATGCAACATTCAACAAAAATACATACTAAATCTGATGTATATTTGTTTTTAAAAAACTTCAATAGTTGGGCCAAGATGGCGTAGTAGTTAGACACTTCCAGTGGACACTCTTACAACAAAGACCTGAAAAAACAAGTGAATCAATTATATATGGCAATCTGGGAGCCCTGAACATCAAAGACAGAGTTGAGGAACCAGACTGAGTGGCAGGGGGAGGGAGAGACAGTTCAGAAGCAGGGAGGAGTTGCCAGTCCTGACCCAGCGAGAACCTGAGTCCCTCAGGCCTGATTATCTTGGGGTTGAACGGTGAGGCAGGCAAGCAGCAGTCCTCGGGAGGTGTGTTTTGAGCACCAGGAGAGACCCACTGCCAGAGCATCTACACAGCCACCCAGAACCAGTAAAAAGCAGCCCTGGATTGGCGAAAGATAAGTACTTGCCGCGAAGATCAAAAACAACCCCCTTAGGGAAAAACCTCTCTCGCATTTACCCCCCACTCCCTGCTCTGCTCTCCCTGGACTGGCTTCAGCAACTGCCGAGTCCCCTGGGCTGGAAGTAGGATCCATCACATGCTTGGAGCTATTGTCCCTGCCTTGGAGAGTGAACAAATTAACAAATGGGGAAAAAATAAACTGCCAACTCCCCTAAGCCAGAAACCCAAGGTAGGCACAGCTCCTTTGCCTAGGCACAGGCATAAGGGATCCATGGACTTTGAGTGCCTTTGCCCCTGCATAGACTTGTGTGGGCCCTTATCAACAGCATAGGCCCTCATTACAGCAGTACAACAGAGTATATACTGGAAGTCTAACTTCAACTGCTTCAGCTGTGAAGTGGTAGGTTCTTGACATTTGACACTGCTCTGCCCATTAAGCAGGGTCTTCACCTTACCCACATCAGGGGCCTGAGGATTGGTGGCTCCACCCATGCCACCTAGCCACCTGCAATAGGGGCCCATGAATAAGAGGTGTCCCCCAGTCCTTACAGCCAACTGCATTAGGTGCTCATAGTCCGGCTGCAAAACCCACCCACCTAAGCAGTCTAGGGAACAGGGACACACCTTCCTCCTGGACACTCAGGGGTGGCCGTCAGCCCCATGCCTTGCTCAGAGTGTGTGCCCCTGCTGCAGCAAGATGCCTATGTCTATACCAATCACCCATGCCTGTCTAGGACTGTAAGTGAGAGCCTATACCACACACTTGGTGGCTCTCTACCTGGACACCTGAGCTGAATCCATACAGGAGGACTGAGTGGACTCCTGAGCTCACATACCTAGTAACAGATCTAACCACCTGGTCACAGGACATTAGAGCTTCAAAGTTGCCAATAATCAAACTAGCTCATACAAGCAGCCTATTGGGGCATATCAAAACAAAACAAGAAGCTAGGACACACTAAGCAAACATAAAATAAATAAATATAATAACTTATTGATGGCTCAGAGACAACAGTTGATATAAAATCACATAAAGAGGCAATCCATGATGGCTTTAGTAAGCTCCCAAAATAAAGAATCTAGAAATTTTCCAGAGGAGGAAAATTTCTTGCAATTACTGGAGGCAGAATACAAAAGATTAATATACAGAACTCTTCAAGAAATTACAAAGGAAATTAAGCAAAAAGCAGAATATGCAACAGAGGAAATTAAAAAGATTAGACAGGAGCATAATAACAAATTTAACAGACTGCAAGACTCTACAGAGAGACAGCAATCAGAAATCCAGAAGATTAACAATAAAATGTTGGAATTAGACAACTCAATAGAAAGTCATAGGAGAAGAATTGAGGCAATGGAAGTCAGAATTAGTGAGATTGAAGATAAAGCACTTGACACCAACTTATTTGAGGAAAAATCAGATAAAAGGATTTAAAAAAATTAAGAAACCCTAAGAATTATGTGGGACTGTATCAAGAGGAATAACCTACAAGTGATTGGAGTACCAAAACACGGGGGGATAACAGAAAATACAGAGAGAATTGTTGAAGATTTGTTGCCAGAAAACGTCCTTGATATCATGAAATATGACAAGATATCTATAAAAGATGCTCATTGAACCCCACATAAGGTAGATCCCAAAAGAAAGTCACCAAGACATATTATAATCAAACTTGCCAAAACCAAAGCTAAAAAGAGAATTTCAAGAGCAGCTAGGGATAAACAAAAAGTCATCTACAAAGGAGAGTCAGTAAGAATAAACTCAGACTACTCAGCAGAAACCATGCAGGCAAGAAGGCAATGGGATGACCTATACAAAGCTTTCAAGGAGAAAAACTGCCAGCCAAGAATTATATATCCAGCAAAACTGTTTCTCAAATATGATGGTGAAATTAGGGCATTTCCAGATAAACAGAAGTTCAGGGAATTTGCAAAAACCAAACCAAAATTACAAGAAATAATAAATGGAGTCCTCTGGTTATAAAATCAGCAACATCAGATAACTACCCAAGACTAGAACACAGGGCAGAACAACCAGATATCAACCTAGATAGGGAAGTCATGAAAGTAAATTAAAGCTAAAACACTGAAAATAGGGAAACAGATGTCAATATGTAAAAGATGACAACATTCAAACAAAAAAGAGGGACTTGAAAATGTAGACATAGATTTTTCATATGGAGAGGAAGTCAAGGCAATAAAAGGAAATAAAAGACTGGTATAAACTTAGAAAAATAGCAGTAAATATTAAGGTAACCACAAAGAAAACTACCAATTCTGCAAGTCAAAATAAAAAACTAGAAAACTATAAAGACTCAGTAAACACAAAATCAACAATGAAAAAGATTAAAAGAAAATACATAAAGAAAAACAACCCAGCACAGAAAAGTAAGTGGAACAAAGAAACTGTGAACAACACACAAAAAAAGACATCAAAATGACAGCACTAAACTCATACCTATCAATAATTAAGCTGAATGTAAATGGACTAAATGCACCAATAAAGAGACAGAGACTGGCAGATTGGATAAAAAAAAAAATTATCCATCTATACGCTGCCTACAAGAGACACACAATAGACTTAAAGACACAAACATACTAAAACTCAAAGGATGGAAAAAAAATATCAAGCAAACAAAACTCAAAAAACAGCAGGAGTGGCAATATTAATCTCTGACAAAATAGACTTTAAAGTAAAATCCACCGCAAAGGATAAGGAAGGACACTATATATATAATGATTAAAGGATCAGTACACCAGGAGGACATAACTGTAATAAATATTTACACACCAAATGACAGGGCTCCAAAATACATAAACTCTAACAGCACTGAAAAGAGAGATAGACAGCTCCACAATAGTAGTAGGAGACTTCAATACACCACTTTTGGTGAAGGACAGAACATCCAGAAAGAAGCTAAACAAAGACACGGAAGAGCTTAATGCTATAATCAACCAACTTGATCTCATACACATATACTGAACACTCTACCTAACAGCAGCCAAGTATACTTTCTTTTCTAACACTCATGGAACATTCTCCAGAATAGACCACATATTAGGCGATAAAGCAAGCTTTAACAAAATCCAAAGCATTGAAATATCACAAAGCATCTTTTGTGATCATAAAGATATATAAGTAGAAATAACAGAAAAAGCAAGGAAAAAAATCAAACACAGGGAAACTAAACAACACCTTGCCCAAAAACTATTGGGGTATAGAAGAAATTAAGGATAGAATAAAAATTCCTAGACTCAAACGAGAATGAAAACACATCCTACCAGAACCTTTGGGACACAGCAAAAGCAGTGCTCAGAGGTCAGTTTATAGCAATAAACACACACATCCAAAAAGAAGAAAGTGCTAAAATCAAAACATTAACTCTACAACACAAACAAGTAGAAAGAGAGCAGCAAAAGAAGCCCTCAAGTGCCAGAAGAAAGGAAATAATAAGAATAAGAGCAGAATTAAATGAAAGACAGAACAGAAAAAGAATTGAAAGAGTTAACACGACCAAAACTGGCTCTTTGAAAAGGTCAACAAAATTGATAAACATTGGCCAAACTGACAAAAGAAAACCAGGAGAGGAAGCAAATGACCCGTATAAGAAATGAGGTGGGTGATATCACAACAGACCCAACTGAAATTAAAAGAATCGTAACAGAATACTATGAAAAACTGTACTCTACCAAATCTGAAAACCTAGAGGAAATGGACAAATTTCTAGAAACTCACTACCTACCTAAAATAACACAAACAGAGGTAGAACAACTAAATAAACTCGTAACAAAAGAAGAGATTGAAAAGGTAATTTAAAAACTCCCAACAAAAAAAAAGTCCTGGCCTGAATGGCTTCACTGGAGAATTCTACCAAACTTTCAGGGAAGAGTTAAGACCACACTACTAAAGGTATTTCAGAGCATAGAAAAGGATGGAATACTCCCCAACTCATTCTATGAATCCATCATAACCCCGATACCAAACCCAGGTAAAGACACCACAAAAAAAGAAAACTACAGACCAGTATCCCTCATGAACATTGATGCAAAAAAACATCAACAAAATTCTAGCCAATCGAATTCAGCTACATATCAAAAAAAAAATTCACCATGATCAAGTGGGATTTCTACCAGGTATGCAGGGATGGTTCAACATTAGAAAAACAACGTAATCTATCACATAAATAAAACAAAAGACAACAACCACATGTTCTTATCAATCAATGCAGAAAAGGCATTTGACAAAGTCCAACACCTGTTCATGATAAAAACTCTCAACAAAATAGGAATAAAAGGGAAATTCCTCAAAATAACTAACAGCATTTATACAAAGTCAAGAGCCAACATCATCCTAAATGGAGAGACTTTGAAAGCATTCCTCTTGAGAACGGGAACACAGACAAGGATGCTCTATCATCACCACTCTTATTCAACATTGTGCTGGAGGTCCTAGCCAGAGCAATTAGGCTAGAAAAAGAAATAAAGCGCATCCAAATTGGTAGGGAAGAAGTCAAAGTATCTCTATTTGCAGATGATATGATTTATACACAGAAAACTCCAAAGAATCCACAAGAAATCTACTGAAACTAATAGAAGATTTCAGCAAAGTTTCAGGATGCAAGCTAAACATACAAAAATCAGTTGGATTCCTTTACACCAACAAAGAGAACCTTGAAGAGGAAATCACCAAATCAATACCATTTACAGTAGCCCCCAAGAAGATAAAATACTTAGTAATAATTCTAACCAGAGACATAAAACACCTATACAATGAAAACTACAAGACACTACTGCAAGGAACCAAAAGAGACCTGCATAAGTGGAAAAACATACCTTGCTCATGAATAAGAAGACGCAACATTGTGAAAATGTCAATTCTACCCAAAGTGATCTACAGATACAATGCAATCCCGATCCAAATTCCACCGGAATTTTTTAATGAAATGGAGAAACAAATCACCAACTTCATATGGAAAGGGAAGAGGCCCCAAATAAGTAAAGCATTATTCAAGAAGAAGAACAAAGTGGGAGGCCTCACACTACCTGATTTTAGAACCTATTATACTGCCACGGTAGTCAGAACAGCCTGGTAATGGTACAACAACAGATACATAGACCAGTGGAACAGAATTGAGAATCCAGATGTAAATTCATCCACCTACGAGCAGCTGATATTTGACAAAGGCCCAAAGTCCATTAAATGGGGGAAAAGACAGTCTCTTTAACAAGTGGTGCTGGCATAACTGGATATCCATCTGTAAAAAACTGAAACAAGACCCATACCTCACACCATGCACAAAAACGAACTCAAAATGGATCAAAGACCTCAATATAAAATCTAAAACGATAAAGATCATGGACAAAAAAATAGGGACAACACTAGGAGCCCTAATACATGGCATAAACACAGTATGAACCATAAGTAACAATGCACAAGCACCAGAAGAGAGACTAGATAAATGGGAGCTCCTAAAAATCAAACACTGCCCATCTAAAGACTTCACCAAAAGAGTCAAAGGCAACCTACAGACTGGGAAGAAAATTTTGGCTACGACAAATCGGATCAATGTCTAATCTCTAAAACCTACAAGATACTGCAAAACCTCAACAACAAAAATACAAAATAACCCAATTAAAAAATGGGCAAAGGATATGAACAGGCACTTCACCAAAGAAGATTTCATGTGGCTAACAGACACATGAAGAAATGCTCACGATCGTTAGCCATTAGAGAAATGCGGATCAAAACTACAATGAGATATCATCTCACTCCAACAAGGCTAGAATTAATCCAAAAAACACAAAATAATAAATACTGGAGAGGTTGTGGAGAGACTGGAACACTTATACACTGTTGGTGGGAATGTAACATGGTACAACCACTTTGGAAATCAATTTGGCACTTCCTTAAAAAGCTAGAAATAGAAGTACCATAGGATCCAGCTATCCCACTCCTTGGAATATATCCTAGCGAAATAAGAGCTGTCACACAAGTAGATATATGCACACCCATGTTCACTGCAGCACTGTTAACAATAGCAAAAAGATGGAAACTACCTAGGTGCCCATCAACGGAGGAATGGATAAACAAATCATGGTATATCCACACAATGGAATACTATGCAATGATAAAGAACAATGATGAAGCTCTGAAACATCTTATAACATGGAGGAAGCTGGAGGTCATTATGCTGAGTGAATTTAGTCAGTCACAGAAGGACAAGTGTTGCATAAGACCACTATTATAAGAACTCAAGAAAAGGTTTACACACAGAGAAATCATTCTTTGATGCTTACGGCGATTACAGGGAGGGTGAGGGTTATTTACTAACTAGATAGTAGTTAAGAATTATCTTAGGTGAAGGTAAGGACAGCACACACTATAGGGGAAGTCAGCCCAACTGGACTATACCAAAGCTGAGAAGTTTCCTGAATACAATCAAACACTATAAGACAGAGTTGCAGGGGTAGGGGTCTGGGGGCCATGCTTTCAGGGGACATCTAGGTCAACTGGCATACCAAAGCTTATTAAGAAAATGTTCTGCATCCCACTTTGGTGAGTGGTGTCTGGGGTCTTAAAAGCTTACAAGCGGCCATCTAAGATGCATCAATTTGTCCCACTCACCTGGAGTAAAGGAGAATGAAGAACCTCAAAGACACAAGGAAAGTATTATCCCAAGAGATAGAAAGTGCCACAATAAACCAGAGACTTCATCAGCCTGAGACCAGAAGAACTAGATCATGCCCAGCTACCACCAATGACCGCCCTGACAGGGAACACAACAGAGTCCCGGATGGAGCAGGAGAAAGGTGGAATGCAGAACTCATATTCTAGTAAGAAGACCAGACTTAATGGTCTGACTGAGACTGGAGGACCCCCAGAAAGCATGGCCCTTGGATTCTCTATCAGCCCAGAACTAAAACAATTTCTGAGGCCAACTCTTCAGACAGGCATTAGACGGGACTGTGGGACATAAAGTGATACTGGTGAGGAGTGTGCCTCTTAGCTCAAGTAGATACAAGAGACTAAAGGGGCAGCTTCTGGCCGGAGGTGAGATGGGAAGGCAGAGAGGGTTAGGAGCAGGCTGAATGGACACGGGGAATCAGGGGTGGAAAGGAAGAGTGTCCTGTCACAGTATGGGGAGAGCAATTAGGGTCACATAAGAATATATGTATAAATTTTGTATGGGAGACTAACTTGAAATGTAACTTCATTTAAACTACAACAATAAAAAATAAAAAAACTTCAAAAGAATGGGAGAACCAGAGAACATGTAAAAGAGCATGCATGCTCATATAAAATAAATTTTTTTCAAAACAAATTGAACTATTTTTTATCTCTTTTCTTTCTGAGCACCCCTCAAAATGATAGCAAATGTATGAAAATATATAAAGCTATTATAATGAGGAGAAAGGGAAACAGAACATCCAATTCTAAGTCATTTCAACCCCTTTATGGAAGAATGAAAGAGGTAGTCAGGAGTGGTAACTAATGAAGGAATTCAAGGACACTCCAAGGAGGTACTAGTCTGCCCTGCAGGATGCCACAGACATTCCCACTACAAAGTGCCAGATAACTTTGCAGAGGGAAGGAGTTAGCTAAAGGCTGGAAACAGAGTGAGTAATTGAAAGTTTTTATCAGATGAAATGGTGGACCCGCCAGTCTCACCCAATCCTCCCCAACTGCTCTAATTTGTTTTAAGTAAATCATGTATGACGCATTGCCATCGAGTTGATTCCAAATCGTAGAGATCCTATAGCAACCTTACAGGACAGAGTAGAACTGCCCCATAGAATTTACAAGGCTGTAATCTTTAAGGAAGCAGACTGTTACGTCTTCCCAAGCAGCTGGTGAGGTCTAACTGCCGGGTGAGCACTTTAACCACTGCACCAACCAGGGCTCCTTAAATCATGTATAAACGTCTTTATTTTAACTATTATTGGCAACACATTTATTGAGAGGTATTTTACGACCAGTGTTTGCATATCCACAGGGAGATCTTTCAGTTGGGGGCCTTTGGGACTGTGTGGACATCAGTGAACAGGCATCCAACTCACTATTCAAGCTCCCTTACTGCTGCAGTGTCACCCTGAGGTCAGTTAGGGACATGCAGCGTAAAATGAGGCAAAGTCTTCACCTTGTTTGTTGCTTAATTTCCTTCTTTCTGATAAATTTTTAAAAATACACACAAGTTCAAAGAATATCATACCAAACACTTAATTCTACCACCCAGAAATATACACTGTCAACAGGTTATCATACATGCTTCCAGGCTTTTTTAAATTTTTCCTTTAAACACATAAAATCACAATAGATAAAATTAAAGTCCTTTTACATGACCACTTCCATTCTTTTCCCACGTTCATCAAAGGTAGTCCCTATCAAGATTTTAGTGTATAGTTGTCTTAGTCATCTAGTGCTACTATAACAGAAATATCACAAGTGGATGGCTTTAACAAAGAGAAATTTATTTTCTCACAGTCCAGTACACTAGAAGTCTAAATTCAGGGTGTCAGCTCCAGGGGAAGGCTTTCTCTGTCAGCTCTGGAGGAAGGTCTTTGCCATCAATCTTCCCCTGGACTAGGAGCTTCTCTGCGCAAGAACCCCAGGTCCAAAGGACAAACTCTGCCCCCGGTTCTGTTTTCTTGGTGGGTATGTGTTCCCCCACTCTCTGCTTGCTTCCCTTTCCTTTTATCTCTTTGTAAGATAAAAGGTGGTACAGGCTGCATCCCAAGGAAACTCCCTTTATATTGGATCAGGGGTGTAACCATAGTAAGGGTGTTACAATCCCACCCTAATCCTCTTTAACATAATCTAATCTTGCCTCATTAACCACAGGCAGAGATTAGGATTTACAACACACAGGAAAATTACAATCACAAAATGGAGGACAACCACACAACACTGGGAATCATGGCCTAACCAACTTGACACATGTTTTGGGGGGACACAATTCAATCCAGGATAGTAGTCTTCCAGATTATTTTTAATACCCTTATATACATATGGATTCATAAAACGTATATAGTAATTATTTGCATGTGTTTTTGATTTATATAAATAATAACATAATTTGTACCCCACTTTTCCACTTAAAATTATGTTTTGGTTTTGTTTTTAGATTATAGTGTTAGTATTTATAGAACACTTTCCACATGCCAGGTAATTTTCTAAGCACTTTTCATAGGTTTACATATTTATTTATCTCAACAACAGGTAAGTGGTATAATTATCAAGATTTTAAAAATGAGGGAACACTCTTAGCTTTTAAATGAAATTGTTGAAGGTTAAACAGCATCAACACTAACACAGCAAGTATAGAGCCTATACTCCAGCTCTAGTTTGTGCTCTTTAAATGCTGAAAAGAATTCCATCCTGTACATATGTAATTGTATTTCTCTGGAGACCTACTGTTGAACATTTGAGTCTTTTCAATTTTTTTCTGTTTGTTTGTTTCTGGCAAAAGTATTTCAGTTAACATCCTTGTATATGTCTCCTGGGAAATTTCTTTATATTTCATGAAGTGGCATTTTTGGATCATGAGTTATAATTACTGCAAAATTACTCTATACTTGCTCTGACCAATTTTGACCCCCAACACAAATGTATGAAAACATCATCTCCCTCTCATTTTTCCCAATACACAGCATTGGCCAGGCTTTAGGTTTTGCCAATAACAGGCAAAAAATAGTATCTCGAGAGATGAGGCCAAGATGGTAGAGTAGTCAGATGCTTCCTGTGGTCCCTCTTACAACAAAGACCCAAAAAAAACAATTGAATTGATTATATATGACAATCTAGGAGTCCTGAACATCAAAGGCAAAGTTGAAGAATTGAACTGAGTGGCAGGGGGAGGGAGAGACGGTTCGGAAGCAACGAGGAGTTGCCAGACCTGACCTGGCAGGAGCCAGCACCCTTCAGGCTGGCTCAATTGGTGAGTTCGATGAGGCAAGCAGTGGTGCTAGGGAGGCGTTTTCTACATTGGGAGAGACCGATTATCGGAGAGCCTACTCCGGCCTCCAGAACCACCGAAAAGTGGCGCTCACTTGGCAAAAGATAAGTACATGCATCTGACCTATTGTGCAGATCAAAAAACATCCCTTTGAGACAAACCTTTCTCCCATTTATCTGACCCAAGCTCTGCACCAGGTCCTGGGCCAACTTCAGTGACTGCCAAGTCCCCTGGGCCAGAAGTAGGACCCATCACGCCCCCTGAGCCATTCTCCTAGCCTTGGAGAGGGAACAAATTAACAAACAGGAAAAAATAATTTTCAAGCTCCCCTAAGCCAGGAACTCAGGGCAAGCAGAGCTCCTTGCCTAGACACAGGCATAAGGGGTCCATGGGCTTTGAATGCCTTCACCCCTGCATAGACCTGTGTGGGCCCATTTCAAAAGTGTAGGCCCTCATTACCACAGTACAACAGGGTATATACCTGAAGCCTAACTTCAACTGTATCAACTCTGTGGTGAAGTGGCAGGTTAGTAACATTTGACACTGCTCTGCCCATTAAGCAGGGTCCTCACCTATCCATATCAGGGGCCTGAGGACTGGTGGCTCCACCCATGCCACCTAGCCACCCGCAACAGGGGTCCAAGAATAAGTGGTGCCTCCAAGTCCTTACAGCCAACAGCATTAGATGCTCATAGTCCAGCTGCAAAATCAACCCACCTACACACTCTAGGGAACAGGAACATGTTATTCTCCCAGACACTCAGGGGCAGCCGTCAGCCCTGCCTTGCTCAGCACGTGACCCCTACTGCAGTCAGATACCTGTGCCTACACCAATCACCCTTGCCTTTCTAGGACTGTAGGTGAGAGCCTACACCACACACTTGGTGACTGACTACCTGGACAGCTGAGCTGAATCCATACAAGAAAAGTAAACAGAATCCTGGGCTCACATACCTAGTAACAGATCTAACCACTTGGTCACAGGACATTAGCACTTCAAAGGTGCCAATAATCAAACTAGCTCACACAAGCAGCCTGTATGGGTATATCAAAACAAAACAAGAAGCTAGGACACAGTAAGCAAACATAAAATAAATAAATATAATAACTTATTGATGGTTCAGAGACAACAGTCAATACCAAATCACATAAAGAGGCAGACCATGATGGCTTCAGCAAGTGACCAAAACAAAGAATCAAGAAATCTTCCAGAGGAAGAGAACTTCTTAGAATTACCAGAGGTAGAACACAAAAGATTAATATACAGAGCTCTTCAAAATATCAGAAAGGAGATCATACAAAATGTAGAACAAGCCAAGGAACATACAGACAAAGCAGTAGAGGAACTTAAGAAGATTAGAGAAGAGCATAATGACAAATTTAACAGGCTGCCAGAATCCACAGAGAGACAGCAAACAGAAATCCAGAAGATTAACAATAAAATGTCAGAATTAGACAACTCATTAGAAAGTCATAGGAGCAGAATTGAGGCAATGGAAGTCAGAATTAGTAAGACTGAAGATACAGCACTTGACACCACTTATTCAAGGATAAATCAGATAAAAGAATTTTAAAAAAGTGAAGAAACTCTAAGAATTATGTGGGACTCTATCAAGAGGAATAACCTACGAGTGATTGGAGTACCCGAACAGAGGCGATAACAGAAAATTCAGAGAGAATTGTTGAAGATATGTTGGCAGAAAAGTTCCCTGATACCATGAAAGATGAGAAGATATCTATCCAAGATGCTCATTGAACCTCACATTAGGTAGATCCCAAAAGAAAGTCACCAAGACATATTATAATCAAACTTGCCAAAACCAAAGGCAAAGAGTAGCTAGGGATAAACAAAAAGTAATCTGCAAAGGAGGGTCATAAGACTAAGCTCAGACTACTCAGCAGAAACCATGCAGGCAAGAAGGCAATGGGATGACATATATAAAACCTTGAAGGAAAAAATTGCCTGCCGAGAATTATATATCCAGCAAAACTGTTTCTCAAATATGATGGTGAAATTAGGGAATTTCCAGATAAACAGAAGTTTAGGGAATTTGCAAAAACCAAACCAAAATTACAACAAATACTAAAAGGAGTCCTCCGGTTAGAAAATCAATAACATCAGACAACAACCCAAGACTAGAACACAGGACAGAGCAACCAGATATCAACCCAGATAGGAAAGGCACAAAAATAAATCAAAGCTAAAACACTGGGCCAAAATCAAAACATTAATCCTACAACTCAAACAAGTAGAAAGAGAGCAGCAAAAGAAGCCCTTGGGTGCCAGAAGAAAGAAAATAATAAGAATTAGAGTAGAATTAAATGAAATAGAGAATAGAAAAACAATTGAAAGAGTTAACAAGACCAAAAGCTAGTTCTTTGAAAAGATAAACAAAATCAATAAACCATTGGCCAAGCTGACAATTTGACTATTTACCCTTAAAATGTTTTCTTTTTTATAATTTCAATGGCTAGAAATTTCATTTCTAATGTTTCTACTTGGTTCTTTTGAATAACTATTCCTGCTTTAGCTTTATGAATATTATGCTCTGCTTTATTGCCTTGAAATGTTTAAAAAGCACTTACCTTAGAAGATGTTAATTGCCATTCAGGAGGCAGTATAACGTAGCAGTTTAGAGCACAGACTAAAGAAATAGACTGACTCAGTTCAAACTATAGCTTTACCACTTACTAACTGTGATAATGGGCACATTACTTAAAATTTTGGCAGTTCAGTGTTTTCTTCTCTAACATGAAGCTTAAAGAAGACAATGCCTATAAAGTGTTTATAACACTGTTTATAACAGTACTCAGTAAAGATTAGCTATTAGAATTATCTCTTGTTTTTGTTTTGTTTTCCATGACTCTGAATTTCCTCGTATGGTTTTTAATTCCTATCTGTGATCTCATCTTTTAAGGAGTTATTTCCTGTAAGAGTTTTCTCCCAAGGGTGTTCTGGACTTTATAGACCTCATGATGGTCAGATCTATAAGTTGCCCCTGCCAGGCTCTACTGGATGCACTCATTCAAAACTAGGTCTTAAGTTGGTGTCTTTGCTGGAAACTGGAGATGGGGTGGGAGCAATGAAGAGTTTAAATCTGGATCTTAGCTATATGGAAAGCCCAAGCCAGGAACATGAGGTTATCTGAATTGAGCCAGGAGTAACCCAGGAGTGAGAAGGATGTGTTTTATTTGTTTTAAGTTTTATCAGAACTAGTTGACTGAGAGAACAAGTTGAAGGTAACAATTTCAGAAAAGTCATGGGTGCAGAATGCAAGCTGTAAGACATTTAACAGAGAATGGGAGTTGAGGAAGTTAAAGCAATGAGTAAAGATTATTCTTTCAAGAAGTTTGGGAGTGATCAAAAGGAAAGAAATGATATGGTAGCTTGAGTATCAATAAGGTTAAGAATTATTTTTAAAAGGATGGATGAGATGTGAGCATGTCTACATGTTGAATAGAGGGGCAGACTTAGATTTGGAAAGCACGTAGGTCTCTTCTGAGACAGAAAGGAAGAAAAATGGATGGAGGATGACTCTAAGAAAATTTAAGATGAAGGGAACAGAAGAAGATGAGAGAGTTTCCTTGGTAGCCCCAATCTTCTCATTTGAGAAGGAGGTGAATACAGAATTTTTGGAAGGATTCTTACTCTAATATTTTCCATTTGGTTCATGGAAGAATTATGGCTGAATACCCCATATGCTGTTAAATTGTTACACATTTTGATAGATAGAATTCTGTTTGGGGGAAGACCTTAGTCTACCTCTTGGGGCCCTGGTGGCACAGTGGTTAAGCATTTGGCTGCTAAACAAAAGGTCGGCAGTTCGAATCCACCAGCTGCTTCTTGGAAACTCTACCAGCAGTTCTACTCCGTCCTACGGGGTTGCTATGAATCAGAATTGACTCAACAGCAATGGATTTGGTTTTGGTTTTGGTTACTCTATCTAAACACCACTCAGCTGTCAGAAAGATGATTTCCTTGGAAATTCCTGAAGTCTTTCACCACAAATGCTAAATCAGACGTAGGTAGGAGTTGGGTTCAGACCCCACAGCTTCTTGTCCCTAGAAGATATTAAAAACTCGGAGTTCTATTCTGCCTCTAAATGGAACAGAGTGCCAACGTAGCTCTCCAAGAGCTGCTTTTCTAGTATAATTATCCTAGTGTAGTATTTATCTTCAAGGTCAGTAGAGGCTGCTAAAAAGGTTATTCCTTTCCCTGGAGAACAGCATCCTCCACTGACAAATAATTTCTGTTGGAAGAACATTCTGTTAGTTCATGTTCTCACTACTAATATTATCCAGTTTAGGACTGAAAGACTTTAAAAACAAAGCCTGTGTTGATCTTTCTGTGCCTAAACGCCTTAGGCTTAATTCCCTTTCCACGAAATAAGCAACATCTTTTGAATCAAGGATTAGTGTTTCCATCTTTAATCTCTATCTTCTTCACCAGTGTTTTTAAAATTTTGGTTTCCACATCCCATGAGGAATTTGGATAGATGACTTCTAATTTCCTTTCCATTTCTAATATTCCAGGGCTCTTTGATTCTGGATGATCAAAACTATGTATTTCCCTAGAATCCTGTAAATTCCTTGGAATTAAATAGGGAACACACTCCATTTGTCTTTTGGTCCCCCAAAGTGGCTAGGACAGAAGTATTCATATCAGTAAATCTCTGTTACTGAAAATATCATTGAATTAATTTAGCAATACCTTAAATTTCACAGCATTGCCTAGGTTCATAGAAGAATTATGGCTGAAAAACCCATATTCTATAAAATTGTTATACATTTTGATGGATAGAATTCTGTTTGGGGGTGATAATAAGAATTAGAAAAGAGAGGTCACTCCAATTATATAAAATACCTACAGGCATGGCTGGATTAGTATGGTACAGGCTGAATTTCAGCCCCAATCTCCTCTCCTGGTCATGTGCTCATGTGCAGAATACAACCTACACAACTGTACTGGGTGGCCCTGCTATTGCCATACCATCATCTTGCCTCCAGTGAAACCTGAGGAGCAGGCTTCCTCATAGGCCCCTCATATATCTGCATGTAACTTAAGGAAATATCTGTTCCAGGAGTCACCATCCATTAACCTAAACATCTAGACCACAACCCACACACAAATACACTCCACCTCTGAGAGGCTATTAGGGACCAACATCATCATGTCTCATGTCCCTGTTTTCCTCAGGCCCCTCCAGAAGTGAGATCCTTGCTCGCTGTTCATCAACTATTAACTCATACTATTCTCATACCCAAGAGTCCTTGGGTGGTGCAGTTAACACGCTCAGCTGTTAACCAAAAGGTTAGAGGTTCGAGTCCACCCAGAGGCTCCTCAGAAGAAAAGCCTAATGATCTGCTTCCAAAAAGAGACGGCCATTGAAAACACTATGAAGCACAATTCTACTCTGACACACGTGGTGTCTTTATGAGTCAGAATCAACTTGGCAGCAACTGATTTTTTTTTTTTTTTTAATTCTGACCCAGTCTCTTTTTCTCTCACATCCATATCAGTGGCCTGTCTGTATTTCCCTCTTTATAAATCAGCTTACTCTCCTTATCTTTAGCTCCTTCTTTTATCATCCCCTCCACATCCTGGACTTATCTAAAATTGAACTGTTCCTCAAAATAGAGGGTTGGTTTGTTGGTTTGTGTCATAGATTGAATTGTGCCTCCCCAAAAATATGTGTAGCAACTTGGCTAGGTCATGATTCCCAGTATTGTATGATTGTGTTATCTGATGTGATTTCCTTACGTGTTGTAAACTCTAACACTATGATGAGATTATATGTGATCCCCTCATGTGTTGTAAATTCTATCACTGTGATGAGTTTATACTGATGAGGTTGACAAGATTAGTGTCTTAATGAAATCTCTTTTGAGATATAAAAGAGAGAAGCGATCAGAGATACATGGGAACCTCACACCACCAAGAAAGCAGTGCTGGGAGCAGGGCATGTCCTTTGGACCTGAGGTTCCTGCGCAGAGAAGCTCCCAGACCAAAGGAAGACTGATGACATGGACTTTCCGCCAGAGCCAATGGAGAAAGCGTTCCCCTGGAGCTGATGCCCTGAATTTGGACTTGTAGCCTACTGGACTGTGAGAGAATAAATTTCTCTTTGTAAAGCCATCCACTTGTGGTATTTCTGTTGGAGCAGCACTAGATGACTAAGACAGTTTGTTTTTGATTGTTTGTTTCCTCATATCCTATGGATCTCAGGACCAGCGAGTAGTTTAGTTGTCCTCCTTACTATGTGTTTTCACTTCCAGATCAATAAGCCTCCTTGCTCCAGCAAAATCATCCTTGAAGACTCACATTCTCAGGAAAATAACACATGGCAGATACTACTCTCTTTTTTATTTCCAAAGCAGAAAACTGATTTTGTATGGAGCATAAATCTGCCTAGCTTTTTTAAAAAATTAAAAACTAAATTTCTCTTGTAGCTAAGGTTAGCTAAGTCACATAGTTTTAGTTAATGTGATGTAAGCAGACTTCCCAGGCAGAATTTCTAGAAATTCATTTGAAAAGGTGGCAGATTCATCTGGCTCTCTACATTTGCTCCTCTTCTTTCTCTTCTCCCTGACTGTAATGCCAACTTGATGCTGGACATAGCATTAAGAGGGCATTACATCTTGGTAACCATGAGACAAGCATGAGGATAAAAGCCCACCGCCACCAAGGAAGAAGAGCCAGTGTGTCCTTTGGACCGGGATCCCTGCACTGAAAAGCTTCTGGATCCAGGAGACAGAGAGAGAGAGAGAACTGTAACAATAAAGGCAGCAAGAAGCAGCAACAGAGACCCAGCAGCAGAGACCTGACAGCAGGAGACAGCATGGTGGGATTCCCAGCCCACGGAGCGAGAAAGGTAAGTGCGTTTGGGCAGAGGCTAGGACCAGGGAGAAGCACATCTAAGAGCACAGCTGGGAAGAGGCTGTCCTGATGGAAGAACTGTATCCTGAGTGTGCCTGAGCCTGAATTGTAACTGTTACTTCCCTAATAAATCCCATAATCATAAGTATGGTCTGTGAGTTCTGTGTGGTCATTGCAATGACTTATCAAACCCAGCCAAGAAGTAGAGAATGCCGTGGGAGGGATGGTTGGTGTCAGAATTGGTAAAGATGGCAGAGAGATGAGACATGTTTGACCTCCACCTCGTAAGACTCGGCCTTGGGATGTTGGTCTTGATCTCCTTCCCCCTTGTGAAGTTAGAGGTGGTCAGACACTGCCCGCACACCATTTTTACAGTTGGTTTAGTGAGAAGAAAAAGGGAGTTTGGTCCCTGTTGGCATCACGTAGCCACTGTGTCAGTCTCAAGAGGCTACATCCAGACTTTTTGTTAAATAAGAAAAATAAAACTCCTCATATGTTTAAATCATGTTTGAAGCTAAATAAAACAATGACCCTCTCCCTCCTCATACCTTATACCTTTGGGATTTCTCCAAAGACTTTGACTGCTGGATCACAATCTTTCTCAAGCAGTTTGTACCTTGCCTCTTGCCATAATTCATTGTGACTTCAGTGTCTAGGGGAAGGCCTCCATCAACATCTAAAAAAAACCAAAACCAACTCGTTACTGTAGAGTTCTGACTCATGATAACCCCATGTGTTACACAGGAGAAGTAAGGTCCATAGGGTTTTCCTGGCCATAATCTTTACAGAAGCAGATCACCAAGACTTTCTTCCATGGCACTGCTAGGTGAGTTCAAACACCAACCTTTTAGGTTAATAGTCTAATGCAAACCATTTGCGTCACCCAGGGACTTTTTGTAATCAATATCTAGACCGATGGATATTTTTTACCTCATTTTCAGTTAGCTTTTCCTCACTCCCCCAAGGTCTCTCTCCAAATTTGTTATTATCAGAAATTGCACCACCTCTAAAGTCTTACATCCAAGCCTCTTATTTTCTGATATCACCTCTTCCAGCTTAATTGATCAAGTAACCCCTTTAAAACAATCTTTTGACCTCATCAAATCACAAATCCAGCGAACGCTCTG
The DNA here is from genome assembly GCA_030035585.1 of Dugong dugon. Taxonomy (NCBI): domain Eukaryota; kingdom Metazoa; phylum Chordata; class Mammalia; order Sirenia; family Dugongidae; genus Dugong; species Dugong dugon. Next base: position 179,812,856 of record CM057462.1, on the reverse strand, counting down.
CTTTCTCATGACCCTGGAAATCCTGCCTGTATTTACTTTCCTATTTGCCCAGCTTAGATTCCACAAAACTAAATTATAATCAGTCTTGCAAGCACTCTCAACTCCCTTGACTCATGCTCCCTGCCATTTATCTGCACGTTAAAGCCCGAGACTAGTTTCACCAAGCCACTGAACATTCTTGGAGAGAACCACACAATAGGGGAGACAGTTTTCATGTTAAATTTGTAATCGGAAACTTCAAATGGGTACCCGACCCTCTCCAGAAATCCTCCCAGGTTTCTCCAGTAAGCTCATTTTCCTCCTCGCTGGAATAACTGTCTCATCCAGTCTCCTCTTGACCATACATTCTCCTCTTGAAGCCACAAACATGAGGACACAAGTCAGAAGAGATGATGGTTTAGTAGAAGGGAAAAAGAGACTGAGTCCCTGTTGGCATCAGCTGCCCATTTTATCAGCCTGGAAAACCTTTTTTGTGAAAAACAAAAACAAAAACTTGAATCCTTTAGAAACTAATTCCTTCATATTCCGATCACAAAATACTTATCTCATCATTTGCCTCTACTAAGACCTTGCTTCTTTGGATAGTCCTATCTGTCTTCTTTGTCATCAATCTGCATTCCCATGGGCTCTTCTCCACTATTATACAAGCATGCTCTTGTCTTTCTCATCTTCAAGAACTTCTGCCCTCCTTGATCCCATCACTCTCCATAGCTACCTCCATTTCTCTCCTCCTCTTTACGGCCAAAGTTTTTGAAAGAATTATCTCCACATCCAGTCTCCATACCCTCCCCTCCTATTCACTATTCACCTTTGTATTTCACTGTGGTTTTTTTTTTTTTTGGTTATCTTTGCTGTTTTATTTTTTTAATTGAACTTTTTAAAACCCTGTTTTAGTAAAACGGATAAATAGCAAACACATATACTCATTACCCAGAATTTTAAAATATGCTAAGTTTTTGTCATTTGTTTTCATATTATTCATTTTTGTTTGTTTGTTTTAAACAAATAAATCATTACAGGTAAAGTTGAAATCCCCTTTGTTCATTTCCCTAGACACATGCCCTTTTATTACCAAGAACACCATTATAAGGCATTTAGTTAGCATCTAAAACATTTTTAAACTTTTAATACTTTTACTACATATATAGTATATGTAAGGAGCCCCGGTGGCCAGTTGTTAAACCGCTTGGCTGCCAACCAAAAGGTCAGCGGTTCAAACCTACCAGCCACTCCGCAGGAGAAGGATGTGGCAGTCTACTTCCATAAAGATTACGGCCTGGAAACCCTACGGGGCAGTTCTTCTCCATACTGTAGGGTCACAATGAGTTGGAATCGACTCTACAACTAACAACAACATATGTAATAAAACTAACAGCAACATATATATGTATGTACGTATTATGCATATATTTACTATACCCATTGTCGTCGAGTTAATTCTGACTCGTGGTGACCCCATGTGTGCAGAGTAGAACTGTATACCATAGGATTTTCAAGGCTGTGACTTTACTGAAACAGATAGCCAGGTCTGTCTTCCAAGGAACCTCTGGGTGGGGTTCGTACAGTTAACCTTCCGGCTAGTAGTTGAGTGCTTAACCATTTGCACAACCCAGGGACTCCAATATTATATATAATACCCTAAATCTAGTTTTGTGTATTTATTTAAGAGTATACATTAAAGGGAATTATTCTGAAACTTACTTTCTGCCTCAACATTAAACCTTTGGGATCTATCCATATTGATTCATAGTTTTTCTATGTCATTCATTATAAATGCTGTACCATAGTCCATCATGTGAATTCAAAATCATTTATTTGAGGGGATGCATAGTATAGTGGTTGAAAGCAAAGGCTCTGGAGCTAGGCTGCTTGGGTCTAATCCAAGCCCCTGTCACTTACTAGCTATGTGACCTTAGGCAGGTTATTTATAGTCTCTGATGTCAGTTTCTTCATCTAAATAATGTAGTTAATAATTATAGCTAGGCTCTTGGATTTAATGAGGATTAAATAAATTAATCTATGCAAAGCACTTAGAACCTACCTGGCCCCCAGTAATCACAAATACTAGTCTGTCAGTAAGGAAACAGATTGCACCCTCAAGATAATTGGAAGAGCGTTCATTTACAAAAGGACTAATTACAAAAGTATAGGAGGAGGGCATGGGATCCACAAGGAATAGTAGTACAGTAACAGTAGAGAGGGAGCTATCAACACTCTTAGAACAGAACAAAATCAAATATATCATCAGGAAATAAATCATTACAGATAAAGTGAAATCTCCTCCACCTGCCTACTTCCCCTCCTTTTCCCAAGGGGACTACTATTAGGCATTTGGTTTGTACCCAAAGTATATTTTAAAACTTTTATAAACATACATACATGCAGTCACTTAAATCTCTTCAAAGAAAGAGGTTACCAGAACCCAGGGTTGAGACATGTAGTGGAGACCTCCTTCTAAGAGGGGCAGTGTCCTTCTACTGAAGGACACAGCTATCTTGGTGTACCCTAGTAGGGAGGGAACCAGGCTATAGTCCCTGACCTCTCTCTTCTCCCCTCATTCAATCTCATTCCAGGGCTTTCTTTTGGTCAACCTAAACCAGAAGCCAGAGGGTGAGGGAATCTCTTCTTACAGGCCATCCTCCCACAGCAACATGGAAGTATTTCAAGGTCCAAACTATATGTAAGTGAAGTAAATCGTAAGTACAGTTTTATATGGCTTGGTTCTGCTAAGTCAGTTGGGAACGTTTCACCCTAATCAGGATGTCCCTAAAATGATGCCTGCTGAACCTCTGTCCAGTGATCAATTCTTAAAACAGTTACATAGAATTGAGGGAAGGAGTGACAGATAATCCAAGTCATACAGAAAGCTTCAGTCTCAGGAAGGAAGGGAGCTTGGATCTAACCTAGTGTAGTTCCTAAAATTACTGTGTTCTTCACGGTAGACTGTACAGCACAGTGGCTAGGAAAGTGGCCTCCATTGCTAGGTTCAAATCCCAACTCTACCACTTATTCAATGTGTGACTTCTGAAATTTATTTCATGTCTCCCATCTTCGTCTATAAAATTAGGATAATAATAGTACTCAGCTCACAGGGTTCTTGTTAGGCTTAAATTCAATAATGCATATTAAATGTACTAGAATGCCTGGCACATAATAAACCCTGTTGCCCTTGAGTCAATTCCAACTCATAATGACCCTATAAGACAGAGTAGAACTGCCCCCTAGGGTTTCCAAGTAGCAGCTGGTGGATTCAAACTGCTGACCTTTTGGCTAATAGCCATAGCTCTTAACCACTGCGCAACCAGGGCACCAGCGGCACATAATTAGGACTCATTAAATGTTGTTGTTGCTTTTAGGTGCCGTCAAGTTTATTCTGATTCATAGAGACCCTATGCATCACAGAACAAAACAATGCCTGTTCCTGCACCATGCTCACAATCATTGTTATGCGTGAGCTCACTGTTGCAGCCACTGTGTTAGTCCATCTCGTTGAGGGTCTTCCTCTTTTTCTCTGATCCTCTACTTAAACAAGCATGATGTTTTTCTCCAGGGACTGATCCCTCCTGACAACAGGTCCAAAGTATGTAAGATGTAGTCTTGCCATCCTTCCTTCTAAGGAGCATTCTGGTTGTACTTCTTCCAAGACAGATTTGTTCATTCTTTTGGCAGTTCATGGTATATTCAATACTCTTGGCCAACACCACAATTCAAAGGCATCAGTTCTTCTTCGGTCTTCCTTATTCATTGTCCAGCTTTTGCACGCATATGAGGCGATTCAAAACACCATGGCCCGGGTCAGGTGCACCTTCGTCTTCAGGGTGACATCTTTGTTTTTCAGCACTTTAAAGAGGTCTTTTGCAGCAGATTTGCCCACTGCAATGCGTCTTTTGATTTCTTGACTGCTACTTCCATGGATGTTGACAGTGGATCCAAGTAAAATGAAATCCTTGACAACTTCTACCTTTTCTCCACTTATCATGATGTTGCTTATTGGTCCAGTTGTGAGGATTTTTGTTTTCTTTATGTTGAGGTGTAATCCATACTGAAGGCTGTGGTCTTTGATCTTCATCAGTAAGTGCTTCAAGTCCTCTTCACTTTCGGCATGCAAGGTAGTGTCATCTGCATATTGCAGGTTGTTAATGAGTCTTCCTCCAAGCCTGATGCCCTGTTCTTCTTCATGTAGTCCAGCTTCTTGGATTATCTGCTCAGCATACAGATTGAATAGGTATGGTGAAAGGATGCAACCCTGACACACACCTTTCCTGATTTTAAACCACGCACTATCCCCTTGTTCTGTCCGAACAACTGCCTCTTGATCTATGTACAGTTTCCTCATGAGGACAACTAAGTGTTCTGGAATTCCCATTCTTTGCAATGTTATACCTAATTTGTTATGATCCACACAATCCAATGCCTTTGCATAATCAATAAAGCATAGGAGGTAAACAGTTTTCTGTTATTCTCTGCTTTCAGCCAGGATCCACCTGACATCAGCAATGATATCCCTGTTTCCACATCCTCTTCTGAATCTGGCCTGAATTTCTGGCAGTTTCTTGTTGACATACTGCTGCAGCTGCTTTTGAATGATCTTCAGCAAAATTTTACTTGCTTGTGATATTAATGATATTGTTCGATGTTGCAGCGGCGATGGTTGTCGGAGCGGCGGAGACAATAACCATTGCCACAACTCTTACAGAGAAGTGGGGCCAGGAGGGTCACTCTGAGGAGTCGAACCCAGCTTCAGTCCCAGGAGTTGATTTTATAGTCAGTACAGCAAACAGTGAAGCAAATAACAGAACAATGGGCTTTGGGTGAATAACAATAAGTTTCGGGCAAGGGAGGAGGAATTCAGGTAAACAAGCCAATCAGTAACAGGTTTGGAAAAACAAGTCGTGACAAGTCTCAACATGTTGGGGACAAGTCTCAACATGTGCAGCATAGAGGCCTTTATACATCTATATTTTAATGGCGCATATCCCCACAGTTCGATAATTTCCACATTTGGTTGGATCACCTTTCTTGGATCTCTTCCAGTCAGTTGGCCAGTTAGCTATCTTCCAAATTTCTTGGCACAAACAAATGAGCACTTCTAGCACTGCATCTGTTAGCCGAAACATCTCAAATGATAGTCTGTCGATTCCTGGAGCTTTGTTTCTCTACAATGCCTTCAGTGCAGCTTGGACTTCTTCCTTCAGTACCATCGGTTCCTGATCATATGATACCTCCTGAAGTAGTTGAACATCAACCAATTCTTTTTGGTATAATGACTCTGTGTATTCCATCCATCTTCTTTTGATGCTTCCTACGTCGTTTAATATTTTCCCCATAGAATTTTTCACTATTGCAACTCAAGGCTTGAATTTTTTCTTCAATTCTTTCAGCTTAAGGAATGCCAAGAGTGTTCTTCCCTTTTGGTTTTCTATCTCCAGGTCTTTGCACATGTCATTATAATACCTTACTTTGTTTTCTCGAGCTGCCTTTGAAATCTTCTGTTCAGTTCTTTTGCTTCATCATTTCTTCCTTTTGCTGTAGCTACTCTACATTCAACAGCAAGTTTCAGAGTCTCTTCTGACATCCATTTTGGTCTTTTCTTTCTTTCCTGTCTTTTCAATGACCTCTTGCTTTCTTCATGTGTTATGTCCTTGATGTCATTCCACAACTCGTCCGGTCTTTTGTCATTAGTGTTCAATGTACCAAATCTATTCTTGAGATGGTCTCTAAATTTAGGTGGGATGTACCCAAGGTCATACATTGGCTCTCATGGACTTGTTCTGATTTTCTTCAGCTTCAACTTGAACTTGCATATGAGCAATTGACGGTCTGTTCCACAGTTGGCCCCTGGCCTTGTTCTGGCTGATAATATTGAGCTTTTCCATTGTCTCTTTCCACAGATGTACTCGATTTGATTCCTGTGTCTTCCATCTGGTGAGGTCCATGTGTATAGTCACCATTTATGTTGTTGAAAAAAGGTATTTGCCATGAAGAGTCGTTGGTCTTGCAAAATTCAATCATGCGATCTCTGGCATTGTTTCTATCACCAAGGCCATATATTCCAACTACTGATCCTTCTTCTTTGTCCCACTTTTGTATTCTAATCACCAGTAATTATCAACGCATCCTGATTGCATGTTCTATCAATTTCAGACTGCAGAAGCTGGCAAAAATCTTCAGTTTCTTCATCTTTGGCCTTAGTCAGTTGGTGCATAAATTTGAATAATAGTCTTATTAACTGGTCTTCCTTGCAGGCTTATGGATATTATACTATCACTGACAGTGTTGTACTTCAGGATAAATCTTGAAATGTTCTTTTTGACGATGAATGCAATGCTATTCTTCTTCAAGCTGTCATTCCTGGTATAGTAGACCGTATGATTGTCCGATTCACAATGGCCAATACCAGTCCATTTCAGCTCAGGATATCGATGTTTATGCATTCCATTTCATTTTTTATGCTTTCCAGTTTTCCTAGATTCACACTTCATACATTCCATATTCCGATTATTAATGCATGTTTGCAGCTGTTTCTTCTCATTTTGAGTTGTGCCACATCAGCAAATGAAGGTCCCAAAAGCTTGACTCCGTCCATGTCATCAAGGTTGACTCACTTTGAGGAGGCAGCTCTTCCCCAGTTGTCTTTTGAGTGCTTTCCAAACTGGGGAGCTCATCTTCTGGCACTATATCAGACAATGTTCCACTGCTATTCATAAGGTTTTCACTGGCTAATTCTTTTCAGAAGTAGACTTCTGGGTCCTTCTTCCTAGTCTATCTTAGTCTGGAAGCTCAGCTGAAACCTGTCCACCATAGGTGACCCTGCTGATATCTGAATACTGGTGGCATACCTTCCAGCATCACAACAACACGCAAGCCCCCACAGTAGGACAAACTGAGACACATGGGGGCATTAACTGTTAGCCTTTGTTATTCATAACTTCGTACAGAAACGGAATTGATTACATTGGTCTCCAATAAATATCATAGAAACACTTTGTTCTAATACTTTAAAGGCATCTATATACACTTACTACCCTGGTGGCACAGTTGCTAAAGCACTCAGCTGCCAACCGAAAGGTGGCAGCTCTGCAGAAGAAAGATGTGGCAGCTACTTCCATAAAGATTTACAACCTTGGAAACCCTATGGGGCAGTTCAACTCTGTCCTATAGTGTCGCTATGAGTCTGAATTGACTTGACAGCAGTGGGTTTGTTTCTTTGTTGTTGTTTTTGGTTACGTATACTTATATACACATTCAAAATAATTTAAAATTTTAGAGTTTTGGACCGTAATGAGCATTTGGTTATTGTTTTACCTCTATCTCATTTGAAAAAGACATTTAAGAAAATTGAAAAACCATTAAGATAGAAATGCCAGGCTGTTTACCTTTTTTGCTTAACAGTTCATCTCTTTTTTTCAACTCCTAAATTTTTTCTGAATTTCTACTGATAAAACTCAGTTCTATCAATTTTCTGGGAACTTTTCAGAAAGATTTGTCAATATAGCTTACATTTTTAGGGAAAAAATAGTCATAAATAATTTATGATCCAATAAATGCCAGGACCGTCATGAGCATGAAAGGGAAATTAACATTTATGATAAGCCTTGACCCACAGTGATGGAGACATTGACCCTTTTTCACTTTCTGAAAATATGAAGAATATGAAGGTCAAGTGATAGTTCCTTCCTTGTACTCGGAAGAAAAAAAAAATCTTTATTTTTACTAACTTCTAACTGAAATTTGTCATTTCCTTTAATTATAAATATAGACCAAACAAACAAACTTACAGCAGGATCTGTGTGATTAGTCACCAGTAGAATTCATAGATATTTTCATATCACTTTATAGTTGCAGATATCTCAAAACATCATTTCCCTTCATCACGACTTTGAAATTACAGTAGACCCACTGCTAGATCTTAAATCAATTGATTTTTAATATCTTGAGTATTAACTTTCATGAATTAATAGAAGCATATATATTACAATGTCATAAATACGTTTTTAATATTTTCACAACTGTATTTCAATGTAATTTTTCCTGAATACTACACATTTTATTTTATGCACTTAAAAACATTATTCTGAGAAGGATCTACTGGTTTCACCAACAGAATTTTCTGTTGCTTAAAAAACCCTCTATGTCACCCAAAGTAAAATTAATGAGAGCTGATATGGGGAGACAGGCGATTTGGATAAGGGATTATGGTAAAAGACAAACAGTGCCTCCAGCCACTCCTAAGCAATTTCTGCTGAACGTTCTCCACCCTATAAACGGGACAAAGGAACAGCTGGGAACCAAGAAGTAGGTTATACTGGTGCTTCCCCACCTAAAACTATTGTTTATAATGGCCTCAAGCGAAGGCCATTAATGTGAGGGCTTGTTGCTGGGAGCCTAGCATTCTCAAACCCGAAGATTTTTTTATGGATGGGTTTTATCACTCTGACTGGAAGTAAAGAGATCAACAGCTCACTAAGTTTTCACTTAGTAAAAAAAGTTTTACTTGTATTTTTGTCTGTCTTACTTTTTATTGAAGTAAAATGTGCACACAGAAAAGTGTGTACAGGTGTACAGCTTGATAAATTTTCAGAAATGGAACACGCCTGTATAACCAGCACACGGTTAAGAAACAGCATTAACAGCACCCTGGAAGTTCCTCTTGTGCTCCCTTCAGCTCACACTCCCTTATTCTGACTTCTAACAGCATAATTCAGTTTTCCTAATTTCTGTACTTTTTACATAAATGGAGTCACATAGTGTGTCCTCTTTCGTAAGTTTGGGAGACGAATCCATATTTTTGCATGTAGTTGTAGTTTGTTCAGTTCTATTGCTGTAAAAGCAGAGGTTCTCAAGGTGTGGTCTAGGGACTCCTGAAACCTTCTCAGGGTGTCTGCAGCTCTAAACTACTTTCATAATAATATTAAGGAATTATTTGCCTTTTTTACTCTCATTCTCTCATGAGTGTACAGTGGAGTTTTCCAGAGGCTACATGACAAGTGGTGGTGCTTGTGTATTCCTGTTTTTAAAATTCTCTCAGTTTTAAATTCTAATATGGCAAATATTGATAGATTTTTTGTTGTGTGCCATCAAGTCAATTCAGATTCATAGCGACAATTCAGATTCCAGGACGGAGTAGAACCACTCCATTGGGTTCTCTAGGCATTAATCTTTATGGAAGCAGACCACCAGGTCTTTTCTCCCATGGAGCAGCTGGTGGGTTTGAACTGACGACCTTTCAGTTAGCAGCTGAATGTTTAACCATTGACCTTATAAATAAAAGCTACTTGGGTTCTGCAATAATTTTTAAGAATGTAAAGAATTCCTGAGGCCATAAATCTTGGGATCCATTACTATAATGGTGTAAATATATCCACAATTTATTTTTCCACTACAGTGTTGATGAACATTTGGGTTGTTCCAATTTTGGGCTATTATGAATACTGCTTCTGTGAACCCGTCTTTTGGTGAATATATGCACTTACTTCTCTTGGCTATACATATATATATATATATATATATATATATGTACACACCTAGGAGTGGGATTGCTGAGACATAGAGTATATATTTAGCTTCTAGTAGATACCACTAGTTTGCCAAAGTGGCTATACCAATTTACATTCCTACCAACAATTTATAAGAGTTTTAGTTGCTCTACATTCTCACCAACGCTTTGTATTGTTTATCTTTACCATTTTAGCTGTTCTGTTGGTTACGTAGTGGTACTACATCATAGTTTTAATTTGTGTTTGCCTGATAACAAATGAAGTCAAGCAACTTTAAATATGCATATTGACCATTTGGATATACTCATGTATAAATGATCTGCTGGATTATTCTATTTTTCTATTGGGTTGTGCATGTTTTTCTTACCGATTTGTAGTTCTTTTCCTTTTCAAATTTACTGAAAATTTTTTTTCTGCATCTGTTGAAATGATCATATGTTTTCTTTTTCTCATTTTTTCTATTAATGTAAATTGTATTGATTGTAAAAATTTAAACCACCCGTGAAAATCTGGATTACCTGGTAATGATGCATATTCTTTTTATATATATCTGGCCTTGATTTGCTGATCCTTTAAAGGGTTTTTGCATCTCTTTCCATGAGAAAAATTAGTTTATAACTTTTCATTTTTGTAATGTCGTTTGGAATCGAGGTTATGTTGTTCTCTTTCAAATGAGTTATAAACTGTTTCTTTTTTTTTTCCTATTCTCAGGAAAATATCGTGCAAGATTGCTATTATTCTTTCCATAAACATTTAGAAGAATTTGCCCATTAAGTCATCCAGATTTAGGGTTTTCTTTACAGGAAATTATTAATTAACAGATTCAATGCTTTTAGTAGATGTCAAACTACTCAGATTTTCTACTTCATCTGTTTTAGTAAGTTGTAATTTTTGAGGATGTTATCTATTTTAACAAAATTATCAAATGTACTGGTATAAAGGTTTTCATAATATCCTCTTTTTATCTTTTTGATCTTCATAAAACTGGTAGAGATATTTTCTTTTTCATTATTGATATTGATAATTTGTATTTTTTACCTTAATATACTTTTATTTTGAAATAATTTCAAGTCTACAGAAAAAGTTGCAATAATACAAAGATCTCTTACATCTTCTTCACTCAGATTTCTTAACTTTTATTTTTCCACATTTCCTCCTCTCTCAATCTTCATCTCTCTTTCCCACTCTATCTACACACACACACACAAAGACACACACACACACAAACATACATCAACTTTTCTCTAAAATGATGCCCAATCTTTGTAAATACTTCAGTATGAAACCACTTAAAACAAAGACACATTCTCCCAGTCAGGAAATCAATATTGATACAGTACTGTCCAATCCACAGATACCACTCAAATTTTACTGACTATCCAAATAATGTCTTTTTATTCTTTAAGTTGCAGAAACCGATACACAAACATGTGTTGCATTTAGTCATCATGTCATATCTATCTCTTTCAATCTGCAACAGCTCCTCATCTTTTCTTCTCCTTGTGTACTTGATAGTCTTAACAAGTTCGGATTTTTCCATTCTATATGATAATGATCAAAATTAATCTATCCAATATTTCCATGGGACCAAGTCTGTGGAAGATCATAGAATTAATGTTGTGCTTTTGTAGTAGGCTGAAAAATGACCACCCCAAAAATGGACATGTCCTAATTCCTGGAACCTGTGACTATGTCACCTTATATGGTGTGAAGTTAGACAACAGTTCACAACACCACTCTCACTTCTGACACCAATTTCAAATTTAGGGGTTTCCAAAACCACCCTTAGGTTTGATAATTCTCTAGAATGACTCACAGAACTTACTGGAATTTGTTATACTCAGTTACAGTTTATCACAGTGAAAGGATACAGACTTAGTCAGCCAAAGGAAGAAATGCCTGGGGCAGTCCAGGAAACTTCTAAGTGTGTTTTCCTCTCCCAGTGGAGTCATGGACAACACTGTTTATTCTGGTAATGATGTGTGATAATACATATGGAGTATAACCAACCAGGAAAGCAAACTCACCTGAACTTCCATGTCCAGAACTTTTATCAGGCCTCCAAAATGTAAGCATAGTTGACTGTCCACACAGTTAATCTGTCTTCTGCCCCTTCAAAGGTCCAGCTGTATGATGTGGACTCAAAGTCCCCACCTTAAATCACATTGTTAGACTACCTAGTATGACCCAAGACCCCCAGGCAAGCAAAAAAAAAAAAAAAAACTTTCAGGTATGACATTCCAAGGGCCTAGAGATTAACATCTAGAAGCACAGGGCAAACATCAGACCCTTCTTTGGGCAAGGTTAAATCCTTTACTACACACACAGCAAAAGGAACTTTGATGATGCAATTAAGTTGAGGATCTTGATAGGGGAAGATTATCCTGGATTATCTGTGTAGGCCCAATGTAATCACAAGGGTGCTTATAAGGGAGGTAGGAGGATCAGAGTTAGTTGTAAGACATGTGACCACAGAAACAAGAGATTGGATGGATGTGAGGAGGGGGTACAAGCAAAGCAGGCAGCCTCTGTTATGTCGCTGTTGTTAGGCGCCGTCGAGTCTGTTCCGAGTCATAGCAACCCTACATACAACAGAATGAAACACTGCCCAGTACTGTACCATTCTCACAATTGTTTCTATGTCTGAGCCCGTTCTTGCAGCCACTGTGTCAATCCATTTCATTGAGGGTCTTCTTCTTTTTTGCTGAACCTCTACTTTACCAGGCATGATGTCCTTCTCCAGGGACTGCTCCTTCCTGATAGCAAGTCCAAAGTAAGTGAGATGAAGTCTCACCATCCTCACTTCTAAGGAGCATTCTGGTTATACTTTTTCCAAGAAAGATTTGTTCATTATTCTGGCAGTCCAGGGTATATTCAATATTCTTTGCCTACACCATAATTCAAAGGGATCAATTCTACTCAGTCTTTCTTATGCATTGTCCAGCTTTTGCATGCATATGAGACAATTGAAAATACCATGGCTTGGGTCAGGCACACCTTAGTCCTTAAAGTGACATCTTTGCTTTTTAACATTTTGAAGAGGTCAACCTCATTATCCATAGCCCAAGTTTCAGTCAATCCCCCAAATAAACTGTTAGGGCCACTTTCAACTGCAATCCAGAATTTTGTTAGTAGTGCTCGTATCAAAAAACTGGGCCCAATCGAAGATTATAGTCCATCTTCCTTGGGCCTCTTATAGTCTATCCCACACATATTACATAGTTTATAAGTAAATTTATAAATTAGCAAAATCTTGCAATTATTGTGGTGTATAATCTATTTTTTCTTCAGTCAGACTTTATACTTGCTCCCCTGAAGCATGTATAGATCAAACTCTAGTTGCATATCTAGCAGCAACACAGGATTGTTGGGCTGGGTCTCGAGGAGGATGGGCATCCAAATAAGATTATTACAGGATCTTCAAGCATGGAAAGATTAGATTCCTCAGACACAAGAAGGAGGGCTGCTTCCACTGCCAAGAGAGGCCCGCAGTGATATAGGGTTTCAAGATTCTCATTTTTATCTAAGTTCACCAAAATTTATCCTCATTGGTCCCATTCTTTCCCAATAGGTACTCAAAGTTTCATATGAGAAATTTAAGGAGGCTGTGATACTTGTACAATCCACACAATCAAATTTTGTGTTTGATTTTTGGTACTATTGACCTTATGGCTACAAAATTAGAGACGCTTTAAGATTCTCCAACTATGACTTGAGCTGAGTGCTTAAAGAACGGAGTTTGTCATTTTCTTTCTGTAAGTACTAGAATGCACTAAAGAAAAAAAAATCTATTACATGCCACATAACCCTTGTAGGAGTAATTACTGCCATAGGTCAAGTAGAAGCGACACTTAGCAGCTGGGGTGCTTGCTTCAGTAGACATTGTAATCCAAACAATCACAGGTAATAATTTGATACCACTACCACCAGTGAAAGCTAGTTGCTGTTGAGTCAGTTCCAACTCATAGTGACCCTGTGTTTGCAGAGTAGAGCAGTGTTCCAAAGGGTTTTCACTGGCTGATTTTTCAGAAGTAGATCACCAGCCTTTGTCCTGAGGCACCTCTGAGTGGGTTTGAACCTTGAATCTTTCAGTTAGTAGCTATGCACTTAACCACCTGCACCACCCAGGAACTCCTGATACCACCACGGGGAAAAAAAAAAAAAAAAAAAACCATTGCCATTGAGTTGATTCCAACTCATAGGGACCCTATAGGACAGAGTAGAGCTGCCCCACAGGGTTTTCAAGGAGCAGCTGGATTCGAACTGCTGTTCTTTGGGTTAACGGCCGAGTTCTTAAAGACTATGCCACTACAGTATTTCATAAATTGCTAGAATCCCATTTCCCGTTCCCAGAAGCTCAGCACTGAGTTTAAACCCAAGGATATGACCAAACCAATCTCAAAATTCCTTCTTTGAGGGATAGTTTCTTGGGACAATCTTGGTTCCAATTTCTGACTCAATCAAAGTCCGGTAAGGAAGTAAAAATCACAAGTGATTTCAAAAGAAAGAATTTAATAAGAACTGTAAATTAGGTATTATAATTGTTCGCTAGGTACACTGAATAGGCAAAAAGGGAACACAAAATTATCACAGAGATAGAAATTTCAGGAAGCAGCTATCAACCACCTCTAGGGTTGGGGAAACAAAGGGATGAGGTTGGAATTTTTTAATTTAAAGGCTGGATGAGCAGCCCCAAGGAGCTGTAACTCACCTCTGAGGAGGAGGGAGTGCTGCTCAACTGGTGCCAATGCCTCTGGGCTCTAAGAAGGGTCCCCAGGGGGCTGAAATCAAGACCTCTGAGGAGGGAGCATGTGTCATGAATCTATTGTGGCTTCTGAGACACACCTCCATCCTGCTAAATATGCTCAATACATTGGCCACAGAATGTTCCTTGACTTGATTCTGCCAGTGAAACTAATGTCAATCATGTGTACCAAGAACAGCTAAGCTGTAGAATTACTATCATAACCAACAAGAGAAAAATGATTACAAATGGGGCTGAGTTTTATGTGATGTGTAAGTCTTTGAAGATGATTGCTGTCACACCTAGCTGAAAATAAGAGTTCAGGTAATTACAGTTTTATTGTTATCTGTGCTTAACTCTCCTTTAATATAGAGATGAGAGAAAGCTGAATAAAATGCTTAGTTGCTCCATAACTGCCCATCAAGGCCCACGTTGTTTTATAGTCCTCATCCATTTCAGTCTTAAAAATTCATCATTATAAACCTGGGCATTTATTTAAGCAATGAGAGGAGCCCTGGTGGTACGGTGGTTAAGAGCTAAGCCTGCTAACCAATAGGTCAGCAGTTCAAATCTACCATCTGCTCCTTGTAAACCCTATAGTGCAGTTCTACTCTGTCCTATAGGGTCACTATGAGTTGGAATCGACTCAACGGCAATGGGTTTGGTTTTACAGGTTTTAGTGGTAAGAGAGCAGGAGTGACAATCCTAAGTGATAACCAGAATAAACCTCCACTCACTACCTCCACTGTGAGCAGTCTGGCTCAAGCCAACAGCATCTGTCACTTGTATTAACTGTTTCAGCCTCCTGAATGTTCTCCATTCCTCCACATGTGTCCAGTTCATTCTGTTGTTAACACAGCCACCACAGTGATCACGTCACATTAAAAGCCGAGTTAGAGTATGTCACTTATCTGCTCGAAACATCCAAATGGCTTCCCACCTTACTGAATAAAAGCCAAAGTCAGGGTAATAGCCTTCAAGGTCTCACAAGATTGATATATACTCCCTCCATCCCCAGGTGCAATGACTGCTACCTCTCCCACCTCACCTCCACTCTTGTCCCCCACTCACTCTGCCCTAGCAACACTGACCTCCTTACTGGACTTCCCCAAAGCCAGGCATGCTCACATCTCAGGGCTCTTGCCCTGGCAGTCCCCTCTGCCTGGAATGCTCTCTCCAGATACCTGTGTGACTTTCTCCCTCACCTCCTTCAGGTTTTTACTTTTACTCCTTCAGGTTATTTTTACTTGCTGAAAGTCCTTCCCTGGTGATTCTAATTAAAATTACACCACACACATAGACATACTCTCCTTACCCCCTTCCTGATTTATTGTCTGGTTCCTCCTACAACCTTGAGTTCCATAAGGTTATGGATTTTTATCTCTTTTGCTCATTGCCAAATTTCTAGCATCTTCCAGATGTCTGGCTCATAGCAGATTCTTAACAAATATGTACCAAATAAATAATTAAGCAAATGAATGATATATAGTAAACCTGGGCACATAATCATTGGCTGATTGGAAGTAAGCCTCTCTTTCAATTCTTTGTGCCTTAATTAATTTCTCTTGTAAAATAAAGGTCATAATACTGCCATCTAACTTGTTGCTATTTCACCATTGATAGTGAATTCATGTTCATAAAGGCCTTTGACTTTTTGAATAAAAAGCATTGGGAGATGAGATGTTCATATTTAGAGGTTGTCTTAGTTATGTAGTACTGCTATAACAGAAATACCACAAGTGGACAGCTTTAACAAAGAGAAATTTCTCACAGTCTAGTAGGCTAGAAGTCCAAATTCAGGGCATTAGCTCCAGGGGAAGGCTTTCTCTGTCAGCTCTGGAGGAAGGTCCTTCTTATCAATCTTCCCCTGGACTAGGAGCTTCTCTGTGCAGGAACCCTGGGTCCGAAGGATGCACTCTGCTCCTGGCGCTGCTTTCTTGGTGGTATGAATTCCCGGTATCTCTCTGTTCACTTTTCTCTTTTATATATCAAAAGAGATTGGCTTAAGACACAGTCCAATCTTGTAGCTCTCATCAACATAACTGCCATCAATCCATCTTATTAACATCATAGTGACAGGATTTACAACACAGGAAAATAACATTAGATGAAAAAATGGTCTCAATCACACAATACCGGGAATCATGCCTTGGCCAAATTGATACTCATATTTTTGTGGGACACAATTCAATCCATGACAGGTAAAATTGAAAACAGCTTTTGTATTGAAGTCTTGGGATCAAGACATGGATAAGACATCTTGGGTATCGCTTTGAACTTCATAGTAACATAACCATAAATGGCCTCTCAACTTCATAGGATTCCTGTTAACAGCGAAAGAGAACATGGAATAGAGTTGTTGTTATTGTCCTTAGGTGGTGTCAAGTCAGTTCTGATGTATAGCAACCCTATGTACAATAGAAGGAAACACTGCCCAATCCTGCGCCATCCTCACAATCATTGTAATGCTTGAGCCCACTGTTGCAGCCACTGTGCCAATCTTTCTCATTGAGGGTCTTCTTTTTTGCTAAACCTCTACTTTAACAAGCATGATGTCCTTCTCCAGGGATTAATCCCTCCTGATAACATGTCCGAAGTACGTGAGATGTAGTCTCATCATCCTTGCTTCTAAGGAGCATTCTGGTTGTACTTCTTCCAAAACAGATTGGTTCATTCTTTTGGCAGTCCATGGTATATTCAATATTCTTTGCCAACACCATAATCCAAAGGCATCAATTCTTCTTTGGTCTTCCTTAGTCATTGTCTAGCTTTTGTATGCATACGAAGCTACTGAAAACACCATGGATTGGGTCAGGCGCACCTTGGTCTTCAAGGTGACATCTTTGCTTTTTAACACTTTAAAGAGAACTTTTGCAGCCGATTTGCCCAGTGCAATGCGTCTTTTGATTTCTTGACTGCTGCTTCCATGGGTGTTGATAGTAGATCCAAATAAAATGAAATCCTTGACAACTTCAATATTTTCTCCGTTTATCATGATGTTGCTTATTGGTCCAGTTGTGACGATTTTTGTTTTCTTTACACTGCAGTGTAATCCATACTGAAGGCTGTGGTCTTTGATCTTCAGCAGTAAGTGCTTCAAGTCCTCTTCACTTTCAGCAAGCAAGGTTGTGTCCTTTATATGAGGCAGGTTGTTAGTGAGTTTTCTTCCAATCCTGATGCCCTGTTCTCTTCATATAGCCCAGCTTCTTGGATTATTTGCTCAGCATACAGATTGAGTAAGTATGGTGAAAGGATACAACCCTGACACACACCTTTCCTGACTTTAAACCATGCAGCATCCTCTTGTTTTGTTTAAACGACTGCCTCTTGATCTATGTACAGGTTCCTCATGAGCACAATTAAGTGTTCTGAAATTCCCATTCTTCACAATGTTATCCATAACTTGTTACGATCCACACAGTCGAATGCCTTTGTACGGACAATAAAACACAGGTAAACATCTGGTATTCTCTGCTTTCAGCCAGGATTCATCTGACATCAGCAATGATATCCCTTGTTCCACGTCCTCTTCTGAATCCTCCTTGGATTTCTGGCAGTTCCCTGTTGATGTACTGCTGCAACCGCTTTTGAATGATCTTCAGCAAAATTTTACTCGAGTGTGATATTAATGATATTGTTAGATAATTTCCACATTTGGTTGGACAACCCTTCTTTGGAATAGACATAAATGTGGATCTCTTTCAGTCAGTTGACCAGGTAGCTGTCTTCCAAATTTCTTCGCATAGATGAGTGAGCACTTCTAGCGCTGCATCCATTTGTTGGAACATCTCAATTGGTATTTCATCAATTCCTGGAGCCTTGTTTTTCACCAATGCCTTCAGTGCAGCTTGGACCTCTTCCTTCAGTAGCATCGGTTTTTATCATATGCTACCTCCTGAAATGGTTGAATGTCAACAAATTCTTTTTGGTATAGTGACTCTGTGTATTCCTTCCATCTTCTATTGATGCTTCTTGCATCGTTTAATATTTTCCCCATAGAATCTTTCACTACTGCAACTCGAGGCTTGAATTTTTTTCTTCAGTTCTTTCAGCTTGAGAAATGCCAAACCTGTTCTTTTTTTTTTTTTTTCTTGGTTTTCTAACTCCAGGTCTTTGCACATGTCATTATAATACTTTACTTTGTCTTCTCAAGCCGCCCTTGGAAATCTTCTGTTCAGTTCTTTTGCTTCATCATTTCTTCCTTTCACTTCAGCTACTTCATATTCAAGAGCAAGTTTCAGAGTCTCTTCTGACATCCATTTTGATCTTTTCTTTCTTTCTCGTCTTTTTTAATGACCTCTTGCTTTCTTCATGTATGATGTCCTTCATATCATTCCACAACTCATCTGGTGTTTGGTCATTAGTGTTCAACATGTCAAATATTTTCTAGAGTTGATCTCTAACTTCAGGTGAGATATACTCAAGGTCATACTTTGGCTCTTGTGGACTTGTTTTAATTTTCTTCAGCTTCAGCTTGAACTTGCATATGAGCAACTGATGGTTTGTTCTGCAGTCGGCCCCTGTCCTTGTTCTGGCTGAAGATAACGAGCTTTTCCATCGTCTCTTTCCACAGATGTATTCAGTTTGATTCCTGTGTATTCCATCTGGCAAGGTCCATGTGTACAGTCGCAGTTTACGTTGTTGAAGAAAGGTATTTGCAATGAAGAAGTCATTGGTCTTGCAAAAATTCTATCATGTGATGTCAGGCATCATTTCTATCACCAAGGACATATTTTCCAACTACCAATACTTCTTGTTTCCAACTTTCCCATTCCAATCACCAGTAATTATCAATGCATCCTGATTGCATGTTCAATCAATTTCAGACTGCAGAAGTTGGTAAAAGTCTCCAATTTCTTCATCTTTGACCTTAGTGACTGGTTCGTAAATTTGAATAATGGTCGTATTAACTGGTCTTCCTTGTAGGTGTATGGATATTATCTTATCACTGACAACAATGCAGTTCAGGATAGATCTTGAAATGTTCTTTTTTACGATGAATGTGATACCATTCCTCTTCAGGCTGTCATTCCCGGCACAATATGTATGCGACAAACATTAGTTTCCTTCATCTTTTCTTCTCTGTCAATCAGGAGACAGAAAGAAAGGAAGGAAGAGAGGGAGGGTGGGAGGGAAGAGAGGAGAGAAGAGCGGAGGGGAGGGGAGAAAGTAAGTTGGTTATATATTTAATGTTAATAACTTCAACAGGAGCTATTATTTGTCTCTGAGTGGTTAGCTTAGAAGAGGTCAAGATCTGGGTGGATTTAGTTCTACATGGACTAAATAGCCTACTCAGTTTTGTCATCCATGACTTCACCCCCACCCTGGCCATACATGTCTACCAATGAAGGCTGCAAATTAAGTCTCACAGCTCCAACCCATACTTTTCTTATTCTATGTTAAAAAGAAGTCTAAAGTTCAGGCTCTGCTGACAGCTGGTTCAGTGACACTCTACTGCCACTGAATTACTTTTGCCATTAATTATCTGATCATTGACCTTCAGGAACTCATGGTATACTGAATTTATATGAAAAGAAGTTCACAATACATTGACTGGTTAGAATACGGTCCTTTTAAAAAGCTGTCTGGTTATTTCTAAAGTGGCTTCTGTATGCCACAGGACGGTAATAACAGGATCTGTTCATCAGGAGTCCTCTAAAAAATCCATAGAGGCTCACATGTTACAAGAAATTCAACCCCATTTATAATCATTTTTCTCATTATTGATTATAAGATGATAACTTCATTTTAAAAGGACTTTGTACAAGCGATTGTCATTTGTTTCTCTGGCAAAATCAAGTCAAAAAACACTCTCTGGCCAATATATGAGCATATTCAGTGAGATAGAGGTGGGAGAGAGAGAAACCGCATGCAGCTCAGGAACTGTGATAGACAACCAAGAGGATAAAGATAGGATCTAGCAAAACCTTCCCAACATTTTTTCTGTTTTTCATATTAAATTATCACAAGTAGTATTGAAGAAATGTACCTCATATGGGGCCCTGACAACCATAATAACCCTGTGCATTTGTGCAGTGTCTCACAATTGGTAAAATGTCCTTACACACATTTATGTAATTAGAGCTGCATGAAACCTGTGGAACAACCAGAGCAGTTTTATTATTATTCCCATTTTACAGGCAAGTAGACAGAGACATGGAGAGGTCAGTTGGCTTGCTTAAATTTGTGTACTGGTAAAAGACAGAGCCAGTGTTCATATTATGAGTGACTAGGAGGGAAGGACATCTTGTAGGCAAAGTCCAGGAAAACCTTAACTTTTGTGATCCACAAGCGTCATTTCTTGGGAAAAACCACTTTGCCTGGAGAATTTAACAATAGTAAACCAAAAAAATGCTCCAGGAATAAACACTGGGTTTATTTTTAATCCAAATGGGTGCACAAGGCTTAAGTAAGCCTGAAGAAATGTGTTTTGTATTATGGGGAATGAGCTGAACTTATTTGGTATTGTTTTCTTTTGTCTATGCCCTCACCCGGGAGTCCCTTGGACCATTTATGTTTATTAGAGCTCCGTTACTTGGTGCACTGGGAAGAGATGAATGGTAAAATCAAATAAAGACTAAATGGGAATTTTTTTCTCTTTAGGGTTAAAATTGGTGCTTGATTCAAAGCACTTCAAGAATACCAGGCCTCTCACCTTTCCTTGCTATTGTTAGATATGCAGAAATAGAATCTTTCCACAAACTGTAATAGTTGCTATAACCTAACAGATGCAGTTTTCATATTTAAGGGTGAGATCAGAGAAGCTGATATACAGAGAAAAGAACAAGAATATGAGGTCTGGATTCTAGATCCATCTTTCCTTCTAATTGTGTACCCTTGAGTGATCCATTTAATCTTACTAAGCCTCTATTTTTGTTTTGTTTTCCTGTAAAATGATGACGGAGGCTTGAACTAAATTCTATCTTAGTTTGATTTCAGACCTAACCCTATAAGTCTTTGATAGGTTATTTAGTGGAAAAACTGTGGGATGATGTTGATTAATTTGTCTAAACAAATTAGTAGGAGCAGTTCTCTGAATCATTCTTATGCCATGTGCAGACAAAAATGACCTAGATATCTCTTCATTCTGTATTCATACTCAGGGAAGGCTTCTTGTGCCTTCTGAAGAAAACAACGAATATCTGATGTATATCTGATATTGTCCTTACCAAAGTCTTACAGATCAATATAAACTAGTTATAAGAGACCTAGTGTTATACTCAGTAAGTCTGGGTGCAATGGTGACTGTGTGTTGAAGTTTTCCATGTGTTATGAATTGAATTGTGTCCTTCCAAAAAATATGTATTGAAGTCCTGGTCCCTGTACCTATGGATGTGATCCTGTTTGGAAATAGGGGTTTTCTTTTGTTTTGTTTATGAAGTCATACTGGTAGAGGGTGAGTCCTAACCCTAATCACTTCCGAGTTATAAGAAGAGCAGAAGAGACAGAGACACACACAGAGGGGAAGACAGATGCCATGTGAGGACCCACATACAAACAAAGGAACACTGTAGAGTGCAGCAGCCACCAGAAACTAGGAGAGAGGCACACAGAAGGAATTGACACAGCCAAGACACTGATTTGTAATTTTAGCCTTCAGAACTGTGAGAAGATAGATTTCTGTCCTTTAAAGTCAACATTTGTAGTATTGTTTGTTACAGCAGCACTAGAAATCATGTATTTAGCATAGGTTTCCTCTTGCCACAAAAGCAAGCAACAAGTAAAAGTGAACGTCATTAAATAGAAGACGTACCCAGGCCCTGAATCCTGTCTCTTCAGTCTGCTGATATGCTGACTTTGGCCTTTTTTTGATTAACTAACCAATCAACACAATATTATGCTACACACAATAAATATTATAACAGTTATAAGGAAGAAAACTTGATTGTGGGCTGAAGTCATCAGAAAAGACTTCAGAGAAGAGAGAGAATTTGAACGGAACTTGGAGAACATGTGAAAATGCATAGATGGAGAAAATAAAAGCAATGTTCCAACATGAAGGACAAATTGAGCCAAGATGCAAAGAACAGAATGTTCCTGGGAGTACTGGAGCAGCCCAGATTAACTAGCATCAAAGATTAAGTGTGGATAGCCTTGGCAGATATTTCTGGAAAGATAAGTTAGGTTGATAATGTGGATGGCTAAAGAAAGAAATTTGAGCTTTACAGTATGTAGTTCAGGAGGTTGCAGTCTGGTGGTTCATAAGTTGGAACTGACCTGCTGATATGTTTTGTTTGATCTACAATGTTTTAAAAAATTAGAATTGAAAGCATTAGGCTGGGCAGGTGTTCTCTTGGCTAACAGTTTCCATCACTTCCTGATTTTTAACATTTTATTTGAAATAATTTAAAATTTATATTAGTTGCAAGAACAGTAGAAAGCACTCCTTCATCTAGATTTACCAGTTATTAACATTTTGCTTCATTAGCTTTCCCAGTCTCTCTCTCATCTATTTATCTATCATCTACACACATACACACACAGACGCACATGCATATCTATTTTTTCTAAATAAATTGAAAGTACACACATTTCATACATTACATATATTTCAATGTATATTTGATAAAAGCAAGGACATTCTTTATACAACCACAATACATTGATCAAATATTTAACGCCAATACAATACTATTATCTACTATACAATCTATATACAAATTTCATCAATTGTACCAAAAATGTTCTCTATATCATTTTTTTTTTCCTTATTCAGGATCCAATCCAACATCTCTGACTCTTTAGAGACTCTTGACTCTTATTGTCATGATTCTTTAGTTCCTCAGTCTTGATTGTTCTTTATAACCGTGACATTTTTGTAGAATAATAGTCAGGTGTTTTTTTGTATAATGCCTCTCAGTTTAGATTTTTTAAATATTTCTTCATGGTTAGATTCATGTTATGCATCTTGGACAGAAATATTACATGAATGATGTTTTGTCCTCAGTACATCCCATTGGGAGACACAAGATCAGTAACAAAAATTTTGTTCCATTATTTGTCCCATTATTAGTGACAATAACTTTGATAACTTGATTTAAATGGTGTCTGCCAGGCTTCTCCATAGTAAATTTAACCCCTATTTCCTCTTGTGATTAATAAGTTATCTGTGGGGGAATGTTTTATATTATATAAGTATTTCATTTCCCATTAAACTTTCATCAAGTATCTTTACCATTTATTGAGGATTCATGAGCAAGCTACTTCTCTGCTTTAAAAAAAGTTCCCAGTGGCTGTGCAACCTATAAACAGCTGATTATTGTAAGTGCTGTCAGTAATTTGTACATCTGTAAAAAGTTGAATTGACAAAAGTTGTTCGATAGACATATTTACAATAATGACAAAAAAAAAGAGTAGCTACTGAGGCTGCTTATGTACAATAAAACACCTCATGGGATTTGGTTCCTTGGTTTGCAGGTTTAGGGTCATGGTTTTAATTAATTGACTTAATAACATGTTTAGTGCTTCTTCTCTATCTCCTATTTCATTGTGTAGTTCTTGGGGTCTTAAAAGTTTGCAAGCGGCCAGCCAAGGCACAATTTGTCTCTATTCACTTGGAGCAACAAAGGAAGAAGGAGAGTCAGGAATAGGAGGAGGAAATGGAATGTGTGGCTAATTGCTTCCATGAACAACTGCCTCCTTTGCCATGAGACCAGAAGAACTGGGTGGTTCGTGGCTACCATTACTGGACATTTTGATCAAAGTTTCTATAGAAGAATCCTGATCAAAAGGGGGAGAATGCAGAACAGAATTTAAAAGCCTCATGGACACTAGAATTTCTGGAGCTATGGAGGCTGGATGAACCCCTGAAACTATTGCCCTGAGATAATCTTTAAACCTTAAACCAAAAATATCCCCTGAAGTCTTCTTAAAACCAAACAATAGTCTTCTTAAAGCCAAATGGGTTTTAAAGGCATATAGCACCAGGGAATAAGGCAGGGAACAGATAGAGTTTCAGAGAGAGTGGTTAAGCCAGCCCTCCCAGATATGATAACATGTGATCAGAGACCTGAACAAAGTAAACCAGGAAGATTTCTTGATAATGTTTCAGACAGAGAGAACATCAAGTGCAAAGACTGAATGAGAGTAGTCAGTGGGTTTCAGGAACAACAAGAAAGTTGTACTGCCTGAGGTGCTGTGAGCTAGGAGTAGGGAGGTAGGATATGAAATCAGAGAGGCAGCGAGAAAAAGGCAGTCATATGATTGAGCCCAGGTAAAACCAGCCGTTTCCCAGAAACATGAAAAATAATAAATTGTTATTGTTTAAGTCACAAAATCTTGGAGTGCTTTTGTTACACAGCAATAGATACCTGAAGCAGACATTTCCTTTGTTATAAAAAATCTTCTCCCAAAGAAAGCTAGCTCAGATGGCTTCACAGGTGAATTCTATATTTATGGAAGAAATAAAATCATTGTACAGACACTAAGATAGAGGAGGAAGGAACTCTTCACTAGCTTTATGAAACTTAGCAACTGTGATACAAAAACAAAACAATTATATTCCAAGGGAAGAAAGTGTTAAACAATATCCCTTTTGAATATAGGTGTAAATATCCTAAAGAAAATATTGAAAAATTGAATAAAGCAAAATATAAAAAGGATAATAAATCTGCGCCAAGTGAGGTTTATCTCAGGAATGCAAGGCCAGCTTAACATTCAATAATCAACCAATGATTTGCCATCTTAATAAAATAAAGGGAAAAGTATGATCATCTCAATAGATGGATAAAAAATTTAAAAAGTAAATGCCCATTTGTGATTTAAATATTCTCAGAAAAATAGGAATAGAAAGAAACTTCCTCTGATGAAGAAACTAACTTTATAATTAATGTGTTAAAGACTGAATGCTAAGGGGTGCTTCCTGTGGTCCGTCTTACAACAAACACCTGAAAAAACAAGTGAATCATATTGTATATGACAATCTAGGAGCCCTGAACATCAAAGGCAAAGTTGAAGAATCAGACCAAGTGGCGGGGGAAGGGAGAGACAGTTCAGAAAAAGCGAGGAGTTGCCAGACCTGACCAAGCAGGAGCCTGAGCCCTTCAGGCCGGATCAGCTCCTGTGTGTGGTGAGGCAAGCAGTGGTGCTCGGGAGGCATCTTCCACATCGAGAGGGGCCCAGCAGCAGAGTCTACTTGGCCATCCAGAACCAGTAAAAAGCAGCACTCAAGTGGCTAAAGATAAGTACTTGCTTCTGGCCAATGTGGGGATAAAAAAAAACACCCCATTTGGGAAAAACCTCTCTCCCATTTACCTCTCCTGTCCCTGCTCTGCACGGGTCCCTGGCCAACTTCAGCGATTGCTGAGTCCCCTGGGGTGGAAGTAGGACCTGCCAGGCTCCCTGAGCCATTCTCTTGGCCTTGGAAAGGGAACAAATTAACAAACAGGGAAAAAATAAGCTGCCGGCTCCACTAAGCCAGGAACTCAGGGTTGGCACAGCTCCTTTGCCTAGGCACAGGCATAAGGAGTCCACAGACTTTGAAGGCCTTTCACCCCTGCATAGACTTGTGTGGGCCCATTTCAATAGCATAGGCCCTCATTACAGCAGTACAACAGGGTATATACCTGAAGTCTAACTTCAACTGTTTCAGCTGTGAAGCGGCAGGTTTGTGACATTTGACACTGCTCTGGCCATTAAGCAGTTTCCTCACCTGTCCACATCAAGGGCCTGAGGACTGGTCGCTCCACCCATGCCACCTAGCCACCTGCAACAAGGGCCCAAGAATAAGTGGTGCCCCCCAGTCCGTACAGCCAACAGCATTGGGTGCTCGTAGTCTGGCTGCAAAACCCACCTACCTACTCACTCTTGGGAACAGGGATACATTTTCCTTCCAGACACTCAGGGGCAGCAGTCAGCCCCCTGCCTTGCTCAGCACATGAGCCCCTACTGCAGGAAGATACCTGTGTCTACACCAATCACCCATGCCTGTCTAGGACTATAAGTGAGAGCCTGCACCACACACTTGGTGACCGACTACCTGGACACCTGAGCTGAATCCATACAAGAAAAGTTAATGGAATCCTGGGCTCATATATGTGGTAGAAGATCTAACCACCTGGTAACAGGACGTTAGAGCTTCAAAGGCACAAATAATCAAACTAGCTCACATGAGCAGCCTATGTGGGCATATCAAAACAAGAAGCTATGACACAGTAAGCAAATATAAAATAAATAAATTATAATAACTTACTGATGGCTTGGAGACAACAGTCAATATGAAATCACGTAAAGAGGCAGACCATGATGTTTCAGCAAGCCCCAAAATAAAGAATCAATAAATTTTCCAGAGGAAGAGAATTTCTTGGAATTACTGAAGGCAGAATACAAAAGATTAATATACAGAACTCTTCAAGATATTAGGAAGGAAATCCTTCAAAATGTAGGGAAATCCAAAAAATGCACAAAGCAGTAGAAGAACTTAAGAAGGTTATTTTAGAGCATAATGACAAATTTAATAGGCTGCAAAACTCCATAGAGAGACAGCAATCAGAAATCCAGAAGACTAACAATAAAATTTCAGAATTAGACAATTCAATAGGAAGTCATAGGAGCAGAATTGAGGCAGTAGAAGTCAGAATTAGTGAGACTGAGGATAAAGCCCTTGACACCAAGCTATTTGAGGAAAAATCAGATAAAAGAATTTTAAAAAATGAAGAAACTAAGAATTATGTGGGACTCTATCAAGAGAAATAACCTATGAGTGATTTGGAGTACAAGAGTACAAGAACAGGGGGATAAGAGAAAATACAGAGAAAATTGTTGAAGATTTGTTGACAGAAAACTTCCCTGATAATATGAAAGATGAGAAGATATCTATCCAAGATGCTCATCAAACCCCACATAAGGTAGATCCGAAAATAAAGTCAAAAAGACATATTATAATCAAACTTGCCAAAACCAAAGATAAAGAGAGAATTTTAAGAGTGACTAGGGATAAACAAAAAGTCATCTACAAAGGAGAGTCAATAAGAATAAGCTCAGATTACTCAGCAGAAACCATGCAGGCAAGAAGGCAATTGGACAACATATATAAAGGCTTCAAGGAGAAAAATTGCAAGCCATAATTATATATCCAGCAAAACTGTCTCTCAAAAAGATGGTGAAATTAGAGCATTTAAAGATAAACAAAAGTTTAGGGAATTTGCAAAAACCAAACCAAAATTACAAGAAGTACCAAAGGGAGTCCTCTGGTTAGAAAATCAATAGCATCAAATAACAACCAAAGACTAGAACACAACACAGAGCAACCACGTATCAACTCAGATAGTGAAGTCGCAAAAATACATCAAAGCTAAAGCACTGAAAATAGGAAAACAGATATGTCAATATGTAAAAGATGACAACATTAAAACAAGAAAGAGGGACTTAAAAATGTAGAAATAAATTTTTCATACAGAGAGGAAGTCAAGGCAATATAAAGAAATTAAAGACAGGTTTAAACTTAGAAAAATAGGGGTAAATAGTAAGGTCACCACAAAGGAAACTAACGATCCTATACATCAAAATAAAAAACAAGAAAAATATAAAGACTTAGCAAATACAAAATCAACAAAAATGAAAAAGATGAAAGGAAACTACATAAAGAAAAATGACTCAGCACAGAAAATTAAATAAAACAAAGAAATGGTGAGAAACATACCAAAAAAGACATGAAAATGACAGCATTAAACTCATACCTATCAATAATTATGCTGTTGTAAATGGACTGAATACATCAATAAAGAGACAGAGAGTGACAGAATGGATAAAAAAAAAAAAACCATGATCCATCTATATGATGCCTACAAGAGACATATCTTAGACTTAAAGACACAAACAAACTAAAACTCAAAGCATGAAAAAAATATACCAAGCAAACAACATTCAAAAAAGAGCAGGAGTGGCAATATTAATCTCTGACAAAATAGACGTTACAGTAAAATCCAGCACAAAGCATAAGGAAGGACACTATATAATGATTAAAGGATCAGTACACCAGGAGGGTGTAACTATAATAAATATTACACAGCCAACGACGGGGCTCCAAAATACATAAAAAAAACTCTAACAGCATTGAAAAGAGAGATAGACAGCTCCACATAAATAGTATGAGACTTCAACACTCCATTTTTGGTGAAGGACAGAACATCCAGTAAGGAGCTCAATAAAGACACTGAAGATCTAAATGCTACAATCAACCAACTTGATCTCATGGACGTATACTGAACACTCCACCAAACAGCAGCCAAGTATACTTTCTTTTCCAGGGCACATGGAACATTCTCCAGAATAGACCACATATTAGGTCATAAAGCACGCCTTAACGGAATCCAAAACATTGAAATATTACAAAGCATATTTTCTAACCATAAAGCCATAAAAGTAGAAATCAATAACATAAAAAGTAAGGAAAAAAAATCAAACACATGGAAACTGAACAACACCTTGCTCAAAAACTACTGGGTTATAGAAGAAATTAAGGATGGAACAAAGAAATTCATAGAATCAAATGAACATGAAAACACATCCTATTAGAACCTTTGGGACATAGCAAAAGCAGTGCTCAGAGGTCAGTTTATAGCAATAAGTACACATATCCAAAAAGAAGAAAGGGCCATAATCAAAACATTAACCCTACAACTTGAACAAGTAGAAAGAGAGCAGCAAAAGTAGCCCTTGGGCGCCACAAGAAAGGAAGTAATAAGAGTTAGAGCAGAATTAAATGAAATAGAGAATAGAAAAACAGTTGAAAGAGTTAACAAGACTAAAAACAGGTTCTTTGAAAAGGTCAACAAAATCGATAAACGATTGGCCAAGCTAACAAAAGAAAAACAGGAGAGGAAGCAAATAACCCGTATAGGAAATGAGATGGGTGATATGACAACAGACCCAACTGAAATTAAAAGAATCATAACAGAATGCTATGAAAAATTGTACTCCAATAAATTTGAAAAACTAGAGGAAATGGACAAATTTCTAGAAACTCACTACCTACCTAAACTAACACAATCAGAAGTAGAACAACTAAATAAACCTATAACAAAAGAAGAGACTGAAAAGGTAATTAAAAAACTCCCAAAGAAAAAAAGCCCTGGCCCTGACAGCTTCACTGGAGAATTCCACCAAACTTTCAGAGAAAGGTTGACACCACTACTACTAAAGGTATTTCAGAGCGTAGAAAAGGATGGAATACTCCCAAACTCATTCTATGAGGCCAGCATAACCCTGATACCAAAACCAGGTAGAGACACAACAAAAAAATAAAATTACAGACATATATCCCTCATGAACATTGATGCAAAAATCTTCAACAAAATTCTAGCCAATAGAATTCAACAACGTATCAAAAAATAATCCACTATGATCAAGTGGGATTTATACCAGGTATGCAGGGATGGTTCAACATTAGAAAAACAATCAATGTAATCCATCACATAAATAAAACAAAAGACAACAACCACAGGATCTTATCAATTGATGCTGAAAAGGCATTTGACAAAGTCCAACACCCAATCATGATAAACACTCTCAGCAAAATAGAAATAGAAGGGAAATTCCTCAGTTAAGGGCATTTATACAAAGCCAACAGCCAACATCATCCTAAATGGAGAGAGTTTGAAAGCATTCCCCTTGAGAACAGAAATCAAACAAGGATGCCGTTTATCACCACTCTTATTCACCATTGTGCAGGATGTTCTAGCCAGAGCAATTAGCTAGAAAAATAAACAAAGTGCATCTAAATTGGTTAAGAAAGAAGTAAAAGTATCTCTATTTGCAGATGATATGATCTTATACACAGAAAACTCCAAAGAATCCACAAGAAAACTACTAGAACTAATAGAAGATTTCAGCAAAGTATCAGGATACAAGATAAACATAAAAAAATCCATTGGATTACTCTACACCAACAAAGAGAACTTCAAGGAGGAAATCACCAAATCAATACCATTTATAATAGCCCCCAGAAGATAAAATACTTAGGAATAAATCTAACCAGATACATAAAAGACCCATAAAATGAAAACTACAAGACACTACTGCAAGAAATCAAAAGAGACCTGCATAAGTGGAAAAACATACCTTGCTCATGGATAGGAAGACTGAACATTGTCAAAATGTCAATTCTACCCAAGGCGATCTACAGATACAATGCAATCTCAATCCAAATTCCAATGGTAGTTTTTAAGGAGATGGAGAAACAAATCACCTACTTCATATGGACAGGGAAGAGGCCCCGAATAAGTAAAGCATTACTGAAGAAGAAGAACAAAGTGAGAGGCCTCATACTACCTGATTTTAGAATGTATTATATCCCCATGGTAGTCAAAACAGCCTAGTAATGGTACAACAACAGATACATAGACCAGTGGAACAGAATTGAGAATCCAGATGCAAATTCATCCACCTATGAGCGGCTGATGTTTGACAAAGGCCCAAAGTCCATTAAATGGGGAAAAGACAGTCTATTTAACAAGTGGTGCTGGCATAACGGGATATCCATCTGCAAAAAAACTGAAACAAGACACATACTTCACACCATGCACAAAAACTAACTCAAAATGGATCAAAGACCTCAATATAAAATCTAAAATGATAAAGATCATGGAAGAAAAAATAGGGCAATGCTAGGAGCCCTAATACATGGCATAAACACAATATGAACCATAAGTAACAATGCACAAACACCAGAAGAGAGACTACATAGCTGGGAGCTTCTAAAAATCAAACACTGATGCTCCTCAAAAGACTTCACCAGAAGAGTAAAAAGACAACCTACAGACTGGGAAAAAATTTTTGGCTACAACAAATCCGATCAGCATCTCATCTCTAAAATCTACAAGATACTGCAAAACCTCAACAACAATAAGTCAAACAACCCAATTTAAAAATGGGCAAAGGATGTTAACAGGCACTTCACCAAAGAAGACATTCGGGTGGCTAACAGACACATGAGGAAATGTTCACAATCATTAGCTATTAAAGAAATGTAAATCAAAACTACAATGAGATAACATCTCACCCCAGCAAGGCTAGCATTAATCCAAAAAACACAAAATAATAAATGTTGGAGAGGTTGTGGAGAGACTGGAACAGGTATACACTGTTGGTGGGAATGTAAAATGGTACAAACATTTTGGAAATCGATTTGTTGCTTCCTTAAAAAGCTAGAAATAGAAGTACCATAGGATCCAGCTATCCTTCTCCTTGGAATATATCCTAGAGAAATAAGATACACGAACAGATATATGCACAGCCATGTTCATTGCAGCACTGTTCACCATAGCAAAAAGATGGAAACAACCTAGGTGCCCATCAACAGACAAATGGATTTACAAATTATGGTATATCACACAATGGAATACTACGCAATGATAAAGAACTACAATGAAGCCGTGAAACATCTTATAACATGAAGGAATCTGGAAGGCATTATATTGAGTGAATTTGGGCAGTTACAAAAGGATAGATATTGTGTAAGACCACTATTATAAGAACCCAAGAAAAGGTTTAAAGACAGAAGACAACATTCTTTGATGATTATGATGGTGGGGAGGGAGAGAGAGGGGTATTCACTAACTAGAAAGTAGACAAGAATTATCTCATGTGAAGGGAAGGACAGCACATACTACAGGGGAAGTCAGCACAACTGGACTAAGCCAAAGCTAAGACGTTTCCTGAATACAACCAAACACTTTGAGGGACAGAGTAGCAGAGGTGGGGGTCTGGGGACCATGCTTTCAGGGACATCTAGGTCAATTGGCATAACAATTTTTTATGAAAATGTTCTGCATGCCACTTTGGTGAGTGGTGTCTGGGGTCTTAAAAGCTAGCAAGCAGCCATCTAAGATGCCTCAATTGGTCCCAACCCACCTGAAGTAAAGGAGAATGAGGAACACCATGGACACAAGGATAGTATTAGCCCAAGAGACAGAAATGGCCTCATAAACCAGAGATTTCATCAGCCTGAGACCAGAAGAACCAGATGATGTTCAGCTACCACAGTGACTGCCCTGACAGGGAACACGACAGAGAGTCTATGATGGAGCAGGAGAAAAGTGGGGTGCAGAACTCAAATTCTAGCAAAAAGACCAGGCTTAATGTTTTGATTGAGACTGCAGGAGGCCTGGAAGACATGACCCCCGGGCTCTCTGTTAGCCCAAAACTAAAACCATTCTTGAGGCCAACTCTTCAGACAAAGATTAGACTGGACTATGGGACATAAAATGATACTCATGAAGAGTGTGCTTCTTAGCTAAAGTAGATACACGAGACTAAATGGGCAGCTCCTGTCCGGAGGCCAGATGAGAAGGCAGAGAGTGTCAGAAGCTGGTTGAATGGACATGGGAAATCCAGGATAGAAAGGAGGAGTGTGCTGTCACAGTATAGGGAGAGCAAGTAGGGTCACAAAACAATGTATGTATAAATTTTTGTATGAGAATCTATCTTGAATTGTAAACTTCAACTTAAAGCACAACAATTAAAATTTTTTTAAAAAAAGACTGAATGCTTTCTTTCTAAGATCCAGAAGTAGGTAAGAATGTTTACTCTTACAACTTTTATCCAATATTGTACTAGAGGTGCAACAGGTTCTACTCAGAAGTAAGCTAGAAGAAAGAAAGAAAAGGTTTAGAGACTGGAAATAATAAATATGGATGGATTGATTGAGATATTTATTTTTAAATAAACTGATTGTTTACACAGAAATTCCCAAAGAATCCTGCTTCCATTGTGAATTTTTATTTTATTTTGTTGCTGTTGTTGTTAGAATATACACAGCAAAACATAAACTAATTCAACAGTTTCTACATGTACAATTCAGTGACATTGATTAGATTCTTCGAGGTGAGCAACCATTCTCAGCCTCCTTCTCTGAGTTGTTCCTCCCCATTAACGTAAATTCACTGCCCTCTAAGGTTCCTATTTAATCTTTCAAGTTGCTGTTGTCAATTTGATCCCATATAGATAGTTCTTGAAAGAGCATAATGCTCAAGGCAGACATGTTTTACTAGTTAAACTGACCTTTTGGTTAACAGCCGAACGCTTAACCACTGTGACACCAGGGTTCCTTCTACATGCCTTAACCCTACTTAATTTTGCTTCTATAACACCTGATAATGTATTATGTGTTTATTTGTTTATTTATTGTCTTTACCAGACTAGAATGGAAATTCAATGATGACAGGAATTTTTTTGTTGTTATTTATTGCTGTATCTCCAATACCTAAAACAGTGTTTGGCATAGCCTTCAATAAATACTTGTTGAATTGATGAATGAATACATGAATATCTTCATGGCTTTACTTGGAAATATATTATCATTTGGCCTGAACATTGTCAGGAGACTCTTTCCCATTCCTCTAAAATCGTTTCCTATATGGTTTCATCTTATCTCTTCTCAAGGGCCTTCCTTGTCTGCAGCAACTAGAATTAAAATACTTTCTTGTGTTAAATTTGTTCTGCCACCCCATGTTTCAAGCTACACTTCCTCTGGTTTACTGTATCCTGTCAGATAGGTATGTGTCACACATACATGACCCAAGGCCATGTCTTCACTCATTCTCTGAATTCCAAATCAGCTATGTAGATTAAATTAGATTATTAAATTGCTCATCCAGTTCATTTGCCAAATTAAAATGACTAAAATGATCAGGGTGATCAGGCTTTGGTATGGCCATTTTATTTTTATATGTGAAGTTTAATGTCAACAACAGTGCCACAAACAGACATTAATGTATAAAAATAAGCTAAAAATATTTAGAGTAGAAAAGGAACCAACATTTTCAATTGAGATGGAGGGTTGGCCAGTGGCAATAACTGATAGAGAACTTTGGTTAACCTTTCCAGGGTATGATGTCATTGTTATGAAAATGAATGTCTTCATAAATACAGTATTTGTATTAAGTACTCTATGCTCAAGATTAAACTAGATGAATTGTCCATAGAGTATTAAACTCAAGCACTTCAGGCTACTTCTTTAGGTTTCACAGCTAGCTTGGGATCAACAAAATGAGGTCATTGACTTGCACTTCTGCATTATGCAGAGAGATCCTTCTTGAAAAATAATAACATGCCCTTAAAAATGTTTTGATTCCTGCTTTATAGATGAGTTCTATAAAAGTTTTGACCTAAACATCTGAGTTTGTGGCTCCATGAATACAGACAATGAATCAAACATGGCATATTATTTAAATATATCAGAAAAATATTTACATTTTTTCACTTCATGGGATAAGTACACTCTATTCACTGTTGGAATGAAAGTAGTTATTGAAATAAATATCATTAGTGAATATTTGACTCAACTGAATCAACATTTTATAAGCACATTATGTCTCAAGCATTATGCAAGACACTGTGGATACAAAAATGAACTAGATGTTATTTCTGTTCTTGAAAGGAACACAGATGGGAGGGATTAGTGAGATAAGACAGATATATACACAAATGAGCATGATACTGTACATGATAGTGTACAATCAGAAGATGGGAAGGAAGATTCTGTCTTATATGCATTCATTTGAGCCTGAAGAGATGTTTAAGTCTTAGGACAGGTAGGGTACTTCAGGAAGAAGTATCATGAAAAAGTGCAAAAGCAGGACACTGCATATATATTGGTGGATGGTGATAGCCTAGTATGAGCCTAGTATTAGAGTTGGAAGGAAAGTATAATGAGATGCAAGACTGGAAAATTCATCAGGGGAAATTTTGATGAAAAGCTGAGGAGTCTGGCCTTTATTCCATTCTCCACAGAAAGCCACTGAAGTTTTTTGAGGGATTTACTGACATGGTCAGGAGCCTTGGTGGTGCAATGTTTAAGCACTCAGCTGCTAACTGAAAGGTCGGCGGTTTGAACTCACAAGCCACTCCACAGGAGAAAAGACCTGGCAATCTCCTCCCATAAAGATTACAGCCTAGGAAACCCTATGGGGCAGTTCTACTCTATCCTGTTGAGTTACTATGAGTCACAGTCAACTTGGCAGCACACAATAACAACAGTGACATGGTCAGATCTGTGTATTAAAAGTCACTTCTGTTCATAATCAAACACCTTGAGGGACTGGATTTCTGGGTTTGAAGGATTAGGACCATAGTCTCGTGGGACATCTCGGTCAATTGGCATAATACAGTTCATAAAGTTATGTTCTACATCCTAGTTTGGTGAGTAGTGTCTGGGGTCTTAGAAGCTTATGAGTGGCCATCTAAAATATGACTATTCATCTCTATTCATCCAATAGTGAGAAAAAACTATTGATCTCTACCTGTACAATAGGAGAAAAGGGAAAGTAGAAAACCAAAGACTCAAAGAAGAAACTAGTCTACAGGACCAATAGTCTATAGGAACCACAGCTTCATCTACCCTGAGACCAGAATTAAATTATGCCTGGCTACCACTACTGACCATTCTAATCAGGGCATAATAGATGGACCCTGATAGAATGGGAGAAAAATGTGGAATAGAAAATTCCTAAAAACAAAACAAAACAAACAAACAAACAAAAAACCCAGACCTATTGGACTTTGTCTTAGTCATCTAGCGCTGCTGTAACAGAAATACCACAAGCGGATGGCTTTAACAAACAGAGGTTTATTTTCCCAAAGTCTAGTAGGCTAAAAGTCCAAAATCAGGGAGTCAGAGCAGGGGAAAGCTTTCTCTCTCTGTTGGCTCTGGAGGAAGATCCTTGTCATCAATCTTCCCCTGGACTAGGAGCTTCTCTGCACAGGAACCCTGGGCCCAAAGGACTCACCCTGCTCCCGGTACTGCTTTCTTGGTGGTATGAACTCCCCAGCTCTCTGCTTGCTTCTTTTTCCTTTTATCTCTTGTAGGACAAAAAGTGGTGCAGGCCACACCCCAGGGAAACTCCCTTTACATTGGATCAGGGATGTGAACTGAGGTAGGGTGTTACATCCCACCCTAATCCACTTTAACAACAGGCAGAGATTATGATTTATAACACATAGGAAAATCACAAAATGGAAGACAACCACACAATACTGGGAATCATGGCCTAACCAAGTTGACACATATTTTGGGGGAACACGATTCAATCCATGACACACTTGTTTAGACTAGTTGACTACCTGAGACTATCGCTCTGACATACTCTTCAAACCTTGAAAAGAAACTAATCCTTGAGGTCACCTTGTAGCTAAGTAACAAACTGGCTCAAAAAATAATGAATGTCACCCTTAAGCACTGTGCTTTTTTCGAAAATTACCTATATGAGACTAGATGGTCCACAATTACTTTACAACAAAGATGAGGATGTAAGAGGGCAGGGAAACTAGATTAATGGAAACAGAACAACAGAACAGAAATAATGAGGAGGCGAGGCCAAGATGAAGTAGTCAGATGCTTCCTGTGGTCCCTCTTACAACAAAGACCCAAAAAAACAAGCGAATCAATTATATGTGACAATCTAGGAGCCCTGAGCATCAAAGGCAAAATTGAAGAATCAGACTGAGTGGCAGGGGGAGGGAGAGACGGTTCAGAAGCAGCGAGGAGTTGCCAGCCCTGACCCGGTGGGAGCCAGCACCATTCAGACCGGATTGGCTTGCACGCACAGTGAGGCAAGCAGTGGCACTCAGGAGGCGTTTTCCACATCAGGAGAGACCCAGAGGCAGAGAGTCTACTCGGGCCTCCAGAACCAGCGAGAAGCAGCGCTTGATTGGCAAAAGATAAGTGCTTGCATCTGGCCTACCACGTGGATCAAAAAACACCCTCTTTGGGAAAAAACTCTCTCCCATTTGCCTCTTCCCTCCCTGCTCTGCCAGGTCCCAGGTCGGCTTCAGCAATTGCTAAGTCCCATGGGCTGGAAGTAGGACCCATCACATGTCCTGAGCCATTCTCCCAGTCTTGGAGAGGGAACAAATTAACAAACACGGAAAAAATAATCTGCCAGGAACTCAGGATAGGCACGGCTCTTTTGCCTAGGCACAGGCATAAGGGGTCCACAGACTTTGAATGCCTTTCACCCCTGCATAGACCTGTGTCGGCCCCTTTCAGCAGTGTAGGCCCTCATTACCACAGTACAACAGGGTATACACCTGAAGTCTAACTTCAACTGTTTCAGCTATATGGTGAAGTGGCAGGTTCATGACATTCAGGCGGCTAACAGACACATAAGGAAATGCTCACAATCATTAGCCGTTAGACAAATGCAAATCAAAACTACAATGAGATACCATCTCATCCCAACAAGGCTAGCATTAATCCAAAAAACACAAAATAATAAGTTCTGGAGAGGTTGTGGAGAGACTGGAACAGGTATACACTGATGGTGGGAATGTAAAATGGTACAACCACTTTGGAAATCGATTTGGCACTTCCTCAAAAAGCTAGAAATAGAAGTACCATACGATCCAGCAATCCCACTCATTGGAATATATCGTAGAGAAATAAGAGCCATCACATGAATAGATATATGCACACCCCTGTTCATTGCAGCACTGTTCATGATAGCAAAAAGATGGAAACAACCTAGGTGCCCATCAACGGATGAATGGATTTACAAATTATGGTATACTCACACAATGGCATACTACACAGCAATAAAGAACAATGATGAAGCCGTGAAACATAAGATGGAGAAATCTGGAAGGCATTATGCTGAGTGAATTTTGTCAGTCCCAAAAGGACAAATATTACATCAGATATTCTTCGATGGTTACTATGGTGGGGAGGGAGGGAGAGGGGTATTCACTAGGTACATGTAGACAAAAATTATCTTAGGTGAAGGGAAGGACAGCACACACTACAGTGTAAGTCAGCACAACAGGACTAAACCAAAGCTAAGAAGTTTCCTGAATACAATCAAACATTTCAAGGGACAGAGTAGCAGGGGCGGGGGTCTGGGGACCATGCTTTCAGGGGACATCTAGGTCAACTGGCATACCAAAGTTTTTTAAGAAAACGTTCTGCATCCCACTTTGATGAGTGGCATCTGGGGTCTTAAAAGCTGGCGAGCAGCCATCTAAGATGCCTCAATTGCTCCCAACCCACCTGGAGCAAAGGAGAAAGAAGAACACCAAGGACACAAGGAAACTATTAACCCAAGAGACAGAAATGGCGACATGAACTAGAGACTTCATCAGCCTGAGACTGGAAGAACTAGATGGTGCCCAGCTACCACAATGACTGCCTTGATGGGGAACACGACAGAGAGTCTCTGACAGAGCAGGAGAAAAGTGGGGTGCAGAACTCAAATTCTAGCAAAAAGACCAGACTTAATGTTTTGACTGAGACTGAAGGGACCTAGGAAGACGTGGACCCCAGACTCTCTGTTGGCCCAAAACTAAAACCATTCTCGAGGCCAACTCTTCAGACAAAGAGTAGACTGGACTATGGGACATAAAATGGTACTCGTGAAGAGTGTGCTTCTTAGCTCAAGTAGATACATGAGACTAAATGGGGTGCTGCTGTCCAGAGGCGAGACGAGAAGTCAGAGCGGGTCAGGAGCTGGTTGAATGGACACTGTAAATCAGCGGTGGAAAGGAGGCGTGTGCTGTCACAGCATAGGGAGAGCAACTTGGTCACATAACTATGTATGTATAGATTTTTGTATGAGAGACTAACTTGAATTGTAAACTTTCACTTAAAGCACAATTAAAAAAAAGAAAAGAAATCATGAGAATGTTCACACATTGTGAAGAACGTAACCAATGTCACTGAACAACTTGTGCAGAAATTGTTGAGTGGAACCTAAACTGCTATGTAAACCTTCACTGAAAAACAATAAAATATTATTTAAAAAAAAAAAAAAAAAAAAAGGCCTTGAAGGAAAAAAAAAGTCACCTCTGTCAAGTGAGGAGAGACTAAAGGCAGTCTCTATGGTCAGCAGCAGATCACAATGAGTAGTGATAGTTCTACTACGTGTTACAAAATATTCTATTCCCAAAAGAGCAGAGATACATTTGTATGGGTGTCTGTATCCATAAAAACCAAAACCAAACCCAATGTCAAGTTGTTTGCGACTCATAGTGACCCTACAGGACAGAGTAGAACTGCCCCATAGGGGCTTTCAAGGAGTGGCTGGTGGATTCAAACTGCTGACCTTTTGGTTAGCAGCTGAGCTGTTAACCACTGCGCCACCAGGGCTCTTCTTTATCCATAGGAAGAGGCAAATATGCACAGACACATACACAAACACACACATTGGTTTGGTAGAGTATTGTGGTCGTTAAAGACATGGGCTTTAGAGTCAGACAAAAGTGAGTGGGCTTGGAGCCTGGCTCTTTCACTAGCTGTATGACTTTGCATAAGATACTTAAACTCTTTAATAGGAAATAGAGTTTAAAACACTTTACAGGTTTGTTAGGAATTAAATATAGTAACATATGTGAAGGATTTAATGTAGTGCTGGTCCATTATAAGTACATAATAGCTGAAAGCTAACATTACTACTCTACCACCTGTCTGTCAGTTTGTCATACTATGATGACTTGAATGTTGCTGTGATGCTAGAAGCTATGCCACTAGAATTTCAAACACCAGCAGGGTCACCCATGATGGACAGATCTCAGCAGAGCTTCCAGACTAAGAAAGACTAGGAGGAAAGGCCTGGTGAAAATTAGCCAGTGAAAACCCTACAGATCACAACAGAATATTGTCCAATACAGTGCTGGAAGATGAGCCCCCCTAAGTTGGAAAGCACTCGAGATACACAGTGTTTACCAACAACAAATGGTCGTGAAGATGGTGCTGGACCAGGCAACAATTTGTTCTGTTGTACATGGGGCCGCCATGAGTCAGAGCCAACTTGATGGCAACTAACATAATAACTCTATTACTATTATTGCTAATTTTACTATTGTTACCAATTTGATACCCATCCCAAGTCAATGAATAATTTTGTAATAGCATTTTGCAGAAGCAGCCTGAGCTATACAGAGTCAGGAGCATGAACCCCATGCTCTCCACAGCCATGGTTTTGCAGCGCTAACAAAAGAAGATCCAGACACAGAACACAGAATCCTCCAAAGTCTGTTCCAAGTTTCTTTCCCAGAAATTACTTCAATGAGAAAACAATTTCCATCTCTCTTACAGCTTCATTCTGTATTTACTAATTCATTATGCTACTCTTCCTTGGGAATGCTCTTCAAAGTATTTAACACAGCAAAATTTATCAAACATATTGTCCCCAACTGCTTTAAAGTTTATCTTATACCAGCTTCTATGATTCGTGGAGAAAATAAGCTACCAGGACTGTGAGTGATTTTTTAATGTTTGGCAGAATTAAGAAAGCAACATTAGCAGAAACAAGCACATTTACAACAAATGAGAAATAAAGCAAATTAAATAATTCAGAAAAGAAAAATAGGTTAATTTGTCCTCATCTCTGGTTCTTGACTCACTGGGTAGTTGGTGCAAAACAAAGAGTAAACAGCAAAACATATTCACCAAAAACAGTAATCCGTGACAGCAAGATTGAAGACTTTCTCTACAATGAATCCTAGAACTCAGCGTAACACAAAATCATCCAGAAGGTTTAATTAAACAGAGTGGCCCATTATAACAGCTCACTGACAATGAGTTCTATGATACGGACATCAAAGAGAGCATTGTCCTGGGCTCCGTTGTCCTTTCGAAAGACCTGGTTCCATAATAGGTATCTAGAGCTCTGTCTACCAATTAAGTCCCTGTTTTCATGCTCCTTAAGTGATAATAGATCTTGGAATCACTTCCTTCTCTCCAAATCCCATACTTTTCTAGGTAAATAGTGGTGAAGGGACACTGGAGAGAGATGATCAGAGATAAGTAATGTTAGATAACATTATTGAATGTCCTCTGCTGAGTAGGTTGGCTCAAGACAACAACAATGACAAAGTTTGTATCCACTGAAAATCTTGAAATATATCAGAATTTTCATAGCTTTAAAACTCTTCCAATTTTTTTTCTTGGAGAGTAATCTATGATCTTGCTCTTTTTCTCTTACATCTACCTTTCAAGACTTATCCTCTGCTATAGACCCTCATGCAACATGAACTATATTTACCCACCTACCCTGGAGTCCCAAACATACCCTATATCTTTGTTCAAGCACCCTTATCCAGAATTCTCTTTTTCCTCATGATAACTTGTAGAAATTAATTTATTTCAAAGTTTCACAAAACTTCCATCTCCTCCAAGAAGCCTTCCCAGATCTCCCTTTTCCTTTTTAAATACTGCTATAGGACTTTGCTCCTAATGTTTCAGCAACTACCACACTTTGCTTTTTATTAGAATACTTTTCATAAATATGTGACTCCCCGAGCATATTTTACAATCCTAGAGATCAAAAACTAAGACATTTGTATTGTTGCACATTCTGAAATGCCTTGCATAATGTTTATCGCATCATAGCAGAGACTGCAGAAGTAAATCCTAGATGTACCACTTATTACCTGTGTGAAATTAGGTATATTATTCCACCTGTTGGAGCTTCTGATTCTTCATCTGTAAAGTGGTTATAATAATTTCAAAGGGTTGTTGTGAGGATTAACTATGAAAATACGTGTTAGGCATCAAATGTATATAGAGCACTTAAAATGGCATTTGGCCAGAAGTGTGTGCCCACAGGTGGTAGCTTAAATAAATGTTGAGTTCTGTAGAGTTGAGGTATAACAATTAGCTTTTGTTTGCTGACAGTGAAGAGGATTTGAAGCACTTCCTGATGAAGATCAAAGATTACAGCCTTCAGTATAGATTGCACCACAACATAAAGAAAACAAAAATCCTCACAACTGGACCAATAAGCAACATCATGATAAATGGAGAAAAGATTAAAGTTGTCAAGGATTTCATTTTACTTGGATCCACAATCAACGCCCATGGAAGCAGCAGTCAAGAAATCAAATGACATATTGCATTGGGCAAATCTGCTACGAAAAACCTCCTTAAAGTGTTAAAAAGCAAAGACGTCACTTTGAGAACTAAGGTGAGTCTAACCCAAGTCATAGTATTTTCAATCGCTTCACATGCATGTGAGAGCTGGGCAATGAAAAGAGAAGACTGAAGAAGAATTGATGCTTTTGAATTATGGTGTTGGTGAAGAATATTGAATATGCCATGCACTGCCAGAAGAACAAACAAATCTGTCTTGGAAGAGGTACAATGCTCCTTAGAAGCAAGGATGGCGAGACTTCGTCTCACATACCTTGGACATGTTATCAGGAGGAACCAGTCCCTGGATAAGGACATCACGCTTGGTAAAGTAGAGGGTCAGTGAAAAAGAAGACCCTCAAGGAGATGGACTGACACAGTGGCTGCAACAATGGGCTCAGGCATATCAACAATTGTGAGGCTTCTGCAGGAGCAGGCAGTGTTTCCTTCTGTTATACATAGGGTCACTATGAGTCAGAACCAACTCCATGACACCTAACAAAAACAATAATTAGCTTTTCCAGATAAATAATTCAGGTTATGCCCTGAAGTTGGTATTGAATTAAAACCAGAATAACTGTTTGTAAGGCTGAGTACCTCAGGACTTAATGGCAACTTTAATCTGCAGGAAAAACAGCTCTTCTTAAAGTGTTAGATCGTTACCACACCCAAATTGTCTCTGCGAGCAAATGATCCTAAGATGAGTCTAGTATTACCTGCTGATTCCTCAGGGAATTCATGCAACAATAAACTTTCCAAACGTTGCAATGTCTTTCCAAGATCGATTAAATAATCACCTAAGTAATTT
Source organism: Dugong dugon (assembly GCA_030035585.1). Taxonomy (NCBI): domain Eukaryota; kingdom Metazoa; phylum Chordata; class Mammalia; order Sirenia; family Dugongidae; genus Dugong; species Dugong dugon. The sequence continues at coordinate 179,769,969 of CM057462.1, read as the reverse complement.
TAAGAAAATGTTTGATGGGACAATGTGAGTTTTGGGGCAAGTGAATTGGTGAGCTTTCAAGGCTCTTCCTAGCCTTGGGATATGGTGCCATTATTAGGTCATGTCTTTCTAACCATATTATCTGTCACATGGGTGACCTTCTGTTTCAACTTAATATATAATCAGTAACTATTAAGATTGACTATAAGGCAAACAAGGTCCCCAGGTGGCATGAATTATTTGCCCTTGCCTGCTAACCTGCAAGATTGGTGGTTTGAACGCATGCAATGGTACTGTGGAGTATAGGCCTAGTAATCTGTTTCTGCTAAGATTACAGCCAAGAAAATCCTATGGAACAGTTCTACTCAGTAACACATGGGGTCATTATGAGTCGGAATCAACCTGACAGCAAGGAACAATAACAATATGGTGAACAAACCCAATTAAATTGCATTTAACTCTACCAAAACTTTTTAAAATGATCTATATGCCTCTTTAATTATGGAAATTATACTGCAATTGGATTGTATAGAGGTAGATTTATATATATGTGTGTGTTTGTGTGTGTGTTTGTGTGTGTGTTGTCACTGAGCCCATTCTGACTCATGGTGACGTCATGTGTGTCAGAGCAGAAGTGTTGCTCCATAAGGTTTTCAATGACTGAGTTTTTGGAAGTAGATCACCAGGCCTTTCTTCTGAGGCATCTCTGGGTAGACTCGAACCTCCAGTCTTTTGGTTAGCAGCCAAGTACGTTATCCATTTGTACTACCTAGGGCCTTCAATATATAAATATATAACCTTCTTGATAGAGCCTTTCTGACTCTCCCCTCCTAGAAAAAATGGCACTCCCTCCTGTGTGATGCCATTGTATCTTGTACAAGGTTTTTTTTATAACACCACCAATACTTTATCATTCCTGGGGGTGGGCAGGGACTAATGTTTATTCATCTAATTCATCTATAATTTTATGAAAACAAAGAATCTGAGAATGAAAAGAGATATTAGACACAATGGATTTGTCCCAACAAGCACTCATAGACATGTGGGTAGGACAATTCTGGTCCTTAGCTTTCCTGATCTTACTTTCTTCTCACTCCTATTATCTCTCTCAGTACAGACAGTGACAGTGTTAGTGAGAGCTGAGATAAACCACCTTCTTTATTAGATCTGGATGAGGCCAACAGGCCCCTGGAACATGCAGAGAGTCAGATCTGCCTCGGCTTTAATATGGTTAGAGAGGATGACTGGACTGGTCTATTTTTTAATGGACTGTATACCAGGGCTAGGGATCAAAGATTCCTGTTGTTTATCTTCACTCTTTAACTGTAATGACTTCTGACACTCCATCAGGGCATCCTGAAGGCCCAGATGGAGTTTGGATTGCCGTTGGATATGAAATGACAGAAACCTCACCAGGCTCTATAAATGTCCTCTTATGAACCTGAGGGTGATGGGGAATAGCATTACCCTTGTTTAAAATGAGCTATTTTTAATCCTCACTTTACAGATAAGGAACCTGAGGCTCAGAGAAACTGATTTCCTTGTCCTGGATAAAGCAGGGAAGCAGAGTTTCCTTAAAATGTTAGGAATAAGCATTTCCCTGAAGAAATATAGCTCAGTGAACACAAATCTTTTATTTCCATTCCCCACTGATGCTTCTCTTGGAATCTTGGGTGCTAATCACCCCTCCTCTCTTTAGGATGATAACAGGTTGAGAATGGTGAGGAAGAAGCTGGAGAATGGACCACTTCCACCAACCAGGGGAGCAACTGTCTGGCGCCTACTTTATGATGAGAGGGAGAGATGAGGATGCCCTGTCCCTTTCTTAAAAAGCAAGGGGCAGAAAGTACAAGAGAGACTCCTGGCTTCAAGTCTGACGTGTAAAGAGCTTGGAAGTCGTTACTTCTGTCTTCACAAAAATAAAAAAGCTGAATAAATGGAAAATTAGCAGCTCTTCTTAGCAGGGACAGATTACCCAGCATGCAAGGTACACACTGGCTTACTTGTGCTTACTTTCTAATCTGTTGTGCACAATTTCATTATGTAACATTGTTCACTACAGATTAGTAAGTAAACACAGTTAAGCCTGTGCGTGTCTTGCTTACCATAAGCCCATGTGTAACTTGATGACTCATTAATCTGCCCCTGCTTCTTAGCTCCATCACAGAACTGAGGTCACAAGACAAACCACTGCCCCCCAAACTGGAAACACTCCACTACTTATTAGCCCTGAGACCTTGAGCAAGTTACTCAATCTCTCCGTGCCTCCGTTTACTTATTCATAAAAACAGATAATATCAGTAATTACTCTAATCCTCTGTTATTACAAATGCAGTCATAAAATTATCATAAATGAGTCCAAAGAAAAAAGAGAGACAAAGATGTACATGTAAAGAATACCTACGTTTAGGGCAATGGCCCTTAACCATCTATGGGTGTTAAACCCGTTTATGAATATTGTCTCAAGTGTTCCCAGAGAAAACGTATGAGGCAGTGAGCCTTATAATTGAGTCATTATAGCTTCAAGTTTAAATGACTTGTCCAAGGCCACCCAGCTAGTTAGTAGCATAGCTACAAATAGAACCAGTTTCCCTAAACCTCTACTAAAGGCCAGCTACTGAGATCTGGTATGGTATGATGTAAGAAATCCTCACTGCAGCTGATGCAAGGGTAAACTTTCAAGATTTGGTCTTGGGAGAGGAAAAGCCCCTTTCCTGCTTACCTCCCTACTCTTAAGCTCTTGGCAGAAAGGTCCTGAAAAAATAGAAAATATTATTAGTGTTAGAAAAGTGCCAATTTCAGTTAAGCTCTGTTGAGCAATTCAACATGAGAGGGCTGGTAGAGACAGGAAGAAGAAATAACTTCTAAGGTTCTCTGAGCATTTAAATTTATGACCTGTAAAACTCCATCCATAAAAGGGAAAAGAATTTGGACGTGTAAAAATTATAGGAAGTGCTGCCCAGGGCTTAGTCATTAGCACAGGAGTTTTTATAAATGTAAGGTTTGGGGTGTTTCCAAGGTTTTAACAGACCTCAATGGTTCAAATATTATGGAACCTTACTAAGTGACAGGCACTGTGCAAAGAACTAGATAGATACTTGTCCCCGGTCTTATGAACCTTATAATCTAGAGGGGGGAGAACTCAATACTGAAAGTTATTTAGTAACGCTCTTTAGATTTTTTTTCCCTCAAGTCCAAGTCATTTATGTAAAACAACACAAACATATACCAGATGAGCTCAATCCTTTTTTATGTCTGTTAAATGCTTTAGCTAATATGTTCCTTGAATTAATTAACTTGTTCTCTGTGAAAACTGTTGGTTTCTCAGTGGTGTCAGGGGTACATGGAAGAATCCCGATCAAGTAATAGATTTTCTCTGTCTTTTAGGAGTTTGCAAACACATTGAAGAAGGTTTATTTGATATTTTTTTTTCTTTTTTTAAAGTAATAAACCACAATGAGGAAAATATAAAAAGCAAAAAAAATTAACAAAACTTCACCACTCTAACACAATTAGTATTATAATTTTAGTTGTTTTTTTTTTTTTTCCTAATGTTTTCCCCAAGCATAGTTTTATGTAATACTTTTTACACTCTACACTTAGGTAAGGGGTCCTGGTGGCACAGTGGTTAAGAGCTATGGCTGCTAATCAATAGGTCAGCCATTCCAATCCACCAGCTGCTCCTTGGAAACCCTAGGGGCAGTTCTATGCTCTCCTATAGGGTCGCTATGAGTTGGAATCTAATGGGTTAATATGAATGTAATTCCATTTTGTTCTTTACACAATATCATAAGCAACCTGGTTTGTTGGTAGTTTTAATAGTCTTCATTTTGAGAGGTGTATGATCTCTCCTGGGCTGAATACTCCATAGTTCCAAATAGCATGGTAGTCAGTGCTAGTTGACCTTCAGCCAGTGGCAGTGGAGACTAAACTCATCCCTCTAGGGATTCTTCCTTAATAACCTAAAAGTGTTGACTGCAATTACAAAATATCTTTACAGTCTCACAGTTCCATGAAGGCTTTGCAGTTGTGTTTTAATACCTTGAATTTTTGTCAAGTATTTTTTTAAGTTATAAAAAGAATGCGTGGAGGGTTATGATTTAAACAAAAGTTGTCACTACTCTTCTGTGTTAAGGAAAAGGATCTTTCTTCTATTTAAAAAAAAAAAACAACTAAGTTTCTTTCCATAACATTTAGTTCATAAGGACCTTGGGGTTTTCTTCAGCGTGGGATATTTTACTGTAAAAGCCAAAGAATCACCTTGGTTTCCTAGTGAAAAGGATAGGGAACAAGGATACACCCAAAAAAGGGCATATATTTGCTGCTTATTTGCAAGCACTCTTTTGCCATTTGGCTCTGCTGGCCATATTGTTGTGGTTAGGTACCAGCTGATTCAGCTCCGACTCATAGCAACCTTATATATAACAGCAATTGGTCTCTCCTAATAACATGTCCAAAGTAAGTGAAAAGACTCACCAGCCATCCTTGCTTCTAAGGACCATTCTGTCTGTACTTCTTCCAAAACAGATTTGTTCGTTCTTCTGGTAGTCCATTGTATATTCAATATTCTTCACCAAGACCATAATTCAAATGCATCAAATCTTCTTCAGTCTTCCTTTTTCACTATTCAGCTTTTGCATGCATATAAACCAAAAAAAAAAAAAAAAAAAAACCCAAACCCGTTGCTGTTGAGTTGATTCCAACTCATGACGACCCTATAGGACAAAGTAGAACTGCTCCATAGGGTTTTCAAGAAGTGGCTGGTGGATTCAAACTGCCAACCTTTTGGTTAGCAGCTGAGCTCTTAACCACTGCACCACCAGGGCTCCCTATGAGGTGACTGAAAATACTATGACTTGGGTCAGGCACACCTTAGTCTGCAAAGTGACATCTTTGTTTTTTAACACTTCAAAGAGGTCTTTTGCATCAGATTTGCCTAATGCAATCTGTCGTTTGATTCTTAACTTCTGTTTCCGTGGACATTGATTGTCCATCCAAGAAAAATGAAATCCTTCACAACTTCAGTTTTCTTCACCATTAATCATGATGTTGCTTATTGGTCCAGTTGTAAGGATTTTAGTTTTCTTTATGTTCAAGTGTAATCCTCACTGAAGGCTGTAATCTTTAATCTTCATCAGGAAGTGGGTCAAGTTGTCTTCACTTTCCACAAGCAAGGTTGTGTCATCTGCATATCTCAGGTTGCTAATGAGTCTTCCTCCAATCCTGATGCTGTGTTCTTCTTCATATTGTCAAGCTTCTCCGATTATTTGTTCTGCATATAGGTTGAGTAAGTAAGGTGAAAGAATACAACTCTGCTGCACACCTTTTCCAATTTTAAATCACACAGTAGCCAATTGTTCTGTTCATACTACTGCCTCAATCTATGTACAAGTCCCACATGAGCATAATTAAGTGTTCTGGAATTCCCATTCTTTGCAATATTATCCACAGTTTGTAATGATTTACACAGTCGAACGCCTTCAGGTAGTCTACAAAACATAGTAAACATCTTTGTGGTATTCTCTGCTTTTGGCCAAGAGCCATCAGACATCAGCAATGATATTCTTTGTCCCACGTCATCTTCTGAATCTGGCTTGAACTTCTGGCAGTTCTCTGTCAGTGTATGGTTGCAGCTATTTTTTAATTATCTTTAGCAAAATTTTGCTAACATGTGATATTAATGATACTGTTAGATAATTTCCATATTCTGTTGGATTGACTGTCTTTGGAATAGGCATGAATATGAATCTTTTCCAGTCAGTTGGCCAGCTGACATAGAGGAGTAAGCACTTCCAGCATTGCATCTGTTGTTGAAGCATCTCAATTGACATTCCATTCCTGAAGCCTTGCTTTTCACCAGTGACTTTAGTGTGGCTTGTACTTCTTCCTTCAGTACTTCATTGTGTGCTACCTCCCGAAATGGTTGAACAACGACTAATTCTTTTTAGTAGTGACTCTGTATTCCTTCCATCTTCTTTTGATGCTTTCTGTATCATTCAATTTTTTTGCCCATAGAATCCTTCAATATTCCAACTCGAGGCTTAAATTCAGCTGGCCCTTCTCTCCAACACAGTACTGATTCACAGCTAAGCTCTGTGGCTTTATTATCTTCCCATTGATTGTTTCAACAAATATTTACTGGGCTTCTAATATATGAGAACCTATGCCAGGCACTGTGGATATTCCAAGATGCATACATTGTGAATATGGAACGACCATTAAAACCACTTCCTCACATATAACCTCTGTTCTCTTGTCACTTTCTTACTTCTGGCCTAGTCCTGGCAAAACAAAACGCTGGCTAAATCCAGCTGTTGAACTACTTTGAGCTTGCACTTGAACAACTGGTTGAGGATCAAGAAAAACACACAACCATGTTGGCAAGTCTCACTTTAAACCAATGTTAATTAACTTCAGCCTCAACTCAGCAAGCGTACTCCCCCTTCCCTAATCCTTCACTCTCATTTTCCCAGGCAATTATTTCATAGTCCCCTCTTTCTTCAAATCTCTAATACTTCCTCCCCTGTCCTCACTCTCAGCAGAAACTTCTATTCCTGTTGCACTGAAGTTAAAGCAATTAGAAGCTCCCACTCTGGTGGCGTAGTGCTTAAGAGCTACGGCTGATAACCAAAAGGTCAGTAGTTCGAATTCACCAGGTATTCCTTGGAAACTCTATGGGGCAATTCTACTCTCTCCTATAGGGTCGGTATGAGTCAGAATCGACTTGACAGCAATTGATTTGGTACCATAACATATACCTGCCTACCTTCTCTGTGTCACTATGAATGAACTGTTCCTATTTCTCCATCCTGGCACTTGACCACATTCCCTCATATGTACTCAAGGACAGCACTCTTCCTTCCTTCCTTTTCTTGCTTCATCCTATTCTTCTTTCACTCTCCTGATTCGTCCACTTCCCCCTGTGCACAGGATCATTCCTTTCTAATAACAAACAGGCTGTTATTCCTCTCATCCGCTCTTGCTTCTCTTCTTCATTTTATACTTATCTTGAAAGATGTTTATACTCACTATCTCTCTTGAATCCTCTCCAACATTCCACTGAAACTGATTTTTTAAGGTCATAAATAACCTTAAATTTTTTTTTTTCTAAAGTATTCTCTATCTTTTCTTTCAATCCTCTACACTTATGAAGTGTTCCTTCTACCCCTCTGGCCACCTTTCTGAGTTCTGTTTTGCAAAAAAGATCCCAGATCCTTATCTCATGTAGAAGGGTCCCAGGACTTGTTCCTTGGACTTATCTTTTCTACCTGTCACTTACTCAAAAGTGATCTATCTCATCTAGTCTCATGGCTTTAAATACCATCTGTATGCTGATGACTCCCAAATTCATAACTCCAGCCTGAACCTCATGCTACTCCTTTGTATTTCCACCCCACCCCATTCTTAGCCCATGGCAACCACTAATCTGTTCTCTATTTCTCTAATTTTGTCATTTTGAGAATGTTACATAAATGGAATATACAACATACAATCTTTTGAGATTTGCTCTTTTTCACTCAGCCTAATTTCCTCGTTATCTATCCACAGTTTATTTAAACATACCCACTGAAAGATATTTGTTTCCAATTTGGGGATATTACAAATAGAGCTGCTGCTACGAACATTCATATACATGTTTTCTTGTGAACATAAGTTTTCATTTCTCTGGGATAAACCCCCAGGAGTGTGATGACTGGCTTACATAGACATGTATGATAGGGAACACTCAAAGATAGGGATAATTTGAGCATTGAGTGTGTTTAAATGGCCCCTAAGACCTCGATGGGGTAAGCTGATTTTTTGTGCCAACTTTCTAATAAAGACAGGAGGTGTTTTTATTCTCTGGTAATTTTATTTCTAATCTTTAAATCAACATTAAAAACCAGTGATCAGAAATAAATTAGGACATAATGAGACCATCTTTCCTAAAGTTAAATGGGGCTGGGGACCGGGGGAGAGGGGAGGAAGGGAGTAGGATTCAGAGAGGAAGAAGAGGAAGAAACTGAAGAGTAAACCTGGAATGATTAATGAGCCAGGAGGCAGATACACATCCATCCAGTAAGAAAAGTAGCATTAAGACTGGCTTATAATTAATTGCAACAGCAACTTGGCCTTAAAGGAACTTGACAAAGAAAGGTACACCTCCTAGGCAATTTGAAAGGCAGTTTCAAAAGATGCTTTTCTCCCAAACTATATCCCAAAACTGGGGAACAAAGAATACTGTGTGTATATATATGTATACATATATATATAGAGAGAGAAGGGAAGGATGAAAGTACTAGCCAGCATAAGAATGCTGATACCCTAGAACTGAAGGAGAGAGAGGAAGAAATGGAAGTGTAAGAAAGAGGTAGATGTAAGACTGAGAAAACAGATGACAGTGAGCTCAGATGGGGAGAGTCCAGTCACAAAATCGAGTTGAAATTTAGAAACACTGCATGGTAAGTGGATCAATAAAAGTTTAAAAATCCAGGTTTGGAAAGAGTTTGAAAGTTAATCTATTGCCCACCACATTTCCCTTTTCCTGTGCTCAGATTTCCTTTTTGACATAATCATTTATTCTTTTTCCCATTTACTCGGCACATATATTTTTGAGCTCTTACTAGGCACCAAGCACTGTCATAGATCTGAGAATATCAAGTGAATGAGACACAATCTCTTTCATCAGGAAGCTGGCATTCTAGTCCAGTCTAGTTGAGTTTGGACAACCAAAGAAGTAGTTACAAAATAATGTGATGTGTTTTTTTGGAGATATGTACTGGGTGTTGTTGAAAGCAAAAGAAAAGAATGCTTATTTCCACCTGGGTAAGTGGGAAGTCCAGGGAGAGGGACTGGTGTTTGGGAGGGTAAGATTAGCAAAGGCTTCATAGCCTAGAGTCCCTTCTAGGGATCCAACACCACCATATTGACTCTTTTTAGGGCATAGCTGATGGGGAAGGGGGATGCAGATCTTCAGAACCCAGCCTGACACCAAGTGGCAAATTTTCCCCTCTTTCTACTTTCTGCACATTCAAAATTAATCTTGTTTTGTGTTCTCTTTTGTATCTAATTTGCTTTTTACCCAAGGGACTTACTTGAACACAGTACCGTGGAATTTCAGCATGAGGAGGTACCTCACAGAATATAACTGTGACATCTCTGGTAAGGAAACTGAGGCCCAGAGAAAGATGGTGACACACACACAGGAATATTCTAACTCAGCTGGGACTAAACTTCTCATCCAGTTTTCTTTCCATTACCCACCCTCTTCACTTCTTTTTTTTTTTTTTTTTTTCTTTTTCAGGCCATACTTTTCTCCCTAGGGTGCTAGATAATACTTGCATATCCTGGCTATTTTCATTTCACATCATTTTCCCATGAAGATTTTGTTGTTTCCTCTTTCAGACATGACCCGAGGGCTTTGGGCTGGCCTCATTAACTGGTCCTGGTGGCACCTTAAAGGACCGCACTCCCCAGGGAGATGCGCGGCTCAGGGATTGCTTGTCCCCAGTCATTAGTCTCCCACCAGCCCCGGGCCTCTTTGCAGTGCTAAGAGGCAAGCAACTTTCGAGCTATTTTGAGGAAAATATTTATGCATGTAGCTAGTCTGGCTTCTTCCAGTGCCGTTTATAATCTTTGTGGTTGGAATATGTTCACAGAAGAATTAATTGATGGTTTGGAATGTTACTGGAGAAGAAAACCTACTAGTTTCTCAGGATATCCTTCTGGGAAATTTTCATCTCTGGCATGACTGTACTTCAGCTGGTCTCCAGGAATTAACTTATCAAAAGAATGCCCTTTTCAGAATTTAGTTACGGGTTGGTGGGAGATGGTATGTAAATCTGGAGAAAGCAGATATGACTAAATAGTGGCAAAGCCCTTTCCCCTTCTGTGTCTTTGTCTTTCTACAACAAATTATTCAGGATCTCAAAGTCAAGGCCAACATTACATAGACACACAAAGTGTGGCTACATTTACATGTGATTACCAAAACCAAACCAAACCCATTGCAGCTGAGTCAACTCTGATAGCGTCTGATTAGGGGAAAGCTAAAAGCCCTCACCTGCTCATAAGTTTCTCTCCCCAGTGACTCTCTTTTCGGTTTGGTCTGATAAGTTTTTCTATTATATGTATGCCTTGACTTATTTAACCAAAACTCAAAGCCTTATCTTCACAAAGAGACTACAAAAATATACATTTTAATATATGTAAAACCATTGGCATAATGTCAGGCACAGAGCCAAGGTGTTCTATGTATATTATATGATGATGATGCTTTATTCCTTTATTTGCTGAACAAATATCCCATCAAGCTCTGGAGTTAAAAGATAAAATAAGACACAGTCTTGGCCTTCTAATGGTTCATAGTCTCTAAGGAGAGACAGATCTGGAAAGAGATCATGGCAAGACAGTCTGGTAAATATGTATCATGTAGGGAACCACGGGTACAGCTGTGGGGAAGGGGCACATATGATACCAGATTCCTAAAAGCCAGCTATTGTCAGCTGCCCTCAAGTTGGCCTGGACTCATGGAAATCCCATGCACAATAGAATAAAACGTTTCCCTGTCCTTCACCATCCCCATGATTGGCTGTGGATTGAACCACTGTGATCCACAGGGCTTTCATTGGCTGACTTTCAGAAATAGATCACAGGTCTTTCTTCCTAGTCCGTCTTAGTCTAGAAGCTCTGCTGAGACCTGTTTAGTATCACAGCAACACGCAAACCTCCACTGACAGATAGCTGGTGGATGCCCATGGGGTGCATTGACTAAGTCGAACCAGGTCTCCAGCATGGGAGGCAAGAATTATACCACTGGCCTCTGAGTGCCTCAATAAAAGCCAGCAGTAACTATCACTACTGGCTTTTGCTTTTTTTTAAGCCAGTAGTAATTATTATATGATTCCTGGGAGCTGCAGAAGTTCTTCATCACTCATTAGAATTATATAATTCACTAGGAATCAATTGAGAAGGAACAGAGAGCCTGATTAGAGTGACATTTAGGAAAGGAAAGTACTAGGAGTTGGCAAGGGGCAGAGAATGCAGCATCAGCAAATCCAGCACAGCCAGCAGCAGGGAGAGGCTTGCTTGGGAGGAGTATAAGTGGGGCAGGAGCCCTGGACACTGGGTACAAAGTGTAGTATCCTTAGCCAGGAAGGGAAGACACCTAAATAAATGCTGGAGAATGGAGGCCACAAGCAAATTCCAAAAGAGAATGCTAGGGCACCCTTTAGTTGCTTCAAAAATTTCTCCAAACTCCACTCTGCTCATGAAGCAGTGGCATATTATCAATATACAGAATTTCCATTCTGTTTTCCATATGAATCCAGTTATACCTGTGAGGGGGCACATGGAAGGGAGGTAATATTTAAAAATAATTATCATGTATTGATTGCTTATATTATCATAATATTTAAAAATAAGTATCATGTAGAGTATTACCTTCCCCCCAAAAAACCATTTGAGATTGGAATTATTAATCTCTTTTTACATATAAGAAAACTGAAGTTTAGAAAAATTAAGTAACAGCCCAAGGTCACACAGCTAGAAAATTGTGAAACAGGAATTCAGATCCAAGGCCTAGGATTTTTTTTTTTCCATGATACCCTGGTATTTCCTAAGCTTTGTATTTATATTAGAATCATTAAAAATAAATTTTATTCTCATCTTGTGTGGTTTTTCTTTTTACCTCCCCTTCTTTACAGTCTATCAAGAAGGCCTTTGGATGACCGGCTTTATTTACAAATCCCGTATAAATATTTGCTTCTCTCACTTGCCTATCTTAGCTTTTTTGAGAAGATGTTCTTAGTTTACTGAAATCACTACCAGTGCTTCAGAGATGAGTATGAGTCCAGAGCATAAGTTCTAGTCAATTCAGTTTAACAACGTCACTGAGCAAGTATCATGTATTAAAAACTATTGAACACTCTGGATATCCCTCTTTCCCTGATTAATAATTTTCACTGCATTTGACCACTACCTAACACGTATTTGTACTTTGGAATATTATCTGTCTCCTGCACTGGAATGTCAGCCCCATGAAACCAGGGACATCCTCAGTTTTGTTCAAAGATGTATTCTCAGGAACTAAGTAGTCCTGGGAACTAATAGATGCTCAACAAGTATTTGTTAAATTATTGAGTGACCCTTAAATACTGAATGAATACAAGGATGCATAAGACAGTTTCTGGCCTCAATATGTGTATCTAGTTGAGAACACAAGACATCAATGCATGAAATTACCAAATACCATAAGTGACAGTTTAGCCAGTATATATCTCAGGCCAGATTCTGACGTGAAAGAAATTTAACTTTCATCTTTTATAGCTCAAGTAGAATTGGAATCCAAACCCCCATTCTGCTGTTGTTATGTTGTTAGGGGCCATTGAGTTGATTCCAACTCATAGCGACGACATGACAGAGTAAAACTGCCCCATAGGGTTTCCATGAGTGTAATCTTTACGGGAGCAATTGGCAAGTCTTTTCTCCTGTGGAGATGCTGGGTGGGTTCAAACAGCTGAACTTTCTGCTAACAGCCTCATGCTTAACCACTGCACCACCAGCGCTCTTTCCCCATTCTGCTAGGATAGCAGGAAGTTTATCTTTTTTCTCCTCCTTTTTCCAGTTTGTGTCCAAGGTATAAGAGAGGGGACTTATGCCAAGGCCCTGGGAAGGGTGCTGTCTGGACTTCGTTCATCTATCCACACTGGTCATTAGTGTGATGACCTTTGGTCCTTCCTCCATCACCTGTAGGTCTGGAAGGTCCCTCTGCCCCTTCTTTGTTATACATACAGGCACAGGAATTCTCAGGCTGCTTTCCTGCCATCTCTTAAAAGACTGCCTTTGGACATCACTACCTAGATACTCTAGGCATTCACAATCTTTCTGGTGTCTTGCCATATTTCCCAGGTACTGTCTACAAAACTGGGTCCATTCTCTGCTCTTGAGACTGCCACAGGCCACATTCCACCTTCCACAGCCTATACCAGAGAAGAAAGGTACAAGGCCTCTCTCTCTCAGGCCCACAGACCTCTCTGCTCTCATCAACTCCCCTCTGCTGCTTCCATCCTTCCAAAGCCTGCAGGAGTGTCTTTCTAGTGAGGAGTGAGAGATGCATCACTGTTCTCAATCTGTATGTTTGCCAAATATTTTGGCTCTCCTCCAATTCTCTCTTTTCCCCTAAGGTTTTTGGAGAACCACCAGAATCCAGAGATTCACAAGCTTTCGCTCTTTCCTGAAATGATGAACACAGATAACTATTAGCTTGTATGGGAAGAAGGGAAATGAGGAAATACTGGGAAAAAAAAAGGCTAATATTTCAAAATCATTATTTTACTATATCTTCTAGAAAATCTTTGCACTCCTATGAAAAAAAGCTATTTCTCATCCAAGATTTTTATCTCCACTGTCTCCCACGAGGATGAGACCTGAGTCTCTGTCCCACACTGGGCTCTCCAGGGCAATAATTCCATTGAGCAAAGAAATCCACACAAAAGCAAACAACCTGGTCTATATAATGGAGCTAACAATCTAGAAGTCCTCAGTAGTGGCCAAACTAGCTGACATGATTAATATCGGAATTGAGAAGCCAGTTCATGTTCTAGGGCAAGAACTGAACATTTTGTGATTAGATTTCATACGTCCATTAGCTTCTCCTCATAAGACATTTATTTACGCAGTATATGCATCTAACATCAATATTTTAATAGTTACCCTGTTGTTGTTGTTGTTAGGTGCTGTTGAGTCAGTTCCAACCCATAGCGACCCCATGTACCACAGAATGAAACGCTGCCCGGTCCTGCACCATGCTCACAATCATTGTTATGCTTGAGCCCATTGTTGCAGCCACTGTGTCAATCTTCCTCTTTTTCGCTGACCCTCTAGCAAGCATGATGTCCTTCTCCAGGGACTGATCTCTTCTGAAAACATGTCCAAAGTATGTAAGACGTAGTCCCACCATCCTTACTTCTAAGGAGCATTCTGGTTGTACTTCCAAGACAGATTTGTTCGTTCTTTTGGCAGTCCATGGTATATTCAATATTCTTCGCCAACACCACAATTCAAAGGCATCAATTCTTCTCTCGTTTTCCTTATTCATTGTGCAGCTTTTGCATGCATTATGATGCAATTGAAAATACCATGGCTTGGGTCAGGTACACCTTAGTCTTCAAGGTGATATCTTTGCTTTTCAACAATTCAAAGAGGTCTTTTGCAGGAGATTTGCCCAATGCAATGCGTCCTTTGATTTCTTGACTTCTGCTTCCGTAGATGTTGATTGTGGATCCAAGTAAAATGAAATCCTTGACAACTTCAATCTTTTCTCCATTTATCATGATATTGCTTATTGGTCCAATTGTAAGGATTTTTGTTTTCTTTATGTTGAGGTGCAATCCATACTGAAGGCTGTGGTCTTTGATCTTCAAACAGGTATCCTAATAATAATAAGTACTCAAGGGTCAGCATGCCCATCATGTATATTCTTGCTCCCTAGACTGTGCATTGCTAGAAGATCTAGGATGACATCTCTTTAAATAGCTCTAGGTTGGGCTAGTATTCCAAGATTCTTTCTTTGATGTCGGACAGTTGTCTCTGTGCTGCAGTCACCATGGTGCTAGGCCTGGTAAGCATAGTCCTCTGAGGGCTACCACAGCACTCAATGCTGCCACACAACCTCCCACGGCTACCACAACCACCATTTTCTACATCCTCCACTCTGTGGGAGTAACTCCAGTCCCCCATTGTTTAGAGATTCCCCTGCCTCTTCATTAAGCCCCCCAGTGATTGCTCCCAATGCATCTTGAAGCCCTCTCTCTCTCTGAGTCACACAAATTGTTGAGCCTTTTTTCCAACAGTGCTACTGGTATCAGAGTTGTTTCTTACCTTAGGCATCTCCATGGACTGGAGACTCCTATGTCTCTTTGAATAGTGGTGAATTCCCTAGTGGCAGGGAGGAGAACTAGATTCTACAAACTGGTGGAGGTGTCATCTGACTACAACTCATCTCTTACTCATATCACCTACTCTTCACCCCACCACAAACCCACACTTTATGAGGTAAAGGACCTCAGGGACCTTATTACCTTTAACTGCACCTCAATTCCATAGTTCAAACCCTTTTCATGAAGTCTGGACTGGAAATAGTTTGCTTAACAGTTTTGGATCTTACTTGCTTCTGTAATTTCAATTTGCTCCTGACTTGCTATTTGCCATCCAAATCATGGCAATGAGTCCCTTATGTATTTATGTAAAAGAAGAACTCTTTTCTGAGTCCTCCAAATATTCAGTTCTATCTGTAGTCAAGGTGTTACTTTTTTAGGTTCTTGAATTCCATTCTTTCCCCTTTCTAAGCTCTCCGAAAATAATTTTGGGTATTTGTATCTGTCATGGATTGAATTATGGTCCCTCAAAAAATATGTGTGTCAGTTTGACTGGGCCATGATTCCTGGTACTGTGTGATTTTCCTATACGTTGTAAACCTGCCTCTATGATGTTAATGAGGGAGGATGGGTTGCAGTTGTGTCAGAAAGGCAGAACTCAATCTACAAGATTGGATTGTGTCCTGAGGCAATCTCTTGAGATATAAAAGAGAGAAGTGAGCAGAGAGACAGGGGGACCTCCTACCACCAAGAAAGCAGTGCCGGAGCAGAGTGTGTCCTTTGGACCTGGGGTCCCTGCGCAGAGAAGCTCCTAGTCTTAGGGAACATTGATGAGAAGGCTGACAGAGATAGAAAGCCTTTCTCTGGAGCTGGGCCCTGAATTTGGACTTTTAGCCTACTTTACTGTGAAGAAATAAATTTCTCTTTGTTAAAGTCAGCCACTTGTGGTATTTCTGTTATAGCAGCACTAGATGACTAAGACGATATCTAACACTGTCAGACTGTTCTTTCTCTTGATGGGGAGTCACTTCACTTAGTTACTAGTCGAACTGTAACTTAGTTAACTAATATTTCTTGAGAACCTGCCATATTCTAGACACTACTACTGGGGTGGGCAAGGAGCCCCCAAAACTTCCAAAGACCAGTCTCATTCCTCCATAGTTTTTGCCATGGATAAATTCTGAATGCAAAAATTATAGGAAAGTAGGAAAAAGAAGTTAATTCTTTTTATTTTTTGGTTTCCTGCCTTAATAGCTATGTTGTGTCAAACAGAAGAAAGAAAAGACCATAATGTTCTCTAAAAGCATAGACACTGGTGCTTCAGAAACATTTTGTTTAAGCAATTATCGGCACTTTTATCTTTGCGAGGAAACGAGAGACATTAGAGAGAGGTGAACAAAGATACCTGAACCACCCACTTCCTTTTGTTGTTGCTTTTAAGTAGAAATACTTTAAGCAGTTCCATCCATGGCTTCGAACCAGTGCTGAGAATTTGCATTTCCACTGCAGATATACTGAATCAGAATCTACAGTTTAACAAGATCCCCAGGTGATTCTTATGTATAACTTCTTGGGATCTCATAAGAAATACAAATTCTCAGCAGGGAACTTGTTAGAAAGGCAAATTCTCAACAGCGGTTCGAACCAGAACGAAGCAGTTTGAAGCCCTGGATCTACCCCATATTGTTGATCCCTTCATCTGACATTTTTATCCGGGTATAACTGAGTTAAACTGATGATCAAGAAGCACCTATGGTATGGCCACATGTCAGTTCTTCTCTTTACCTTGGGGCAGTTGAGAAGGGTTATGACTGACATATCTATATGAGCCTTTTGTTTTCTTTGACACAAAGTAGGAGAAAAACTTTCTTCTTTTCAAACAGGCCCCTTACCTATGAACAGGATTTATATCTCAAAATTACAGTATCTTTTATTTGGATTAAGTCATTATAGATTTAGAGCACTTTAAAGGTAAAATTTTACTTTGGCTAAGACAGCATGTTTTCCTAGAAAGAACATGAGGATCTGCAGTCAGAAAACGTGGGTTTGAATCCCAACTCTGTCACTTACCAGTTGAGTGATTTTTATTTGGCAAGTCCAAACTTAAATCTCAGTTTCTTTATCTGTAAAATGAGACTAATAGTCATGTCTGCCTCATCGGGTGTGAAGATTAAATGAAATAATACCCGTGAATAGCACTTCGTAAACTCTGAGTTGAAGAAGAGCTCCTTTGTTCACTATTGACCCTACATTCTACACCAAACACCTCTTATCACTGAGCATTCTCCTATGACCTACAAGCTTCATTTTTCCGCCATCTCCTGCCAATATCACCTATGTTTGCATCATTCACATGAATACCCATCAACAACTTGATCTTCAGTTCCTTGACCCCAAACTCATTCTATTTCAATAACCCAAACATGTGCCTGGATTTACTTATCCTCTCCCTTCCTCTAACATGTTTCCCACATCATTATCTTTTTTTTTTACCCCTGCTTCTATAACCATTTCTTCTTTTCCTCCTTTTCTGGCTTCTCATCTTCTTGCCTACTCCTTAAAAGCTAGGAATTCCAAGTCTCCATTCTTGGCCCTGTTTTCTTTTTATTCTTTATGTTCTCTAGGCTCCAGTTAACCTCTATATAGATATGAGTCCAAAGATTTCACTTCCAGCCCAGATCTCCCCTCTGTTTTCCAGACCCAGCAGCTGAACTGCTCCTCATTATCCATCAGGAGGCCCCACCAACCCCAATGTTCAGGGCACCATCAGCCCAATGTTGAACTCATCATCTACCCACCTGCCATCCTATCTACCTCAGGTAGAACTGCTCCTTCCTTTTTGTTTACATCTCAGTTTATGGTACCACCCAGTCACCTAAGTCAGACAACTGGGAGTCACTTTTAACTCTTCTCTGTCACTTATTCCGTCATATTCAATCACTCCTCAAATCCTATAGTTATTCCCTCTTTAATATTTCTTATATTTGTTCTCATGCATCCCCCTGCTTCCTACATAGTCCAGGCCCTCATAATCTTGTTTTTGATTCCTGCATTTATCACCTAACTTGCCTCCATTACTCTGAACTTGCATCTCTTCAATTACCATCAGAATAACATTTCTTATAGTGTTCTTCAATGGCTCCCCACTCTCTTTAGGATAAAATCAATCCAGACCTCTAGAAGCTGTAAAAGGCTTTCAGTGATCTATCTCCCATGCCTTGCCTCAGTGTTTTAATGTCTACACCCCTAAATCTATCTATCAAGCACCTATTCATTCTTTAAGATTCAGCTCTAAACTGACTCTTCTCTGTGAATTCTTACTCCACTTCTCCCACTCCACAGCCTTTCTCGCCTCCTTCAGGAAGAATCGGTCATTTCCTCTTTTTCACTACCAATTTT
The DNA here is from genome assembly GCA_030035585.1 of Dugong dugon. Classification (NCBI taxonomy): domain Eukaryota; kingdom Metazoa; phylum Chordata; class Mammalia; order Sirenia; family Dugongidae; genus Dugong; species Dugong dugon. The sequence continues at coordinate 179,751,736 of CM057462.1, read as the reverse complement.
CCTTGCCCAAACTTACACTTTTGCATCTTTGACACTTCACTGCATTTAGCTATACCATCCTCTATATTGCAAGACAAAAGAAAGCAGGGCCGTATCTTATTGATTCACATAATTTCAATAGCTAGTACTACAAAACAACAACAACAATAAAAAAAAATTAAAAAAAACCGTTGCCGTTGAGTTTATTTTAACTCATAGTGACCCTATAGGACAGAGTAGAACTGCCCCACGGGGTTTCCAAGGAGCGGCTGGTGGATTCGAACTGTGTACTTCGTAATTCAGGGAAGTGCCGTACGTGTAGCAATTATTGTTTGGACACATAGCCTTCTTTGGTCATCCCAACCAGAGGGGAATGATTCAGTGGTAATGGGTCGGCAACGGGTATGCAACCCTGTAGTGCCTTTCCTCTCACACTACTCTTACACTGGTATATTGCAAGATGTGCATCTTATCTACACTGAAAACACCTGGAGGACCAGATTGAGTCTGATTGTGAATGTTGCCCCCCAGAGTTGTGCTGCCCACAATCTGCACGGCCACATGCAGCACTCCTATTCTAAATCTGTCCCACAGGTATAATCTATGCAGCCAGGTTAGCTTCCTTGGGAGGTCATTTGAGTTATTTAAGTGGTAGGGAGGGGCAATAAAGATTTAAGAGCGTGAATTATAAACATAAACCATGAAATGAAAATGATATTTTTTTCTGAACTTCTTATTCATACATTATGATATTATGATAAGAATATTTCTTAAATTACCTAAGTGGCCTGGCCTCTATAAATATCATTTATTCTCAGACAGGCATATGGCCATATGTGGCAAATTCATCGAAGAGCTGAATATTAAATTTTCTCCAACACACAAAAAATTAGTTTGCTCCTGGGTGATTTATGTAGAAATAAATATGCCTTATCTGATCCAACTGGTTCTCATTTTTCTAGTAAATATGAATGAGATTTATCTAACATTTTTTCCCCACCTCCTAGGTTTCTGTGGTTTAGATAATTCAAATGTTTTACCTGCTCAGCTCCTATTAAGGGAAAAGAATGTGTAAACGAGACACTTAATGTTTTGGTGCCAGGGTTATTAGACATATATCCTTTTCAAAAAACAATTATTCAGACATAAACCATGCCTTCTATGTTGGGAGACAGCCATGGTTTTAACTATAGCTATTACTCACTGGCATAATAAGAAGCTTGAAGCACATAACCAAGAGCCAAGAGAGAACAGCGCTTTTCTTCTTATAACCAGGGAGTGTTAGGCAGACATCAAGGGCACTTCATTCAACACTTTCATTTTACACATGAGGAAACGGAAATCCAGAGAATTGAACTGACTTGACTCTGGCCACATGGACTAGTAGTAAAAGCTTGGGAACCAGGACACGAGTTTGCAGACTGCCAGACCTGTGTGCTTTCCATTGCCCCATGGAGCCTTTTCTTCAGTCCTGAAAGGGCTGAAGGTCAGAGATGTATCTCTGGAGAGGACCAAATGAGGTCACAAAGATAAACTGTCCTTGTAAAATAAAATGTTTTAAAAATTCAACTGTACTATATTCTTGTGGTATATTAATACTATCTCTGGGAGTATTTAAAGAAATCCAGAAAATATTTATGTGTGTGCATACTTGTGCTTACATGTGGAAAGGGGTTAAATATAAAATCAGGGTGATGCTAGAGAAAGGCACTTCAGTTTGCTCATCTGTGCTTATTCCTTAGCTAATGGGTATCTATCTGTGTGAGGCATAAACTCAAAATAGCAATTAAATAGGATATTGATATTATTAAACTCTAAAGAGTAACTATTTACCAGGCATGGTGAAAGATTAGAACCCTGAATCAATCTTTGCTTCTAGGTGCTTTCAATCTACATAATACATACGCATCTTTTCAATATGTTTGGGCCAAATGAGTGCAAAATAAAAAGCACTACAGGTTTGCATGGGAGGGATAAATTAATTCCGGTTGGGATAATCGAAGAAGATTCCATGTCTAAACAATAAATTCATATAAGGATCATATTTCTCATGTGGCAGGGCCACATGTGAACATACGCTAGTAATCAATTTATTTTTTTAATATACATTCGGGAATGAAGATATCTAGATATCCATCTGCATGTGTCGAAATGCATGGGGTAAGAGAACTTCAAAATGAAGTGTTTGTGCTCCATGCTTGAGGAAATTAAAAAATGGTGACTTTTTCCCAACCAGGCCCAGCAAGATGTTTTGATACTCTTTAGAGACAAGAAACCAAGAAAAGCACTCGAAGTTTGTCTTCCTGAGCAGCACTGTGAAATCTGAGGCCTGGCAGGGCTGCTTTAGGGCCCAGGTAACAAGGTGAGGCCGAGATGGGAAAAGCACTTCTAAGAGCGCCATCAAAACTGACGGGAGCAGAGTTCTCAGACTCAGGAAGGGTTTGCAATGTTGAAAGTACGCGAAACTAGCAGTCTAGGCAGAAATGAGGGGTCCCTTTCAAGCGACAGACCACAAGAATGAGGTTAGAACAGAAGAAAGTGAATAAACTTATTCCTGAGCATGCATTGGGATCAAGATTCTTTGACTGAAGCTGAAGGCATATGGTCCTGAGTGTGTTTGGACCTCTGAGGTGGGGAGATTTGGGTTATTAATATTCATTCACTTCATTTGCATGTGCTACCGATTTATAGGGCCTGGGTACATGTTGGTGAAGATTGACTACATATGAGTTATCTCATTCAATAATCACATTGACTCCATGGAACTATCATGTTATCATGAACCTCATCTAATATATGGAGAAAAGAAAGAATTGGAGACTTTAAACAACTAGAATCACAGTTATTAGCAGCAAAACTGAGAAAATAGCCTCATGGTGTCTTGACTTTTTAGTCTACTGTTGGTCTTTGTTCCACACAGTTTCTAAACTATTCTTTGAAAGATAAATGTTATTTAATCACCAATATGCATGCATACAGAGCCCTGGTGGTGCAGTGGTTAAGAGCTCAGGTGCTAAATGGAGGATCGACAGTTCGAATCCAGCAGCTGCTCCTTGGAAACTCTATGGCGCAGTTCTACTCTGTTCTATAGGGTCACTAGGAGTTGGAATCGACTAGATGGCAACTGGTTTGGTTTTTGGTTATGCATGCATACAAAACTGGCTTGACTGCCACATATCCCTAGAATGATCTTTTTTTCTCAATGAATTGAATGAATGAACTGGTTATTTTGACATGATATACATTCAGTCAAATCTAATTGGAAAGGGGGACATAAACTCAAACATAGCAATTAAGTAGGAGATTTATATTACTAAACTCTAAAGATCAAATGGAGCCCTGGTGGCATACTGGTTAAGAGCTTGGCTGCTAACCAAAAGGTCGCTAGTTCAAATCCACCAGCTGCTCCTTGGAAATCCTAGGGGGCAGTTCTATTCTGTCCTATAGGGTCACTACGAGTCAGAATCGACTCAATGGCAACAGGTTTGGTTTTTCTATAAAGATCAAATATTTATCAGTATATAACGACTTAACAATTTTGTGAATGCATCAAGTCAGCATGTCACTTGGGGTGACTTCCCTCAAACCGCTCAGAAATCTTTGACTTCTTGACACCCTTCTTTTTCTTTACTAGAAAGCATTAAGGAGCCCTGGTGGTGCAGTGGTTAAGGGCTACAACTGCTAACCAAAAGGCTGGCAGTTGGAATCCACCAGCTGCTCCTTGGAAACCCTATGAGACAGTTCTACTCTGTCCTATAGGGTCTTTATGAGCTGAAATTGTCTCGATGGCAATGGGTTTGGGGTTTTGTTTTTTTTTTTAATAGGACATTATAGCCCAATGGTTAATTTAGTCTGTTTGGATTTCAGAAAGTGGATTTACCTGCTGAGAAGAGAGATTAATGGAAGAATAAACAGAGCTACTGGCAATTTCTCCTGCAAAAACAGTTTTTTTGTTTTTTTAATTCGACAGTTTGCATCATTAATGACATTCATGCATCTGTTATTTGGATGATTCTCCTCAGAGAACAACAGAGAATTCACAAGTTCTCCAGGGAATGAATCATTTAAATTTCCCATAAACTTTTCCTACTGAAAACAGAGCTCATCCAGTCAGACAATGAGAAAGAAAAATAACTTTTGTGAAACTCAGTCTATCTAAATATACAAAGCCAAACTTGACCAGAGACCTTGGTCTTACCCGTTCCTTGTGGCTTTTAAAGTGAGAGTTGCTGCTTTATTTTTTTAAATAGCTTTATTAAAGTATAATTTAAATTCTATAAAATTTACCTATTGTAAACCACAATTCCATGATTTCTAATAATGTATAGAATTCTGCCACCATCACCACAATCCAGCGCTATTACTTGTTCATTGCTTCCAACTATTCCTCCAGATCACTTACAGTCAATTTACTCTTTCACCAGCAGCTAACTTCCTGCCCATCCCAGATAACCACTGCTTTCTGTCTCTATAAATTTGCCATTTCTGACCACTTCATATAAATGGAATCATGTATTTACATGTTACACTTAGCTTCTTTTGCTTATCATAATGTTTTAAGATTAATCCATGTTGTAACATGTTACTGGAGCCCTGGTGGCGCAGTGGTTAAGAGCTAGACTGCTAAGCAAAAGCTGGCACTTCGAATCCACCAGCTGCTCCTTGGAAACCTTATGGGGGCAGTTCTACTCTGTTCTATACACTTGCTATGAGTCAAAATCAACTTGACAGCAACAGGTTTTTCGGTTTACGTTATCATTGTTTTTTTTCTTTTTACTGCTGTGTAATATTCCATTTTATGGATAACCACACTTTAATCATTCACCAGTTGATGAATATTTGGGTTCTTTCCAGATTTGGGCTATTATGAATAATGCTGCTATGAACAACTGAGTATAAGTCCTTTTGTGAACATATAAGGATCCCTGGTGGCACAGTGGTTAAAGCACTCATCTGCTAACCAAAAGGTCGGCAATTTGAACCCACCAGATGCTCAGAGGGAGAAAGACGTGGCAGTCTGCTTCCATAAAGATTATAGCCTTGGAAACCCTATGGGGCAGTTCTACTCTGTCCTATAGGGTCGCTCAGAGTCAGAATCAACTGGATGGCAGTGGGGTTTGGTTTTGGTTTATGAACATAGGTTTTCAATTCTCTTGGATAGATTCTTAAGAGTAGAATTCTAGGTCATATGGTGAGTCTGTGTTTAACATTTTAAGAAACAACCAAACTGTTTTCCAAAGTTGTTGCAGCATTTTAAAATCCCACCAGCAATGTATGAGGGTTCCATTTCTCCACTTCCTTGCCAACACTTCGTATTTTTTTTTTTTTAAGCCATTCTTGTAGATGTGTAGTGGTATCTTGCTGTGGTTTTAATTTTCATTTCCCTAATGACTAATACTATTGAACATCTTTGCATTCATATATCTTCTTTGGTGAAATGTCTATTCCTGTCTTTTGCCTATTTTTAATTGGATTGTTTATCTTCTTGAGTTTCAAGAGTACATTAAATATGCTAGATACTAGTTCTTTATCAAATACATAATTTGCAAATATTTTCTCCCAGTCCAAGGCTTGTATTTTCATTTTCTAAATGGTATTTTCTGAAACACAGAAGTTTCTAGTTTCAATAAAATCAAATTTGTCAATTTATTAATTTTATTTTAGGGCTTGTGCTTTTGTTGTCTAAGAATTTTGGGTTAATTTACAGTCACAAAGATGTTCTCTTAGATTTTCTTCTAGCAATTTATATTATAGTCTTAGCTCTTGTATCTAGATCCATGATCCATTTTGAGTCAATTTTTGAGTAGGATGTGAGGTAGGAGGGGGTTAAAGTTCATTTTTTGGATATCTATATCGAATGGTTACATTACCATTTGTTGAAAAGACTGTCTTTTCCCCTTTGAATACTCTTGACACTATTGTTGAAAATCAACTGACCATAGACGTATGGGTTTATTTCTGGACACTCAATTCTATTTCACTGATCTCAATTCTGTTCCACAGATCTATATGTTTATCCTTATGCCAGTACCTCACTATTTTGATTACTATAGCTTTATGATAAGTTTTGAAATTGGATAGTCCTCAACTTTCTTCTTTTTTGAAATTATTTTACATTTCCATATAAATTTTAGGACCAGCCAGAAAATTACTACAAGAAGTCTTCTGGGAAGACACAAGGAAAATATTAGCCCAAGAGACAGAAAGGACTACATAAACCAGAGACACCATCGGACTAAGACCAGAAGAACTAGATGGTGCCAGGCTACCACCAATGATCACCCTGACAAGGAACACAATAGAGAGTCCCTGATGGAGCAGGAGAAGAGTGGGGTGCAGAACTCAAATTCTAGTAAAAGACTAGACTTAATGGTTTGACTGAGACTGGAGGGCCCCCAGAAGGCATGGTTCCCAGACTCTCTGTTAGCCCAAAACTACAACCATTTCTGAGGCCAACTCTTCAGTCAAAGATTAGACTGGACTATGGGACATAAAATGATACTCATGAAGAGTTTGCTTCTTAGCTCAAGTAGATACATGAGACTAAATGGGCAGCTCCTGTCTGGAGGCGAGATGAGAAGGTAGAGAGGGTCAGGATCTGGCTGAACGGACACGGGAAGTCCAGGGTAGAAAGGAAGAGTGTGCTGTCACTGTACAGAGAGAGCAACTAGGGTCACATAACAATATGTGTATAAATTTTTGTATGAGAGACTAACTTGAATTGTAAACTTTCACTTAAAGCACAATTTTAAAAAAAAGTCTTCTGGGATTTTGTAAGGAATTATGTTGAATCTATAGATCAATTCAGGGAGAGCCACCATCTTAACAGGATTGAGTTTTCCAACCTTTGAAGTCAGAATGTCTCTCCAGTTATATATAGTCTTTAATTTCTCTCAGCAATGTTTGTAGTTTTCAGTGTACAAATATCACACTTCTTTTGTTAAATCTATTCCTGGGAATTTTATTGTTTTTGATTCAATTGTGAATGGAATTGTTTTCTTAAATTAATTTTCATATTGTTTTTGCCAGCATATAGAAATACAATTCATTTTTTATATTGACCTTACTTGCTACCTTGCTAGACTTGTTTATTAGTTCTAGTAGTCTGTGTTGCTTGTATGTGCATGTGTCCCATAGAATTCTGTAAATAAAAGATCATGTTATCTGCAAAAATATAAAGTTTTTACTTCTTCCTTTCTGTTCGGGAAGCCTGTTTTTGTTTGTTTTTTCTTGCCTTATTGCACTGGCTAGTACCTCTAGTCCAATTGTGAATAGAAGTCATGAGAACTGACATCATAGACTTGTTCCCTGTCTTAGTGGGGAAAGCATTAAGTCTTTCAACATTAAAAGTAATGTTAGCTGTAGTCCTTTGTAGATGCCTGTTATTCAAGTTGAGGAAGTTCCCCTCCATCCGTAGTTTGTTGAGAATTTTTATTATGAATAGGTGTTGGGTTTTGTCAAATGCTTTTTATGCATCTCTTGAGATGGTCATGAAGTTTGTTTGGGTCTTTTTTCTATTAATATAGTGTATTAACTGATTACAACCTTGAATTTCTAGGCTAAATTCCATTTGAATAGGGTGTATAGTACATTAATATATTCTGAATTTGGTTTACTAACATTTAGTTAAGGACTTTGCATCTGTGTTCATGAGGGGTTTGTTTGGTTTGTAGTTTTCTTCTTTTCTTGTGATGTCTTTGTCTGTCTTTGGTATCATGGTAATACCAATTCACAGAATGAGGTGGGAAGTATTCCTTCCTCTTCTATTTTCTGAAAGAGTTCATAATAAGTTGCTATTATTTCTTATTTAAATACATATTTGATAGAATTTACCAGTGAAGCCATCTGGGTCTGGGCTTTACTTTGTGGGAAAATTTTTAATTACTAGTTCAATTTATGTGCCTGTTATAAGTCTATTCATATTTTCAATTTTTCTTCTAGAAATCTGTCCATGTCATCTGTCTAATTCATTGACACAGTGTTGTTCATAATATTCCCTGATAATCCTTTTATTTAGGATCAAAAGTGATGTCACCTCTTTCAATCCTTATTTTGGGAAATTGTGCTTCTCTCTTATTTTCTTGCTCACCCTAGGTAAGGATTGCTGCTCTGATATCCATTATTTCCTTTCTTCTACTTGCTTTGGGTTTGCTCTCCATTTTCTAATTTTTTAAGGTAGAAGCTTAGTCATCGAAGTTACACATTTCCCTCTAAAGCATTGCTTTACCTACATTCTATAAATTTTAATATGTTGTCTTTTATTCAGTCAAATTATTTTTTTTTTAATTTCCCTTGTGATTTCTTCTTTGAACTTGTCTTATTTATAAGTGTGTCATTTAATTTCCCAAATTTCTTTCTATTGTAAATATCTAACTTAATTCCAGTGAGGTCAGAGTGTGTACTTGGTATAATTTTTTTTTTTTTTTTTTTTTGGATTTATCGAGACTTGCTTTTTGTCCCAGCATGTCATCTACAGGAGAATGTTCCATATGTTCTTAAAAAGAAAGTGTATTCTAAAATCTTTGGGGGGAGTGTTCTATAAATGGCAGTTATGTCAAGTTGGTTGATAGTATTGTTCAAGTTTCCTTTATCCTTGCTGATTTACTACTTCATTGTTCTATCAATTATTTAGAGTAGATATTAAAATCTCTAAATATATTGTTAAATTGTCTATTTCTCCTTTCAATTCTGTCAGTTATTTTTTTTTTTGCTTCATGCATTCTGGGCCACTGTTTTTAGGCACAAATACATTTATAATTAAAATATTTTCTTAATTTATTAATCCTTTTATCATTAAGAAACATCTTTTGTGACTAGTAATATTTCTTGACTTAAAATCTATTTTGTCTAATATTAATACAGCCCCTCCAGCTCTCTTACGATTATTGTTTGCATAGTATATATTTTCCTATCCTTTTACTTTCACTCTATTTGTGTCTTTGAATCTAAGGAGAATGTCTTATAGACAGCATGTAGATATGTCCTGCTTTTTTATCCATTCTGACAATCCCTTTCTTTTGTGGGGAGTGCTTAGAAATTCACATTTAATGTGATTATTGATATGATTTGATTTACATCTCTTTTGCAATTTCTTTTCTACTTGTCTCATGTTTTTTGTTCCTCTGTTCCTTCTTTACTGCCCTCTTTCATGTTAAATATTTTAATTATACAATTTTAATTCCTGTTTTTTTATTGTTGTCAGTTTTTCCTTAGTGGTTGCTCTAGTGTTTACAAAATGAATCTTATCACAATATGCTTCAGAATAATACTAACTTAATTCTGGTATAATACAGAAACTTTGCTCCAACATATCTCCTTCCTCCCTCTCCTTTTTTGCTACTATTTTCAAATATATTACATCTATTTAAGCTTTAAACCCAATAAAATGGTGTTATAATTATTACCTTATATAATCTTATGTCTTTTTTAAAAGTTAAGAGAATTGGGGAAAAATTTCTTAGAATCTCCTATTTTTACCCACATATTTGACATTTCCAGTTATGGTCTGTTGTCACTTCCTTTCAGCCTGAAGAACTTCCCTTAGTGTTTCTGATAAGACAGGTATTGGTGAAAGACAATGCTCTGGGTGATGACATGTTTGATACCTTCCTACAATTTTGTCAGAATGAGAAGTATACGGGAGCTGGCTGGTTGGTCCTACTTTCAGTAGACAACGTGGTGAAAGAAAGAGATGAGCTCAGGGCTTCAGAGTCACAGCTCAAGTGCTGCATAAGCAACTTCAAAGTTTCCACTTGTGATTATTTTTTAGTTTTGTACAGATTTATAGTTGCTTTTTGGGGGAGAGGGTTTGTCAAACTCACTACATCATGCTGAAAGTGAGGCTAGTTTTAAAAAAACAAGTATTTTAAAAGAGATAGATGCTCAGGGTAAATAGATAGACAGACAGACAGAACAGTCTATACAGAATAAATGGAAAAAAGCAAAAGGGTAAAGCCCACACTTACCTCCAATTTCCACTCCCAAAAGGAAATTACTGTTAAATACTTACTATGTAGCCTTCCATTAATATAAAAACATACATTTATCTCTTTATGTATAATCATGATCATACTGCACAGATACCACGGTGGGCACTCTAAGGTGCACCTTTCCCCCTGCCTCCTGGTGTTCATGTCTCTGTGTAATCCCCACACACAAACATTGAGTGTGAGCAGGACCTGTGACTTGCTTCTAACCAATAAAATATGGCAGAAGTGATGATATGTCACTCCTGTGATTACACTGTTCTGTAAGACTTGGTCTTGCTAGCAGACTCACTCTAGAGATTCTCCTTGCTGGCTTGATGACATAAGCAGCCATGTTGGGAAAGCACACATTGCAAGGCACTGCAGACAGCCCCTAGCAGCTGAAGGCAGCCTCCAGCCAACAGCTAGCAAGAAGCAGGGGCTCTATGTCCTACAATTTCAAGGAGGTAAATTCTATCAATACTCTGAGTGAATTCAGAAGCATATGCTTTCCCATTAAAGCCTTCAGTTGAGAATGGAGCCTGGACAATAGCTTGAGTACAGCTTTGTGAGACCCTAAACAGAGGATCCAGCTAAGATTTGCCTAGACTCCTGACCCACAGAAACTGTGAAATAATAAATTTGTTTTGTTTAACTCACTAAGTTTGTGGTAATTTGTTACACAGTACTAGAAAACTAATACTGGTACCATTCTGCAACTTGATTTTTTTAATTTAACAATATATCTTGGGTTTTTTTCTTCAATATGACATACATAATTATATCTTTATTTTCAATAGGTTAATGGTATTACTTTCAATGTATGTTTGTCAAAATGTATGTAACAGGTCTCCTATTGATGGATGTCTTAGGCTGGGTTCTCTAGAGAAGCAAAACCAGTAAAGTGTATAAATATATGTAGAGAGAGAGATTATATCAAGGAAACAACTCACACAATTGTAGAGGCTAGAACGTCCCAAGTCCTTGGATCAGGGTCCTTGGATCAGGCCTCTCCCAAGTCACACAGCAGCAGAAGCTACCAAGCCCAAGTTCAGCAGGTTGGAGAGCAAGGCTCCCAGTCACAGGCTGTGCAGATGGACGAATCCCAGGCTCGGCAGATTAGCTGACAGCTCAAGTCTCAAGAATAGGAGATGAGACGACAGGAAACAGCCACAGTATCCAGAGAGAGCAAAGGGCCAGAACATCTGCTTATATACAGATTTGGGCCACACCCTCAAGGAGACTCCCTTTGATCTGATTGGATACTCAAAGTATATTCAATCATGGGAGTGATTACATTAAAACACAGAGAATCATGGCCCAGCCAAGTTGACACACAATCTTAACCATCACAGTCCACCCCTTATCAACTTGGCACATGTACACATCTCCTTAAACCATGCATAATCTCTGAATAAAGATAATTAGAAAGTCATACTTGTGCCTAACATGATACAACTAACGTGTGTATAATTGAAAACGCACTAGCCACGTTTAGAAGTTATATTTTATAAGTGAAAGAAACAAAAATATTTGATGCACACATACGGAGTACAAATACTCATAACAATTACAGTCCCCGTTTCTGCAACTGGTCACATGGCCATAACTGGTATTTAGAAGTACCTTCTTCCACCACCCATTCTGAATTCCCTTCGCCCTCACCAAGCACCTTGGCTGGTTGTGGTTCTTTGCATGGTGGGGTGATCCAAACCATCATTCCTGAAGGGTCTGTGTCATTAGTAGTCATGTCAGAATTAGGTTACTGTAGTTTTCTGTTGACTTTAATCACAGGGCATGGTAGTACCAAGAGACGCCCCAAGGAATCTCCTGCATTCCAGACATACTCTTCTTTACCTCCATTATGTAATATCAATCTGATTTCCTCTTGGTAATCAGGATCAATCACACCAGCCAGTATGGTAACTCCCTTCTTTGCCTGTTGATCCAGATGCATAAGGAGCCCAAAGTGGCCAGGTGGCATTCTTAACTTCCAGTTCAATGGAATCAGTGATGTGTCTCCAAGTGGGACCTTTCCTCTCTTTGGAACTAAGACCTCTAGGCCTGCAGAACATATGGCGGAGGGGACAGGAAGCAAAAATCTTGCAAATGAGTCACTAGGGGTAATAGTGAGTGGTGCCACTCCCATTTCCACCCCCTGATTCCTGGACCCATGAATCCTGGCTATAGGAGAAATAGCATCATATATTGGACGCTGGTTTAAAGCATATACAGTCTCCTGGAGAATATTGCCCCAAGCCTACAAGGTATTGCCACCTAGCTAGCACCATAATTGTGTCTTTAGAAGACCATTCCATCGTTCTATCAATCCAGCTGCTTCAGGATGATGGGGAACATGGTAAGACCAGTGAATTCCATGAGCACGGGCCCACTGCCGCACTTCATTTGCTGTGAAGTGAGTCCCTTGATCTGAGGCAATGCTGTGTGGGATACCATGACGGTGGATAAGGCATTCTGTAAGTCCACGGATGGTAGCTTTGGCAGAAGCATTGCATGCAGGGAAGGCAAATCCATATCCAGGGTAAGTGTCTATTCCAGTAAGGACAAAACGCTGCCCTTTCCATGATGGAAGTGGTCCAATGTAATCAGCTTGCCACCAGGTTGCTGGATGATCACCTCGAGGGATGGTGCCATATCGGGGACTCAGTGTTGGTCTCTGCTGCTGGCAGATAAGGCGCTCATCAGAGGCTGTGGCCATGTCAGCCTTGGTGAGTGGAAGTCCATGCTGCTGGGCCCATGCATAACCTCCATCCCTGCCACCACGGCCACTTTGTTCATGAGCCCATTGAGCAATGTCGGGAGTAGCTGGGGAAAGAGGATGACTGGTTTCCACAGAATGCGTCATCCTATCCACTTGATTGTTAAAATCATCCTCTGCTGAGGTCACCCTTTGGTGAGTATTCACATGAGACACAAATATCTTCACTTCTTTAGCCCATTCGGAGAGGTCTATCCACATACTTCTTCCCCATAAATCCTTGTCTCCAATTTTCCAATCATGTTCCTTCCAAGTACCTGACCATCCAGCCACACCATTGGCCACAGCCCATGAATCAGTATATAATCACACATCTGGCCATTTCTCCTTCCAAGCAAAGTGAACAACCAGGTGCACTGCTCGAAGTTCTGCCCATTGAGAGGATTTCCCTTTTCCCTTCACCACTGTCCTTCAGGGAGGTCCCAGAAACAGGCTGTAGTGCTGCCGCAGTCCACTTTCAAGTGGCGCCTGCATATCGCGCAGAACCATCTGTAAACCAGGCACGAGTTTTCTCTTCCTCAGTCAACTGATCATAAGGAACTCCCCATGAGGCCATAGGTGCAGACTTGGGGAGGGAAGGTAATGTGACAGGAGTGGAGACCATGGGCATTTGGGCCACTTCCTCATGCAATTTACTTTTGCCTTCGGGTCCTGCTCAGGCCCTATCTCGAATATACCACTTCAGTTTAATGATGGAGTGCTGCTGTGCACATCCAACTTATTGTTCTGTGGGTCGGACAACACCCAGTTCATGATGGGAAGCTCAGGCCTCATGGTGACTTGGTGTCCCATGGTTAAGGGTTCAGTCTCTACTAAGGTCCAGGAACAAGCCAAAAGTTGTTTCTCAAAAGGAGAGTAGTTATCTGCAGAGGATCGCAGAGCTTTGCTCCAAAATCCTAAGGGTCTGCGGTGTGATTCACCAATAGGGGCCTGCCAAAGACTCCAAACAGCATTTCTATCTGCCACTGCCACTTCAAGCACCATTGGATCAGCTAGATCATATGGTCCAAGTGGCAGAGCAGCTTGCACAGCAGACTGAACCTGTTGCAGAGCCTTCTCTTGTTCTGGTCCCCACTGAAAACTAGCAGCTTTTCGAGTCACTTGATAAATAGGCCAGAGTAGCACACCCAAATGAGGAATATGTTGCCTCCAAAATCCAAAGAGGCCCACTAGGTGTTGTGCCTCGTTTTTAGTTGTGGGAGCAGCAAGATGCAATAACTTATCCTTCACTTTAGAAGGAATGTCTCAACATGCTCCACACCACTGGACCCCCTAGAAATTTCACTGAAGTGGAAGGTGCCTGAATTTTTGTGGGATTAATCTCCCACCCTCTAGCACGCAAATGTTTTAACCAATAAGTCCAAAGTCATTGACACTTCTTCCTTACTAGGTCCAATCAGCATAATGTCATCAATGTAATGGACCAGTGTGATGTCTTGTGGAAGGGAAAGGCAATCAAGGTCCCTGCGGACTAAATTATGACATAGGGCTGGAGAGTTAATGTAGCCCTGAAGTAGGCAAGTGAAGATGTATTGTTGGCCTTGCCAGCTGAAGGCAAACTGCTTATGGTGGTCCTTTGAAACAGGTATGGAGAAAAAGGCATTAGCCAGATCAATAGCTGCATACCAGGTACCAGGAGATGTATTAATTTGCTCAAGCAGTGAAATTACATCTGGAACAGCAGCTGCAATTGGAGTCACCACCTGGTTAAATTTTCAATAATTCACTCTCATTCTCCTAGACCCATCTGTTTTTTGCACAGGCCAAATACGCGAGTTGAATGGGGATGTGGTGGGAATCACCATCCCTGCATCCTTCAAGTTCTTGATGGTGGCAGTAATTTCTGCAATCCCTCCAGGAATGCAGTATTGCTTTTGGTTTACTATTTTCCTAGGTAGGGGCAGTTCTAATGGTTTCCAATTGGCTTTTCCCACCATAATAGCCCTTACTCTATTTGTCAGGGATCCAATGTGGGGGTTCTCCAGTTGCTGAGTATATCTACTCCAAATATGCATTCTTGGACTGGGGAAATCACTACAGGATGGGTTCGGGGACCCACTGGACCTACTGTGAGACGGACATGAGCCAAGACTCCATTAATAACTTTACCTTCATATGCCCCCACTCTGACTAGTGGGCCACAGTGATGTTTTGGGTCTCCTGGAATTAGTGTCAGCTCAGAGCCAGTATCCAGTAATCCCCGAAAAGTCTGATTATTTCCTTTTCCCCAATGAACAGTCACTCTCATAAAAGGCCGTAGATCCCTTTGGGGAAGGCTGGGAGAAAGATTAACAGTAAAAATTTTTGGCAGTATATTGGAGTCGTTCCTCAAGAGGACCCAGCCTCCCCTTCATTCAAGGGGTTGTGGGTCTTTAAACTTGCTCAAATCTGGGAATTGATTGAGGGACCATGACTCTCTATTCTGGCGATTTGAGTTAGACTGCTGTTCACCTGACCTAGAATTCATCCGTTTGTATAGATCAAGTAAATATTTAGTAGATTTCCTATCTATTTCACTTCTAGGGACACCATGACTAGTAGCTAACACCATAAGTCTACAAGTCAGACTACTCTGATTACTGCTTTGACTCCTCTGTCCATTACTGTAACCACGTCCACCTTGTCTTTGTCAATTGAGTGCAGCCACTTGGCCCCTACTACCACAGGGTCAGCCCCATTGTACCTAGGTGTCTTAATTCAGTTAGGGCAGTTCCCACTGTCAAATCTGACTTACATAAAATAGCAATCACAGCAGTCTTCAAGGATACTGGAGCTCCAAATTTGTTCCTCAAAGTTGTGGTAAAAGGTGTGTCCTCTGGACACTCCATGTGTGGGTCTGGGTCTAACTTGATAAATCCACTCTAGCATGCCAATTTCCCTAAGCCTTTGGATACCTTCTTCTATAGTATACCAAGGCAGGTCTGGTACTTCAACTTGATTTAGTGTCGGCCACCTCATAATCCATGCTTCAGCAACCCAACCAAATAAACTATTAGATCCTTTGCTAACTTCTCTAGCTGAAACATTGAAGGAGCAGTCTGTGCTCAGTGGACCCATATCAATAAACTCAGACTGATCCATCTTTATGTTCCTTGCACCATCATACCACACCCTTAATAGCCATTGCCACACATATTCCCCAGGTTTCTCTTTGTACATATTAGAAAACGCAAGTAGTTCTTTTGGAGTGTAGCGTACCTCCTCCTGGGTCACACTTTGTACTTTACTTTTTGGGGCTCGCTGGGACTTAAGCCTAGTTATAGGTCTAGAAGCCAGAATCGGTAGTGTGGAATTGTTTTGAGAACATTCAGCATTATCTTGTAAAGCATCTCCCTCAGACCATTCTCCAGGCAATGACTCAGGCAAGTGCTCTTTAGAGGCAGCTGAGCTAGGGCTAATCTCCTCAGATGGGAGTGGAGGGGCTAATGGTTTCTCTGGGTGGGGTGGTTTAGCAGACAAACTTGAAGTAATCTCTTCAGATGGGACTGGTTCTGCTGGAAGGAGTGATTCAATGGAATTTACAGGCTCAGTGTCCCCAGCTTCCTGATTATGTGCCCATATGTCCCCATCGCAAGACTCAGGATCCCATCTCTTCCCACTCAATGCCCTTACTTTAACTTCAGACACCTCTTGAGGTTTGAAATTTAGCTGGCTTTGTAATTCAGCCACTCGACTCTGGGTTTGGTTTTCAGCAATTTCGGCTCTGTTACTACAAGAAATAAGGCTTTCTTTCAAAGTACAAGTGGAAGCCTTGAGGTCATGTATGTGGCACTTGAGCTTTGACTGAAGCCCTGAGCGCATCTCTTTCTTTCACCAGTTTGTCTAGCGAAAGTAGGACCAACCAGCCAGCTTCCTTATACTTCTCTTTCTGACAAAGCTGTAGAAAGATATCACGTGTTCACCCTGAGCCTCACGTTTCACCAATACCTGATCTACCAGTGGTGATATTTTGTGTATTTGTATTGCCACCTCACTCCATGGACTAGCAGTGACCTCTTTACTGCTGGAAGCAGAGTCATCAGTGTCTTTATGACTAACCAGACTTGAGAACCAATTTAGAAAACTCATCCTTACAATTTTGTTTCTCTAGAACCACTCCCGGTACTAAATGTCTTAGGCTGGGTTCTCTAGAGAAGCAAAACCAGTAAAGCGTATAAATATATATATATAGAGAGAGAGTATCAAGGAAACAACTCACACAATTGTAGAGGCTAGAACGTCCCAAGTCCTTGGATCAGGGTAGAGGCCTCTCCCAAGTCACACAGCAGCAGAAGCTACCAAGCCCAAGTTCAGCAGGTTGGAGAGCAAGGCTCCCAGTCACAGGCTGTGCAGATGGACGAATCCCAGGCTCGGCAGATTAGCTGACAGCTCAAGTCCCAAGAATTGGAGAAGAGACGACAGGAAACAGCCACAGTATCCAGAGAGAGCAAAGGGCCAGAACGTCTGCTTATATACAGATTCGGGCCACACCCCCAAGGAGACTCCCTTTCATCCGACTGGCTACTCACAGTATATTCAATCATGGGAGTGATTATATTAAAACACTGTGAATCATGGCCCAGCCAAGTTGACACACAATCTTAACCATCATAATGGACATTTATTTTGTTTCCAGATTTCTGCTTTTAAATGAGTGCTTTCTTATATGTACATTGTTATGCATTGTACATGTTGTTGTTAGGTACCATGAGTCAGTTCTGACTCAGAGTGACCCTATGTACAACAGAACAAAACAATGCTCGGTCCTGCGCCATCCTCACAATCTTTATGCTTGAGCCCATTGTTCCAGCCACTGTGTCAATGGTACATACTGTACAACATACATACATTGTCATGTGTATTATATGATATGTACAATACGTAGATTGTTGTACATATATCTTTAGAAACTAGTGTGAAAATATCTGTAAGACAAAATAACATTACTAGAAGCAGAATTTCTAAGTACATGTGTACTTTTCCTTTTAAAATAGTGACTTCAAGTTTTTATAAAAAGTATTTATTCTCGTAATAAGTTCAAAGTAACACAGAAAAGGACAGAGAAGATAGCAAAAATCATCCCATATTTACAACCCAGAAATAATAAAAATTAACACTGATTGAACATCATTCCAGATATAGCTTCAGTGAAGACAAACCAATAAAGACAAACCAAATAGATAGGTAAATAGATCATTCAGTTAATCAAATGATGTATAGTTAAATTGAGAGATACATAAAGGAGCCCTAGTATTCATGTGGAGCCTGGTGGTTCAGTGGTTAAGAACTAAGCTGCTAACCAAAAGGTCGGCAGTTCGAATCCACCAGCCACTCCTTGGAAACCCTATGGGGTAGTTCTACTCTGTCCTACAGGGTCATTATGAGTTGGAATTGACTTGATGGTAAGGGGGAAGTACTCATGTAATTTTAAAATAAAAAAGCATTAAAATTACTTCCAATTGAATTAAAAAGTATAAAAGAAACTGAAATAAAAACAATAGATTATTAAACTTCTGATAAATATTTATCAAACAAGTTATTAATTCACAAAAGATCCCTCTTGAAGAGAAAAGATCATGACAAATATTAAAAGAGTTTAATTTTTGTTTAACAAATCTCATGTATCAATTTTAGATTATATGGGTTCACTTACTGCTATGAAAGAAATGTTACTGCATTGGAAAGCCCTGCGTAAAATTATAATTCAAAATGATAACAAGGGCCTCCTTGTCTTGTTTCTTACTCTATTGGGAGTTCTTCTGTAGTTTTATCATAAAGTGAGTGGCATATTTGTGTTACATGCCATTTTAGGAAGTTTCCTTATTTTTCTAGATGCTACAGATATTCATCATAAATGGGGATTCGAATTTTATGAAATGCGTGTTTTGGATCCAATAAGGGGATCACCTGGGTTTGCTCTTTTAATCTATTTAATGTAATAGATTACATACTTTCTAAATTTTGTGATGTTGTAGTATCCATGCATTCCTAGAATACCAATTTTTAGTAAGCTCTTGGATTCCATTTGCTAATAATTTTTAGTACGTTTGAATCTCTGTGTTAAGAGAGTCTGTAATTCTTTTTGTTGTTGTTGTTACATATTGGGTGAAACCCTTGGCCCAATCTTTCATTTACTAGTTTTCTCTCTGACGATGCCTGTTATTTAGTCATCTATTAAGTTTGTTATTCAACAATTGTATACTTCATTCTCAAGCTCTCCATTTGGCTCTTTTTCATAACCATCTGTTACTGCTTCATGGCTGCAATACCACCTCTAACACTTAGGATACTGCTTAATTATTTCTGTTACCCAGATGTAAGTTTTCGTGTTTATTGTTCTGTTTCATAGTACAACTACTATTATTGAAATATCTTTTTCTTTTAACTGGGGGGTGGGGGGGTATTTTTGCCACTGAGATCACCTGGATATAAAATGCTTAGCTGGATATAAAAAAAATTCATAAGTCATAATTTCTTTCTCTCAGAACCTTATGGAACCAATACATGTTCTGGGTAAAATGTAGATATAGAGAAACTTGGGGTTAATCCCATTTTTATGCATTGCTAGTAATTTTTTTTACTACTTAGAGGCCCATGGAATTCTTTCTTTGATGCTTCCTTCCTTCCTTTTCTTTCTTCCTTCCTAAATTCATTTCCTTCACTAGGATATGTCCCAGTGCTGATTACTCTGTATTAACTTTTCCTTGGACCTAGTATACACTTTAAAGCATTTAATGTAATTCTTCCCGTGTGTGTATGTGTATACATTCTTCCAATATATTTTTCCTATTTAATATTTTCCCTTTTCATTACTTGTATTGATGTCGTTTGTCTATTTTCCAAATTTATGATCTCCCTAATAATATTTCCTTATATTCTTTCATGTTTTGCTTTGTTGTATTTTATCAAGTCTACCCTCTGAATCACTGATCATATTTTCAATAATGGCTCAGATACTTTCTGAGGCTTGTAATTGGAATTTATCTTCCATTTTCCCTCTAAGCTCTCTCTGGCAATGCAATTTTTTTTCAGTTTTCTTTAAGCTACTGTATTTATTTGAAGCTCATACTTGCAGAGCTATATGCAAATCTATTTATGTGAACGTTTAGAAAAACACATTTTTTTGAAGTTTTGTTCATCCCTTTTTTGGTTCTAATCGTATGACTTCCTGTGCTTTAAACAGAAATTCATTATTCGGGGAAGGGGTAGGGAGGGGTGATGTCAGTCTGGGGAAGACAAAAGCTTAAATTTAGATGTTGTCACAACACACCTTTCCACAAAATCTTTGTTGCTCAACACTCTTCTCCAGGAACATACCTCTTGGTTTTCATTTTTATTCCTCTGAGGTAAGTAGAAAACTAATATGAAACTGTGTAGGTCAAAGGTTCCTTGAGGAGAGATTTACTGATTTTGGTCAAAAACTGCAAAGCTGTTTGCTGTTTCCCTTCCCTTCTCACTTCCAGGCAGCTTTCTCTATGTAGAAGTCTAGGTCAAAGAAAATATAAGGAAAAGTCTGCACAGTTCCCTTCTCAGCCTTACTCTCTTTATAGTCTTTGATCTGGAACCTGGTCTTTATAGAGACATCCTAGCCTCCCTCTCTTCCCCCATCTGCCCGGCTGCTGCTTACACATCTTTCATAGCACCCACACTACTGGATCTCATTGGTTCAATTAAGGAACCACTGATGATCTTTCTCAACCATGCCACTTACTTTACACCCTGGCAGAGGTCTAAAATAATGGTTACCCACTCTTGGCCTCTGGAAAGGACCTGTTTGGTCCATGCCATCCAATTACATGTTATAGCTGGTGGCTACAAGCATGAGGTGTCTGAAAAGCCTTCATGAGTTCTTTTAGATCAAAGGTCTACTCACTAAATTCCTTCCATGTACTTTCTGGATAGGCAAGACATTATGTGTCTCTTTAATAGGATTCATCTAATATTATCCAACTTAACAAAATATTTATTCAATCTATTTGGACCTTTGGATAACTATCCTTGTGGCAGCAGCACAGAGACACTGGGTGGGTTTGATCACCAACCTTTCAGTTAGCAGATGAGCATTTAACCATTGCACCACCAGGACTCCTTTTTAGAAATTAGATAAATTTGAAAGCACATATAGTTTCTGTAAGGCCTTCACTGACCATAATACCACTCACTCTTTTTTCACCTATAAATTTAGGTCCAAGAAAGTCCTGAATATGTAACTCTGAAGTTACCTCTAAGAGTTCTCTACTGTATTTAAACAAGAAACATAGTGCCAGAATAATCTGCAAATGCAACTTGAGTACTTGGGACGGAGTAGAAACGAGAGTTTAAGATAAAGTTTTTATGGCAGTGTGATGTAGTGGAAAGAGCCCTGGACAGACTAGGAGTAACTGTCAGTCATTTGTTGGTCCGCTGTGTAATCTGCTTTCCAGCACCGTAGTTCTGGCATGGAATACCAAACATGTCTGGATAGCCAAATCCGAGGATGCTTTTCAAGCCTTATTTTCTAAACCTCACTGCAGCATTTGCCATTCTGTTGACCACTCACTTGAAGTTCGACTCTCTCCTTTAGCATCTATGAAGATTTTTTTTTTTTTGAATCCAGGTGTCTTTCATTATGCCGGACATTTGTAAAAATGTAAAACAATGTCACTCTTCTCATTAATTCTTTTTGTTAAGGACAATATAGTTATGTTGATTAAAAATGCCATGGATGTTAATATACAATAGGTTTATTACAGTTATTTTTAAGTGAATTAAATATTTTTTAGAATTTCTCAGTTTTAATTTCTAATATGGTAAATATTGATAGCTAGAACCTACAAACAAAAACTTTTTGGTGTCCTCAATAGTTTTTAAGACTGTAAAGGAATTCTGAGACCAATTTTGAAAATTGGAGGCTTCTTCTCACATGGAGTCTTCTGATAATTGCCCCTCCCTCTATGGTTAAGAGCTCGGCTGCTAACCAAAAGGTTGGCAGTTTGAACCTACCAGCCGCTCCTTGGAAACCCTATGGGGTAGTTCTCCTCTGTCTTACAGGGTCGCTATCAGTCAGAATCGACTCGACAGCCAAGGCTTTGGTTTGTTTGTTTGTTTTCTATCCATGGGGGATATTTATTTACCTAGGCTAGGACCCTTCTCCTCCTCCCTGGGGACAGCTTATTGGGGAACAGAAGAGCTGGAGAAGATATTCTCTATTGATTCACATGGTTTCTTCTCTGATCATTTCCTGATACGTGTGTATGTGTGTCTGTTATAAAACTGTGTATGTTTTACAGGCTTTTGATGACAGCCCAATAGTCTTGTCTATTTACACAATCTCTTCAGTAATCTTATCCACTCTCATCATTTTGACTAATAACTACAGGTTGATAATTCTCACATATATTAACTGGTCCTGACTCTATCCTGAAATTTAGGTTCACATATCTTGTTGGGCATATGGACTCAGATATCCCACAGAAATCTAAAACTCATTGCGTCCAAAGGTGTATTCATTTTTTATTCCAAACACAAAACTCTTCTGCACTAGATCTTAGGCATCATCATCCATGTAGCCACTCAAACCATAAACCTGAAATCAATCACAGATTCCTTACCCCTAACAACTCCACTTCCTCATATTTCTTGAATCTGATCCTTCCTTGGCATTCCTATGAATGATCAATGATCTCGATCATGGCCCCATCCTCTTTTGTCTACACTGCTCTAATTGCTTCCTAACTGGTTGTTTTTCCTCCACACTGCAACCAGAAGATCAACTAATTTCATACCCATACATATTCTCAGGCTTAAAACCCTTTGAATGCCTCATATTACTGTTGTAAAGGATCAAGCCCAAGGTCTTGCCCTACAAGACCTTGTCCCTATGTAGCAAAGCTCTTGCTTTTAGTTCTTT
Source organism: Dugong dugon (assembly GCA_030035585.1). NCBI lineage: Eukaryota > Metazoa > Chordata > Mammalia > Sirenia > Dugongidae > Dugong > Dugong dugon. The sequence continues at coordinate 179,729,145 of CM057462.1, read as the reverse complement.
TATGCACAATACATCCATGCCTTTGCTCCTGCAGTCACGGTTCTCTGGAATGCCCTCCTACTTTTCTTCTCTTGGCCAACTCATGTGACTCTTTCTCCAGAAAGGCTTTTCAGAAACTCCTATTCAGCACTTTGTACATGTCTCTATTATAGTACTTATGACACCATACTCGATTTTTAAATTTAAGGAATATATGGGATTCATGGCTCTCCATTAGTGATGAGTTCAAAGGTAGATTTTGTCTTTGTAAAAATCTTTTTTTTCCCTAAGCATCTAAATGCCTGACACATACTAACTGCATAATGTAATTCTGTTGCATGAAACTGAACTGAGATGTTGACTCTGACTCAAACCAAGCCTTTGACCTTGGAAAAGTCAGTTAATCTTTCTGAATCTTACTTTTCATAGTTTAAAAGGCTGGAGTTGGGCTAATTGATCTTTTAGGTCCCTTCCTGATCTGAAATTCTGATTATATAATTCCATTATTTCCTGGCTCAATGCAACTACATACCATTTCATATTTAATGTCACGAACATCAGACCATTATCTCCTTCTGTATAACTCTTGGCAGAACAATTGCATAAAATTTCTTCATTGTTTGCTAAACCATTTCAATGTATTTACAGAGATGTCACCTTAGAATAATCTAATTATGCCTTTATTCTTTGCCAGAGAGGTTTATTTATTCTCTTATAATACATTCCATGTTAATATTATGTTCTCCTCTCTCATGGCAATAAATTCACATTCAAGTGACTTGTTCAGAAGACACCTATAGCTCTTATAGAGAAAAATAAATGAAGCTTTCAAAGATCTTGGACTTTAGGGCTTCCATAGTTGAAAAAGATAGGCTCTCAAATATCAGAAAAGGTGTTTCTCTCCATTCTTCTTTCATAACTTCACTAAATAAAAGATACATTGATATTCTGTGAGATCAATCCAATTTAAAGCCTGCTGCTTACTATTAAATTACAGTCCTAAAACTGGTTGTGATATAAGAAGTATAACTTGAATAGAATTCTTTGGAATGAGGATTAGGGAAAATAGGTCAGAATTCTGCTTATAAATAGCAACCACCAGACGTTAATGATTTAACATAACAGAAATGCTCAAATTGTTTGTTTGTTGTTTTCCCACCCCATAGATTTTATTGGCTTAACCAACTGAACTAAAAGGTTGACTTGATAACATGTGGAACCCAGGTCTGCAAACAGTTTCAGCACATCCGTCCTGAGAAGCAGAAACCAGCCCATTTTCAAAAATCGGATACTTGGTGGAATCACAAAAACTCTATGCTACCTTGAAACAAATCTCTACAGTGTAGGTTTGTTATTTTATTTAATGTATTGTGAATTCCAAGGATAAAAGGCATAAATATGCCAATGCAACTGATTTTTAAACCCAACAGGAAATTATTTTGATGTTAAGCAATGTTTAGGGTTGATCTCATTTCTACTTCCCACTTCCTTATTGTTTCTGGAGTTGACAGTAGACCCAATGAATAACCATCTTATTTGTGAGCCTTATACACAGATTTTTTGTGATGTAGACTAAACAGTATTAAAGAAAAAGAAAATACCATGTATGCAGGTTCCATCAGTCAGATAATTCTGATAAGGCAACATCTAAAACATACTGGTATCATCACTATTCCATCCTAGCTTGGCAGTAAAAAACATTGGCATTTGTAATCTGGAGAACATGTCCCAAGGGAAATCATGTACGTCTTTTTAGTTTAGTTTCTCCATTTGTAATTTCCTTTGTTTCAAATAACATTTTAGAGGAAACATGGATATTTTAAATAATGTTTTAATTATTTTATCAAAGTAATCTCAGCAGATAAAGGTAATATAGAAAATATCAAGTATATAAAGAAATGCACAAAAGTTGCCCATAATCTTAGTTCTTGAGGCAACTACCATCAACTATTTTTCTCATTTAACATGGTGAGAGATTTATTCTTGGCCATCTGATTCCGGTGAACCTGACATTAAACCACTACACATACTGTCTCCCAAATAGGTATATGCAAGTTGCACTCCCTTTTTCTGGTCTTCTCTCCCTTTGTCTTTTCCCACTGTTCCTTCCATCTTTCCTACCCTGCGGCCCATACTCAACCTCAATTCTAGGTTCTTGGATCCATCCTGTAGGGGCATGTTCAGGCATGCAATTTTTAAGCAAATTTCAGAGTCCATCCTTGATGGATGACATCAGATTGATATTGTCAATCTTCAGAGGAGGATTTGGGCCCTTAGTATTTACAAGACAAATGCCTTTCTCTTGCTATGATGCTAACTAAGTCTCAACCTTTAAAACTTTTTTAATCAGCTCTCCCTTTTCACAGAAATAGGCAGAGTGAGAGAAAGCAATAAGGGAGAAATAAAATTCCATTCTGCTACAAGCGTAACTGAGGACCGAAATGAAATATAGTCCCAATAGATTAATAAAGACACAACAGGCTAAAAGATGAATGTATGATGACCAAATTATTCTGAAGACATTCATAACTTATCATTGTTGTTAGGTGCCACCGAGTCGGTTCCAACTTATAGCGACCCTATACACAACTGAATGAAACACTGTCCAGCCCTGTGCCATCCTCACAATCATTGCTGTTTCGGCCCATTGTTGCAGCCACTGCATCAATCCATCACATTGAGGGTCCTCCTCTTTCTCTTTGACCCTCTACTTTACCAAGCATGATGTCCCTCTTCATGGACTGGTCCCACCTAACAACATGTACAAAGTACAGGAGATGAAATTTCAACATCTTTGCTTCTAAGGAGCATTCTGGTTGAACATCTTCCAAGACAGATTTGTTCATTTTCTGGCAGTCCATGGTATATTCAATATTCTTCGCCAACACCATAATTCAAAGACGTCAATTCTTCAGTCTTCCTTATTCATTGTCCAGCTTTCACATGCATATGAAGCAACTGATAATACCATGGCTCACCTTAGTTCTCAAAGTGACATCTTTGCATTTTAACCCTTTAAAGAGGTCTTTTGCAGCAGATTTGCCCAATGCACTATGTCGTTTTGATTTCTTGACTGCTGTTTACGTGGGTATTGATTATGGATCTAAGTAAAATGAAATCCTTGACAACTTCAATATTTTCTCCATTTATCATGATGCTTATTGGTCAAGTTGTGAGGATTTTTGTTTTCTTTACGTTGAGGTGTAATCCATAAGAAGGCTGTAATCTTTGATCTTCATCAGTAAGCGCTTCAAGTCCTCTTCACTTTCAGCAAGTAAGGTTGTGTCATCTGCATATCACAGATTGTTAATGAGTCTTCCTTCAATCCTGATGCCATGTTCTTCTTCATATAGTCAAGCTTCTCAGATTATCAGCTCAGCATACAGATTGAATTAGTAAGGTGAAACGATACAACCCTGACACACGCTTTTCCTGATTTTAAACCACACAGTATCCCCTTGTTCTGTTCAAATGACTGCTCTTGGTCTATGTACAGGTTCCTCATGAGCACAATTAAGTGCCCTGGAATTTCCATTCTTCACAATGCTATCCATAAATTTGTTATGATCCACACAGTCAAATGCCTTTGCATAGTCAATAAAACACAGGTGAACATCTTTCTGGTATTCTCTGCTTTCAGCCAAGATCCATCTGACACCAGCAATAATATTCTTCGTTCCACATCCTCTTCAGAATCTGGCTAGAACTTCTGGAAGTTCCTTGTTGATGTACTGCGGCAACCACATTTGACTGATCTTCAGCAAAATTTTACTTGTGTGATATAAATAATATTGTTTGATAATTTCTGCATTCTGTTGGATTATCTTTCTTTGGAATGGCTACAAATATGGATCTCTTCCTGTTGGTTGGGCAGGTAGCTGTCTTCCAAATTTCCTGGCATAGATGAGTAAGCGCTTCCAGCATTGCCTCTGTTTGTTGAAACATCTCAATTGGTATTCTGTCAATTCCTGGAGCCCTGTTTTTTGCCAACGCCTTCAGTGCAGCTTGGACTTCTTTCAATATCATCGGTTCTTGATCATATGCTACCTGCTGAAATGGTTGAACGTCAACCAATTCTTTTTTATACCATGACTCTGTGCATTCCTTCAATCTTCTTTTGATGCTTCCTGCATCATTCAATTTTTGGCCCATCGAATCCTTCAGTATTGCAACTCAAGGGTTGAATTTTTCTTTAGTTCTTTCAGTTTGAGAAATGTCGAGCTTGTTCTTCCCTTTTGGTTTTCTAACTCTGGGTTTTTGCACATTTCTTTACAATACTTTGTCTTCTCCAGCCACCTTTTGAAATCTTCTGTTCCGCTCTTTTACTTCATCAGTTCTTCCATTCGCTTTAGCTACTCTATGTTCAAGAGCAAGTTTCAGAGTCTCTTCTGACACCCATTTTGGTCTGTTCATTCTTTCCTGTCTTTTTAATGACCCCTTACTTTCTTCATGTAAGATGTCCTTGATGTCATCCCACAACTCATCTGTCTTTCAGTCATTAGTGTTCAATGTGTCAAATCTATTCTTGATATGGTCTCTAAATTCAGGTGGGATATACTCAAGGTCATACTTTGGCTCTCATGGACTTTGTCTAATTTTCTTCAGCTTCAACTTGAACTTGCATATGAGCAAATGATGGTCTGTTTCGCAGCTTGCCCCCAGCCTTGTTCTGACCGATGATATTGAGCTTTTCCATCGTTTCTTTCCACAGATATAGTCGACGTTAGTATTCCAATCACCAGTAATTATCAATGCATCCTGATTGCATGCTTGATCAAATTTTGGACGGCCGAAGTTGGTAAAAATCTTCAATTTCTTCATCTCGGGCATTAGTGGTTGGCGTGTAAATTTGAATAATAGTTGTATTAACTGATCTTCTTGTAGGTGTATGGATATTATCCTATCATTGACAGCACTGTACTTCAGGATAGATCTCGAAATGCTCCTTCTGATGATGAATGTGATGCCATACCTCTTTAATGTGTCATTCCCAGCATAATAGATCATATGATTGTCCAATTCAAAATGGCCAGGACCAATCTATTTCAGCTCACTAATGCCTAGGATATCGATCTTTATGCATTTCATTTCACTTTTGACGACTTCCAATTTTCCTAGATTCATACTTCATACATTCCACATTCCTATTATTAATGGATACTTGCAGCTGTTTCTTTTCATTTAGAGTCCTGCCACATCAGCGAATGAAGGTCCTGAAAGCTTTACTCCATCTGTGTCATTAAGGTCAACTCCTTTGAAGAGGCAGCACTTCCCCCAGTCGTATTTTGAGTGCATGCCAACCTAAGGGACTCATCTTCTGGCATTATATCAGACAATGTTCCAGTGCTATTCATAAGGTTTCCACTGGCCAGTTTAAGTAGATCGCCAGGTCATTCTTCTTAGTCTATCTTAGTCCAGAAGCTCCACTGAAACCTGTCCACCATGGGTGACCCTCCCGGTATTTGAAATACCGGTGGCATAGCTTCCAGCATCACAACAACATGCAAACCACCACAGTAGGACAAACTGACAGACAAGTGGTGGTTTGTAGATAGGACCTTTTATTTATTTTATTGCTTTCATTTATCTGATTCATTTAATGCGTACTCATTAAACACCACATATATACGAGCCGGCATGTCAGGGTTGAAGGAGAAACGAGAGAAACATTAAAAATATATACATAATACATGTATGTATGTGTGTGTGTGTATGTATATTGCTTCATTTGGAGTGACAGGGCATGTGCATACACATATGGGTTGATAGGCACACACAATTAAAAAGATGTGCAGTTGTGTCTTTTGACCCTGCTTCTAAACAAATATTGTGCTTCACAAGAGTTACTAAGCCTATAGTTATGTTCTCTGTTTTATTGGGGTAAAGACTTGAAGGATAAAAAAGGCACTATATAGTATAGACCTAGTCCTTTGAAACCATACAATCTAAACAGACAGTGTAGCTGTGCAACCTTGAAAGAACAAATTATTTTGTTTTATTGGAGGAGTGAGTTATTTCTGAGCAACAGTTCAGTGTTTAAAATGCCAACCTTCTTTCCTTTATTACTGTAGGTTTTAAATATTGGGAGAAGGCTGCAGAGAAGCTTGTTGCAGAATGATAACCCACGTGCCTCCCTTCTTCTTGCATGTCTTTCTCAAAGTTGGCAGGTTTCTGCAATACCACAAGAAGAGCGACAGTGAAGAACTCAGAGGCTACTGAAGGCAAATGGAGAAGATCTATGGAAAAAACGAAGAAAACCAAACCTACTGCCCTCGGGTCAATTCCAACTCATGGTGACCCCATGCACAAAAGAACAAAATGCTATCCAGTCCTGCACCCCCATGTCACAGTTGTCTCCTTTGTAAAATGAAGATAAGACAACCAACACAGGGTTATTACTGTAATAAACAATTGAAAGGGCATGTATGAAAATGTTTTGAAAAGCTGGAAGCATTTTACATGTGTAAGGTACTGTTCTTCTGTGCAGATGGAGACTCTAGAATGAACACTGGATGTTTTATTGTGGAAGATACTATCTGTGGATCACTGGGATGAAAAATGTTGAGAAATAACTGTTTGGAATCTGTTTTCTAGTGGCCAGTACTATGGCTTCTGAATAAACATCATCACCCTCTCATTTTGATCTAGTAAGTGTTATTCTTTCCTAACTGAACAAAAGCAGTTTCCTTTCACCAGTTGTGTCCCCAGTATTTCAAATTACAGTTTTACTTTGTCATTGTTTTGGGAGTATTTTTGAGAGGTGGTAGAAATTAATCTTTCTAAAATGACTCATATGTATTTATTTTTTAAAAAGAGCATACACTAATCCAGAACAGCAGGTCTCATATTCAATTTTATAGATTCCAATGTTGGATTCAGCCACCATTTATATATAATTGTGTTTAACTTTAATCTCTTCCAAGGTAGGTAGTAAAATTCCCCTTTCTAGAGGCAGAATGACAAGCAGAAAGGAAATCACTCTGACATCTCATTCCCAAAGTGTGATTTACATTAGGAGACCTATCTATGGTGGTCCAAGATCAGACAGGATGGAGGGCAATAGTCTTGTAATTCTCACCCCAGCCTCACCTCCTCCTGCATTTGGATGCCACCAAACAAGTCAGATCTAAGTTCTAAACAAGCCTAATCTTCTCAGTGTGCCCAGAAATTGAATCAGAGATAATTCCATCTTGAATATGATTGGTTCCAATTCTATGCTCTCTGATTTAGCTCCCTTCTGTTTCTCCATCTTACTCTGAATTCATAACATCCTCAGTGCTCAAGAGCCAACTAAGTTATCAAGTCCTAAAATCAAATAATTTGATTAAAAACATTATTTATTCTGATGTGCATGACCATTCTGTTCTTCCTCCATGGTGCAGTCTTGTTTTTCTGTCGGCTATTTTACGACTGAAGGTGTTTGAACAGTTAACAAACGACAGCTTAAATTGGCCTGAGCAGGATTCATGAGTTCCATGGGATAGTCAACTTGGAGAAGATGAAGGTCACCGCTATCTAATTGGAAATAAATTTGAGAGTATCAGAAACACGGATCCAGAACAATACTAAACACAAAGAAAGAAGCACAAATGTTACCCATGCAAATCACTCAAGGGCCCGTCTCCTGGGACTGATACAATCATGTACATTTCCTTAAAGTCTGGAGGAATCCCACCGTGTCACAGCTGTGCACTTACCAAGTTTAATGGCTCTGAATACAAAGTATGAGAATAAACCTGAGACACAACTCACGTTGTCCTGTGCATCAGGATAAGCTTGATAGAAAACTGCAAGCCTGGTGGGAAAAGACAAGGGAACGAGTAGTTTTTCTTCAGCTGCAAATCTATTTTAGACAGTCAGCAATGGGGACAGGAATGGGGGTAAGGAAGAGAGATATGAATAAAAGTAACCTTTGGTGATAATTCATTTTTTAAAGAAAAATGCAAAAATCGGGAGGCATTATCTGTAAACACACAATTTTCAGCAATGGTAGTTGCTTCAGACTTTGACAGGACATAGAACGCTTTGGATAACTGTTCCTCTAGGTGCCATTCTCAGAGTACAAATTTATCCTAAGTCTTTGTGTCCCATTTTACATAAACAAAGAGACAACTAAGAATTCTAGGAGACAAAACCAGAGGCAAGAGGAATCATCCAGAATAACTATTTACACAGAATAAACTATCCAATCACTGCTCAACTCTCCCTTCCACTCTGGCTTTCACAGGCCATGAGCTCAAGCGCACTGCTATGCCAGTAAGCACAGAGCATCCAAGCAAGTCCTGGTTCACCAGCTGAGCTACACTTCCACATCATTTGATCAGACAATAGATAATTAGACAAATAGAAGAAATGTCTGTTTTCACTTAGTAATTACGCAAAAGACACCTGAGCTTTTCCCAGGCTACCAGAACATGAACCCTGGTGGCACAATGGTTAAGTGCTCGGCTGCTAACCTAACAGGTCAGCAGTTCAAACCCACCAACCACTCTGAGGGAGAAAAGACCTGACAATCTACTCCCGTAAAGATTAAAACAACAACAACAAAAAAAAAACCAAACCCGTTGCCATCGAGTCAATTCTGACTCATAGGACCCTATAGGACAGAGTGGAACTGCCCCCTAGGGTTTCCAAGAAGTGGCTGGTGGATTTGAACTACAAACCTCTTGGTTAGCGGACAAACTCTTAACCACTATACCACCAAAAATCCTATGGGGCTGTTCTACTCTGTCCTATAGGGTTACTATGAGTCGTAATCTGGCTCACAACAACAACCAGAACTCTGCTTTCTCATAGTCGGAATCCTGGTCCAACCATGTGATATTCAGTTAGAAAGGAAATCTAGCTTTACTGTGGTATTGAGGGAATCAATTAAAAGCAAGTATTTCGCCCAAATATTCCACATGCTGGCTTTCTGGTCTTTCCTGCCTGTTCGAGGTAGGTATGCTGTTCTTTACTTTTAAAAATGATTTATTTCCTTATAATGAGGAAAAAATTAGTATTTCTTTAAAGGAAATTTTCTCTATATTGATAGCATCTTCACCTGTTTCAATAAAATAAGACTACTCTGGAGGCTAGAGGAGAATAAGTAGTAAAATAATAACTCACTTAATAACTGGCATTTTGTGAGCTCTTGTGGGTGCAGGTACATGCTGGTACTTAGTTATAACCTCCAAGCGTAACAATAGCATTGTTTGTCCTTTTTATAGGTAGGGAAAACAACTGTCAGAGACAGGAAGTAAGTAAGATCATATAGGGCTCCCTCTGACTATTTGAACTCAGAGAGTTTTCAAACCAAAGCTTTTGATTTCCCCACCTTACCACATTTCCTCTACACTTAACACATTTCTTTTAAAAAGTGTGTTTTCTTTTGTGAACGACAGACAACGCTACCTACCCACGTTTCTCTACGAGGTGATTGGTGTGGGATGATCCTTCACACTTTCCCTTGTCTCTATTGGTGTGCAGTGCCACCCTGGATCAAAAACCTTCAGCTGCCTCCAGCATCAGGTCCAAACTTGTTAGCCGATTCGAATTCCAGCCTCCATCCATCGTACCTTTGGCCAGGCTCACGAGACATGGCCCCACCTTGCCTTTCCAATCTTTTCTCCAATGATTTCCCTTTACCTACCCAAGTCACAGTCAAACTGAATGGCTAGCTGTCCTCTCTCACTCTGTTCTTTCCCACCTCCGTGTGTTTACTCAAGCCATTCACTCCACCAGTAATGCCCTTCTCCCCACCATTTTCCCATGCCTTAATCCTGCCATCCTTCACTACCAGCTTAGGTGCTTCCCCTGGTTCTCTTGGCTGGAAGTAACTTCTCCCTCCTCTGAACTTTTCTAGCACCCCCTCTATACATTTTTCATAAATGTATCACTTCTCACTTTGTCATACAGTTGTTTATATTGGAGTTTCACTTGACCTTCTAACTCTGAGGGAAGGATCTAGCTCTAGCTTCTAACAGTAAGGTCTAGAAGATTTAGAAGAAAAGAAGATTTAGAAAAAGAAATAAATAAAAAATAAAGGATAGCTAGTTAAATTTGAATTTCAGGTAAAGAACAGATAATTTTTCAGAAAATATTTGAATATGCTATATATTCAAATATAACATGAGACCTACTTATACTAAAAAATATTCATTCTGAAATGTGAAATTCAAATTTAAACAGGCGTCCTGTCTTTTTTTCTGGAAATCCTACTAAGAAACATTGAACAGTTTTTAAACGAATGAATTTCATCTAAGTACATATTCTAAATCTGTGACAACAGTTTTATTACCACTGATTGATCTAACTTCAAATAGTCATAAGTTATAGAGAGCTTTGGAAAGGGTGTTAGTGGTCATTTAGTCCAATCTTCTAGTTTAAGGATTCTCTTAAAAAAAAAAGTCTCTCAGAGATTTGTTCCAAATCACATAAATAGCTGATGTTCTACTATACACCTCACTGAAACTGGAACTGTTAAGAATACAAAGTAGATCATCAAAGCTTCAGAGCACTACAGGGATGAAGAGAACTTGAACTGTACTTCTGCTTGTGCTCATTCACTCATTTTCAGGCCAGCATTGGCAGCTATGTCAGCGCTTGTTTTACTGATCTATGTCTCACTACACGTTTTTATACATTGTTTCATATTGTAAAGTCTTAAGAGACAGTGACTATCTTGTCTGTTTGGGCACTGATCAATCCCACCATTTAGCAATTCTGCTCAATGAAATTTGATTATAAGACCCTGGAAATACATTGACAGAACCAGGGCAAAAAAAAAAAAAAAGAAACACCAAACTAGTAATGTGCAGTTGATTCCAACTTACTGCACCCCACTTACTTCAGAGTAGAACTGTGCTCCATAGGGTTTTCAGTGGCTGATTTTTCAGAATTAGATTACCAGGCCTTTCTTCTGAGGCACCTCTGGGTGGACTCAAACCTCCAACCTTTCAGTTAGCAGCTGAGTGCTTAACTATTAGACCGTGGTAAAATTATCTAGGGCAGAATTGTGGTTTCCCCATTTCTGGTAGCGTTTCTCTTCCTGCATCCCTGATGCTTCCCTTTAAGATACTCCATGATCCCTGCCTCCAGGCTTCTCTCCTTGTTGGGCCTTCTCTCTCTGGCACGTCTCCTTCCTTCCCTCAGAACCTTTTGGTCCTGCTCTCGTCTACCTGACAGGCAGAAAAACCACCTGATAAACTAATCTGAGCAAAGGTGTTAAAGAATAACATAGATTACATAGGCTTAATGTGCACCTCCTCCAAGAATAAGCTTAAATGTCATACTTTCTCTGAAGACTACTGACTTCCTGCAGAGGGTTAACTGCTTCCTCCTGGGTGCTACCACCACATTTCCATCAAACCTGTATTATAGTATTTCTTTGGTTGAAGTATAAGTCACTGTTCAATCCAACACACACACAGAATGATTTCTTCAAGGACAGGGACAATGTCTTCTTCATCTTTCTATTGCCAACACCTAATACAGTGCCGGCTTAATAATAGGTACTCAATATATAATTGTCCAATAAGTGTTTCTGTTAAATTTCTTTAAACAGGGAGTTCCTAGACATAGAACATGCCTTCAGGGGTCTTCTGAGAATAGGATTAATACTGGTTCAGGAGGATTTACAATTCAGAGCTATAAACCTTAAACTGTTTTGTTTTTCCTCTCATTTCACTTGATGATTATCTTGGAGAGATTCTGTAACTCTCTGGTCACTTTTAATTATTAAAACTTAGATTTGCCCAGCTTAAAACAGGGAAGAGGAGAGGGTGAAGGATGGCATGCTCTTCCTCTCCTCCCCTCCCTCTTTCTGGAGGAGGGGCAGGAGAGCAGCATCTGTCTTACAAACCATTCACACATCGGCAGCAAGAAATGATTCTCTGGAATCACCGTGGCTTCCAATGGTCCTGTCCCTTGCTGGTGGCTGCTATTGATTGGTGTTCTCTGTAATGACAGAGTGCTTAGTTTCTTGGCAAGGTGTTCAGTTGTCCTTGGCCTCTCTGCAGTGAGTTTCCCCTCGGGAAAGGGAGCAGATTCATCTCTTCAGCCCTGCCAAGGGTGGGGGCTCCTTCCCTTGGCTGAGCTTCTCTAGAGATCCTGTGCCCCCCTCCCACCCATCCACTGTATCCTTTCACATAAAGCCTCAGAAAAGATGGGCTCTCTCCCAAGTAGTCTTTACCTTGCTGCCTTCAAGCCCTACAGGTGCAGGCAGCACCAGTAAGCCTCCTGCCTTCGGAAGTATCTAAACCAGAAATAGGTATTTTCCTCTGTGTCTACAAACAATGTCCTCCCTGTAATTCCTTGTCAAGCTCTCCCAAGGATTCTCTTACCACGTGACACTGTGCCTAGTGGAGCTCTATGGTGGCTCTGGTGGTTCTGCAGATCAGCAAGGAACAAAAAGCCCAACTGCCCCTTTTGTTGGCATCTTTATTTCTACCTGTAGCTCTCTTGCAGCAGAAACCCTTCACTTGACTTGGGGCTAGGGTAGAGGAGAGGCCCAACTCAAGGGGCTCTCCTTATAAAGCCTGTTCTACCAACCCTTAATAAACCCTAGAAAGTCAAGTCTAGACCCAGTTGTTGGTGGCTTTCTTTACAATGTGGTGGAACAGAAAAAGTCCTAGTTCACACCTATGTTCACTGCAGCATTCATTATTTACAATAGCAAAAAATGGAAACAACCTAAGGTGTCCATTAATGGACGAATGCATAAACAATATGTGGTACCTACATACAATGGAATACTACGCAGCCATAAAGAATAATGATGAGTCCTCGAAACATCTTATAATGTGGATGAATCTGGAGGACATTAATGCTTAGTGAGGTAAGTCAATCACAAAAGGACAAATACTGTATGATTGCACATTTATAAGAAGACCAGAATAGATACATATATACAGAGAGCAACACCCACTGGGTGTGGAGGGAAGAAGGAAGCTCTTTTGAGACAGTAGTCACTTGTTATCTTTGATGATGGGAAAGGTAGCATTGAACGTGGGTGAAGTGCACACAACTTGACCAAGGTAAACGATGTCACTAAGAAGTGCATAAGAGAGAAGGCTTTTGGTAAAGGATATGACAGATATAATCTTGCAACAACAAACCAAAAAAATATGTGTGTGGTTACACAAATATGTACACAGGCATATATGTGTACAGGTATGAATATGTGGGTACATGTATGTACATGGATAGATGTATCTATAGGCATATGTACATACAGGTAAATGTATACATGCATGTATATCCTTAATGTGTAGTAAACCACATAGGGGACACAGTTACAGACACTTCTCAGACATAACCAAACAACTCACGAGATTGGCTTTCTGGGTTTGAAGGCTTGTGGGACAACTCAATCAACTGACATAATAAAGTTCCTAAAGTTTATGTTCTACATCTAGTTTGGTGAGTAGTCTCTTGGGTCTTAAAAGCTTGCAAGTGGCCATCTAAGATACAACTATTGGTCTCTACTCACCCAGAGAAAAGACAAAGAAGGAAACCCAAGACTCAGAGAAGACATTAGTCTACAGTACTAATACTCTACACAAACCACAGCCTCATCCACCCTGAAATGGAAGAACTAGATGGTGCCTAGCTACCACTACCCATGGTTCTGAACAGGGCCACAATAGATGGATCCTGATAGAATGGAAGAAAAATGTAGAACAGACCTCAAATTCTTAAAAAGTCCAAACTTACTGGACTGGTTGATACTAGAGGACACCCCGAGACTATCGTCCTGAGATACCCTTTAAACTGAACCAAAACTACTCCCGGAGATCAGCTTTCAGCTAAACAAGCTTGGCTCATAGAATAAACAATATCACCTGTGAGTAATGAGCTCCTTTAAAAAAACATCTAGAGGAGACCAAATGGTAAAAATTTACTCCAAAGCAAGGATGAGAAGGTTAGGGCGACGGGGAAACTAGAGTACTGGAAATGGGACAACCAGAACGGAATGAAAGACAATGATGACACGTTGTGAAAAACGTAAGCAACATTACTGAGTAATTTGTGTAGAAATGGTTAAATGAGAACCTAGTTTGCTGTGTAGACTTTCTCCTTAAACACAATAAACTATTATTAAAAAAGAAAAGTTCTAGTTAACATCATGTTTAATAATCACGCTATTTACTCTTATTTTGGCACTAACAACACTATTTTGAAGTTACCTGTTTAACTGTTTATATCCTCTGTGAGACCATGCACGCCAGGAGGAAAAGAACCAGGCTTCTCTTTTTCACTAGCTTATCCCTAGCATAACACAGTTCCTGGTACGTACTGGGTACTCAATAAATATTGAAAAGGAATGAGTAAATGGACAGATAGACGTGAAGCAATAGTTATCAATGGATAATTTCCCCAGGTAGCCGAGTATGGCAAGCTTACTCCCTGCTATGGTTTTGTTGTTTTACTGTTTTCCCGATTGGGTTGCTAAGCCATAGTCAATATCTGGAATACGTGCACAAAAAGGCCGAGTGTAAGGGAACTCTGTAATGGGTAGCAAACACACTACGGGTATTTACTCGTTCATTTCATTTACATACTCATTTAGTGACATTAACAACCCTCCACACTGCTTCCTCTCAGCCAGCTTTTCCTAAGTGGGGGTCACTAGTACTCAGCTGGTCATCTGGGAACAGTGCAACAAAACTGGCCCCAGGATGCTCCTCTTGATGCTGGTATATATACACACCTTCAGAACTGATGTTAGCTCTGTAGCATGGATCATTGAAAGCTGACTATACGTCCTAAAATAGAAGTTTTCATTATTAGCAAACTAGTATGCTATCATCAGTTTAGGGCTTGGGCAAACTGTAAAAATTGTTTTAAATCAGATACCCTGTTACTCTTGCATCATTTGTACCCCTGTGTACTCATACGGGCAGTTCCAGTCCACCCAGAGAGGCCTCAGAACAAAAGCCTGGTGATCTTCTTCCAAAAACTACAAGTCACTGAAAACCCTATGGAGCACAGTTCTACTCTGACATGGGGTCACCATGAGTTGCAGTCTATTTGATGACAACCGGGTTTTTGCTGTTGTTTTGTTTGGTATATTATCTGAGAGCAGTTTTAGAATTCATCAATCCTGAGCCCTGGTGGTGCAGTGTTTAAGCACTCAACTGTTAACCGAAAGGTCAGAGGTTTGAACCCACCAGCCACTCCTTGGGAGAAAGATGTGGCAGTCTGCTTCTGTAACAGTTACAGACTTGGAAACCCTATGGGGCAGTTCTACTCTGTCCTTCCTATAGGGACGCTATGAGTCAGAATCAACTCGAAGGCAACAGGTGTGTGTGTGTATGTGTGTGTGTCTGGTGTGTGTGTGTGGTTTTTTTTGGTCAGTCCTGGGCAAATTAGTATCATCCTCTATGCTCTCCTGAATGAACTCTTCCTTCCTTCTGTGACAGAGACCCAAAGTGTCACTGATTTCATTAGCTTTCTGTTTGTTCCCTCATCCAGACAGTGCTTTTAAAGAGCTCTGTTTCTAAGAAAAATAAAAGGAATTACTTGTACTCAGCATGTTGCACTCAAAGGGCATAGGTATATAAAAATAGTAAGTGGTTAGTTCTCAATTAAAAAAGAAGAATAAATCCAGAGATCATGTTCTACTCAGTGGGGAGCTGGCAGATCTGTCCTGGCTTGAGCCCTCAGCCTATTTGCCAAACGTGCCTAGGGGGATTTTTGGTTCGTGATGCTACAGACCATGCCTTATTTCTAATCTCTTAATTTCTGACTTCATATGCAAAGACCACTCACCTCACATTTATGAGCATCTTCTCAGGTGTGAGACTGAAATGGAGGGAAGAGCTGCTCAGATTCTGATGTGGTGAAATTACTTAAAGGGTGATTTTCCCACCCTTACCTCTCTGGCTCCTGCTCTCTCTCTCCACGTCATTCTCTTTCTGAGTCAAAGAGATGGCATGCTCAGTTAAAAAAAAAAAAAAAAAAAAAGATTCTATTAAATCCTTTACTTATTCTTTAACCTGAAATGAAATACTTTTTTCCGATATAAATCTAAGATCCTACATTGGCAAGTTGGTAAATAGTTGGAGAACTTAGTTTTCTTGATTTTTGCTTGATTTTAAGTTGGAAGGACCTATGAAATCATCTAGAAAAAAAATTCCTCATTTCACTAAGTAGAAAACCAATGCCAAATGCTTCCTGGTCCAGTGATCTTTTTATCTGGTTCCTTGCTGTGAAGAACAGAAGCAGAAGCCTGGAGATACAGAGTATTATAATTCTGCAACTTAATGGCACATGGTATGACCCTGGCTTCAAGAGTAATACACAAAAAAGGTGCTTTAGTAACACACAATTTGTTCAATAATGAGACTTGCAACCAAAAGCTATGTCTAATAAATGACCAGAAAGTCTTTGTAATACTCATTGAAGTATGAGGGGATCTCAAAGGAAGGAAAAAGAGAAGTAAACTAATATTTATTGACTCCCTTCATTGTTCCAGCTACTTTATATTCATCGTCTCATTTAACCTCATCACAGCAGTCTTATTAACTACATTTTATAGAAAAATAAGCTGAGATTTAAAGACGTTTAGAAATTTCTCTTGAATACAAGGACTAGTAACAGGTAGGACTGGGGTCTGAACATAGACCTGTATTAACCTCTTAGGTTAGCAGTAGTTCTCACCTCTAGGGAGCACCCACATCAGAATTACCTGGGAAGTGACCTTAAAGTGCTAGTTTGAAGTTCCTAAACCCAAAGATTCTTACTCAGTTGGTCTGAGGGTGGGGTCCCAGAATTTGAGTTTTTAACAAGTTCAGCACCACACATAATTTTGACCCAAGTTAGCAGTGGCTACATCTTTAAAAAAAACTCCTTTGAGAGTGACTCTCAAGTAATTCTTAATCTTTTACATCTCAGTTCAGATCAATCACTTTACCAAAGACCCTGAGCTACCTCACAACAGAATAAAAAAGAATCCCTCACCATTTCAATGCTTACCAGTATGTTTTCAATACAATTAAGATTTACAGCACCGGAAACTGAGTTGGTACTCAACCAAAGCTTGCTAAGTCAATGAACCACCCAACATGAAGGGGTATCTGAACTGAATTTGATTAGATAGGAAAGAGGGGGGAAGAGAATCCATAATGGGAATGGAACAAAACACACAGGGTTGAAAGTAAGCTGCTAAGGGCGCTAGTGATGTGAGCCAGAATTGTAAGGGTATCAACCTGATTCGAAGAAAGGGTGGGTTTTAAAAGGTAGTTAGTGGAAGATTAGGCTAGATTAAAAGGTGGTTTGGATGATGTGAGAAATGGAATACCTGATTAAGGAATCTGAACTTGAGCAGACAAAAGAGCATTATAGTGTCTCACATAGAGAAGAATCCAAAGTTAAAACGTGATTTTGCACTAACAAGTAGTATGCTATAAATTTTGGTTCTGAAGCATGGTGCTAACACATACAAGCATTCAATGGATTTCTGTTGATGGTACAATGGCCGCTACATTTATAATCTATGCATAATCTTTGCAATATCTGTCAAGTCTGATTTACCCTGGGATAAGAATCTTAGTTTGAATTTATACTCTACTTAGCCACCCACCTGTGAGGTTTGCCACTCTGCTTTCTCACTCCAAGCCTAAAATAAAAACATTAAAAAAAAAACAACAAAATAGTACTCTACAGGATTTTCAATGGCTGATTTTTCAAAAGTAGATCGCCAGACCTTTCTTCCAAGGGGCCTCTGGGTGGACTCAAACCTCCAACCTTGTGATTAGCAGCTAAGTGCATTAACTGTCTGGACCACCCAGGGACTCCAATGAAAATGTTATTGTTGCTGTGTGCCCTCAAGTCGATTCCACCTCATAGCGACCCTACAGGACAGAGTAGAACTGCCCTGTTGGGTTTCCATCGGAACCCCGGCAGTGGAATGGTTAAAGGGAATGGTTAAAGAACTACAGCTGCTAACCAAAAGATTGGCAGTTCAAATCCACCATCTGCTCCTTGGAAACCCACGGGACAGTTCTACTCTGTCCTATAGGGTTGCCATTAGTTGAAATCGGCTCTACAACAACAGTTTTGTTTTTTTTTTAAATTGGGTTTCCAAGGCTGTAATCTTTACAGAAGCAGAATGCCACATCTTTCTCCCACAGAGTGGCTTAACCACTGTGCTACCAGTGCTCCTTAATAAAAACATAGTAAGTAGGGTGAAATAAAATGTCCTCATTACCCCACACTTATATGTCCCCATTACAGTCAGGGGAGAAGTAAAGTTATTGGAGATAAAGAATTCATTGCAATTCAGGGTAAGAAGGGTTGGAATGTTCTCTTAGCATAATATAGTCTAGCATTCTTGCTGAGAAATGAGGTTAAAATTATGTTAATACTATGATTATGAATCCCTCATGTAGAGCAAATAGGGGTTTTCTTCAGGAAATTAATCTTCAGGGTGAAGTACATGTGTTAAAAGTTTTAATTAATATTAATTACAGGAGAAAAATCCAAGGTTCACCCTTCTCACAGGGAAAGCAGACACCGAGTCCCTTCAGAGAAGCTCAGTCAACGAGCAGAATCAGAAGCAATTGGCAATATTTAAGACAAAGGAAGAATCTGAGAGCACCTGGAACTTCATTCTTCCCCCTTAGATTGCTAGTACATCCTAGGCAAATAAGAGCTGGGAGAAACCCTGGAGGTTGCCAGAAGTGTTGGAAAAGAGGGTTAGGGAATGAGAGAATACACATGTAGGACATTTCTGAAGGCTTAGAGTGCACTTTGAGACTGCCAGCCTGCTCAAAGATCTGAGAGGGAGACCTCAACCCTTGAACAACACAAGGGAGCCAAGTAGCCCGATCAAAGAATCCAATCAAGCAAATCCTTCCCAAAAGAACTGCTTAACCTTTCCTAGGTCTCAGTGAGTATTTTGTGTGTGTTGTAAGGAGGTGATACAACCTGTGTAAAATAAAAAACAAGGCTCTACTGCACAGGTTACAAAAATTAACACTGCCCCAACAGTATGCTGCAAGGGTTCAAGACTGGGCAGCATTATGAGTAGCTAAGGACAGAGCTTCTGACATTAGATTGTTGTTGCTGTCGTTATGTGTCGTCGAATCGATTCTGGTTCATGGCAACCCAACGTGTCACAGAGTAGAATTGCTCCAAAGGGCTTTTGTGGCTGTAATCTCTATGGAAGCAGATCGCCAGGCCTTTCTTTTGTGACATCTCTGGGTGGTTTTAAACTGCCCACCATTCAGTTAGCAGTCAAGCACAAACTGTTTGCGCCACCTAGGGGCCTTACTTGAGTTCAAATTCTGGCTCTCTGGTTTACTAGATATATGACCTTCAGCAAATTGTTTAAGCTCTTAAATAATTTAAATTTAAGTTTTTCGTTTTTCATCTAAAAACGGGGATAGAAACTACTTCATGCAGTTGATGTGAAGACTAAATTAGATAATACATACATTTGGAAGACTTGGCACCTAAGTACATCATCTATAAATGTGAGCTATTACTATTGACATTTAAGGTACCATACGAAAAAGGTATATAAATGGAAATTACCTTAATGGGTTTGCCTAGGAACAATATTCAGATACTAATTTTGAATTTATATGGTCAACTTATATTTGCAAAGCACTCTGTCCGCTTAATGAGTACCCAAAAACCAACCTTTGCTGTCAAGTTTATTCCAACTCATAGTGACCCTATAGGACAGAGTAGAACTGCCCCAGAGGGTTTCCAAGGCTAAATCTTTACTGAAGCAGACTGCTGCATTTTTCTCCTGCAGAGTGGTGGCTAGTGGTTTGAACCACTGACCTTTCGAGTGCTTAACCATTGTACCACCAGAGCTGCTTATGAATAGTGGGGGGAAAATGGTAGGTGCTACTATTTTTCAAAAACCAAGGATGAAATTAGATATTATTACTTGGTGCCTACACAGAAATATTTGGATAAAACACTCAAATATAGTCTGCTTTATAGACAGGATTACCAAAAAACACCTAACCAAACCCCTTGCCACTGAGTTGATGCCAACTCATAGGGACCCTATAGAACAGAGCAGAACTGCCCCATAGGGTTTCCAAGGAGTGGCTGGTGGATTCGAACTGCCAACTTTTTGGTTACCAGCCGAGCTCTTAACCACTGGCCACCCGGGCACTGTATGGACAGGATTAAGACCAATGAAAAGATGTTGAGAACTTAGAAGTTATTTTCTTCTAAAGGTTCATTAATCAGAGTCTGTATTAGAGATTTACTCTAGATAATAAAAATCACTAGCATAAAAGAATGCATGGGGATAACATGATACCAGACCGTGACTTAAAAAAAACTAGTTATCCGAAAACTTTTCCGACTTGTAATGCTACTGTTATTGCTTTCATTTTTTTAAAATTTCTCCTTCCAAATTGACGATTAATTTTTAAAGGGCAGTGATATTAATTTTTTTCTTGAGAATCTCATTAACTCTCTGGAAATAACTGGAAACACCACAGGATACTGTAATGCCAGTATTGGAAATACCAGAGTATATAAATTGTTTTTTTTTTTAAATCACATCGGACGAATCTTTTTACCAGGGTCCAATTTTTGCTTCCTTGGATTTGGTTTAGAGCTCTCTACAAATTAGCAAAGGATATGTATTTTATAGTTTCAAACTAAAAAGTTTATCTGACTCTTCAACAAAGACACTGTTTAAAGTATTGCAAATGTATATCTCAGTTCCCAAAACCACGAATAAAGATGAACACAGCTGAGGAGTGGGCGGGAATGATTAAGGGGTAGTAAAAAGCAGACAGCTACTTTCAATTCAATCCTGTTTTTCTTTAAGCCTGAACTCTAAACATATATTTAAAGCCAATAAATTTAGAATCTATTTTTTTCTTTACCCAGAACATTGGGTTCAGTGTTTATCACTCTAATTCTGTTTACTTACACAAAAAGAAAATGAAACTTACAAAGTTTTTAAGGTTAACAGTAATACAACAGCACCACCTAGTGAATATACTCTAAGTATAAAAATGTTACTAGAATTTACCATTTTCTTTAACTATTAGTGTATTTTCAAAATATTTACAGCACAACAGTTAAGGCTGGGCTGCTAATTGAAAGACTGGCAGTTTGAACCAACCCAGTGGCTTTGTGGGAGTAAGAACTGTCGATCTATTTCCATTAAGATTCCTGAACCAGATCCATTGCTGTCAAGTCAATTGTGACTCATAGTGACCCTATAGGACAGAATCAAACTGCTCCATAGGGTTTCCAAGGCTAATCCTTATGGAAGCAGACTATCACATCTTTTTCCCAGTGGAACAGCTGCTGGGTTCGAACCGCTGACCTTTAGGTTAGCAGCTGAGTGCTTAACCACTGTGCCATCAGGGCTCCTTTGTAAAGATTACAACCAAGAAAACCCTACAGGGCAGTTCTACTCTGTCGCATGGGATCCCTATGAGTTAGGATCGACTGGATGGCACCCAATAACCTTCTATATAAAATTATACACTAAAATACTATTTCAAAAATACATTAAAAGATTATACATTTTTACCCACTCATTCACAATTAACTATAGTTAAGCTCTGCAAAAGATATTCCAACACTTTTGAGTCAAGGGTTTTGCATATTAAATGTTGCTGTTTGGCTCCATTGAGTCAATTCCAACTCATAGTGACCCCATGTGACAGAGCAGAACTGCCTCATAGGGTTTTCTTAGTTGTAATATTTACGGGAGCAGAAACCCCATCTTTCTCCCATGGAGTTACTGGGTGGGTTCCAACGGTCAATCTTTTTTTAGCAAGTGAGCACTTAACTGTTTGTGCCACCAGGGCTCCTTAAATGTTACCTGTAATACTGGGAAGCAACTAAGTGTTAGTTGACAGAAGAAGGTGACACATCGTTTCCTCCATTATGAAATGTTAGGCAGGTATAAAACGACGACACTCCTTTGCTTAAGCAGGTTTTATCAGCGCCTCAAATACGCAATGTCAAAGACTTTTTGTTTGATGCCATGATTATAGAATGCATGTTCATAACTTCACTTCAGCCTGCTCTTCATGGTCAGTCATTTTTCAGGACATCGCTAAATATTATTCATGGAGTCCCTGGTGGTGCAAACGGTTAAGCACTTGGCTGCCAACAGAAAGGTTGAAGGTTCAGTCCACCCAGAGGCACCTAAGGAGAAAGGCCTGGCAATCTACTTCCAAAAAAATCAGTCATTGAAAACTCTATGGAGCACAGTACTACTCTGTCATGGTTTGATTACGTCCCCCAAAAAATGTGTGTATCAATTTGGCTAGGCCTTGATTCCCAGAATTGTGTGGTTGTCCTCCATTTTGTGATTGTAACTTTATGTTAAAGTGGATTTGGGTGGGATTGTATAACACCCTTACTAAGGTCACATCCCTGAGCCAACGTAAAGGGAGTTTCCCTGGGGTGTGGCCTGCACCACAGCAGCAGCAGAACCAGGAGACCAGCACAAGACCATGCCGGAGCCAACCCACAGAGTGAGAGAGCTGAGTGCCTGTGCGCAGGAGGCTTCCTGGCAGAGTGGGTTGCCTCTGGGCACTTATCAGTGGAGCTACTGAGCTTTAGAATGCTTGCCCCAGCAAGGCAGATATGGGCCTGCGGCCTGACAGCCAAGAGGCCACAGGAAGCAGAAGCTGAAGAGACACACAGAACACAAGAAGCCAAGCTGCCTCAGTCTCAAAATGTATGGCCACGACCTTTGGGGTTTCAAAGGGTGGAACCATGGCCTCTGGTGTTTCTAAGGGTGGAGTTGCCACTCAGATGGACTGGGAGAACAGTGCCCCTAAAGCCAATGGAGCAGAGCTGCTGTCCCAGTGGGCCTGGAAGGCAGAGTTGAAGCCCAGGGCCAAGGGGCCTCCACTCAGAATCTGGAGAGTGTGGCCAATACCTAGAGTCTGGAGGGCAGGGCCATTGTGTAAATTGTCTCAGAAAACAGAAGATTATTTCCAAAGCCTTGAGGGCTAAGGTAATATGTTCTGCTGACTTGTTTGGTGCCTGTTATCCGTTCTTTTCCTCCAGTTTCTCAAATTTGTAATGGAAATGCCTAGCTTGTGCATGTTCTGCCATTGGACCTTTGGAAGCAGATAACTCGTATTCTCAATTTCACCAAGAGGAATTTTTGGATTTTGTACTTGGAGTTAAGACTTTTGCTATATGATAGGCTGAATATGTTTTGCATGTTGCAAGCATGTGATTTTTGGGGGGCTAAAGGGTGGAATGTCATGGATTGAATTATGTCCCCCAAAAAATTTGTGTATCAGTTTGGCTGGGCCATGATTCCCAGAATTGTGTGGAGGACAACTCCATTTTGTGATAGTAATTTTATGTTAAAGAGGATTAGGGTGGGATTTTATGATACCCTTACCAAGGTCACATCCCTGATCCAATGTAAAGGGAGTTTCCCTGGGGTGGGGCCTGCACTACCTTTTATCTTACAAGAGATCAAAGGGAAGCAAGCAGAGAACTGGGGACCTCATACTACCAAGAAAGCAATGCTGGGAGCAGAGGGTGTACCTTGAACCCAGGGTCCTGAGCGGAGAAGCTCCTAGTCTGGGGAACATGGATGAGAAGGCCGAGAGAGAGAGAAAGCCTTCCCCGGGAGCTGAAACCCTGAATTTGGACTTTTAGCCTACTTTACTGTAAGGAAATAAACTTCTTTGTTAAAGCCATCCACTTTTGGTATTTCTGTTATAGCAGTACTAGATGACTAAGACATACTATGACACACATGGGGTCGTCATGAGTCTGAATCAACTCTTCAGCTACTAGTTTTTAAATATTATTCGCTATTCATGTAAGTAAATTGGATAATGATATCTATGATGCACTCATAGAATTTGTAAATCAACCAATACCATGACATGGCCAAAGTTGCTAAGATGATCTCAGATTGTATTAATATCCACTGTATACTAATCAGACCATAGCTGGAGTATTGTTTTCAGTTTTAAGTCCACACAAATTGAAGGGAACATTTTCTGTCATCTTTTTATTTCTCATAGGAACTATATGCACATGGTGGGGAGTGGGTGGGATATAAAAAGAAACAAAGCACATACACAATAAAATCTCTTTTTCACTCTGACCCCCAGCTTCCCTTTGCAGAGTCTACTATTGCTAATTTCTCCTCTTACATGCATGTTTAAAAAGAAATGATTCTGTTCAACAACATTGCCTAGGTGCCCAGTTTGTGCCAAGCACCATGTTACATGCTGGGGAATCAAAGATCATTAAGAACCACCCCTGTACAGCAGTGGAGACAGACACAAAACAGATCATTCCAATACCATATAAATTTTAATTTTTTTAACTATACAAAGAATCTACCTCAGACCTCTCTTCTCACATCCAATTGTCATGTAGCTGGACATTGTCACGTGCATGCCTCACAGGCATCTCAGACTAGACATGTCCAAATCTGAATCATCAGCCACCTCCCAAAAGGAGTTCACCTCTGCTACCTGAAACAGAGAATGGTACCCTGCTTATCTAGATGCTTAAGCCAGAAAACTCTCATTCAACGGATATTTACCAATCATCTACAGTGTGTAAGGATGTGTGCTAGGCTGTGGATATACAATAGCACACAGGGTAGTGCCTGTGCCCACTAAAGCTTGAGTATGGAGCTCCATCCTTGACTTCAACTTTTGCCGTCCACAAAGTTTTTCCACTTCTACTTCCTAAATTCCTCTGGGCTTCTCTCCATCCACACTGAAAATATCCATTATAGGTTGTCATCTTTTATTCCCTGGATTACTACACTAATCTCGTTTCCCTGCCTCTATTCTTCAATTCCTTTTCCTCACAATAGCCAGATTCATCATCTAAAATACAAATCTAATCATGTTGAAATTCTTCAAAATTACCATTACCCTTCCTAAGGTAAGAAGTCTAAACTCCTAAACACACCTAGCAATGCTCCTCTTGATCTGTCCCATTAACCTTTCCAGCCCTGTCTCTGGAATCGTTCAGTTCAATTGCTTCCTCTCATGCCTGTGTCTTCATAGGCATTGCTACCTTGATCTGAAACACTTGTCCTCCACCATTTAACCTGTCCAATTCTTGGTTATTTTCAAGTACAGAGCCAATTAGATTGAACTACATTTTTTTTTTTTTATTACCTGTCTTTATGAGAATGTAAGTTTTATGAGAATATGAGCTCTGTCAGGTCAGTTATTAAGACTGGTTATTACCATGTTAGCTTGTTCACTATTATACTTCCAGTATCTACCTCAGGGGCTGGCACAAAATAAGATGCTCAATAAATATTTCTTGAATGAATAAATAAATGGCAAGGAAACCAGGAGGAAAGTCAACAAATTCACTGTAGAATAGGAAAAGGCCTCTTGGAAAACATCTGAAAAATAAGTAAGGATAATTAAGAATTGGGCAAAAAAATATCTGAACCAGGAGATAGAATGAAGAATGAGAAAAGGTCTTGAAGTGTAAAACAGCCTTATTTAGGTGAACTGGGTGAGGTGAGTGATGAGGTTGGAAAGATAAATACAGGCAAGATCATGGAAGCCTTAGCATGCCAGGCTACTGAGCTGGACTTTATCTTGGAGGTGATGGGGGGAGGGAGGACTATAGAAATTTAAGCAGGTGAGGGAAATAGTCATGTTTACATCTGAGACCAGCTATTCTGGCTACTTACAAGAAGGATTTTGTGGTGGAGGTGGTAAGCCAGAGGCAGTGAGATAAAATTGGTAGTAGTGGAAATGAAAGGAAGGGACTAACTAGAGTTTGAAGAGCTCATGAGTCCTCCTAAATGGATCTATCTAGAGAGGTAGTTTTGGAATTCTCTTGTACCCTGTAGCCAAATACAAGAGAGAATAGTTTTGGAATTCATGAGCAAATAGGTTAAAACAATGAAAGCAGATGATACTGTCCATAGGGAAGAGACAGACAGAAAACAAACTTAAGGTTAGAACCTGGGACGTACTGTTAAGAGGGCAGGTAGAGAAAATTCCCCTAAGAAGTCTGAAGCAGGTAGAAGAAACAGGAGAGAAGCAAAGGGAATTTGGTTTCAAAGAGGGTCTGATCAATGTAGCAGAGAGGTCTAAAAGGAGAAGCATGATCAGTATCATAGGCGGAGAAGGTACATTTCATTGAGATAGATGAGGGAGAGGCAGATCTATGTGGCAGTCAGAGAAGTGGATACGTAGGAAATTAGAGTATATGTTGCATGATGGCTTTGGGTTTCTCAATTGGGAACAAAGCAATTGGAAACTACTGTGGCCGCTATGGAGCCTCTATTCTGATGAATGGGTCTCTGATAACAATTAGAGATTAACCTGTTGCCTTTGAGTCAATTCCAACTCATAGGGACACTACAGGACAAAGCAGAAATGCCCCATAGGGTTTCCAAGGCTGCAATCTTTACAGAAGCAGACTGCCACATCTTTCTCCTGGGCTAAGCACTTTACATGAGCTGATTTAATCCTCACCACGCCCTACAAAGCAGATAGGACAGTTGATGTTAGGAGCCAGCGAGTGAGTTCCGACTCATAGTGAGTCTGCGTACAACAAACACTGCCCAGTCCCGCACCATCCTCACAATCATTGCTATGTTTGAGCCCACTGTTGCAGCCACTGTGCCAATCCATCTCACTGACAGTCTTCCTCTTTTTCGCTGACCCTCTACTTTACCAAGCATGATCTCTTGCTCCAGTGGTTGGTCTCTCCTGATGATATGTCCAAAGTAAGTGAGACAAAGTCTCGCCATCCTTGCTTCTAAGGAGCACTCTGGCTGTACTTCTTCCAAGACAGATTTGTTCATTTTTCCAACAGTCCAATACTCTTTGCCAACACCATAATTCAAATGCATCAATTCTTCTTTGGTCTTCCTTATTCATTGTCAGCTTTCGAATGCATATGAAGTGATTGAAAATACCATGGTTTGAGTCAGGTGCACCTTAGTCCTTAAGGTGACATCTTTGCTTTTTAGGACAGTTATCACTGCTTTACAGATGCAGAAACCAGCTCAGTTAGGTTAATCAATTTGCTTAAGGCTCCATTAGGTAGTAGGTGCTGGAGTCAGGAATTTAAACCTAGCTCTTTCTGACTCCAGAGCCGTGCTCTCAGCCACAGTGCTTTGCTAACTTTCTTTGTTTCTAAAGGAGACACGGTCTAGTGGGGGATGAGCACACATGTTATTGTTAGGTGCTGCCAAGTTGGTTCAGACTCATAGCAACCCTGTGTACAACACAACGAAACAACGCCCAGTCCTGTGCCATCCTCAGAATCATTGCTATGTCTAAGCCCATTGTTGCAGCCACGCGTTGCATGCATAAGTAATATCAATTCGATTTGGCAAGTGCCAGTGAGAAGGGTGTCTTCTTTCTCTCTTTTCCTCACTGACTCTGATATTTTTCCATTTTCCTAATTTAGTTTTCAATTTTACTAGATTCTGGCTTTGAGACTTGCATCAATAAATAGACATAGAAGGGGAAAAAAAGTCCTAAATAACTGAATATAAAATATATTTGTATTTAGAATTGGCCTTGACTTCTGTACCAATTGGTATAATCCTTCAACCCAAACAACAAAGTACCAGAATTTGTCTGTTTTCAACACCACTTGTCCAGCATTATTTTACATTTCCTTCAGTCCAGACCTTCCATGTAATATACAACCATCAGATAATGCTGTACCCTGTAGCCAAATACAAGTACTATTGTGTCCTCTATGCCCCAAACCTCAAGGGAATTTAATGGGTTTTCGTCCCTGAGGAGTAGGCCTGTCACGTTTTCCGTTGCAAGACTTTGACTTGCAACGTATTAAGTGTGGTGTTTCCACTCTTGAAAACCCACGTAAAAAATACAGATTTCTGGGCTCCTTATCTGAAAAGTCCCAATCACTCGGGGACAGGCAAATTTGGAAAACTGTTCAGTGGTGGAAAGCACTTGGAGTGCCTGGTTTCTGCGGAGGGATGTACAGGAGTGGAAACCCAGATAAGGAGACCTGGGTTCCACTCCAGACAGTGCCACTTACTGTATAACTTGAGGGGGAAAAAATCACTCATCTATGAGTACCAGTTTTCTTGCCTGTAAAAGTGAGAGGATTTAACAACATGAACTGTTGGGTTCCTTCTACCTCTCAATGTTGTGCTTGTGAATTCAGAATCAGAGGACCTTTTTCCAAATCCTGGCTCTACAACTTGCGAACTCTGTGCATGGCTTTAGGCTACTTGCATAATATCCCTGCGATTCAGATTTCTCATTTGTAAAAGGCGGATAACGACTACCTATCCGCACCCCACCCCCTTCTGACGGAGCCAAATGTAGTAATGCCAAACATCCCTATTACTGTTATTACTCTGGGACTCTATGACTTACCCCTGTCCCACTGAGAACCCCACGTCCTCTCTCCCTTGTCACCTTGAGCTTTGCCCAAGTCTCCTGAAACCCTCCATTCGCTTTTGCTCTTCACTTCGGACCCACGCCCAAAGGTCTTGGGGAACTCGGGAGCAACTCCGTACACAGCCCAAACCCGGACCGGACCATTCTTCTAAACCGTGGCACCCCCACTTCCTGCGGAATCGAGATTTCGACTGGACGCCAACTCCGCGAAAATTGGTTCCCCCCTGACCTCGGCGCTTTCCGCTTCAACGCAAGCCCACGCGCCTTAAACTTTTTGAGCCCTACAGGCATCCGGCGCGACTGGCCCGTAGGAAGTGGGCGGGCTAGAACGGGCGGGACTTCCAGTAGGAGGCGGCAAGTTTGAAAAGTGACAACGGTTGAAATGTGTTGGTTTTTTCCTTTGCCTTCAAGTGCTTCGCGAACTCGCCATCTTCCTCTGGGCGGTTGGTGAGCTCGAACGGGCGCAGAAGGACGGAGGAAGGGAGACTGAGGGCGCCCTCTCTCTTCAAAGACGCGGGCAAGAGACCGGACGCTTCGCCTTAAACAGTGTTTCCGTTCTGCACAACGCTGGGGAGGAGGCTAGCGAATCCAGCTCTTGGGAGGTAGGGACGAGCTCATACTTCATTTTTATTTGTTTTTAGCCCCAGGAACAGCAGAACTAGTGGGTGTTGCCTGGTGCAGCATAGACTGTAGGAGAAGAGATTTGAACTGAAGCTGCTCAATTTCAGCTTTATTTATGTTTTTGGTTTGTTTTTGTCCCTTTATTTGGAGGAGTGGCGGTTAGTTGTTAGTTGTTGTTAAATGCCTTCTAGTCGATTCAGCCAGAGTGCTCATTGGAAGCGAGGATGGCGAGACTTCGTCTTACGTAGTTTGGACATGTTATCAGTAGGGACCAATTCCTGGAGAAGGACATCATGCTTGGTAGAGTAGAGAGTCAGCGAAAAAGAGGAAATCTCTCAACGAGATGGATTGACGAGGTGGCTACAACTATGGGCTCAAGCATAACAACGATTGTAAGGACTGTGCAGTGTTTCGTTTTGTTGTACACAGGGTCGCCATGAGTCAGAACCGACTCAACAGGACTCAACACAAGTCCATTCTGACTCAAGGCGACCCCATGTGTATAGAGTAGAACTGCTCTATAGGTTAAGTCTGTGACTTTTCAGAAGCAGATTGCCAGGCCTGTCTTCCAAGGCGCCTCTGGGTGGGTTCTAACCGCAAAACTTTCAGTTGGTAGTAAAATGCTTCACCACTTGTGCCACCCAGGGACTCAAAAAGGATAACTAGATAGACAGACTGACAGATATAGATATATCTATACATATAGATATATAGGCAGCAGGCAATCCCCGGGTTAGGAATGTCAGATTTACCCTAACCCCGTAAAGCCTATTATATTAAAAATTCAAGGTACATACAATGGTTTGTAATAGCAAACAGGTGCTACTTTGCGACATGCATCAAAACACTGTTATTATTACTGTGTTATTATGTTAAAGATGTTTCAGTGTATGCAGAAGTGTTTCTTTAATGTTTTTTATGCATAGAAAAGTACACTATACTACACATTAAGACAAACATTTGACTAACTTTAGAGGAGAACAATACCTAACTGTCCCAGTTCACCTACGGATTTGACTTAGGGAAAAACTCATTTGTAATCTGGGGACTGCCACTGCCACTTACTGTATAACTTGGGAATATATATGTGTGGACATATATATATATATATATATATATATATATATATATATATATATATATATATATATATATCATACTATCAAGGAGAAACATTAATAACAGACATCTTAATTTGATTTTAAGTTTTTCTCTTACCCTCAAAACCAAGTATTAACCATAAAAAAGCCTGACACAAACACCTCTCCACACCTCCCCCCCACCAGAAGTTGCTTTACAGCAATGTAAATTTGTCTTTTCCTGCTAGAAAAAGGTATCGTTGTTGTTGTTAGGTGTCATCAAGTGAATTGCAACTCATAGCGACCCTATGTACAACAGAACCAAACAGTGCCAGTCTGGCACCATCCTCACAATTGTTGCTATGTTTGAGCCCATTGTTGCAGCCAAGGTGTCAGCCCATCTTGTTGGGCATTGGTCAGTTTACAAAACCATTGCCTAGTTATTTAATGAAAAAGACTCTAGGCTTTTTCAGTTTAAATCTTAAGAGGTTTGATGATGACAGGTGGGTAGAAGGCCAAATTTTAATCAATGGCAATGGGTTTGTTTTTTAATGTTAACTCAGTAACCAGTATGTACTTGGTAATCATGGAAACTTGTATTCAGTAAAAAAAACACATTGCCATTGAGTCGATTCTGACTCATAGCGACCCTATAGAACAGAGTAGAACTGCCCAATAGGGTTTCCAAGGAGCGCCTGGTGGATTGGAACTGCCGACCTTTTTGGTTAGCAGGTGAACGCTTAACCACTGCACCACCACGGCTGTATTTGGTAAGGAAAAAATATTTAAAAATTCCCGTGAAATCTCAAATCTTTGGGAGTACTTCTATTTCATTTTTCCTTCATGCTTGTGAGACTGATGCTTAACAATTTGGAAATTGTTTATTAAATTATGAAACAGTTATATTATTATTTTGAGCTAATTCAAAGGTTTGTTTTTAACAATTCAGCCTTTTTTTTTTTAATCAGAATGGTCTTCCTACATACATATAGAAAGACTGCTTGGAATAAACTTTGTTTCAATTTCTTTGAGTTTTGAATTTAAAAAAAAAAAAAAAAACTTAACCCAAAAATCAAAGGAAGAGAGCCATGTAAACACGGTACTAGGATGCATGACATGATCACTTCTCCTGAATGAGTTCTAGAAACTTTTTAATTCATTGAGGCTGGGAGTGATTTCTGTTTCCTTTTTGTTTAATATCTGCCTCTTGGGATTGTGATTTTCACTATTTTAGCAAAACCTACCGAGCATTTTTGGTGTTGCAGATGAAGTGAGAAACAGGGTAAAATTAGTTAATTTCCACTACTTGCTATGCTGTCTGAGGGCCATTTTATACATATTAAGTCATTTATATACTTTATCCCACCAAAGAGCGCAAACTATGTGGTTAGAAGTTCTCTCTTTCTCCATCTCCCCCTTTCCTTTTCTCCTCTCTTCTCTCCTACAGTCTCTCTACCTCTGCCTGTCCTCATTCCCCCTTCCCCTCAAACACTCATGAATTAATAGAAATTGGATAGGGAAAGAGAATCCGAAAAGAAACAATGGAAGTCTGGGAAAGGATATGGAGGAGACTAACTTGCAGCAGGAAGTTCATTAGATTACTAAACTGTGGAAGGTTTTAGAAAACAAGCAGAAAAATTTGAATTTGATGCGGTAAGTGAAGTATTTTTATATAGGTGTTACATGATCAACTCAGTGTTTTATAAGGATTAATCTGGTAGCATCGTGCAGAACATTAGAGAGAAAAGAGGGATACGTGATATTAACAGTGCTCTTTTTACCCCTGCTCTTTTGCTCTGTTGTAATAATCTTTAATCCAGATGCATCCTGTTTTGAAAAATGACTTTTTGTTTAGTCTTTCTTTGTTCCAGTCACTTTTTCAACGATTTTTAAATACATTATTTAGCCAGACAAGGATGCCCTCTATCACCACTATTATTCAACATTGTGCTGGAGGTCCTAGCCAGAGCACTTAAGCTAGAAAAAGAAATAAAGGGCATCCAAATAGGTAGGGAAGAAGTCAAAGATGATATGATCTTATACACAGAAAACCCCCAAAAAATCCACAAGAAAACTACTGGAACTAATAGAAGATTTCAGCAAAGTTTCAGGATACAAGATAAACATCCAAAAATCAATTGGATTCCATTACACCAACAAGAGAACCTTGAAGAGGAAATCACCAAATCAATACCATTTACAATAGCCCCCAAGAAGATAAAATACTTAGGAATAAATCTAACCAGAGAAGTAAAAGATCGATAACAGAGAAAACTACAAGATACTACTGCAAGAAACCAAGAGACCTACATAAGTGGAAAAATATACCTTGCTCATGGATAGGTAGACACAACATAGTGAAAATGTCAGTTCTACCCAAAACAATCTACAGATACAATGCAATCCTGATCCAGATTCCACCAGCATTTTTTAAAGAGTTAGAGAAACAAATCACCAACTTCATATGGAAAGGGAAGAGGCCCCGAATAAATAAAGCATTACTCAAGAAGAACAAAGTGGAAGGCCTTACACTACCTGATTTTAGGACCTATTATACTACCACGGTAGTCAAGACAGCCTGGTACTGGTGCAACAACAGATACATAGACCAGTGGAACAGAGTTGAGAATCCAGATATAAGCTCATCCACCTATGAGCAGCTAATATTTGACAAAGGCCCATAGTCCATTAATTGGGGAAAAGACAGTCTCTTTAACAAATGGTGCTGGCATAACCGGATATCTATATGCAAAAAACTGAAACAAAACCCATACCTCACACCATGTATGAAAACTAACTCAAAATGGATCAAAGACTTAAATATAAAATTGAAAACAATAAAGATCGTGGAAGAAAAAATAGGGACAACGCTAGGAGCCCTAATACATGGCACAATACGAACCATAAGTAACAATGCACAGGCACCAGAAGAGAGACTAGATAAATGGGAGCTCCTAAAAATCAAACACTTAACGCTCATCAAAAGACTTCGCCAAAAGAGTCAAAAGACAACCTACAGACTGGGAAAAAAATTTTGGCTATGACAAATCTGATCAGCGTCTAATCTCTACTGCAAAACCTCAAAAACAAAAAGACATATAACCCAATTAAAAAATGGGCAAAGGATATGAACAGGCGCTTCACCAAAGAAGATATTCAGACGGCTAACCAACACGTGAAGAAATGCTCATGATCATTAGCCATTAAAGAAATGGAGATCAAAACTAAAATGAGATATCATCTCACCCCAACAAGGCTAGCATTCATCCAAAAAACACAAAATAATAAATGCTGAAGAGGTTGTGGAGAGACTGGAACACTTATACACTGTTAGTGGGAATGTAAAATGGTACAACCACTTAGGAAATCAATTTGGCGCTTCTTTAAAAAGCTAGACATAGAGGTACCATATGATCCACCTATCCTGCTCCCTGGAATATATCCTAGAGAAACAGGAACCATCACACGAATAGATATATGCACACCCATGTTCATTGCAGCACTGTTCACAATAGCAAAAAGATGGAAGCAACCTAGGTGCCCATCAGTGGATGAATGGATAAACAAATTATGGTATATCCACACAATGGAATATTACACAATGGTAAAGAACAACGATGAAGCTAGGAAACATCGTATAATATGGTGGAAGCTAGAACTTATTATGCTGAGTGAATTTAGTCAGTCACAGAAAGACAAATACTGTATAAGACCACTATTATAAGAACTCAAGAAAAGGTTTAAACACAAGAAAACATTCTTTGATGGTTACGGGGGTGGGGAGGGATGGTGAGGGTTATTCACTAGCTAGATAGTAGATAAGAATCATCTTAGGTGAAGGGAAGGACAGCACACTACAGGGGAAGCCAGCACAACTGGACTAAACCAAAGCTAAGAACTTTCCTCAATACAGTCAAATACTTTGAGAGACAGAGTAGCAGGGATGGGGGGTCTAGGGACCATGCTTTCAGGGGACGTCTAGGTCAATTGGTATAACAAAGCTTATTAAGCAAATGTTCTGCATCCTACTTTGGTGAGTGGCATCTGGGGTCTTAAAAGCTTGCAAGCAGCCATCTAAGATGCATCAATTGGTCCTAACTACTTGGAGTAAAGGAGAATGAAGAACACTAAAGACACAAGGGAAGTATTAGCCCAGGAGACAGAAAGGGCCACGTAAACCAGAGACTATATCAGCCCGAGACCAGAAGAACTAGATGGTGCCCGGCTACCACCAATGAACGTCCTGACAGGGAACACAACAGAGGGTCCCTGATGCAGCAGTAGAAGGGTGAGATGCAGAATTCAAATTCTAGTAAGAAGACCAGACTTAATGGTCTGACTGATACTGGAGGCGCCCCGGAAAGCATGGCCTCTGGACTCTATCAGCCCAGAACTAAAACAATTTCCAAGGCCAACTCTTCAGACAGGGATTGGACTGGACTGTGGGACATAAAGTGATACTCGTGAAGAATGTGCCTCTTAGTTAAGTGGATACAAGGACCAAATGCATAGCTTCTGTCCAGAGGTGAGATGGGAAGGCAGAGAGAGTTAGGAGCTGGTTGAATGTTCATGGGAAATCAGGGACGGATGGGGAAGAATGTGCTGTCGCAGAATAGGGTGAGCGGTTGGGGTCTCCTGACAATGTATGTTAAAAAAAAAAAATTTGTATGGGAGACTAACTTGAAATGTAAACTTCATTTAATTACAACAATAAAAAATATATGTATTATTTAGATGAAAATATAGATGCATATTTATGCTGGAAGGGATACCTAAATATGTGAGGTGTCAAAATCTAGATTCACAAAGATCCTGACTCTAGAATGAAAGCTTGAATATATGAAATTCAATAGTATAAAATATAAAACCTTGCTTAAAGTTCTCATAATCAATTACATAAGAAGATGGGGAGGTACTGGCCTGATATACGCGAGTCACGTTGAACAAGTTCTGAGGATTTAAATTGATCATAAATATGTATTTGTTAGTAAGTGCTACAGTTGTAGACTATTAGATCAGGGGCAGCTATTGCCTGCTATATAACTCCTCTGCCCTGTGAAGACCATATCTGGAATATTGTGTTCAGTTTGGGCATTACATTTTAAGAAGACATTGATGAAACAGTGTGTTTTGGAAGAAGCTGAGTAGGATGGTAAAGTTCCTAAAACAATGTCATATAAGGAGTGGCTAAAAGAAATTATGGATAACCTTAGAGAAGAGAGGGCTTTGCAGAGATGATAGCTTTCTTCATGTTTTTGAAAGTGGTACCATGTAAAAAAGGGATTTAATATATTCTATGTAGTTGCAGTGACTAGAAATAGGACCAGTGAGTAAAAGTTATAACAAAACAGATTTCTGCACAGTATGAGAAGAGATCTCTAACTATTAGAGTCATACTAAAATGGAAAATTTTCTTTGAGAGAGAGTTCTGTGATATTTGCAAGTGTTCAAGCAGAATTGGGAAGTCATCTGTCAGTTATCTTTAGAATGAATCCCTGCGTTTGTTAGAGGTTAGGCAGGTAGGTTGCTAAAGCTCCTTTTTAAACCCTAGTATTCTAAGCAATATTATAGCCTAAACTAATAGATTTCCAGAATTGTAGCTTATTTCAGTTTGCAAAACTGAATAGATTCATATCGGATCTCTGGGATCATTCTATTTCCCTGGAGAGTGGAGGATCCGTAGGTACTAGAACAGTTATTTGTGGAGTTAGTGGCACTGCTGCAGTTGCTCCTCTTTTTTCTCCTCCTATGACTGTTCTTCTAGGCGCAGGTAGAGGCATGAAGACGATGAAAAGGTCTTAGCTTAGTAAGAGCTCACAGTGTAGTGTCAGAATTCTATAAACATGATCACAATACCTTGTGACAAGTATTAGTTAAATAAGAGAGAAAGTTTCTTAACTTCAGTGTTGACATTTTGGGCCACATAATTCTTTGTTTGGGGAGGGTTGCTCTGTGCATTATAGGATGTATAGTAGCATCCCTACCCACTACCCACTAGATTCCAGTAGCATCTACCAAGTCCTAGCAACCAAAAATATCTCCAGACATTGCCAGATGTCCTCTGGGTGTCAAAATCGTGAGAACTTCTGCTCTAGTGGGGCACAGGTGGAAATAGCTTACTATCCAAGGACACTAGGGGAAGAGTTTTTTGTTTTTTGTTTTTTTTAAAGTTCTAATTCCTGGTGATTGGAATTCCTGCCAATTACAGCATTCTGTTCTCATTTTTTTTTTTTTTCTGTCTCTCTTCCTTCTTGCATCTTAAACCTTATTAGCCATCTCACTGTGTGTATATTGAATAGGATATCAAATCAGAGTACAGTTTTTTTAATCTACCTTATGTTGCTATTGTTTATATGCAGCTTCTGCTTTATGGTATTGCCTGTAAGCTTTGCTTTGAGGATTAACCCTCAGGGTTTTGTTAAACCCTCTGATCCCCAAAGTTTAAAAAAAAAACACATGGTTTCTCATCTATCTATTCAGCCAAAATCCTTCTTCTCATATGAAGTGAGCAGCATTAGGAAAATTAGGAGAAAATGACTGGATCACTTTAGAATAAAAATTCTTTTAGGCTATACCAAAAGAAACCAAACCCGTTTTGTGCCACCAGGGCCCCTTTTAGGCTGTAGATAAATATAATTTGTGTTTGTCTTACTAGGATGTTTGATGATAATTAAATTACTGTGAAGAGGTCAACCTTGGCTTGCTAATTTTGTTCTTACATGTATATTATCTCCCAGGTAGTGAGAACTGCTGGGTGTGCCATGTTTCTAATCTATGTGTTTTCTTCCTTCAGACGAACAAGAAACTCCCAAGATGGAAGCTTTGTCTTTCCCCAGGTATAATGTAGCTGAGATTTTAATTCATATTCGGAACAAGATCTTAACAGGAGCTGATGGTAAAAACCTCTCCAAGAATGATCTTTATCCAAACCCAAAGGTAAAATGTAGTTGTGCTTGTGTGTGACATGATGGTATTTGAGAACAAAGTAAGCTCCGAGGTATATCATGTGGCAAAAAAGCATGTAGCCTACCCTTTGATATAGGAAAGTCATTTGTTTTTGTTTTTGTTTTTTTCCATTTGCCTTTTTTTTTTTTTTGGTATTTTAGGTGAAGACTTACAGAACAAATAGTTTCTCATGAAACAGAAGTACACATGTTGTTTTATGACATTGGTTAACAACCCGACAACATATCAACCCTCTAACTTCTCAACCTTTTTTTGTGTGTGTGAAAATACACATCGCCAAAGATACACCATTTCAAAAATTTCTACATGCAAAGTTCAGTGACATTGCTCTTCGAATTGTGCTGTTATTCTCACTTAAGATGAAGGCTTACAGAACAAAATAGTTTCACATTTAACAGTTACTACAAATGTTGCCCTGTGACAATGGTTAACAATCTCACAACACATCAACAACATCCTTTCTCAACCTTGGGTTCCCTATCACCAGCTTCCTTGTACCCTTCTGCCTTCTGGCCCTTGTCACTGGACTCCTGTACCTCGTTAGTCTTATTTGGTTTTACGGGGTTGTCCACTCGCAGGCTGAACAGTGAACCTCAGAGGTAACTTCACCACTGAGCTAAAAGGGTGTCTGGGGGCCATACTCTCAGGGTTTCTCCAGTATCCTTTAGGCCAGTAAATCTGGTCTTTTTTTGTGAGTTAGAATTATGCTCTACATCCTTCTCCAGCTCTGTCCAGAACCCTCTGTTGTGATCCTGGTCAGAGCAGTCAGTGGTGGTAGCTGGGCACCATCTAGCTGTACTGGACTCAGTCCAGTGGAGGCCTTGGTAGCTGTGAACAATTAGTCCTTCAGACTAATCTTTTCCTTGTATCCTGTTCTCTTTCTTCTCCCTTGCTCCCGAAGGGATGAGACCAGTGGAGTATCTTAGATGGCCACTCACAGGCTTTTAAGACCCCAGACACTACTCACCAAGGTAGGATGTAGAGCATTGTCTTTATAAGCTGCGTCATGCCGATTGAGCTAGATGTTCCCTGAGACCATGGTCCCCAGAGCCCTCCTCCCAACAATTCAGTCCCTCAGGGAGTTTGGATGTGTCTATGGGGCTTCCATGACCTTTCTTTGTACAAGCTGTGCTAGTTGCCCCTGTATTGTGTACTGTCTCAGCCTTCACCCAAGACACCACTTATCTGTTGCCTATTTAGTGTCCCCCCCCCCCCCTCCCATCCCTGGTAACCAACAAAGATTGTTACATTTTGTGTGTGAACTTTTTCATGGGTTTTTACAATAGAGATCTCATACAATATTTGTCCTTTTGTGATTGACTTATTTCACTCAGCATAATGTCCTCCAGTTTCATCCATGTTATGAGATGCTTCACAGATTCATTGTTGTTCTTTCTCGTTGCATAGTACTCCATTGTGTGTACGTACCATAGTTTGTTTATCCATTCATCTGTTGATGGGCATCTAGGTTGTTTCCATCGTTTTGCTATTGTGAACAATGCTGCCATGAACGTAGGTGTGCTTATGTCTATTTGAGTGACGACTCTTATTTCTCTAGGATATATTCCTAGGACTGGGATTGCTGGATTGAATGATATGTCTGTTTCTAGCTTTCTGAGGAAGTGCCATATCATTTTCCAAAATGGTTGTATCATTTTGCATTCCCACCAGCAGTGCATAAGTGTTCCGATTTCCCCGCAGCCCCTCCGACATTTGTTATTTCCAGTGTTTTTGATTCATGCCAGTAATGCTGGGGTGAGATGGTATCTCACTGTGGTTTTAATTTGCATTTCTCTGATGGCTAGTGATCGGGAGCATTTCCTCATGTGTCCGTTGGCCATTTGAATGTCTTCTTTGGTGAAGTGTCTGTTCATTTCCTTTGCCCATTTTTTAATAGGATTATTTGTCTTTTTGTTGTAGAGGTGTTGGATTTTCGGAAAGTCATTTTAATCCACAGAAAATCTCTTACCTAATGTAATTTTAAATGTCATAGTGGTTCAGAGCTCGGCTGCTAGCCAAAAGGTCAGCAGTTCAAATCCACCAACCACTCTCTGGAAACTCTATGAGGCACTACTGCTCTGTCCTGTAGGGTCACTATGAATCAGAATCGACTCCACAGCAACGGGTTTGGTTTGGTTTTTGGCAATGTAATTTTAAAATAACATTAAGCTTATATGTGGGGCTACTGCTACATCCCCATTAGGAATTCAATTCTTTAATATGGTTGCTTTCTTCAAAACATTGCCTCTAAACCATAGACTTACTAAAGTATATTAAATTTTTTATTATTATTGGAGTGGTGGTCTGAGGGTATCATTTATTGGTAGGGCTTAAAGGAACTTATTCCAAGTGGCTTCCAACCACAAAAAGTGCTTAGAAACAATTCTCTTTGGAAGCTTACAGATTAATTTTCTTGCATCATACCTTGGGGTGAATTGACTTGTTTTGACAGACATTGTTCTTTATATCTTTAGTTATTAAACGCAGAAATGAACTATTTATGTGTCACAGAAAATCCCAAAGCCTCCTTCCAGTTTCCTGTGTTGATGCTGAAGTGACAATGTAGTAAAACCTGGTATAATGGTACAGGATCCAAATTTTTGGTTACGGTACCCCTTTAATCATTCAAAATGGAATGAATAATCAGAATAAATGACAGACCTTTAAACTAAATAACTAAGTTTATGAAGAAAAAAAAAAAAAACATGTATTTTTCTATTTTTCTCACTTTGCTGTTCAACTAATGAACTTGTATATGGACCAGAACAGGTTGCTAGGCCAGCATTTGAAAACCACTGATTTAAAAGATAAAACTTTAAAACTGCCATATTGCCTTGTTACATATACACCCCTTGGATCAAAGTGTTCACTTAAACTTTTACTAACTTAAGGCATCAAACAAGGTTTCCCATGGTGGTTTTTCTTTTCTTTTTTTTTTGAAAATACATCCTTAATGTGCCATTAGTTCTGCCATATGCCTGACAGTGTGTTCTGAAAGATTAACCCTGCTTTCTCCACTCCCTAGGGTGGATGAGTTGCTTAGATGGGGTTTGGATATACTTACTCTCCTGTATATAAGCTTGAACAACTGGTCTCATTGACTACTTATTACATATGAGCAAACTGATAAGTATCATAAAATGTTTTAAGATTTGGAAAGTTTAAGAACTATTTCATGGGAAATAGAGTAATTTAGTTACCCTTTCCTTCTTTTCATTGATTAACTATAGTACTGAATGGTGACGATAATAGTGATACGGCTTTCGAGTCGTGCACCAGAGTGTTGAATGTTGTTTCTCTCTTGTAGCCTGAAGTCTTGCACATGATCTACATGAGAGCCTTACAAATAGTATATGGAATTCGACTGGAGCATTTCTACATGGTGGGTTTAGGATGAGGCAAAATTATATTCTTTTGCTGCATTTTTCCTTCCTATAATACATACCTGGTTTTCAGGATAGGGAGTTCTTGACTTTATTTTTAACAAATTTATGGCTTGTATAACATTAATTAATGTTACTTGCAAAGAGATTTTAAGCATATTAATGGTTTCTCTATATTGATACCTTTAATTTATATTTAAGCTAAGATGAAAGCTGTTGTAAAAGACCTAAATGACATTTACAAATTATTGATGCTGTGCAATTATTCACAGTTCTACAGGTTCGTCTTCAGAGACTATAATAAACAAAGCAAAGTCTTCACAGGTATTGCTCTGTTCTCAGTAAGGACTCACAAATCAGAGTAGAAGATACGCAGTAAGATTGAATACAGTTGAAATGAGGCAATTGAACTTTTATCAAATTCAGTATTTCTGGTAGAAAAGATAATTTTTCTTAATCTTTTTGTTGTTAAATCATCAAGGAATTATCTGAAAATGCACTAATAATGTAATGCCTTTGAAATCTAACTGATCTGATCGCATATTATCTAAAATCAAAGGCTTTACAACTTACTAACTGAAACCTTGTTAAGGCTTAGTTTTCTTTGTTTATGAAATAGGGATGGCACTTTCTCATAGGATTGTTGTAAAAATTAGAAGAGAATATGTGTAAAACACTTAGCATGGTACCTGATATTTAGTAAATCCTTACCATTACTCCTTCATTAAAAAAAGTCTTTATTCTGTACCCACCACGGTGGCACAGTAGTTAAGCACTCAGCTGCTAACCGAAAGGTCAGCAGATCAAACCCACCAGCCGCTCCTTGGAAACCCCGTGGGGCGGTTCTGCTCTGTCCTAGAGGGCCGCTATGAGTCGAATTCGACTCAATGGCAATGAGTTTGATTTGGTTTTGGTGAGCCTAGCATTATTAATATTAATGACAACCCTAATTTTGTGCTAGGATGTTTATTGTTTGTTTTTTATAATTTAATTGTAAGTTATAGATTATGATTTTAATGTATGATTAAGGTTTCTTGAGGTTAATTTTTCTCATGATGTCTAATCAATGTGTAACTTAGATTTTGTGATATATTACATTTAGATGCCAGTGAACTCTGAAGTCATGTATCCACATATAATGGAAGGCTTCTTACCAGTCAGCAATTTATTTATTCACCTGTGAGTAAAGAGTGTTTTGTTTACATTGCGCTAAGCATTTTTAGATGTCCCTAGGTGGCACAAATGGTTTGCACTCAACTGCTAAACTAAAAGGTAACGTTTGAACCCACCCAGCAGTCACATGGAAGAAAAGGCCTGGCAACCTGCTTCCATTAAGATTGCAGCCAAGAAAATCCTACGGAGCAGTTTTACTCTAACACATGGGGTTGCCATGAGTTGGAATCTAGTCAGTGACAACCATCAACAACAAGCTTTCTTAATTTTTTTTTTTTTGTTGAAGGAATTTCTACCATTTCCCTCTTCACTCCATCCCATATACATTTACAATTGTAGGCTTCCATGAAACATAGCTAACTGCCTCAACCTGTGGCAGTTTCTCAGGATGCTTTTAACTGAACTTCTAAGAAATTTGTAATCTAAAATCTTTTGCTACCTTTGTGGAAAGTTTTGAGTTCCTAAAGAGTCTTAGTACCTCTAAGAGTGTGTGTTGTTTCTTAGAATCTATAACTGTACCTTGGTATTGCATGGATACTTATATAATCAGAAAAAGTAGATTTCAGTGCTATAGGATTATGCATTATAGCAGACTTCTGACTTGGTCCTTTGGCATTGAGAAATATATCTAGAAAGCTCTTTTTGAAGATAAAATATTCATATCCTGTGGCTAAGTATTTACTTTTCAATATTCTTTCTTCAAGGGACTCATTTCTGCCCATCTGTCGGGTGAATGACTTTGAGATTGCTGATATTCTGTATCCAAGTAAGTTAGAATTTAAGACAATTTTTATTTCACTGTCTGGCTTCAATCTAATAATTCATCTTTCCATTGATAAATAATAAAAAAGGAAACTACCTTGCAGAAATTCATATTGATATCACTTATTTTCTTTAAGCGATTATATCTAAAAATGAGAAACCTCTTGAAAAGGGAATTACCGAGAATATTGCTTCACATATTAGTAACATTTTAATTTTTTAAACATTCAAAAATATAGCATGGTTTATTATATTAACTAAACATTGAATTTGTATTTTGGTGGGATCTTGCCGTTTTGGATTGGTCACATGGTATAGTAGGAAGTAAAAGATTTTTAATAGAGCTACCTAGGTTTGAATCCCAGTTCTGCCAGTTACCAGCTGTGTGAGGAGCAAGTTACTTAGCATCTCTGATTCTTAATGCCCGCCTGTCAGGCTTGATGTGAGGGCTGGAGATTTAAGACAGTGCCTGGCATATAAAGATGCTCAGTAAGTGGCAGCAAGGTAGAGCTTTAGCCATGAATCATTCCTGGGATTTAAGTATAGCATTTGTATTTTATGATACTTTTAAATTACTGTCTAAGAGTTTTTGCTCATTTAAATTGGCTTTTAGATAGTTTATCATATTTTTAAGGATGAATTTTTTAAATCCTATTATTAGAAATTTTTTCATTTGTAGATCCACAGAAAAGCTGTTTTACCATTTATTTAAACAATGTTCTACAAATATGAGAATGCAAATAATATACAACTGTGATATTGCATAGTGGATTCATCGTGCCAATTTTATCAAATGTAACAATTACTTTTTACCATGAACAAAATATCTTTTAGCACTATGGTAAGAATAGTCATGATATTATATTAGAATGTAAGATTTTCCTGGCTTTATTGAAGTGTCCCTTAATTCATTTGACTCTTTGTACTTAAAGTTGATTTATATTGCCAGAGATTTGGTGTGCTACTTTTCATTTTTTTAAGTTCTATTGATGTAAATTTACACACAATAAAATTCATCAATTTTCAGTGTATAGTTGGATGAGTTTCAACAAACGTCTACAGCCACGTAACTACAATTGTGGCAGTGACATTGCCATGGACCTCAGAAATTCCCTTCGGTCCCTTTGCAGTCAGTCTCCTTCAGCCACCTCCTGGTCCCTAGCAACCACTGATTTGCTATCTATCACTGTAGTTTTGCCTTTTCTAGAATTTCATATAGGCTTGCTATGAGTCAGATTGACTCGACAACAACACACAACAGAATTTTATACAAACGCAATCGTAAGTCTGTAGTCTCTTTGTGTCTGACTTCTTTAACTTAGCATAGTGCGTTTGAGATTCATCCTTGCTTTTGCATTTATCAGTACTTTGTTTCTTTTTATTTCGGAGTAGTATTCTGTTCTAAGTAATACGACAGTTTGTTCATCCATTGACGTACATTTGAATTGTTTCCAGTTTTTGGTCATTATGAACAAAGTTGCTGTGAACGTTAGCGTATAAGTCTTCTGTGGACATATGACTTTCTTTCTTTTGAGTAATTATCTAGGAGTGAAATGCTTAACTTTAAGGAACTGCCAAATTTTTCTTAAGTGGCTGCATCATTTTGCCTTACTACCAGCAATATATGAGACTTTCACTTGCTCCATATCATCCCTGAACCTTATATTGTCAGTTCTTAATTTTAGCTATTCTAGAGGGTGTGTAGTGTTACCTCATGGTTTTAATTTTCGTTTCCTTGATAACTAATAACAATGGACATATTTTCATATGTTTATGTGCTATCCGTGTATCTTCTTTGGTGAAATGTCTGTACAAGTTGTTTGCCTATTTTGTTTGTTAATTGAATTGTATGTCTTACTGAGTTGTAAAGCTTCATCAGATATTTTGGAAACAATTCACTTATTAGAGTTATGTCATGCAGATATTTTCTCCTAGCCTATCACTTGCCTTTTCAGTTTCACTGCAGTGTCTTTTGAAGAGCAACAATTTTTTAATTTTGAAGAGTCTAATTAATCAATTTTTTCTTTTATGGTCATAAAACCATTTTTTGTGGCCTATTAAGAAGTCTTGCCCTAATCCAAGGTCACTAAGATTTACGCCTATATTTTGTTTTAAAAGGATTATAGTTTAGCTTTCATTGTTTAGTGTTTGAGTTTTTGTATATGGTGTGAAGTAAAGGTCAAGGTTCTTTTTTTTTTCACAGCATAAAGATATCAAATGGCTCCAGCACCACTTGTTGAAAATTGATTCATCCCCCCAATACATATATGTGTGTGTGTGTGTGTGTGTGTGTGTGTGTGTGTGTCTGGGCTCCCTCTTCTGCTCCACTGATCTATATGTTCT
Source organism: Dugong dugon (assembly GCA_030035585.1). Classification (NCBI taxonomy): domain Eukaryota; kingdom Metazoa; phylum Chordata; class Mammalia; order Sirenia; family Dugongidae; genus Dugong; species Dugong dugon. The sequence goes on along the minus strand of CM057462.1, from coordinate 179,684,496 downwards.
ATCTTTATGTCAACCACACTACCTTGATTACTTTAGCTTTAACGTTATGTCTTAAAATCAGACAGTAGAAGTTCTCTACCTTTGTTCGTCTTTTTCAAAATTGTTTTGGCTATTCTAGTTCCTTTGCATTTTCATATAAATTTTGAAATCATCTTATTCTACTTAAAAAAAAAAAGCCTACTGGGATTTTAATTAAGATTATATTGATTGTTTAGTTCATTCGGGAATAATTGACAACTTAAATGATATTGGCTTTTCCAATCCATGAACATGTAATATCTTTTTAACTGGTCTTTAATTTCTCACAACAATGTTTTATACACTTCAGTATATAGGCCTAGTATGCATTTTATTAAATTTATCCCTGAGTGCTTCAAATTTTTCAACATATTGCACTTTTTTTTTTTTTTTAATTTAAATTTCTGATCAGTCTTTGCTAGTCTGTTGTTAGTTGCTATCAAGTTGCTTCCAACTCACGGTGACCCCATGTATGCAGAGTAGAACTACTCCATAGAGCTTTCAGGGCTGTGACCTTTTGGAAGCAGATCGCCAGGCCTGACTTCCAAAGCGGCTCTGGGTAGGTTCTAACCACTGACCTTTCTGTTAGTAGTCCGTCACCTAACCATTTGCACCACCCAGGGACTTTGATATCTAGAGGAATGCAACTAACTTTCATATATTGACCTTGAATCCTGTGATCTTGCTAAATTCACTTATTTCTAATGGCTGTTTTGTGGATTCATTAGGATTTTCTACATCGATGATCATTTTTTGAGAAGATAGTTTTACTTTTTCTTTTCCCATGTAGATGACTGTTATTTCTTTTTCTTGCCTTCTGCACTGGCTAAGGCTTCTAGTACGATGCTGAATTGAAATGGTGAGAGCAGATATTACCTTGTTACTGATCTTAGGGGGAAAGCATTCAGTCTTTTATCATTAAGAATACAATATACTTTTAATTTCCCCACTGTTGGCCTTTGTGCTATTGTTGTCATGGAGTTTACCTTTCCAGATATTATAAACACTTTGATACATTATTATTAAATTTACTTCAAACAGCCAATTCAAAAGGGATTTTTTAAATGAGGAAAATACCTTCATGTTTATTCACATTATGTGATTCCAAGTTCCTATCTGGTATGATTTTCTTTATCCCTGAAGGCCTTTATTTAACATTTCTTATAGTGTTCATAAAAAGTTTTTATTTCACCCTCATTTTTTAAAGGTGTTTTTGTTGCATATAGAATTCTAGGTTTACTCCTTTAGCACTTTAAAGATATAGTCCATTGTCTTCTGACTTACATTGTTTCTGGTGAGAAGTCTTCTGTTGTTCTTATCTTCATTCCCCTCCTTTCTGTGGGACTCCAGTTACAAATTTGTTATGCTGCTTGATGTTGTCCCATAGCTCACAGATACTCTCTATTCGTTTTGTTTTCTCTATGGGCTTCATTTTAAATAGATTTTATTGCTCTGTCTTCAACTTCACTAATCCTTTCATCTCTGGTTCTAATTTGCTGTTAATCCCATTCAGTGTCTTTTTCATCTCAGATATTTTATTTTCAACTCTAAAACTTTGATTAAGGCCTTTTTTCTTTCTTTTCTTTTTCTCCTCATTATGGTCATGCTTTCCTCTACCTTCTTGAACAAATGGAGCATACAGGTGGTCCCTGACTTATGATGGGGCTCCATTCTGATGACTCTGAGTCGTAAGTTGAATACCTCATTTTATTTTATTTTTGTTTTTAGTTTTCATTATTATTGCCTTGTATTTTAACTTTAAGAAACTGCCAAATTTTTCTAAAGTGGCTGTATCATTTTGCTATATCAGTATCTTTATAAATCCAATCTTTATTTGTCTTTGGGGGTTGGCATAAGAATGATAACATCAGCATGTTATGTGCTGCAACATTGTATGTAGTACATATTACTAATGATAAGATGTACAAAAAAAAGACAAGAAAATCATAAGTGTAGCTCATTGTAACTTGAATACTTCATGAGTTGTGAACTACCTGTATTTATAAAGGCTGATTTCACATTCCTATCTACTAAATCTATTATCTGTATTATATCTGAGTATGTTTCTGTCGATTGATTTTTTTTTCTCCTTGTTATGCATCATATTTCCCTGTTTCTTTACATGCTAAGTGATTTTTATTGGATGTCAGACATTGTATATGTTACTTTGTTGGGTGCTGGATTTTTTTATATTCCTTTAACTATTTCTTGTTCTTCCCTGGCTTTGGTAATTTCCTCACACATTCTTGCATTGATTAATACTCAGCTGAAAACTTGAGGAGTCCTTGTTGCATATCTCCAGTACTCAGTTTTATAAATTCTAACTGCCTTGATCTCTCTAAACTTGATCTTCTTGATTTAGCAATACCCTGAGGCTCTGCTTGTGTTCTTCCAGCAGTGAGCTGCTGCTTTCATAGGGCTGACTTCATTTGTGTTCCTTCTCTCATGTCTGTAACCTGTTGTTTCACATATTTTGTCTGGTTTTCTAGCTGTTTAAGGTGGGATGGTAAATGTAGTCCCTGTTATTCCCTCATGGCCAGAAGTGGAAATCCTAGTTTGCCTTTTTTTTTTTTCATTTTTAGTTACTAATGCAAGAATAATACCGATACTTAAGTTAGAACAGATTTTCTGTATGTTGGTTAATTATAGCATACACACAGTTTTATTCTATGTACTATAAGCAGAGCATATGATGGGAGAGGATGAATTTTCATTTTGGTATTATGTTTTGAATGTTTAAGAGTCTTACCTTCTATTTTAGAAGCAAAACGGACAAGTCGGTTTTTAAGTGGCATTATCAACTTCATTCACTTCAGAGAATCATGCCGTGAGACATATATGGAGTTCCTTTGGCAATATGTAAGATTCAAATACATTTTTGGGTCACACACCGCTTAATAATATCATTTATGGACTATAAATCTGTTTTGAAATATTTGTCACAATTAACAAATTGTTGTATGGCCTTTAGAATCATATTTATAAGAAGTTGCAGATTTTAGTTGGTGGAAAACATAGCTCAGAATGAGATTTTTTTTGATATTTGATAACTTTAGGGAGAGGTTGGAATTCTTGTTTGTTTTAATCTTGTAGCTAAGGCTTCTTTTCCTATGTTAGGAAATGTAAGGGAAAAAATATTGATAGCATCCACTTTTTTTTTTCTTTGAAGTTTGCATGCACAGTATAGTGTTCTTTAAATAACTGAGATATTTGAGGTTTATATTAATGCCTTTTAAATAATGGCCTAATTTGAGTGTTTGGTTTTTTTATGTGCACACCCAAAATTGCATTATAAGATTCAGTACAAGGTAGTCATTTTAACAGATAGAAATTAATTTTCCAGCCTTCAAAAATTGCAAAGATTATGAGTCCTCTGTCTGATTTATTCCATTTATCTGCAGTTTTCTATCATACTTTTAGAAAAGCACCAGAAAACACCATACAGTTAAACATTAGCCTCCAGCTACACTGAGTTATAGAAATATTTCCTTGCACAAATCTATTGCATGATAGAATTTTGCAAGACCAACAATTATTTCATTGCAAATAACTTTTTTCAACAACATAAATGGCAACTATACATGTGGACCTCGCAGGATGGAATATACAGGAATCAAATCAACTACCTCTGTGGAAAGAGATGATGGAAAAGCTCAATATCATCAGTCAGAAGAAGGCCAGGGGCCAATTGCAGGACAATCAATTGCTTATATGCAAGTTCAAGTTGAAGCTGAAGAAAATTAAGACAAGTCCACGAGAGCCTAAGTATTAGCTTAAGTATATCTCACCTGCATTTAGAGACCATCTCAAGAATAGATTTGGCATGCTGAACACTAATGACTGAAAACCAGACAAGTTGTGGGATGACATCAAGAACATCATACATGAAGAAAGCAAAAGGTCACTTAAGATAGGAAAGAAAAAAAAGACCAAAATGGATGTCAGAAGAGACTCTGAAACTTGCTCTTGAATGTAGTCGCTAAAGCGAATGGAAGAAAGGATGAAGTAACAGAGCTGAACTAAAGATTTCAAAGGACAGCTTGAGAAGACATAGAAAAATATTACAATGAAATGTGCAAAGACCTGGAGTTAGAAAACCAAAAGGGAAGAACACGCTCAGCATTTCTCAAGCTGGAAGAACTGAAGAAAAAATTCAAGCCTAGAGTTGCAGTATTGAAAGTTTCTACAGGTAAAATATTGAACAACACAGAAAGCATCAAAAGAAGATGGAAGGAATGCACAGAGTCACTATACCAAAAAGAACCGGTCGGCATTCAGCCATTTCAGGGGGTAGCATATGATCAAGAACTGATGGTGTTGAAGGAAGAAGTTCAAGGTGCACTGAAAGTATTGGCGAAAAACTAGGCTTCGGGAATTGACAGAATACCAATTGAGATGTTTCAACAAATGGATGCAGTGCTGGAAGTACTCACTCGTCTATGCCAAGAAACTTGGAAGATAGTTACCTGGCCAACCAACTGGAAGAGATCCATATTTGTACCCATTCCAAAGAAAGATGATCCAACAGAATGCAGAAATTATCAAACAATATCATTGATATCACATGCAAGTAAAGTTTTGCTAAAGGTACTTCAGAAGTGGTTGCAGCAGTACATTGACAGAGAACTGCCAGAAATTCAGGCTGAATTCAGAAGAGGACTTGGAACAAAGGATATTACTGCTGTTGTCACATGGATCTTGGCTGAAAGCAGAGAATACCCGCAAGATGTTTATCTGTGTTTTATTGACTATGCAAAGGCATTCGACTATGTAGATCATAACAAATTATGGATAACATTGTGAAGAATGGAAATTCCAGAACACTTGATTGTGCTCATGAGGAACCTGTGCATAGACCAAGAGGCAATCATTCTAACAAAACAAAGGGATACTGCGTGGTTTAAAATCAGAAAAGGTGTGTGTCAGTGTTGTATCATACTTATTCAATCTGTATGCTGAGCAAATAATACAGGAAGCTGTACTATATGAAGAACGTGGCATCAGGATTGGAGGAAGACTTATTAACAACCTACTATATGCAGATGACACAAGCTTCCTTGCTGAAAGCAAAGAGGACTTGAAGCACTTACTGATGAAGATCAAAGACTACAGACTTCAGTATGGATTATACTTCAGCATTAAAGAAAACAGAAATCCCCACAACTGGACCAATAAGCAGCATCATGATAAACGGAGAAAGATTGAAGTTGTCAAGGATTTCATTTTACTTGGATCCACAGTCAATGCCCATGGAAGCAACAGCCAAGACATCAGGTGACATACTGAATTGAGCAAATCTGCTGCAAAAGACCTCTTTAAAATGTTCAAAAGCAAAGACATCACTTTGAGGACTAAGGTGCACCTGACCCAAGTCTGATATTTTCAGTTGCCTCATATGCATGTGAAAGCTAGACAATGAATAAGGAAGACCAAAGAAGAATTGATGTCTTTGAATTATGGTGTTGGTGAAGAATATTGAATATACCATGGACTGCTAGAAGAATCTTTCTTGGAAGAAGTACAGCCAGAATGCTCCTTAGAAACAAGGATGGCAAGACTTCGTCGCATGTACTTTGGATATGTTATCAGGAGGGACCAGTCCCTGGAGAAGAATATCATACCTGGTAAAGTAGAGGGTTCGCAAAAGAGAGGAAGACCTTTAATGAGATGGATTGACACTGTAGCTGCAACAGTGGGCTCAAACATAGCAATGATTGAGTATGCTGTACATAGGCTCTCTATGAGTCAGAACCAACTCATCAGCACACTGCAACAACTACAGCACATATCATACTTACCTTATGCCCCCTAAACATCACACACTCTCCAAAGCTCACGCATGCATGTGCCAGCACACACACACTATTTCGCTTGACTAATTCCTCATTTTTTAAGACACAGCTCAGCCAGCTCCCATCACCTTAGAGAATCCCTCCCCTGCCTTTATACAAGTTGGTCTGGATCTCACATTTCTTTGTTCCTATTATATTCAGTACTATAACAAATTATCTTGTAGTTTTTTTATTCACACATCTGTTTCTTGAAGGAGACTGAACTACTTAAGTGCAGGAACTATATAGTCTTGGGAATTCCCGGCACAGGGACCCTGGAAACCCTGGTGGCGTAGTGGTTAAGAGCTACAGCTGCTAACCAAAAGGTTGGCAGTTCGAATCTACCAGGCGCCCCTTGGAAACCATATAGGGCAGTTCTCTGTCCTATAGTGCTGCTATAAGCCAGAATCAACTTGACGGCAATGGGTTTAAAGTAGCTCTGGTGGCATAGTGGTTAACAGCTACAGCTGCTAACCGAAAGGTCGGCAGTTCGAATCTACCAGCTGCTCCTTGGAAACCATATGGGGCAGTTCTGCTCTATCCTATAAGGTCACTATAAATTGGAATCGACTCCACAGCAATGAGTTTGGTTTGGGTTTTTAAAGGAGCGTTGATAGCGCAGCTGTTAAAGCACTCGACTGCTAACCAAAAGGCTGGCAGTTCAAAACCACCAGTGGCTCTGTGGGAGAAAGATGTGGCAGCCTGCTTCCATAGAGATTTACAGCTTTGGAAACCCTACGGGGTCGCTATGAATCATAATCAACTCAACGACAGTGGGTTTGGTTTTTTGGTTTTAGCACAGTACGTAACTGGTAAGACCTCAACATTTGTGTTGGATGAGTAAATAAATTCCTAATTTACTTGTCATGTTTATCTTAAATTTCTTATTTCTGATGGTAAAAATTGTAGAATTTTTTTGTAATCATTTTGTAATCTATACTGGTAGATATCTTTTTAACACATCACTGATTCTGTTGAAAAATATTGATATGAGATTATTAAAATTGCTTTGATAGAAATCCTCTTTGGACAAAATGCAACAGTTGAATGCTGCACACCAGGAAGCATTAATGAAATTGGAGAAACTTGAGTAAGTGGGAGATTTACAAATAAATGCAATTTCAAAATCTGGAATGAACTGTAAACATTTTTTCAGCCCTACAGTGCACTTTCAATCTCTTATCTTCCTTACTAGATAGTAGAGTATTTAGGTTTGTCTTTTCTGAAAAAAAGGAAAACTAGTTTTTCTTCCTCCTCATTTTTATTCTGTATCTTTTTACTTTTTTCTTACTGTGAGTGTGTCAGCCTACCTTGTTTAAAGCCCCTAACTACTCCTAAATTATCTCAGGGGATATTTATCTTAATATAGGTGTACAATAACTGTCTGGACTCTTGGCCTTCCTTCAGATCAGTTAATTCTTGTAAAACTTTTACTCCTTCAATATGTAAGGTTATTTGGGGTCTTGTTGGATTCATAGATCAGAGAGGAAAAACAATTACTCAAGAGTTATTTCTTGGTCTTAAACGTTGATTTTTACTGGAAAGATTTTGTTTTTTTAATCCTCTCTAATTTGTTGATGTCTTTGAGTTTATCTGTGTCAGGTGAGAGCTTTCCTAACATGCCCCTGGCAAAAACTGTCTTTAGAAGCAGCAGTAAGCTGAAAAGACTGGGACAAGAGAGGGATATTAAAATATGTCATGTTAAAAGACACTATAAATCAAATCAAAAGAAAAACAGCACACTGAGAAAGGTTATTTGCAACACACGCAGCAAAGCATCAATAGCTCTAATAACAAAGCCCGTGTAATATTCTTAATATGCAAAGAGCTCTTACAAACTCATAGGAAAAAAGATAATAGAAAAATGGGCAAAGGCTATAAACAGAATTTACAGAGGAATAAATACAAATGGCTAATTAAAAATATGAAAAGGTGGTTTTATACTCAATAGCAGTCAAGAAAATGAAAACAGCAATTCTCTACCATGTGTCATGCGTCAATAGTCAAAAACTAACATCGAGAACATTCATATGGTAGAGACTTGAACGTGTTTAAATGTTGATAGGAAGGACTAGAAGAATGGGAGAAATGGACTGTGTAGGGGTGAGCGATGAGAGGAGATGAGAGAAATTATTATTAAACAGGAGAAGGAATGCTGCTCTCATTTTATTAGAATTATGTCAGAAAAAGTAGGTGTGTATGCAGATGAGTCCATAGATCTGGGGGTAGAAAATTGAAGGAGCTCTTCTGATCTTTATTTTCCCTGTGAAATAGAGGCCAAGTCATCTGTTTTAAATGCTGTAACATGGAAGGATGGTAATTCAGAAACATGAAAGGAGATGGCTTCTTAAGTTATTTGAGGGCAGGCATTTCATTTTGGCCTTCCAAGTTAAGAACTCAATAAATATTATTTTGCTTTACCTGGAGTAAAAGATAATGAAGAACACCATGGACACAAGGAAAGTATTAGCCCAAGAGACAGAAAGGGCCACATAAAACAGAAACTGCATCAGCCTGAGACCAGAAGAACTAGATGGTGCCCAGCCACCACAGTGACTGCCGTGACAGGGGACACAACAGAGAGTCCCTGATGGAGCAGGAGAAAGATTGTGTGCAGAACTCAAATTCTAGTAAAAAAGACCAGACTTAATGGTTTGATTAAAACTGGAGGGACCCCGGAAGACATGGCCTCCAGACTCTGTTAGCCCAAAACTAAAACCATTCCCAAGGCCAACTCTTCAAACAAAGATTAGACTGGAGTATGGGACATAAAATGATACTCGTGAAGAGTGTACTTCTTAACTCAAGTAGATACATGAGACTAAATGGGCAGCTCTTGTCCAGAGGTGAGATGAGAAGGCAGAGAGGGTCAGGAGCTGGTTGAATGGACATGGGAAATCTGGGTGGAAAAGGAGAGTGTGCTGTCACAGTATAGGGAGAGCAACTGGGGTCACAAAACAATGTATGTTTAAATTTTTGTACGAGAGACTAACTTGAATTGTAAACTTTCACTTAAAGCACAACAATAAAAAAAAGGGAAAAAAAAAATATATATATATTATGTTACTTTACTGTGTTGAGTTCTGTTCCAGTTGAAGAGCAAGAAGAATTCAAGCAGCTTTCAGATGATATTCAGGAACTGCAACAATTGCTGAATCAGGAGTTTCGTCAAAAAACAGTAAGTGTATGTTGTTAGATAACCTTAAAATTTAAAAAAAATTTTTTTTAAAAAATTTTTGTAGGTATGGAGGTCCATGTAGTGTGGGTAAGAGCACATTGCTTTCAGTTACGGAATAAATAGGATATATAGCCATGCCCATTTGTGTCCCTTACAATGGGCACATGGTCCTGTCAGCCACGATGGTTTATTTGTGTAACCAAAGTTATGTTTAAACTTATTGACTACAGTTTTTTAGCATTTTCTTAAGTCTAATCCTGCTGTTCCCAAACTGTGTGCTGCGGCAGCCTGATGCTGCAGCAAAGCCCCAGGGGTGCCTCAGGATATTTTAAGCTTTCAAGAGAAACACTACAGTTCTCAACATGGTTCGCCTACTGCTTGAACTACTAAAGATAGTTCATGGTTTCCACATTAGATTGTGTTACCTGCCTTTCAAAGACACTCTTTGTGAAGCTGAGTTTCTGGTGTTTACTGTGATCTAAAGCACATAACACGGGGAAATCATGGAACAGGAAATGACAGTGTCCAATCTGATTCCAAGGTCTAGGGGTTTGTGGAGTGCCCGATACATGCATCCAATTAGGAAGCGGTGGTGGTTATTTAAGAATAAAATTAAAGTACTATTTTTTCTTTCAGTTTATATGTATTATTTTTTCAAAGGGCTATAGGCTGTTAGGATGTACATACTTAATACAGTTATTTGGACTTACTACTTAATAAAGGAACTGTTAGATATTTCTTTTGGCATCGAGAACAGAGAAAGTTTGATTATCTCTGTTCTAATCCATTTAACTCTTCTCCTTTCTTACCTTTATTTTATAGAGAGAAAGCATTGAGTGGATGAACCTAAATTTTTTTTTTAAATCATTACAGAACAGTTTGCTTTTTTCCTTAGATAGTGCTGCAAGATGGGAATTCCCAAAAGAAATCAGATATTTCAGAGAAAACCAAGCGTTTGGTAAGCATCTTTTCATTTAACTAGCATTTAAGGTTTGGATATTATGTGAAGGAATATTTTAACTGTGTGGGTTATACTCAAATGTTTTTCCCCTATCTTTTTTCCTCCAAAATGAAAATAACTTCTTTTTTTTAAATTTAAATATAATAAATAATTATTCTTTTAAAAATATGGAAACAGAACTATGTGAAGAAAGTAAAAATCACCTGAAATTTCACCACACCATCTGATCTATATATCATAGATTATATTTCTCTATGCAAATATATGTGTGTAATTTTACATAAATTATATTACACTCTACATGTTCTCAAACCTGCTTTTTTTTTCACACAGCAATATACTATGGATAGCTATCAGGTGCATATAGATCCTCATTCTTTAATGGCAGCATATGTTGGTGCCTTATATGTATGTACCATAATACAGATCTTTCAGATCCACTATTAGTGGACATTCACATTGCTTCCAACTTTTTTGCTATTGAACATAAATATGTATATAAGTATGTTACAAACATACACCACATGTACATATATGTTTGTGCACCTTGCTGCTTTTCATCTTTGGATAAATTCCTAAGTGCAGGATTTCTGAGTCAAAGTAAATACACATTTAAAATATACCACATTGCCATACTGACTTCTGGAAAGATACCAATTTACATTCCGACCAACATAATATGAGAGTGTACCGTTTCCTTGCCAAAATTGAGTATTTTTAATTGTGTATTTGTTTATGGGTTTTTTGTTTGTTTGTTTGTTTTTAGTTTTTGTCACTCTTATAGGAAAGAAAACCCTCATTTTAATTTTTATTCCCATTTGTAGTGATTTTGAGTGTCTTATTCAGTAGTTGTTGGTATTTATTTTGTAAACTAACTATTTGTGTACTTGCAAAATTTAATTTTTAAGAAACTCCTTAAATTAGGGATATTGACTATTTTTCTTCCAAATTGGTAATTTTTTCCTATCAGAAGTTTATGTTTTTATATAGTAAAATTTATAGATCTGGCCTTTTATGGTTTTTGGTCTTAATTCTATATGTAGGAAGGCCTGTCCCATTCTTCAGATTATTATTTTTAATCCCATAGTTTCTCATTGTAATTTTATGGTTTCCCTGTTTGTTTGCTTGTTTGTTTTAATAGACTTTATTTTTTAGAACTTTTTTAGATTCACAGAAGAATTGTGCAGAGAGTACAGAGAGCTCTCTTATACCTCTTTCCCCTGCCCACTGTTTCTCCTGTTAACATGTTGCCCTGTTTTAGATTTTATTCTGTCTATGAGTGTGTGGTGGTATCTCATTGTCGTTTTGATTTCTAGCTCCCAATGGTATATGAGAGCCCTGATGGTGAAGTGGTTAAGAGCTCAGGCTGCTAACCAAAAGTTCAGCAGTTCAAATCCACTAGTTGCTCCTTGGAAACCCTATGGCGCAGTTCTCTGTCCTATAGGGTTGCTGTGAGTCGAAATCGACTTGACAACATGCAATAACAACAACAATGTTATATGATGTTGAGCATTTTTCATATGCTTATTTGCCATCTGTATATCTTGGTGAGATTTCTGTTCAGATCTTTTGCCCATTTTGTAAGTAGGTTGTTTTCTTATTGTTGAGTTTTAAGTGTTTTTGTATATCTTGATACAAGTCCATTTCCCTATTATTTTAACACTTTAGATTCACCTGGAATTTATTTTGATATAACATATCCCTTATTTTTCTACCACTCTTTTCTTGTTGATAAATGCTTCCATCTGAGTGACACTGATTATTCTTTTTTTGGTTTTTTGTTTTGTTTTTCTGTTCCATTTAAAACTAGGTTAAAGCAAAATCACTTTATAATATCAAGTTTAGGCTTTTCACAAGGGAAGAAAAGTTATGAAAGTCAATGCTGTTGTAAGGAAAATGATTTCTAATTTTGTAGGGCATTGAGAGAGTAGATAGTGTGATGATTTGCTAAATGCTAGGAACAAAATAACAGAACTAGAGTGTTCAATTTTGGCCTCTGAGTGGCTGATCTAGAGGAGTATCTTTAAAAAAGAAGTATAGAAATTCCACAAGCAGGACAGTAATACGTTCCTGTTATGAAATACTTAAATGGCATATAGAGTTAAACAGGAAAGGTCTTCTCTCAGCCCTCTTCCCCACCTAGAGGTGACACCCTTCGTCCTTTTTCCTTGACATTTCATGCGTATACTGAGATGTGTATAGATATGTGCCATGATTTTGTTGTTTTGTTTTTATAGAAATCAGTTGGTGTTCTAGTTGATCTATGAATTTCTTTTTTTATTAATATTTCTTGGAAATCTTTCCATGTCAGTACATAGAGTCATGGAGTATCTGAATGCAATGTAAATATGGTTTATCAACACATACTTGGGAAAGGGGTTCATATGATTTTTTTTTTTTTTTTTTGCATAATTCCACATTAACACAGAAGTTTTAAGAGAATTCCCAGATACTCTTCACCTTAAGTCACCAAATGGTTACATTTACTTTTGAAAATCAGGACAAGAAGGGAATTTGTTTTGACTCAACAGCATTGAGCACCTTCTCAGTGCTATGACTATGTTGAGTTTGGAGAGAACAAAGATAACTGTTCACACCACTAAGTTGCTCAGTCAATTAGGAAAGACACATTAAATATGTAATTGTAGTATAATGTTAAATGTACAATAATTACAATGTTTATAGAAGGAATATAGAGGAAGTGGGAACAGGATTTTCAAAGATCAGTAGAAATTCACTAGGTAGTAGGATCACGATATTCTAGGAGGGTCATGTTGATCTAAGAGAGAGCACTTCTAACTGTCCAAACGTAAGACTGCTATTGCCAAAATTTAGAGTTCAATAGGGAGCTGGTGGAGATGAGACTGGAAAGAAGAGTAAGAGCCAAATAATGAAAGACCTTGAATGTCATGCTAAGGAGCTTGACCTCTGGCCTGTAGACAAAGACAAACGTGAGCAATTGAGCAGGTAAGTGATGTAGTTGGTTTACTTTAACTCCCACTACAGCAAACATCGATCTCATTTCTTTGTTCTTTTCCATTATTGGGATGGAAAATCACCAATTTTATTATTCTGTCTAATATATAAAAATGTTTTCTCAACAGAATGAACTAAAATTGTCCGTGGCTTCTTTGAAAGAAGTACAAGAGAGTTTGAAAGCAAAAATTGTGGATTCTCCAGAGAAGCTAAAGAATTATAAAGAAAAAATGAAAGATACAGTCCAGAAGCTTAAAAATTCCAGGGTTAGTTTCCTTATTTTTATGCTTTTCTGTCTTTTTTTCTTTTTAGCAAATACTTGTTTAGACAGATGTTCTCTAATTTCTTAATTATCTATACTTCTCATCCTCTTATACTTTTTGACCCTGTCTGTAATTCGTAGCTCTTCTCTAAAATGGGTATGGAGAAAAGAAATATCATTTCAAGACATTCATTCAGTTATGCAACAAATTTTTGAGGCTGTGCAATGGTGATCAAAACAGAAATGCTATGTTCTCACGAGACTTAGTTTCTTTCTTACGAGAGAGAGGTATTAAATAAATTTAAAATCAGCTATATAATTATAAGCTATGAATATGTTCTAAAAAAAAATTCAGGGTTCTTTGAAATAATGTAATAATTAGAGCATAATTGCGTCAGCCAAGGGTGGAGCGGAAAAGGAAGTGGGAATTTATGCTGACAATTGAAGAATGATAGAGGTTATCTGGGTAAATTGTACGTGGAAGAGCATTTGAAGCAGAGGAACAGTATATGCAATTTTTGTGAGGTAGTTGGGAACAAGGTATGTGCAAGGAACAAAGCACGGCCAATGAGGAGAGTGGCACAAGATAATAATGGAGAAATAGATGAGCAGATTATGTGGAGTGCTGGATTTTATTTTAAGAGCAAGAGCGCACCATTGACTAGTTTAGAAACAGGATGTAGGGACATGGTGTGATTTATGTTTATATGTCATAGGTTATTATGGGAGGTGGATTGAGGTGGGGTGGGGTGGGGTAAAAGTGGGGAGACAATGTAGCATCCTTTATGAGGCAAGGTTTTAAACTATTATTTAAAAAAATATTGGTTTATCTTTGCATTTGTTATCCAAGTCACTCTTGATAATTCAGAATTATCACACAGGAATAGACAAAGATCAGCAGAACAAAAATGAGAGCCCAGAAAGAGATCTGAGTATTTATGAGGAAAGAATGGTTAATGAATATTTCTGGCCTAAGGGGCTATTCATCTAGAAGAAAAAGGAAGTGTGCCTGCACCTTTCACCATTTACAAAAATAAATCCCATATGAATTAAAAATTTAACAATATTAGAAATTTTAGGAAAATATTTGTATAGTCTTGAACTGAGATTAAAAATTTTTTAAAAATCAATATTGGAAACTGAAAAGCTAGACTTATTAAAATATATTTGCAATGCATATATGCTAGATATCGGTGATATGCAAAGATGGACAATATATGATTGGATATTTCACCGAAAACAAAATCTAACTGGCTAATAAACTTGGGAGGGGTAGTTTAGTGAGGAAAATGGAAGAGTTTGAAGGGAAATTAAATTTTAGGTATTTATCTTTGTATTGTTTTAGTGGTTGTGATAAACATGTTTATTTTATAATTTTAGAAGGGGAATCCATCTTTTTTAAAGAATTAGCTTAAGTAATAGTTATTAGAAGACACAAATGAATAGGAAGATTATAAATGGGTGATACAATTGCCCAGGAGCAATCAGGAGTAGTTTGAGTATTATCAGAAGTGAAATCTTTTTAATACCATCACGATATTAAAAGTACCTTAATGAGAGATTTACAAAAATTACAGCAGTTTTCTTTTGTTCAAGGAAATTTGGCAATTAAGAAGCCTAATTACGTGTGCTTAGACACGTCAGTAATAGCGCTTTGTTACTGACTTAGAAATGTAATTGTTCTCTGCTCCTAAGCTTACACTAAGTAGTAAGTGTAGAAATTATTTAAGAGCAAACAAACTGTTATTACTGCATTTACACAAAGGGAATATCTGTCTGTGTGTGTGTGTTTTTTCTTTCAAAGCAAGAAGTGATGGAAAAATATGAAACCTATCGAGACTCGGTTGACTGCTTGCCTTCATGTCAGCGGGAGGTGCAGTTATATGAAAAGAAAATACAAGACCTTGCAAATAGTAGGGAAAAACTAACCAGTAACTTAAAGGAGGTTGGTATTGTATGGAATTTTTATCTTTATTATGTCATAGTTTATTATTCTTTCTTAGGTTTGCTTTTATTTTTTGTTAGTATTTTCCTAATGAAAAGCAGGATCATACTACAAGTAATAAGTTCCAACTTTGTGCCCAGCATTGTGTCTAGGCCCTATAAGGAGACTTTAAAGTTTATGACATAGTCCCTGTCCTAAAGAACGAGAGCTAATGCCAACATTATTCAAGTTTCTCAGGCTAGAAACTTGAACATCATTTTTTACTTTTTCATCATGCCATTCACCTGTCCCCAGGATCACTAACGTTGCATTTGTATAAAATCTCTTTTTGTTTTGTTTTTAAGGAAAGTAAAGTTAGAAGGTGAAAGTGTCTGAGCTATTCTTTTCCAACAATATAGTCCCTTTATCTGCCATCAAGAGTCACTGAAAAAAGATTGAGATCCACTGCGTTTAACTGTTTCTAGGGTCTGCCCTTTTCTCTTTATTCCTGTTAGCTTAGTTCAGACTCTAACCCCGCTCGGCTCTAGCCTCGTAGCTGATCTTCCTGATGCGTTTCTCTGTTCCAGTCCTTGCTAATAGTGTATCACGGCAAAACTGCTAGACTAACACGGAAAAACAGCACTCTTGTTGGCACGTTCTCTCCCAGGACCCATCGTGCCTTCCCCTTGTCTCCTTGGCTCAGTCTGCATTCTTCTGCCGGGCTTCCAGGGCTTATACAGTTTTATCTCATTTTAAAATTGTATTTTATTATAACTCATCCTAGGAAATATTCTTTTGTCTATAAATCCTAATTGACTGCTTTGACTTTAAATACTTTTCGTAAAATACAGAGCATGAACTTGGAGGACCAAATTGAGAGTGAAGAGTCAGAACTGAAGAAATTGAAGGCTGAAGAAAATTCATTGAAAAGACTGATGATTGTAAAGAAGGAAAAACTTGCCACAGTACAATTCAAGATAAACAAGAAGCATGAGGATATCAAGCAGTACAAACGCACAGTAATTGAGTATGAAGTCATTTTCAGTTTAATGTATTAAAAAGTAATTAGGAAAAGCTAATACGTTTTTCTCCAGGCTTCCAAAACTACTACATTTTCTACAAGGTATTCCACCTTTAGGTGACTAAAACAGATGAGTTAATTATGAAACTGATCTGATAATGCTGTGTCCAGATTTAGAGATGCTTTAGCTCCTAGTTCCACGCCACTCCCCCGCCGCACCCCCTTTCCGGATATCACAATTCCAATTCCTTAGCATAATTCTTCAAAAGTGTTCTGGTGCCTAATGCTTGTCTCAGTGCACTTTCAAGACGGTGCTCCAGAGTTGCATTAAAGTGAATCACCTGGTCCATCTTATAGCTCAGCTGGTCTATAGAGTTAGAGCGTCATATTTTGTGGAAGAGTCTTATTTTTTTTTTAATACTCCTCTGAGCTTTTTGGTTTTGTTTTTAAACAGTATGTTGAGTTGTTTTCATTGGTAGGATCTTCATCCCCTAAGTTGTAAGAAGGTGTTTTTTAGAGTCAGTGTCTCAGATATACCTATGAGATGTCATTACTTCAACTCCTAAAAGCCACATAGGGATCTTCTGAGTATTTCCTTCACTCTTCCTTATGCAGATGAAGAAAAAGGGCAGAACCTAAGGATTTTGGTATTTGTTGTCAGGCTGCCTTCCAGAAAAGTTATACCGATTGACATTCCCACGAACAGTACATGAGCATTCACAGCTGGGGATATGTAATAACTTAAAATTTCCATTTTAAATCATAGCTTTTGGGTAAAAGGGTTCACTACATGGCGTGACATGATTATAGCATCACACATGGGGCTTGCATCTCTTTGCTTTTATGTCTTGAGAAAAGTTTCAGGTTTGTTAAGCAAATACACATGACCACTTTGGAATCACAATGAGAGCTAAATGTTTGCCTATTTAGATGCTTAAGAAGATTTATAACTTAGCTGTCTCGTTTTCCTTTAGGGACTGCAATAAAGTTCAGGAAAAAAGAGGTGCTGTCTATGAGCGAGTAATCACAATTAATCAAGAAATCCAAAAAATTAAATTTGGAGTTCAACAGCTAAAAGATACCACTGAAAGGGAGAAAATGAAATCGCAGGTGAGTATGTGTTCATACAAAATTAATACCAGATAATCTCATGAGTGTAAAATGTCAGTTATGTCACCTCATTATGAAGGTTTTATTCATTCTCTGGACTAGAAATTGACCCCACAGGTCCTTTGCTTTTATTTCATTTATAGCACCTTTTCCATTACCCTGGTGTAGTTTGCGTGTAAGTCTCCCCCATAGCTTTTTTCTTACTTGCTTTTTTTCCCCCCAAAAGCATCTAGCATAATACTGTGCTTTGCAGTAATAATAGTTGCTCCATAAAGGTTCTAAATTTTTTTGGTAAATGAATTTAACTAATAGCCTCTAAAAAGTTTCTGCATCATGTGTGTGTGGGGGTGTGTGTATCTTTTTGTTTTTTTCCCTTAATAAAGGTATCTCAAAAGTATTTCATAGCATCAGTGGTAAATGCAACCGCTTAGATTGATCCCTGTATGTTGAGACGTCTAATGACATCTTTACCGTAATTACCTAAAATTGCTCAGTACTTTAATTCCTTGCTTCTTTCTAGTGTGTTTATCATGCTGTAAACAATCTTAAGTTTAATAAGGACAGGCATCTTGTCTTCTCCATTTTTATCTTTTAAAATGCTAGTACAATGTCAGGTTTACTGTTTCTGTCCTTTTCTAATTGCCAGTCTCTCACGCAAGTAGTTTATTCCTGACACATTTATTATATCTCCATTCTCTCCTTCACTTCTGAAGTTTGACTTATAGCCTCAAGATTGTCCCACATGGCTCTGCCGGAGGTCACTAATAATAGCCCCTTATCATGTAAAATCCCTTGGCCTCTTGCTTTTCTCTTTCTTCTTGACCAAATGACATTGAAACCTCTGATACCTGATAGATACTTAAACACTTGCCATCACTACCTTCTACCTTCTACATTCGATTTGCAAGGATTCCTAATGCTAAAAGAGCCACAGTAGACAGTCCCCTCACCTGTTCGCAGAAACTCTTATCCCCCTGGAAAATTGGACAGCTTGCCCTTGCACACGTAGGTATATACATATATACAAACTCAGGCTTATCTCAAGGTTACTTTCCAAGAAGAGAGGGAGGGAAAGAAGGAAAGGAAGAAAGAAAAACCAAGTAGAAGAAAATAAAATGGTGCGGTTTCCTTCCATGGTCTACCCAATACACTGTCCTGCTTTTCTGGTCTTTTCTGTTCTTCCTTTTCTTTCTGTATTCCAGCTACTTTTTCATTTTTCTGCCCCTTAACCCTCTGATCATCTCTAGAGTTAGAAAAACCTTAGATTTCTAATCCTACTTGTTAACCGGTCAAATCAGATACTTCCTTGTTATTACAGGATCTAGGTACGGTTAATGAGCCAGTTACTAGTGTAAGCCCCCTTTGTCTGTTAGTCATAGAAGATGCCCTTACCTGCCTTATATCACTGTGAGTTTTGTGCAAGTATGTCTCATCAATAACATTTTAAGTTCTTGACAATAAATATCATGTTTGTTTTTTGTTTTTGTTTTTTAACTTTCATGTACCATGTCAAATCCAGTCTAGAACAATGCCTTAATATGTAATATACAATTTAAAGGTCATCTAGCATAGTGGTTCTTAAAACTAGCTGTTTGTTAGAATTTAATGAGAAATTAAAAAATGAACGAAAACAAACCACACGCAAATATACTGAATTAGAATTTTCAGCAAGGGGGCCCATTCACCTGTATTTTTTTAACATGGCCTTTCAGAACCACTGATAGCTTCTGCTTAATTGCTTTCAAAGGTATAGAGCTCATAACCACACAAGCTGTTCTACTAGGACAGCTTTTATTGTTAAAATTTTATTTCTTATTTTGAGTTTAAAATCTTCACTTCACTCCCCTAGTGAGCAAAGGTTTTCTCTCTGAAATAACCCGATGCCCTCATCTACTTAATGACCCTTTAGACATCTGAGGAGAGTGCTTGTGGCTTCTCCCAGCCTTCTGTTATCTAAGTTAATTAGCCCCAGTTTTCTAGCCATTCTTTATATAGCTTAATTTTCAGATTCATTACTATCCTGTTTATTGACTACAGTACTGTTTCTGCTTGTCATTATTCTGTTTAAAATGTAGAACCCAATACTAAACACAATTTTCCAGGTAATGTTGTAACC
The DNA here is from genome assembly GCA_030035585.1 of Dugong dugon. Taxonomy (NCBI): domain Eukaryota; kingdom Metazoa; phylum Chordata; class Mammalia; order Sirenia; family Dugongidae; genus Dugong; species Dugong dugon. The sequence goes on along the minus strand of CM057462.1, from coordinate 179,665,099 downwards.
AGCTGCAGAGCACAATACTTCTGTTAATGAAGCATAATATTGGGTTGGATTTTTTGTCTCTATTTTTTTTTTAATTAATAGACTTTTTTAGAGAAATTTCAGGTTTTTAGAAAAATTGAGCAGAAAGTACAGAGTCCCCACATACCTACTTCCTCCCCCCACCCCAAAACACACACAGTTTCCTCTGTTACTAACATCTCCCATTCGTGTGGCACATTTGTTACGATTGAAGACCCAGTATTGATACATTATTTTTTTTTTTTTTAATTTGTCACTATTTTTGATCCGTTTTTAATTGTACTTTAGGTGAAAGTTTACAGAACAAATAGTTTCTCATTAAACAGTCAGTACACATATTGTTTTATGACATGGGTTAACAACCCCATGACATGTCAACACTCTCCCTTCTTGACCTTTTTTTTTTTTGGTGAAAATGTACATAGCCAAAGATACACCATTTCAAAAATTTCTACATGCACAATTCAGTGACATCGATTACATTCTTCCAGTAGTGCTGTTATTCTCGCTTTAGATGAAAGTTTACAGAACAAAATAGTTTCTCATTAAACAGTACACATATTGCCCTAAGACAATGATTAACAACCCCACTATATGTCAACACTGTCCTTACTCAACCTTGGGTTCCCTATCACCAGCTTTTCCATCCCCTTCTGCCTTCTAGTCCTTGTGCCTGGACTACTGTGCCTCATTAGTCCCATTTTGTTTTATGGGGCTGTCCAATCCCCAGCTGAACAGTGAACCTCGGAAGTGACTTCACCACTGAGCTAAAAGGGTGTCTGGGGGCCATACTCTCGGAGTTTCTCCAGCCTCTTTCAGGCCAGTAAATCTGATCTTTTTTTCTGTGTGTTAGAATTTTGTTCTACATCCTTCTCCAGCTCTTTCCAGAACCCTCTGTTGTGATCCCCGTCAGAGCAGTCAGTGGTGGTAGCCTGGCACCATTTAGCTGTACTGGACTCAGTTCGGTGGAGGCCTTGGTAACTGTGGTCCATTAGTTCTTGGGAAAGGGTGAGACCAGTAGAGTATCTTAAATGGCTGCTCACAGGCTTTTAAGACCGCAGACGCTACTCACCAAGGTAGGTAGAATGTAGAACATTTTCTTTATACACTGTGTTATGCCAGTTGAGCTAGATGTTCCCCAAGACTACGGTCCCCACAGCCCTCTGCCCAGCAACTCAGTCCCCCAGGGAGTTTGGATGTATCTATGGAGCTTCCGTGACATTTCCTTGTACAAGTTGTGCTGGCTTCCCCAGGTTTATGTACTGTCTCACCCTTCACCAAAGATACCACTTATCTGTTGCCTGTTTAGTATTTCCCCCCAACCTCACATCCCTCGTAACCAACAAAGATTGTTACTTTTTGTGTGTAAACTTTTTCGTGAAGTTTTACAATAGAGATCTCATACAATATTTGTCCTTTTGTGATTGACTTACTTCGCTCAGCATAATGTCCTCCAGTTTCATCCATGTCACGAGATGCTTCACAGATTCATCATTGTTCTTTACTGTTGCGTAGTACCCCATTGTGTGTATGTACCATAGTTTGTCTATCCATTCATCTGTTGATGGGCATCTAGGTTGTTTCCATCTTTTTGCTATTGTGAACAACGCTGCCATGAGCATGGGTGTGCATATCTATTCATGTGACGGCTCTTATTTCTCTAGGATATATTCCTAGGAGTGGGATTGCTGGATCGTATGGTATTTCTGTTTCTAGCTTTCTGAGGAAGTGCCATATCATTTTCCAAAAGGTTGTATGTATCATTTTCCATTCCCATCAGCAGTGCATAAAAGTTCCAATCTCCCCACAGCCTCCCAACATTTGTTATTTCCAGTGTTTTTGATTCGTGCCAGTAATGCTGGGGTGAGATGGTATTTCATTGTGGTTTTAATTTGCATTTCTCTAATAGCTAGTGATCGCAAGCATTTCCTCATCTGTCTGTTGGTCGCTTGAATGTCTTCTTTGGTGAAGTGTCTGTTCATTTCCTTTGCCCATTTTTTAACTGGATTATTTGTCTTTTTGTCATAGAGGTGTTGGATTTTGTTGATGATGGAGATTAGACCTTTGACTGACTTGTACTGTCCAAAAAATTTTTCCAAGTCTGTAGGTTCTCTTTTCATTCTTTCGGTGAAGTCTTTTGAAGAGCATAGGTGTTTGATTTTTAGAAGATCCCAGTTATCTAGCTTATCTTCTGGGGTTTGTGTGTTGATGGTTATGGTTTGTATCCTGTTAATGCCATGTATTAGGGCCTGTAGCTTTGGTCCTATTTTTTCTTCTATGAACTTTATAGGTTTTGGCTCTATATTTAGGTCTTTGATCCATTTTGAATTAGTTTTTGTATATGGTGTGAGCTATGGGTCCTGTTTCATTTCTTTGTGATACATTATTATTAACTAAAATCTGCATTTTACGTCAAGGTTTATTCTTTGTGCCGTACAGTTCTGTGGGTTTTGACAAATGCACAGTGTCATGTTTCCACATTATAGAATAGTTTCCCTGCCCTAAACATCCCCTGTGCTGTAGTCCATTGTCCCCCCACCCGAACCCCTGACAATGACTTATTTTTTACTGTCTCTATAGTTTGCCTTTTCCAGAATCTCAGATAGTTGGAATCATGCAGTATTTAGCCTTTTCAAACAGGCTTGTTTACTTAGCAGTATGCATTTAAGTTTCCTCTATGTCTTTTCATGGGGTAGCTACTAGCAACATTTGGCTGTTTATATTTAAGTTTAAATTAAATACAATCAGATAATATTAAAAATTCAGTTCCTCATTTGCACTAGCCGTATTTCAAGTGCTCAGTATCCAGTCTGGTTTTGATTATATGTTCCTTTAGGGTAGAAAGCATAATTGTGTCTTCTCTTGAACTATTTACTGTGCTACCTGTTGAAGGTACCTAATAATGTATTTGGTTGATGAATTAATACATATGTGCAATAGATGGCTAGACTGACTATAAAACTCCATGGATATTGTTCAGCCTTAAACTTGTCTAGTTTGAAAAGTGAAATAATTAAATCAAAGCTATCCAGTAGAAATTTCTGCAGTAATGGAAATGTTCCTCTGTACTGTCTAGTATGGTAGCTACAATGCACATGTGGCTACTGAGCACTTAAAATATGGCCAGTGTGACTAAGGAGCTGAATTTTGAATTTTATTGAATTTAAATTAAATTTAAATAGCCGCAGGTACCTAATGGTTACCTTGTTGGACAGCACAGAACTAGACGTTGAGTTTAAAAACAGTGAAATTCAGTGAGGCCACCACAGTAAAACTATTTGAGTTAATATGTCAAAGTTCCACTTACTATAGAATTGAGTTGGAAACTCTAAAACTTACAGCATTTATGAGGGTTATGATCTATTACCACTGAACTTCTTATGATGGTTGGCTTAGGACTTCAAATGCTTGTTTTGCTTCTGCGGGGGTGTCACTGGAATTGGACTTTAATAGTTCATTCATTTATTGTGCCCCTACCTTCTCAGGAGGAAACAGTTCCTTTGGATGTATCGTAATGGCTGGTTCAACTATTTACAGATTGTACATGTGTATTTAGTCCCACTTGGTTTTAATAGTGTCTCATAAGTAAAATCTTTCTACCATATTTATTCAGCTTCATTCTTAGTGTGTTGTTGTTAGGTGCCCTTGAGTCAGTTCCTGCTCATAGCAACCCTGTGTATAACCAGATGAAACATTGCCTGGTCCTGCACCATCCTTACGATTGTTGCTGTGTTAAGCTCATTGTTGCAGCCACTGTATCAATCTATTTCATGAGGGTCTTCCTCTTTTTCCCTGACCCTCTACTTTACCAAGTCCTTCTCAAGGGACTGGTCCCTCCTAATAACATGTCCAAAGTATGTGAGATGAATTCTTGCCATCCTCGCTTCTAAGGAGCATTCTGGCTGTACTTCTTCCAAGACAGACTTGTTCATTCTTCTGGAAGTCCATAGTATATTCAGCATTCTTCGCCAGCACCATAATTCAATTGTGTCAATTCTTCTTCAGTCTTCCTTATTCGTTATCCAGCTTTAGCATGCATGTATGGAGCGATTGAAAATACCATGGCTTGGGTCAGGCGCACCTTAGTCCTTAAAGTGGCATCTTTGCTTTTTAACACTTTAAAGAGATCTTTTGCAGCAGATTTGTCCAGTGCAGTACATCATTTGATTTCTTGACTGCTGCTTCCATGGGCATTGATTGTGGATCCAAGGAAATTAAATCATTGACAAATATTTTCTCCATTTATTGTGGTGTTGCTTATTCATCCAGTTGTGAGGATTTTTGTTTTCTTTATGTTGAGGTGTAATCCATACTGAAGATTGTAGTCTTTGATCTTCATCAGTAAGTGCTTCAAGTCCTCTTTGCTTTCAGCAAGCAAGGTTGTGTCATCTGCATATTGCAGGTTGTTAATGAGTCTTTCTCCAATCCTGACACTGCGTTCTTCATGTACTCCAGCTTCTTGGATTATTTGCTCAGCGTACAGACTGAATAAATATAGTGAAAGGATACATATACTCCTATGTATCTTGGAAGTTAAATTGACCTATAGCTGCTGAATGTGCTAATTTTTTTTTAAATGGCATTCACACAAGCTAGCAACTAATTCACCTGGTTTTTCCTACAAGATTTAAGAAATAAATCTTTTAAAAACTTATTATTTATTTTCATGTCATTTTATATTCTTTCATAGTTGTACTAATTTTGTACTTGCTTAGATCTTAGAAATCTAAACATACTCTTCTTTATTTTTTTATTAATATTTAATACCTATGTATGGAATTTTCAATTATGTTTAACTTTAGGCATATATTTATATTTGCTTTATCTAGAGAATAGTTCTCAAACTTGTCAAGGTGGCAGAGTTACTAGAAATAGTGTTGCTGTTTTTTGGAATACTGTAAATTTATACTGTATTAAATTATCCATCACTCGTCTGTCAGTTTGTTGTACTGTGGTGGCTTGTGTGTTGCTGGAAGCTATATCACCAGTATTTGAAATACCAGCAGGGTCACCCATGGTGGACAGGTTTCAGCAGAGCTTCCAGACTAAGACAGACTAGGAAGGAGGACCTGGCAGTCTACTTCTAAAAAATATTGGCCAGTGAAAACCTTATAAATAGCTGCAAAAAATTGTCTGATATAGTGCCAGAAGATGAGCCCCTCAGGTTGGAAGGTGCTCAAAATACGACTGGAGAAGAACTAGCTCCTCAAAGTAGAGTCAACCTTAATGACGTGGATGGAGTCAAGCTTTCAGGACCTTCATTTGCTGATGTGGCATGACTCAAAACGAGAAGAAACAGCTATTAACCATCCATTAATAATCGGAACATAGAAAATACAAACTATGACTCAAGCAAAATTGGAAGTCATCAAAAATGAAATGGAACATGTAAAGATCAATATCCTAGGCGTTAGTGAGCTTAAATGGACTGGTATTGGCCATTTTGAATCAAACAATCAAATGGTCTATGATGCTGTGAATGACAAATTTAAGAGGAATGGAGTCACATTCATCGTCAGAAAAGATCATTTCAAGATCTATCCTGCAGTACAGCTCTGTCAGTTATAGGATAACACCCATATGCCTAAGAAGGACTAGTTAATACGACTATTCAAATTTACACACCAACTAATAATGCCAAAGATGAAGAAACTGAAGATTATTACCAATTTCTGCAGTGTAGAAATTGATGGAACATGCAATCAAGATGCATTGATAATTGATGGTGATTAGAATGCTGAAGTTAGAAACAGGAGAAGGATCTGTAGTTGGAAAATATGGCCTTGGTGATAGAAATGACACCAGCGATCGCATGATAGAATTTTGCAAGACCAATGACTTATTCATTGCAAATACTTTTTTTCAACAACAGAAATGGCGACTATACATGTGGACTTGGCTGGATGGAATACACAGGAATCAAATCGACTACATGTGTGTAAAGAGACAATAAAGAAGCTCAATATCATCAGTCAGAACGAGGCCAGGGCCTACCACAGAACAGACCATGAATTGCTCATATGCAAGTTCAAGTTGAAGCTGAAAAAAATTAAACCAAGTCCAAAGTATGATCTTGAGTACATCCCACCTGAATTTAGAGGCCATCTCAAGAATAGATTTGACACATCGAACACTAATGACTGAAGACCAGACAAGTTGTGGAATGACATCAAGGGCATCATACATGAAGAAAGTAAAAGGTCGTTAAAAGGACAGAAAAGAAAGAAAAGACCAAAATGGATGTCAGAAGAGACTCTGAAACTTGCTCTTGAACATAGAGTAGGCGAATTGAAAGGAAAAACTGATGAAGTAAAAGAGCTGAACAGAAGATTTCAAAGGACAGCTAGAGAAGACAAAGGAAAGTATTATAATGACATGTGCAAAGACCTGGAGTTAGAAAGCCAAAAAGGAAGGACATGGTTGGCATTTCTCAAACTGAAAGAACTGAAGAAAAAATTCAAGCCTTGAGTTGCAATATTGGAGGATTCTATAGGCAAAATATGAACAACTCAGGAAGCATCAAAAGAAGCTGGAAGGAATACACAGAGTCACTGTACCAAGAAGAACTGGTCGGCATTCATCCATTTCAAGAGATAGCATTTAATCTAGAACCGATGGTATTGTAGAAGTCCAAGCTGCACTGAAGGCACTGGCAAAAAAAAAAAAAAAAGGCTCCAGGAACTGACGGAATACCAATACCAATTGAAATGTTTCCACAAACGTATGAAGTGCTGAAAGCACTCACTTGTCTATGCCAAGAAATTTGGAAGACAGCTACTTGACCAAATGACTGGAAGAGATCCAGATTTATGACCATTTCAAGGAGAGGTGATCCAACAGAATGCGGAAAATTATTGAACAGTATCATTAATATGTTGCTGAAGATCACTCAAAAGTGTTTGCAGCAGTACATCAACAGGGAACTTCCAGAAATTCAAGCCAGATTCAGAAGAGGACATGGAACGAGGAATACCTTTGCTGATGTCAGATGAATCCTGGCTGAAAGCAGAGAATACCAGAAAGATGTTTACCTGTGTTTTATTGACTATGTAGAGGCATTCCACTGATGTATCCATAACAAATTATGGATAACCTTGTGAAGAATGGTAATTCCAGAACACTTGATTGTGCTCATCAGGAACCTGTGCATAGATCAAGAGGCAATTGTTCAAACAGAACAAGGGGATACTGTGTGGTTTAAAGTCAGGAAAGGTGTGTGTCAGGGTTATATCCTTTCACCATACTTATTCAATCTGTATGCTGAGCAACTAATCCGAGAAGCTGGACTATATGAAAAACAGGGCAACAGGGCATCAGGATTGGAGGAAGAGTTATTAACAACCTGCTATATGCTATACGCACGGTCGCTGTGAGTGGGAATTGACTCATGGCAATTGGGTTTTTTTTTTTTTTTTAATATATGCAGATGGGAACCCTGGTGGCCCAGTGGTTAAGCACTCAACTGCTTGCCAAAGGGTTGGCAGTTCAAATCCACCAGCTGCTCCTTTGGAAACTCTATGGGGCAGTTCTACTCTGTTCCTTAGTGTCACTATGAGTCAGAATCGACTCCATGGCAGCAGGTTTGGCTTGGGTTTTTTTTTTTATTTTTTTTTTTGGTAAACACAGATAATACAACCTTGCTTGCTGAAAATGAAGAAAACTAGAAGCACTTACTGATGAAGATCAAAGACTACAGCCTTTAGTGTGGATTACACCTCAACATAAAGAAAACAAAAATTCTCACAACTGGACCAATAAGAATCATCTTGATAAATGGAGAAAATATTGAAGTTTTACTTGTGTCCATAATCAACACCTTAGGAAACAGCAGTCAAGAAATCACACGATGTATTGCGTTTTGCAAATCTGCTGCAAAAGACTTCTTTAAAGTGTTGAAAAGCAGAGATGTCAGTTGGAGGACTAAGGTGTGCCTGACCCAAGCCATGGTATTTTCAATTGCCTCATATGCGTGTGAAAGCTGGGCAGTGAATAAGGAGGACTGAAGAAGAATTGTTGCCTTTAAATTACGATGATGGTGAAAAATATTGAATATACCATGGACTGCTAGGTGAACAAACAAATCTATCTTGGAAGAAGTACAGCTGAATTCTCCCTAGAAGCAAGGATGGCGAGACTTCATCTCATGTACTTTGGACATGTTATCAGGAGGGAGCAGTCCCTGGAGAAGGACATCATGCTTGGTAGATACTCAGTGAAAAAGAGGAAGACCCTCTACAAGAGGGACTGACACAGTGGCTAGAACAATGGGCTCAAATATAGCCAACGATTGTGAGGGTGGCGCAGGCTCAAGCAGTGTTTCGTTCTGTTGTACATAGGGTTGTTATGAGTCTTAGCCAACTGGACAGCACCTAACAACAACATATTAAATTATAATCTACATAATTTGTTCACAATTACATAGTATTTAAACTAAGTAGTAGCTAAAACCACAGGTTTAAGAAAAATTTAATGGAAGAGAGTCTTAAAACTGAGAATATTATATTCAATGACTGTCTTTTTTTACTCCCATTAGAAACCAAAAACCTGTTGCCGCGGAGTTGATTCCGACTCATAGCAACCCTATAGGACAGAGTAGAACTGCCCTACAGGGTTTCTGAGGAGCAGGTGGTGGATTTGAACTACCAACCTTTTGCTTAGCTGCTGAGCTCTTAACTACTGCACCACCAGGGCTCCTCCCCTGGAAAAGGACTGCTATTTTATTTTACTTCAGTGGTAAAACAATTGCTGTAACTTTGCCAAATATTTTTTTTTTCTTGTATCATGGTTTGAGAATTGTTTTGCCTAAAAAAAGTAAATACTAAAAGGAGATCAAAATTGCATTGACAATCATGAGTTAGAAAATGTATATGAGCTAATTTTTTTCTTTATTCAATCTATAAAAATTTTTCTGTTCCCTTTTTTTTTTTTCCTTAATTCTTAACACATCCATATAGGTTTATATGAAAACTGCCTGATCAGTTTATTTAAACAGCTCTAAGAGGTATTAGCTTATTTTTCAGTCCTATAGATTACTTACTAAATCTATTTGCATATCTTTTAAATGATGGTCAGGTTTAAATACAGGGTTTACTGTTATCTACATGATAAAACATGGGAAGCTCTAATGTAAAATGTTTTCCTTGATAATTATAAATATGGTTGTCTTTAATGTCTTAGAATCCTAACCATTACCATGTCTCTGCTTTGTTCTTTCTAAGTAGCAGACTTTTTTGATGTGCCAGTGCAGCTTGCAGAATTAGTAAGAGCAGGTCTGTGTGTGTGTAAAAGATAGTTTAAGCCTTAAACTGTAATGCATAGAATGAAACTGTTGGAATTCATATAACTTGTTTTTAGGTTGTTGTGTGGAATAATTCTTATTCTATTTCATCTTCCTACTAGGAAATATTTCTAAACTTAAAAACTGCTTTGGAGAAATACCATGAAGGCATTGAAAAGACAGCCGAGGACTATAATGCTAAAATAGAAGAAAAAACAGCTGAACTGAAGAGGAAGATGTTCAGATTTTCAGCATGATCAACAAAACTGCATCTCTTTTGTAAATGGCTTGCCATCTTTAATTTCATTTTCTGTTCAGAAAGGGAATAGTTAAATTTAAGCTAATGGTAATGGAAGTATCAGGATTGCCAAATAAAGTTGGCTCAGTCTGTTTTTATATACTCTTATAGGTGGTTATTTTCTAAAATACTGCATTTTGTGTAGGTTTTTATTAACTTACAATTAAAATAATTTGCAATTAAAACTCAGGTCTCTACTCTGCCCTTTATTATAAGCAGTGATTGGAGTAAAACAAAAACAGATGTATTTGAAATATATAACTTTTCTGTTATTGTTTTGGCTTTTGTTGGCTTTGTCTGCTGACATACAGAGATGGAGCATTTACTGAGCCCTAGCTATATGATAAGCACTGCGTTTGGGAGTTCGTTTGATGTTCACTCAAGCAACTCTAGGTAGATATTTTTATTACTGCCTTGTAGATGAAGTAACCCTGAAACATTAAATAAATAACTGAGATAAGACCTCATACGTGCTCTTTATGAGACCAAACTCTGTACTGTTTCTATTATACCACACTTTCTGAAGTAATTACTTGAAAGAGAAAATTTGCTTGTAGTAGTCTACTTCTTCACTTTGGCATTGTTACGTGGGAAATTATTGGAAACATGTAAAATGCTTAGAATACTGCCTGGCATGTGGTACAGACTCAGTACGTATTATCTGTTAATATTTAGAGTCACGGGAGTTACAAGTACTTTTCTCTGTCAGAAATAAAATCTTACTGTAGGTGGAGACAGGCTGTCATTGAGTGGAAGAGGAAGGAGTGGCAAAAACCAGGTGCCTGGAGAGAAACAAGTCAGGGTACAAAACTGAGCTATTGTCCTGTCCCTTCCTTGTTTCTTTCTAGTCACACAGTTTAATCAGTAGAAGGGTCTGCTTTTGAGGCTAGGTAACAGGTATAAGCATGACCAAGTCTCTCTCATATTTTAAAAATTTTATCCCCTTGGACCTTATGTCCTATATTGCTACTGCTCTTTTTCTGCAATCAAATTTCTAGAACACCTAGTGTATCCTTGTGAGTCTACTTCATTTTCTGCCCTTCATGGCGTTGTTACTTCTATCCATACTAATCCTCTGAACTTCTAAGGTCACCAGAAAAAGCCATAGCTAACAAAATTCCGTGGACACTTCTTGGTCTTTAGCATCCATCCTTCAGTTCTACCTGTCAGACACTTTTTTTGTGGTTTCAGTAATACCACTCTCGTGGTTCTCTTCATTCTCTATCTGTTCCTTTTTTTTTTTTTCCTTCCTATTGAAACATGATTGTTTTTAAAGTTTCATAGTCTGAATAGGTTTTCGCTGTTAATTCATGGAACAACACAAGCATATGTTTATCAATTTCATACAAGTGCATTCTCACCAACAGCACTCTGACCCTCTGAGTATTACCAGGGAAAATTCTAATATAGATTTTAATCGTAAGAATCCTTAGCAACTTTCAATATCACCATTTAGTGTCCAAACATTAAAAGCATTTCAGGAAATTTAATACATAGCAAAGTGACATCTTCAGGATAATTTTGTCGTTCAAGTTCCTAGGTTCATTGTTACAGAAAAAGTGAAACTTGAGTTAATGTTCTGAGAAATCAAGGAAACAGAGCATTATTTTTGCTGTGCAGCACTACTTTAGATTCCTGGCACATCTCTGTCAATGATGTTCTTTCAGTTGAAAAGCTTAAAACCAAACTACTTAAAAAATATAGCATTATTTGGTCAAAATACAAAATATATAATGGCATTTATATGTTAAAAATACAAATATTTAAATATTTTATAAGCTAATCTTTTTAATGTGTTCAACATAAACAGTTTCTTCACAATCACCACATTTTAATAGATATTTGATTATTGGTATAATTTCTGTTTTATAAATAATTCACAGGTTTTCTGGGTTTTATTTTTGCAAGTATAGTTTACAGCAGTTATTTACAATGTAAGGTAACAAGATAATAAATACTTTCTGATTTAAACTTTACACTGTTTCATGCTCCTGAAGCTTTTCTGCTTTGAGGTTTCTTTTTTTTTTTCTTCAAGATAGAGGTAGATTTATGAGCATGCCAGACTCACCACCAAAATGCAATTATTACTAGCCATACTGCTAATATGCAGTTTCTAAAAATGCTTGAAAAAATTCAGAACCATTATGTAATACTTTACTGAAGTTCTCCTTTTCAATCTTAAAATATTAAGTAATTATATAATGTAATTATTCACAAGTTAGATAGAAAAATCCGAAACAGCAAAAGACATAAATACACAAATGTACGAAATAAAAAGGTATAATGAAAGGTTGCATCTGAACGGAAACATTTCATTTTGCTTTTTAAAAGTGCGTCCACTCTTTTCTGTCCTGTTTAAAAGCACATCAAATATTCCCACTGACACTGGCAACCAAGAAGAGCTACATGAAGCTACTGTTTTTAACCATTACTTCCCATCCTCACCAGCCCCCGCCCCCGCCCCACGTTAAACTTCAAACTCTTCCCTTGGTGAATCCTGCTGCTTAAATACAAACTCAGATCAGAAGCCTTTTGGTAAATTTCCGGATTTTCATGGCTTTGCAGGGTTTCCATTTTATCAAGATAATATGCTTTTCAGTGAGAGCGCAGTATGAATTAATGCCTGTTACAGTCTGCTTAGATTCTTGTTCTCTAAGACAATTATTTTCAAGTTTTTTTTAAAGCCACTTAGATTATTTTTAAGTCCATAACAGTCACAGATATAAGGTCCATACGTGGCGCAAATGGTTTGTGCTTGACTGCAAATTTAAAGGTGGGCAGTTCAAACCCATCCAGCAGTGCTGCAGAAGAAGAGATCTGGCAATCTGCTTCCATTAAGATTTCAGCCAAGAAGACCCTGTGGAGCAGTTCTGCTCTGTAACACACGGGGTTGCCGTGAGCTGGAATCCACTCCACTGCAACTACCAACAACAAGGCTATGAACTAGCTTGTTTGTTCTGGAGCGTCTCCTGATTTGTGCTTAATTACAGCCAAAGATGCTACTTTTCAGAAAGTGCCAAACTCCACTTTCTGAAGAATCGATCAAAACAGGAAAAACATTTGCACCTATAACAGCCTGAATTTTTCAAGTTCAACAATCCAGCAGAAGCTTTTCTAATCGACCCCTTTGGGCTACTCAGTGAAGTGTTAGAGGGGAATGCCTCGCAATTCCAAATTATCCGTGTTTGAGTATCATCACCCGTCACAATATTACCAACCACTCTTAATGCAGGTGACACCACTTTACAATCATTTTGTATCAAAAATTCCACCTGTCTTCAGTGACTGCTGGGATTTTATTGGGTTCTCTGTCTTGTCCTTTTTATTTACTTATTTTCTTCCTGAGAGCCTCATTCTCTGTTCCCCTCTTAAGTGTTTGTGTTTTTTAGGCTTCTGCCCTCCACGCTCATTTCAGCCTCTATACTCCTCCTTAAAAACTGATTTACACCAATGGTTTTCATCACGAATAAAACATGTAGGCAAATTTTAAAATGTACGTTTTATTTGGGTATATTTCTCTTGAAATTTAGACTTGCATATCCCATGGCCAGTAGGGGCTTTTTAACTGTTTTTCGCATTCTGGTAAAGCTTAATGGACCCTTTTTGGAATAATGTTTTTCAAGTATGAAATAAAATACAGGATTACAAGGGAAGCCAATTAGACTCAAAATTTTGAAATATTTAAAAACACTATCACTAACTATTCTGCCCAAGTTGGAAAAGAAACTCATCCACTTTCTCTCTCTGCTACTCCACCTCACTCCCTTATATCCATTTAGTTAGCAAGAACTATGAATTAAGGTACCCAGTGCATCTCCTTTGCCTGTGTTGTAATCTGCATCCTCATCACTTCTCATCTGGTATACAGGCAGTCCCCAGATTACGAATGAGTTCCGTTCCTAAATCTGTCTTTAAGCCAAATTTTCACGCAAGTTGGAACAGTTAGGTATGGTTTGTACCTAATGTCAGCTAGTCAAACGTTTGTCTTAGTATATAGTACATAGTGTTTGTCTATGTATAAAAAACATTGAAGAAACACTTCCAGATACACCAAGACATCTTTAACGTAATAATACAGTAATAATAATGTTTTGATGTGTGTCGCAAAGTAGCACCCATTTGTTATTACGAACCATTGTATGTACCTCAAATTTTTAACATCATAGGCTTTACAGAGGTTGGTTCATAACTATAAGTTGTACGTAAATCGGACATTCATAGCCCCAGGGGTTGCTTGTACTTGAAATAATCTCCTTACTGCTCTCTCAGTCTCTAACCTCTATTGTTAGAGTATTCTAGCATGCGAATTAGATTATGTCAGCGATTTGCTCAAAGTTTTTTAGTTTTTCAAACTGTGCTGCAAGGGTGCCACAGTGAACTTGCAGAGGAACCATGGAAAATTTTAAATTTTCAAAGAAAACACGGTGATACTTGGTACCTGTCAGACGCCACTGCAAACTACTAGCTCATAGTAGTTCACAGTTTTAGTGTTAGATCACACTACCTTCCTTTCAATGACATCAGATCTTTGTAAAGCTGGAGTTGGGGTTTTGCTGTGATAAACAGTTAAGTATCATATGAAAATCATTATGGAACAGGAAATCAGAGCATCTGTCCCATCTGAAGGAACCCGGATGGAGCAGTGGTTAAAGCACTCGGCTGCCAACCAAAAGGTTGGTGGTTCCAATCCACCAGCTGCTCCATGGGAGAAAGATGTTGCAGTCTGCTCCCGTAAAGATTTATAGCCTTGGGAACACTATGGGGCAGTTCTACTCTGTCCTACAGGGTCACTATGAGTCGGAACCGATGGCAATGGGTACGTCCAGTCTGATTCCAAGGTTTAAGAAGTTGTACTGTGCCTAACAGGCACACACGTACAGTTAGTAATTGGCTATTTAAGAGTGACGAAAAAAATTCTCTTAATTTGTGTGTTATATATTTTTAAATGCATTATTAGTACATAAATACTTAAGTATCTGGACCGAAGTACTTAATAAACAGAACCTTTAGGTATTTTTGCCAAGGGGCACAGCGAAAGAATTTCCGAGACATGAAGGCTCTGTGAACTGAGAAAAGTCTCAGAATCTCTTGCTTATAGGATAAACTTTCATAAACTTTAAGACCCTTCATAATCTAGACTCTCGCCTTTTCTCTTGCCACTTCTCACTTGAACTTTATCCTCAGCAATATGGAACTACTTTTATTTTCCTTAGCCCCTCACTTCCATGTGTGTGCATGTTTCTTCCCTCAGCTCATAATGTCTTTATATGTTCATCTGGAAAATGCTCATTTTTCAAGTCTCAGTCTAAACTACAGATGTGATACCTTTTCTGTGTCAGTTTAGGCTTCTCTATTCTCTTTATTTTCACTGTAATTTATATCATTATCTTGTAATTATATTTACATGTCTTCCACTCTCCTGGACTTTGTATTTCCAGGGCTATGTCTCTTTATTTTAGTACTTCTAGTATAGCATAGGAGCCCTGGTGGTGCAGTGGTTAAGAGTTTGGCTGCTAACCAGAAGCTGAGGAGTTCAAATCCACCAGCAGCTCCTTGGAAATCCTATGGGGCAGTTCTACCCTCTCCTATAGGGTTGCTATGAATCAGCATCGACTCAATAGCAATGGTGGGTTTTTTTTTGTTTTGTTTTGTTTTTAAGTATAGCATAAGAAACCCTGGTGGCGCTGTGGTTAAGTGCTTGGGTTCTAACTGAAAGGTCAGTGGTTTGAACCCACCAGCTGCTCCTCGGGAGAAAGATGTGGCAGTCTGCTTCTGTAAAGATTTACAGCCTTGGAAACCCTGTGGGGCAGTTCTTCTCTGTCCTGTACAGTCACTATTAGTCAAAATCTACTCAACGGCAGAGGGTTTAGTACAGCGTAGTACCACGTACCTGATATTTATTAAAATGTTTATTTAATGAATAGCCATTTTTCTCTCTTGTGACTGAACAATATAGCCATTGAGGCCCAGTTTAACTCAGCAAAAAACACTTATCTTTTATGCATTTTCTCACACCAAACATCAACATAGAGTTTACTATATTCTACAAGTTTGATATCTTTACTCTCATCTATTTTTGCCCACAAACAGGTAAAAAGCCTTATTCAGAGGCACTCAGTATAATCCACATTAATACCTATATTTGGCTATTTTGATTGAAGAATACATTATAAAATTCGGATTTTTTTTTCCAGGCCCTTGTTGAAAATAACTATTTGTGCCATGTAATCTTTTAAAGTGTCTTAACAGAGGGGAAATTAATACTCTGAAGAATGAAATGGCATCATGGGTACTGGACATGTGCTGAGGCCTGATCTTAAAGGAAATGCTGTGCAGATACAGAACCTAGGCTTCAGTTATCTTTTATGAGTCCAACTACTTAGCTAGATGTAGAGCAAATATTTAATTTCAAGTTCAACTGACATATTTCAAGAAGCTAATCCATTTTATGACAAAGCAAGGGAAACTGAAATATGCCCCTTGCAGGCTGAAGTTAATACATCTGATTTTAGTTTAAAGGGATCTTTCCTATTTTTAGTAAGACCAGAAAAGTTTTAGATGAAATTCCATTTTCAAATTCAGGGCCTGCCACCTATTTCAATTAAGCTGGCTCTCTCCCTTTGATTGAAACATGCTTCTCATCTTCCTATGAATACTGCCACCAGGGGGCGTAAGACAACTTGCATAACCAATGCCAGAATAGCTGTGGATTTTAAGGTCTGAAACATAGAAGCTGAAAATTTTTAAAGTAATAGTAACAACTAAAAAAAAAAAAAAAAAGCATCAAAAAGAACTTACAGTCTGTTTGGAGTCTACGTAGGTTTTAAACAGGATCTTAAAATTATTTTAAAATTTTTGCTAAGAGGATGACTCTAATCCCAAGGCTCCAATTCTGGCCCTGTGTTTATTTTCTTTTATGGGTTATTTTATCTAAGTTATCCTCACATTTTAGAGAATCACAGTACTTGATTCAGGATTTCTGGCTCAGATTCCATGCAACTATTACAACTGAATTTTCCTGAGACAAGAATTTGAAATGGCCATACAACCAGCATGTCACTTAGCGGATGAACCTAGAACACCACCTGCCATTGATATCTCAGTGTGACATTTTTTCTGACAAATAGGGTGTAAAGTCAGTCTCTACCACCCTCCCCTATTCCATTTTCCACCACCACATAGAACTCTCAATATAGCACAGTACCAAAAAAATACCCATTGCCATCGAGTCGATTCAAACTCATAGCAACCCTATAGGACAAAGTAGAACTGCCCCATAGAGTTTCCAAGGAGCACCTGGTGGATTCCAACTGCCAACCTTTTGGTTAGCAGCTGTAGCTCTTAACCACTGCACCACCAGCGTTTCCATAGTGCAGTACAGTAGTTCTCAAACTGTAGTGTGTATAAAATGTGCCTGGGGTACTTGTCAAACATGCTACAGACCCACAGCTTTTGATTTGGTAGGTCTCTGGTGATCTACGCTTGTAACCAGCTCACTAAGTGATTCTAAGAGCAATGGTCCTTGGGGATTACTGCTAGGTGATTAAGAGCAGAGACTTTAGACTCAGACCTCACATTACTTCCCATCTTATAAAATGGGAATAGCAAATAGCTCACAAACTGGTAAGGACTTGAGTGAGTTTTGGGAAACAAAGCACAGTGCCTGGCACACAGCAAATATTCAAATGGTAGCCGGTGCTATTACCACCATAACACGGATTAGTAGATTGCTCCGGGGGCCAGTTTGATATGCTTTCTATCTTCCGTAGCACCTCTATTACAATTCTTTACAGCTAGTAGCTAAGGGAAACCCTGGTGTTGTAGTGGTTAAGAGCTATGTCTGGTAACGAGGTCAGCAGTTCAAATCCACCAGGTGCTCTTTGAAAACTATGGGGCAGTTCTACTCTGTCCTATAGGGTCACTATGAGTTGGAATCAACTTGACAGCAACGGGTTTGGTTTTTAGTAGCTGATGAATGAATAAACGCTGAATTAAAGAATCTAGTCTGCTAGACCAAAATAAGCACAGAACCCCAAAGCAAAAAGTCTGTAGGAAAATAAGTCAGCTTTGTATTTTCAATGCAAAGAGCAAAGATCATGACAGTTTTATCTTACTGGGGGAAAAAAAGCAGGTAAACTGATTGAAAAGATGCAAGCTTCCCTTGGCTCCACAGGGTGTCACTGCTGACTCCTCTTTGCAGGCTGAGCACAGGTGTAAGGACTGCATGGTGTTGGAGTCAGGGTTCTCAAACCTCAGGGTGCATCGGAAACACCTGGAGGGCTAAAACAGATTCCTAGGCTCCACCCTTAGAGTTTTCAATTCACTAGGTCTAGGGTGACGCTAAAGAATATGCATTTCAAGCAAGTTCCCAGGTGAAGCTGATGCTGCTGGTTCTGGGATCATATTTAGAAAACTACTGCATTGGACAAATCCACCCACAGCTGAGATTAGGGTTTTTTCCCATGGGTCTTCAGTAGCAGTTCCTCTCAAACTTTAGTTTACAGATCAGATCTTGTTAAAATGCAGATTATGGCTCAGTAGTTCTGGGCAGGGTTTGAGATTCTCCATTCTAAAAAGCTGCTAGGTAACCTTGACGCTGCTAGACCACAGACTACACTTTGAATTGCAGGGGAAGGTTGCCCTCCCTGCACCTCATCATCAATCCTACCTTCATTTCGCCAGGTCCTGTGCCCTGCAAGACTCAGATGACATACGCAGAATGCGTGGCACGGTACCTAGTGCATAGTCAAGCACGTTATAGGTGTGTATGCATTTTCTAAAGAGGCATTTAGTAGGTCAGTGGTTAAGAATGTGGTGTTTTGAACCTTAGATTCCTTCTCTGTAAATTGGGAATTATAATAGTCCTTACTTCATAATGTTGTTGTATGTATTAAATCAGATAATGAATGTAAACCATTTGTAAGTGACCATTATAAGAATAAAAACCCGGGAAGTCGCAATGACAAAAGTCGCTACAGCAGAGGTTATGTGAGCTTTTACAGTCTGAAAGAATAGAAACTAACCAGAAAATAAAAATCATACAGCATCCATGATTATTACCTACCCACTCCACCACTAGCATTTACTTCTTGCTATCAGGCAAAGGAGAACAGACTCAGAAAACACTGAGATGCTTCAAGCCATCTTTTAAAATAGACTTCTAGGAATAAAAAATTATATAATCATTAATATATTTTCAGAAGTTCTTAGAAATCAGTTGCATTTTATCAGAGAAGGTAATTCGTCTTACATAGTCAGGGCAACTTCATATCAGAGCTCTTTCAAGCCAGAGACCATAATTTAATTTTCTACCTACAGATCTTAACCCATGATAGGAGCAAATAGATATTTGGTGAAGAAGTGATAAAGAAACCCTACCATATTCAACTGTGTCATAGGCTGTCCCTCATTAGTTTCTCCTGTTAATTTCCCTTGTTTTTCTTAAATGGTTCCTCTGGTTCTGTCACTGTCCTGCTTTTAGCACTGGAAGTCTCACATCCTCAGAAACCATTTAGTCCTGGGCAAACCAAGGTGGCTGGTCTCCCTAACTTATGTATTATATGTATAGCTCCTATCTGTCCCCTTCTTCTAATACCTCATCCATAGGCTTCCTTTATTTTCACAGAATTTAGGCCCCCTTTTCGTCACTCACGAGCCCTGGTGGCACAACAGTTAAGAGCTGGGCTGCTAACCAAAATATTGGCAGTTCAAATCCATCAGCCGCTCCTACTCTGTCCCATAGGGTCACTATGAATCAGT
Source organism: Dugong dugon (assembly GCA_030035585.1). Lineage (NCBI taxonomy): Eukaryota > Metazoa > Chordata > Mammalia > Sirenia > Dugongidae > Dugong > Dugong dugon. The sequence goes on along the minus strand of CM057462.1, from coordinate 179,645,747 downwards.
ATCAACTAGATGACACATAACAACTTCCTTACTCAGGGTTGTGTCCTTTCACTAATATTTATTCAATCTGTATGCTGAGCAAATAATCCAAGAAGCTGGTCTAGATGAAGAAGAATGTGGCTTCACGTTTGGAGGAAGACTAATTAACAACCTGCAATGCACGGATGACACAACCTTGCTTGCTGAAAGCAAAGAGGACTAGAAGCACATACCACTGAAGATCAAAGACTACAGCCTTTAGCATAGATTACATCTTAACATAAAGAAAACAAAAATCCTCACAACTGGACCAATAAGCAACATCATGGTAAATGGAGAAAAGATTGAAGTTGTCAAGGATTTCATTTTACTTGGATCCACAATCATCGCCCATGAAAGCAGCAGTCAAATCAAAAGATGCATTGCATCGGGCAAATCTGCTGCAAAAGACCTCTTTTAAAGTGTTAAAAACAAAGATGTCGCTTGAGGACAATATTGCACCTAAAACCTAAGCCATGATATTTTTAATCACCTCATATGCATGCGAAAGTTGGGCAATGAATAAGGAAGACTGAAAAAGAATTGATGCCTTTGAATCATGGTATTGGTGAAGAATATTGAATATACCATGAACTTCCAGAAGAATGAACAAATCTGTCTTGGAAGAAGTACAGCCAGAATGCTCCTAAGAAGCGAGGATGCTGAGACTTCATCTCACTTTCTTTGGACATGTTATCAGGAGAGACTAGTCCCTGGAGAAGGACATCATGCTTGGTAAAGTAGAGGGTTAGCAAAAAAGAGAAAGACCCTCAACAAGACAGACTGACACAGTATCTACAACAATGGGCTCAAACATAGCAATGATTGTGAGGATAGCGCAGCATCGGGCAGAGTTTTATTCTATTATACATGAGGTTACCATGAGTTGAAATCGACTTGATGGCTCCTGACAACATAACAACAACTTCTTCACTCAACAACTCAACACATATTTACTAAAAACTCACTATACACCAGCCCTAATTGAAGTATATTGGAGGAAGATAAGGTTAGAAAGATAAGTTCTGCTCTCCAGAAGTATCCATGGACATTGTAACCTCTTAAAGACTTTCTCTTCATCAAATTTCATTAATCTTCATTTTTGCCAAAATTCCTGTATTCGTTATCCATTGCTGTGTAACAAATTACCCCAAATCTTAACAGTTTAAAACAAAAAGCATTTATTATCTCACACAATTTTGGAGGGTCGAGGAATCCAAGAGCAGCTTAGCTGGGTGGTCCCAGCTTAGGGCCTTTCATTAGGCTATAGTCAAGCTGTTCATCAGGGTGCAGTCATCTGAAGGGTTGATTAGGGTTACAGAATCTGCATTCAAGATGGCTCACTCATACAACTGTTGGCAAGAGACCTCAATACTTGCTGGCTGTTATCAAGAGGCCTCAATTCCTAGCCACATGGACTTCTTATAAGGTTGCTTGACATGGTAGTTGGCTTTCCCCAAAATGAGTGATCCTGAAGAGAGGGAGAGACACCAAGACAGAAGCCACAGTATCTTTTATAAACTAATCTTGGAAGAGACACACCATCGCTTCTGCCATATTCTTATAGTCCGTAGAATAACTTTGGCAGAATGTGAGAAGGGATTCCATAAGGGTGTGAATAACAGGAAGCAGGAATCTTTGGGAGCCATCTTGGGTGCTGGCTACCACAATCCCCAGTCCCCATACTAAGGGTTCAGACTTCTCTCTGTCCTTACTACCAGGATGTAGGAAATGTCTTTTTTAAGATAAAGTTAGGGGATCATTCCTATGATTGTTCTATTCAGACCGCTGAATACATCTCAACACACTAGTGTATCTCATTTGTTATAGCAGTTCTAGGAAACTAACACACTATGGTTTTTCTTTGTGGGCTCGAAACCAGCCTATCCTACAGTAGTTGTAGTAATTTGACAACTATAGACCATGCCCAAAATAGATGAATTCCCTCCCAATGGTGGTTTCAGGGTAAAATAAGACCTCCAAGGTAGTCCTGCTTCCATAAACCCCAGGAGACACGACCCCCTAAGTCTTTTAAATAAAACATCAGCATGCAAGGTTGTTGCTGTAGTGAAAGAGAGCTAGGAATCAGGTTTCAGACTTGTAAGCACTCACTGTGTGGTTTTCCCTAACTCTCCCAGCTAAAATCATTCCCTGTTTTCTGTTTTCCCTAGTGCCCTACTTTTTTTTTCCTTGTTAAAAATGAGTTTCTTTTAAGGAATTATAAACACCTGACATGGGTCCTGGCCAGAAACCCTAACACAACATAAATTAAGGCTGCTAGGCTTTAGTTGATACTCTACCAAATCACAGTAATCAGCATTTTTGATGTAATGAAAACTTTATAATATACCTGATTTGTCATTACCTAGTTGAATCTTTATATTGTGGAAGTAAATATTCAGAATGCCAATCACATATTTTAGGTTTTTTGTTTTTTTTTAATTTGGCTATAACATTTGATAATCAAAATCTTTACATAATGCTTAAATTTGAAGACATTTCTATTGGAGCCCTGGTGGCACAGTGGTTAAGAGATATAGCTGCTAACCAAAAGGTCAGCAGCTGGAATCCACCAGCTGCTCCTTGAAAACTCTATGGGGCAGTTCTATTCTGCCCTATAGGGTTGCTATGAGTCATAGTCGACAGCAACGGGATTATTATATTTGAAATGTTGACTAGTACTTTTTATGTTCCACCATATTGTAAAGAAAGCCAACAACAACTGAGGCTACACATGATTTTCTAAGGTTTATTAAGGGTTGGTAGAACTGGCTTGACAGTCCCTGGGTGGAACAAACAGTTAAGCAGTGGACTACTAGCCAAAAGTTTGGCTGTTTGAACCCATCCAGAAACACCTCGGAAGATATTATTAGTGATCTGCTTCCGAAAGGTCATTGCCTTGAAAACCCTGCATAGTTGCCATGAGTCAGAAGTGACTCCACAACAATAACATTATTTCAGATATAAACAAGGCTACTACATTGTGAATAATGAACAGCCATGCACCATCACTAACTTAAAACATAAGACATTAACAATACTCTTGAGACTCTCTACATAGCCCTCTGTGATTATATCCTGTGATGGTTAAGATTGTGTGTCAGCTTGGCTGGGCCATGATTCTCAGTGTTTTGACAGTTGTATAATGTTATGATCACTTCCCTGTTGAGATCTGATATGTGATCACCCCCATGATAGAATCTGCTGAGCTGTACCAGCAGGGGCGGGTCCTGTGGCAGTTCACTGTCTCCTCAGCTTTCATCCCCCTGCCCTCCTCCACTTAAACTTCCTTCCTGCTGGCCTTGCCAGGGCTTTTGCTTGTTCCAGATCGTGCAGCTAGCTGCCGTTTATCTGGCCTCTGGTTCTTGGGACTTGGGCTAGCAGCTTGCTAGCAGTCTTGCCTGCTGATCTTGAATCTTTATAGCCTGTGGCAGCACTGCTCTCCAGCCTGCCAATCTTGGGTTCACCAGCCCCTGAGGCTACGTGAATCAGGAGAATTCTCTTTCCTGACTCATGGACTTGGGACTTAGAGCCTCTAAAACCCATGTGAACCATTTCCTTGATATAAATCTCTCTTTATATATATGCATGCTTTAATGGTTTTGCTTCTCTAGAGAACCTAGCCTAAGACACACCCTCTGCTCTCAGAGCTAACCACTATCCTGAAATTGGAGTTTATTATTTCCATGAAGTTATTTAATCTTTTTCTGCCCGTATGAAGCATCCCTGACAATATACAGCACTGTTTGCATGTTTTAAACTTCAAATGACATACTTTATATATTCTTCTGCAACTTGGTTTTTTTCACTCAATGGGAACAACTTAAGAGTGAGGACTTTGTTTTGATCACTGCTATATCCACAGCACTTAGAACAGTAACTGACAAGTAGGAGGCACTCACTAAATTATTTCATGAGTGGAATAACCATTATATTCATAAGATGTGCCCATATGCATAGCTATTTTTGTTTTATTTTCATTTCTGTATAGTATTCCATTGCATGACTCCTGTTGAAGGAAGTTTAGGTCACTTCCTATATATATGTGTGTGTATATATATATATTTGCTATCGTAAATGTGCTAATGCACCATGTACTATGAAAATTTGTTTACATATTTCTTTATGCACATAGGGTAAAATGTCTCTGGGATATATACCAAGGAGTAGAATTGTGGGGTCTTCAAAGTGCTTTTGCCATTTTTCATTACCACTAAGTGTGGCATGTCTGTGTTCTAGTTATTTCATATCTTCGTCATCAGTTGGTATAATCAGACTTCTCAATGTTTGCCAATGTGATGAATGTGAAACGATATTTCACTGCGGTTTTCATTTTTATGTCCCTGTTTACTAGTGAGGAGAAGCATCTTTTCATATGTTTATTGGCCATTCATGTTTCCTCTTTGGTGAATTGTCTGTTCATAATATATATTTCCACAAGTGGATGCAGCGCTGGAGGTGCTCACTTGTCTATGCCAAGAAATTTGGAAGACAGTTACCTGGCCCACCAACTGGAAGAGATCCATATTTGTACCCATTCCAAAGAAAGATAGTCCAACAGAATGTGGAAATTATCAAACAATATCATTACTATCATACACAAGTAAAATTTTGCTGAAGATCGTTCAAAAGCAGTTGCAGAAGTACATTGACAGGGAACTGCCAGAAATTCAAACCAGATTCAGAAGAGGATGTGGAACGAGGGCTATCATTGCTGATGTCAGATGCATCTTGGCTAAAACAGAGAATACCAGAAAGATGTTTACCTGAGTTTTATTGATTATGCAAAGGCATTCAACTGTGTGGATCACAACAAATTATGGGTAACATTGCAAAGAATGGGAACTCCAGAACACTTAATTGTGCTCATGAGGAACTTGTACTAGATAAAAAGGCAGTTGTTCAAACAGAACAAGGGAATACTGTGTGGTTTAAAATCAGGAAAAGTGTTTGTCAGGGTTGTATCCTTTCACCAAATTTATTCAATCAGTATGCTGAGCAAATAATTTGAGAAGCAGATTTTATGAAGAAGAATGAGGCATCAGAATTGGAGGAAGACTCACTAACAACCTGTGATATGCAGATGATACAACATTTCTTGGGGAAAGCTAGGAGGACTTGAAACGCTCACTGATCAAGATCAAAGATCAGGATGGACTGCACCTCAGCATGAAGAAGACAAAAGTCCTCATAACTGGACAAATAAGCAACATCTTGATAAACGGAGAAAAGATTGAAGTAGACAAGGATTTCATTTTACTCGGATCCACAATCAATGTCCACGGAAGCAGCAGTCAAGAAATCTAACAATGTATTGCATTGGGCAAGTCTGCTGCAAAAGACCTCTTTAAAGTGTTAAAAGCAAAGATGCCACTTTGAAGACTAAGGTGCGCCTGACCCAAGCCATGGTATTTTCAATCACCTCATATGCATGCAAAAGCTGGACAGTGAATAAGGAAGATCGAAGAAGAATTGACGCCTTTGAATTATGGTGTTGATGAAGAATGTTGAGTATACCAAGGAGTGCTAAAAGAACAAGCAAATCCTTCTTAGAAGTACAGCCAGAATGCTCCTTAAGAGCAAGGATGGTGAGACTTCATCTCACTTTCTTTGGACATGTTATCAGGAGAGACCAGTCCCTGGAGATGACATCATGCTTAGTAAAGTAGAGGGTCAGCTAAAAAGAGGAAGACCCTCAATTAGATGGATTGACACAGTGGCTGCAACAACAGGCTCAAGCATAACAATGATTGTGAGGATGGCACAGGACAGGGCAGAGTTTCGTTCTTTTGTGCATAGGATCACTATGAGTCGGAACCAACTCGATGGCACTAGCAACAACAATATATATATACATCAAAAAAAAACAAAAACAAAAAACAAAAAACCCCGCTGCTGTCAAGTCAATTCTGACTCACAGTGAACCTATAGGACAGAGTAGAACTGCCCCATAAGGTTTCCAAGGAATGCCTGGTGGATTCAAACTGCCAGCCTTTTTGTTAGCAGACGTAGCTCTTAACCATTACACCACCAGGGTTTCCACTATATATATAGACATACCCACTCCTCACTTATTGACATGGTTAGGTTCCAAAGACCAGGTAGTTGTGAAAAAATCAGCATTATATGAAAATGGGGGATGCCCACATTAGATCACAAAATGGAGGATGACTACATCAGTACATAACTGCCAAATTATATCATTGCATAATTGCCAAACCATTGAGAATTATGGCCAGCCAAGTTGACACATAACAACCATCACAGCCAGCATTACTTTTACCTCGCACCTCGGCATTCTTTACTGCCAGCATATGTCATTAATGCACAAAAAATAGCCAGATAGTAGATTTTTTACTATTGTCATAAATGCAAAATGCCAGATAATGAAAGAGTCGATAAGTGAGGAGTAGGTGTATATATATTTTTTACCATTTTTCTGTTTGGTTATTTATCTTTTTCTTTATTGCTTTCAAGAAGATTTAAAAAAAATTCCGGCTCCTATCCTTCATCAGTTGTATGCTTTGCAAATGTCTTCTTCCATTTGTGGTTTCTTTTCACTCTCTTCTACCTGTAGCACTATTTTAAACTTTGTCCTTGTCCCACTGAATTGTAATTTTTAGTTTATTTCACTAGATTGTGAGGTACATAAAGGCAAAACCAGTTTTCAGTCATGATTGAAAGCCCAGCACTGTGCTTCGTGCTCAGGGCCCAATAAATGCTTTTTGATTATTTTTGAAACACATAGGGCTCTATTCTCTCAGATAGGATAAAAAGTAAGGGGTAGTACAGTGGTCAGCAAACTACAGCCCACAAGCTCAATTCAGCCTGCTACCTGCTGTTACAAACTTTCAATGGAACACATCCATGCTCTTTTGCTTACGTATTGCCTATGGATGCTTTCACACAACAACAGCACAGTTAAGTAGTTTGAGCCGCTGACCACCCACAAATGCAAAAATATTTGCTCTCCGGACCTTTGCTGAGGAAGATTGCCGACTGCTGGTCTCGTGGATGAAGGTGAATGCCCTCGAATGTACGCTACTATCACATATTTAAGGCTTTAAAAGAAAAAAAGTGCACCTAATCTCTTTTCTGTCTCATAACATTGGCCAGCCTACCTTATTTTGCAACTCCTCACCTCATTCTATCTTAAAAGAATGAATAACAAAATACATTGACTATTTAAAGACAATCTAAGTAAATTTAGATTACTAAATACTGCCATCATTCTATCTTTAATTTACCAACAGAGAAGTGGGTCTTACTGCATAAGAATTTCTACCAAAAATTGCCTTCTGGATCATCAGCTGTTTAAGAACAGGGGCAATGTCTTTGAATTCCTTTGCAGTGCCACCTGCCCCTCTATGTCTGCCCCAGCACCTCCTTCAGAGTTCTGCTCACTGAGGTTACTCCACAAATGTTGGCTTATGACTGGTGATATTATAGCACATTAGTTACCTGGCTGCACTTTGTAGGAAATAATTGGGGCAGACAAAGAGGGACTAGTCTGGGAGTGAGTGGAGGGGGCGTGTGGAGAAGGCAAAGGGATAGAGGGGAGCAATGAAGAAAGATGGTCCTCCAAAAGCGTTTGCTAATTTGCAACTTCTGGGGATGCTGAAACCACTTTCAAATTTTGCAGCCTTTGACATTTTTGCAATTTTTCCATGTTCTTGCTGCTGTTCCAGGACCACAGATAAGAAACCCGCAAACCTTGCTCTGTTCTGGAATAATGAGATTGGAAAGAAAAGATCTCTTTCATCTTTTTAACATTAAAAAAAGAAAAAAAGACTAGTCAAAGCCCAGCAGTTCAACAAATATTACTCATGTCATTGGCAAGAAGAAAAGAGGACTTTTGAATTAAAAAAAAAAAAAAAATGGAAAAGACGAACACAAGGGGCATTGTTTGCAAATCAGAAAAATTAATCTACATAGGAAAGCATAAGAGCCTGCAATTCAGAAAGCAAAGAATTAGGACAGCCCAGCTGAGAATAATTTTCTAGCCAGTTAATTTAATTGCATAAATCATTCCTTTGTTAGCAATAAAGAGATATAATTAAAATGAGATTGCTTCTAGTTTCTATTCTCTAGAAACTAAAGGAATTGATTTTGGGCAAAGCATTCTTCCAAATACCAGATTGGCAAATTACATTTACCTTTTCAGAAAAAGCTAAATTATTTTGCCGTAATATCATGGTGGGTTTAATTAATTATAGATCTGCCATATGATCTTAAAGAAATAATTTATTTAATGTCCTTAGAACAGAAGTTTGCAATCATGTGTGTATCCCTTTGGTCCATGGTGTGCAGATTTTTACAAACAGGTCAGAAGTTTAACAGGCAGCTGTCAGGAGAAATTTGAAGCAGTCTAACAATTGTTTGGGGTTTTAGTTAGCTGTCCTTGTTTAAAATAAAAAATGCCACTACTTAGTATTGCATAATTTAACTGAACTTATTTAGGTTGGCTTTATTCTAAAATTGCTACTGGTAATTATTTGCTGTCTCTGAACCTTTGGGATTTAAAGAGCCTATAATTGTCTATTAAATAGGGGAAAAATCAGATCAAAGAGGACTGCAAAAAGTCTCCTACTATAAAGCACAGGTCTGCTGATCAGTCAGTTGAATGTCAGAGAGAATTGCAAGCTGTGACAGAGAAAAGGCTCATTTTTATGGTAATGAATTTGAATTTTTAAAAATGTACTAAGCTACACTCTCTGCAGATTTTTGAACTTCACTGGCATTACTTGGCAGCAGGGATTTGTACAGGGTGGGAGGGATCCCACAAGCCTTCAGAGGGCCTGTTGTTATGTGCAGCAAGGCGCATTCCAACGCCTAGGTTCAGGGTGCCATCGCAGTCCTGACTTGGCCCAGCCTCAGAGAAGCCAGTGACCTCTTCCCATTTCTTGGACATGATTGCAAAAGGATCAGATTCATTTTTGTACTAGATATAACTTTTGATTTGGCTGTTGGAGATTTGCATTTACTGACCTTTTACAACAAGAAGTATCAAACAACCAAAACCCATTGCTATCGAGTCAATTCCAACTCATAGCCACCCTATAGGACAGACTAGAACTGCCCCATAGGGTTTCTAAGGAGCACCTGGTAGATTTGAACTGCCGACCTTTTGTTTAGCAGCCACAGCTCTTAACCACTACACCAAGGTTTCCACAAGAAGTATAGGCCCCAGTTTATCAGGATTCCTATGGCTCATGAGAAAGAAGCCAGAGGAGAAAATTAGCCCAGGACCCAGGAGAAATTAGTCTTCCCTGTATGATTTCCTCTGCTTGGTGCAGATCTCCTACCAAAAGAGGTAGATAGTGAGGGAGACTATTCAGGCACTCTTTAATCCAGATAGTTTGCCCAAACTCACTCCATAGAACAGAAGAGATTGATCTGAGCTTCTGCTTCAAAAGTCAGCAGAAGATTTTGGTCTTCTGCTGGAGCCATAGCTGCTATGGACATCTAGGCAGGTCTAGGGCAGGGTCTAGCCCTTAGACCCCTTGTAGTGCCTTGTAGAATGTTCAGCTAATGCTATGACTTTCAATCTCACATTCCTTCTCTTGGCTCACTGCCTGACTCCTTAACTGATTGGCTAGTTCCTCCTTAACCCTTTCAATGTGCTCAAAGCTGGCATTGTCTCCTTTCTCTATGCTTAATCCTTCATGACTAAGAGCCTTGACTTGAGCAGGCTGTTAATGCAACAAAAATAACTCAAAGTTAATGTTTAGATTAATCAATAAATGTCCTGATTATTTGGAAAGAATTAATGTGGGGGGCATGTTTAGTGATAAAATGATGTCGTTAGCCAGAACTAGGTTAAGGACTCTACATAATATTACATTGTTAGGATTCAAACAGCTTTTAATCCTGGAGTAGTTTCAACCTCATCCTTTGATTCTGGATAATCTCTGCTAATTAATGCCAACCTTAGACAATTTCGATCTTGCTTCTATATACTGATTTTCTTACTGCTTTTCTTCATCCACATTGGGAGTCCCCAGATGGTGCAAACGGTCAATGCGCTTGCCAGCTAACTGAAAGGCTGGAGGTTCATGTTCACCCAGAGGCAGTTCAGAAGAAAGTCCTGATGATCTACTTCTAAAAAACTAGCCATTGAAAACCCTATGGAGCCCAGTTCTACATTGACACACATGGGGTCACCATAAGTTGGAGTTGACTCAACAGCAATTGATTTTTTTATCCACTTCAGTCAGATGAGAATTCTGACTTGCTCTACCAATAATGTGGCTTTGATAATGCTTTCTATTCAGCAAGTTTATTCATGGATGGTAATGTTGCTGATTAATCGGATAAGTCATGGGATATCCAAGGAGCTTTGTCTAGTCTCATGTACTTCAAATGTAAGGTCTGTCGTGAAGATACATCCAAAAGTGTATATTAATAGTGTTGCCAGGTGTAATATTTAGGATATTCTGGGCTATCTCCTGAGGGCTTGGTGTGCTTCTGAAACCTCATGACATGCATCCTCATAACGCGGATAGCGTCCCATGCCATTAACCTAGATTACAGATGAAGGACTTAGGGGCAGAGAAGTTTAACGTCACGTGTTTAACCTTAGTGTGAGGGGCAAATAATCAGCAGTTCCTAATAACAGTCTCTGGCTTTCTGATGTTAGAGCAGAAGCTCAGATCAATCTCTTCTGTTCTATAGAGTGAGTTTGGGCAAACTATCTGGATTAAAGATTGCCTGAATAGTCTCCCTCACTATCTACCTTCTCAGTTACCTAAGATGGACCAGGTGGTAGTAAGCTGATATTTAATCAAATTATTTTTCATCAGTATCATAAGACTTTCATTATTGCAGTCTTTGAAATGGGTTCAAAATACCCACTAGCCAATGAGAATTTTAATGAATCCTAAAGAGTTTTGGGGTCTTTATCCATGTTAGAGCTAATTTAGGGTTAGTACAATGACTTGCTATTACCTGTCTGTATCCTAGAGTAAGGAAGTTACTGCAACCTTGGATCAAGCTCACCACTTCCTCTCCTTAGTGTTCTAGATCATTACCACCACCCTGCATCCCCTGCCAAAGTTGATTGCTCCCTCTTGTCTGTCCCCACAACATCCTTTACCTATCTCATCAGTTATTATTTCCCTACATGGATAGTTCCACCATCATCTGTGAGCTTCTTGGACTCAAGAATAGAAGTTCATACACTGTTTGATCCCTAATATCCAGCACAGTGCCTGGCACATAGACACTCAGTTACTGTTTATTGTTGTTACTATGCTACACAAAAACATTTTTTAAAAACCAAAAGACAAAACAAAAACCACATCCTTGGCGTCCTTGGCATCCTATCCACATCCTTGGCCTCCTAAACACAATTCTTATTAAGAGGTATGGCTAATGCCTTCTACCATGCCTACACAGGACCTTTTGCATGCTAGATATTTAATGAATTTTGCAGAATGAAAGTAACAGTGCACTGTGGCAGTCTTTTCAACAACTGCCAGGCTATGTGTTTATAGGATCTCTGGTGTGCATAATTCTGGACATGGAAAGGGTCATACTTCTGAGTGGCTGAAGCCTCGCATTCCTCAGAACTCTAAGTGAGACACTCTTTTCATGTCCCACGCCCTTAGACTTCAATTATCAGCTTTTTCTGATAACTCTCAATTCCAACCCTTTCTTCTGAGCTGTAGATACATCTATCCAACCCTCTTCCAAATACCTCTACCTGATATACCACCAAAAAAAACCGAGTTGCTGTCAAGTCGATCCCAACTTACGGTGACTCTATAGGACAGAATGGAACTGCCCCACAGGGTTCCCAAGGAGTGGCTGGTGGATTCTAACTGCCCACCTTTTGGTTAGCAGCTAAGTTTTTAACCAGTGTGCTACCACAGGCACCTCAAATTCAACCTATCCAAAATAGAACCCATCATTTTCATCTCTCTTTCTTTGCAAATGTTACCACCAGTCACCCAGCTTCTCAAGGCAGAAAAGGAAAAAAATCTTCCCTCATTTTTCTCTCCTCCCCGTTCCCCACAACAACTCAATCAACAAGTCAACTGATTCTATTTCATAAATGTTTCTGAACTAAGTCCTTTTTATCTCCATCCCTCGGACCAACTTGCTAAATTCTGTCTTGCTCCTCTCCAATCAAGATCCTACAGCATAGCCAAAATAATCATCATTAAAAAAAATAATAATAATGTTACTCCTCCACTTAAAAGCCTCTATCTACTGTTTTCCCACTGCTGTTGGGATAAAGCCTGAACTCCGCAGCAGGGCTTTCAAGGCCCTTGATGCTCTTCTTTGTCTCATGGCATTCTTGCCCTCCCCAAACCTTAACATGGCTGCTTCCTCTCAACATGCAGACCTCAATGCAATGTCACCTCCTCAAAGAGATAGATGTTCTCCAACCACTTTGGTGAGCGTAGCCCCAACCCCAACCCAGTCAGTCGCTATCTCATTACTTTATTTGTTTTCTTCAATGAATTTATCAGTACATGAAAGTATCTTATTAATATTTCTGTTTGTTGTCTGTCTTCCTCACTAGGATTTAAGCTCCCCGAAGACAATAACAATGTCTGTTGAGTTCAAGGTTGTACTCCTAGATTCTAGAACAGTGCCTGCCGTATAGTAGGCACTCTATAAATATTTGTGGACCTGCTGATATCTTTTTAATTGTTCTGGTCATTTCCACGAATACCTCATACTCTCTCTCTCTCCTTAGGGGCTTTTGCATATGCTGTTTCACATCCTCTCCTTGCCCTTTTTCTTTTAAGCTTGCTAGCTCTTACTCAGCTTAAATATCACTTCCTCTAGGAAGTGTTTCTTAAACTAGGTTAAGGCCCCTTGTGCCATCTTTCCATATCGTCTTATACCTTTTCTGTCAAAGGCATTCGAAATTCTTTATTGAAATTATTGAATAAATCACTGCCTTTCACACTAGACTATTGTTGTTAGGTGTCTTTGAGTCAATTTTTCACTTCTAGGAACTCCAAGTTACAGAGTAGAACTGCCCCACAGGATTTTCTAGCCTGTAATTTTTATGGGAGCAGATCACCAGGTCTTTCTACCATGGAGCTGATGGGTGGGTTCCAACTGTCAACTTTTTGGTTGGCAGCAGAGCACTTAACCATTGTGCCACCAGGGATCCTCAACTCTAGACTACTGGGGCCATGTTTCTTTTGTTCAAAGTTATATTCCCGGGTCCTAGTATAGTGCTCGGTAATAATTTGTGTTTAGTAGTAATTTGTGGAAGAAAGAATGAATGAAGTCAAATGTTTCTGCTCTGTGGGGAATTTATCTACAGATCAGACCCCAAAATTGACAACAGCACTTTCTCCCAATAAACACCTCCTGTCACCCCAGGATGTAGACAATCCAGTGGGGGCAGAATGCTGATTGCACAGGCAACTCAGATCAGAAAGCTGAGCTACAGCACCAAGCAGACAAACAGATAAGTTATTCCTAGGGTGGCAAGTAATTAGCACACATTTGGCAGAGTGTCTTGGAAGGAGGTACCCTTGGAAAACACTCAGGACTTAAAGCTGAGAACAAACTTTGAGAAATTGCAGACAAATACTGAGAAAATTCTTCACATAGCAATAAGGACCTTGATGCATGGAAGCATTATCCAAAAAAAGACCATCGTGGGATTAAAAAAAAAAAAGTGGATCTCCAAAACTAGGACTGGACAATGAAGAGAAATCTGGATGTCACTAAAACAGATTTTCTTTTCTTGGCTACAACAAAAGAATCTTTTTTTTTCTAATTCCTTAATGAATAAAGAATTGAAGATGAGTGTCTAAATCCTATTTTATGAAAGTTCTAGTTGATGTATAGGCTAAAATGGTTGGCACAAATGGTGTACGCTTGACTACTAACAAAAGGTTGTCAGTTTGAATCTACCCAGCAGCACCACTGAAGAAAGGCCTGGTGATCTACTTCAGTAAGATTATAGCCATTGAAAATCCTGTGAACACAGTTCTACTCTGAAACATGTGGGGTTGCCATGAATCAGAATCAACTTGACAGCAACAGGTTTAGTTAATGTATAGGAAGTTCTTCATAAATTAATCATATTCCTTAAAGTGAATATTTTCATTTGTAGAAATACTTGCGTGTTTTCAAAAAGTCCTAATATTTTCTTTAAACTCCAGTATCATTGTACATTTGGACTGGGTAGTTGTTATCATGACTAATGGTCAAAACGCTGGCTCTCAAATTAGTAAATTAAGTAATTTGTAATTTTGCTTAAACAAGCCCATTCTTCTCTGAGTATGCTACATAAAATTCCATGGAATCATTTGGAAGACAGTGAAATTCATCAAATGACTTTCCCAACCAAAGCATACCAGGGTGTTCTAATGAAAGAGAACTCAGCTGGGGTTCAGGACAGGATTCCTGCCTTTGTCCCACTATAACTGTACGTGACTCAGATGTGTCCATTTACCTCTGTTCTCCCAGTAGCATTGGTCATCCTGCAGTGCCTCTAAAGAAGGGCCTTTGAGATCCTAGTATAGCATTAAAATTAGAGTTGGCAGGTAAAATACAGAATGCCCAGGTAAACTTGAATTTCAGACAAACAACAAATATGAGACATACTTATACAAAAGAATTATTCATTGTTTATCTGAAATTCAACTTTAACTTGGCATCTTGTATTTTTATTTGCTAACTCTAACAACCCTAATTAAAATTCATTCATCTTTAAAAGAAAAATACCCATTCTCTCAGTTCTTTCTACCCATAATCTCATAAAGCCACTGAAAGTTGGAGAAGGAAGTAAATGAACATTCATTGAGCTCTTACTAAGGGCCAATTGCTTTCACGTGCAACGTAAATGCTCCGTTACCTTGACTTCTTAAGAATCCACTGAGAGAAGAGGCATTTAGAAGCTGGTGATTGGATTTCCACACATGATCTTTCATTGCTCATGTCCTGTTAGCATTAGCAGGTTGTTGTGTTTTGGGGCACTTACCTCTTCGATAAAAGTCAGGTGCTGAGAGGCTGTGAACTCATTCACAGAAGGATAGGCTAACTTCTCATAGTTTAGGAGCCACAGTCTACATTCCAAGGAGCTCTGGTGGCACAGTGGTTAAAGCAATCAACTGTTAACTGAAAGCCTGAAGTTTGAAAACACCAGCAGCTCCGCAGGAGAAAGACGTGGCAGTCTGCTTCAGTAGAGATTTACAGCCTTGGAAACCCTATGGGATCGCTATGAGTAGAATCAACTCCATGGCGGTGAATTTTTTTACTCTACATTCCACACCAAATACACTGGAAAGAAGAGGGGCTCTTTGAGAAGTCATAAATAACCAGCTGATTGGTTCTAGGAATTTAAATATCTAGATATTTATCTTAATTAAGAACTTCATTGGAAAACACATAACATAGACTACAATCACTAGAACCGTGACAGGTGACAGCTATATTGAAATTTTATAGTCCAAAATTTAATCAGCAGGTGCTGATTAATCCTACTCTAAAAATCTTCCATAGCAAGGCAGTTGCCCAGAATCTCCGTACTTCAGAAGAGGGGAGGGGGAGCAGAGGTCCTACTGAGAGAATAGACTGCCAAACTTCTACTTTGCTCCCTAGTTCTCTGGGAGTTTTGATGTGAGCTGGAAGCAAATTCCCCTCTCTAGGACCCGCGTTCACCTTACCATAATTTAATATTTTTAAAGCTTTAAAAGAGAACATCCTTTCTAAAGTCTCCAGCTCAGATTTGGAAGGATTGGGTTTCAACTTGCCATAGCTTAGTTTCAGTCTGTAAAATAGAAGCCTCCCCACCCCTACCTCCTTTCTGTACTCTTCGCCCAAACCAGTTTCCCTCCATGACCCTTTCTCCAGTGGTGTCTCTAGAGGGGTGCAGGGGTTACAGACCACACCGGGTGACACCGTCAGAAAGGGAAACATCAAAAAGGCTGTCTATAAAAATTTTGTGCACTGTTTCAGCAGAATTTATTATTTTTTATAAAAATATGCTTGTAGTTAATAATAACAAAAAAATTTTTTCATAAGACCAGCTTACATATATCAATGTATCTACAAGGCTAAAACTCTATGCTAATTTATTTTTTGCACCTTCTAATGTGCTCCAGTCAGAGCTGTGGTTATTATCCAGTTACAACGATGCTTTGAATCGTGCGGGTTTGTCTGCACGCGCTGCAAGCACACGCTGTTGTTTTCATTGCTGCAAGTGTTTTTATAGTCGCTGATTTTGTCAAATTTTCTGGAGTTTTAGCTACAAAAAAAACCCATTGCCGTCGAGTGGATTCCAGCTCATAGTGACACCATAGGACAGAGTAGAGCTGCCCCATAGATTTTCCAAGGAGTGCCTGGCGGATTCGAACTGCCGGCCTTTTGGTTAGCAGCGGTAGCACTTAACCAGTATGCCACCAGAGTTTCTGTTTTAGCTACAGTATTGTGGTAATTCGCATGGGGGGGGGGGTGACACCATGAGATATCGCACTGGGTGACAACAACCCTAGTGACTTCATGCCTTTCTTCATTCTCTCACAGCTCCTGTCTGGGTCATCCCTGCCTTATCAATATCTCAGCACTCTGATTTTACTCAGCGCCACTTTGTTTCCCACACACACATGGTGCTCTGCCTAGAATGCCCCCACCTGCCTTTGCTTGGCCAAATCCTCCTCATACTTCTTTCAACACCCAGCTCAAATATCCCCTCTAGGAATGCTTTCTCTTTCTCTTACCCCAGACTGTGCCAAGTGCTCTTCCTCTGTGATCACACAACTATTTGATGTGTCTATATCACTAGATGCGTGCATACCCCAAAACCCATTGCCACCAAGTCAATTCTGACTCATAGTGACCCTCATTATACTCTCTTATTGAAGTGTCTGTCCTGATGACCAAAGTCTTTGTATGGTGGATTGATATATATATTAGAATTCTCCCTCTTCCAATCAGATGTTATAAAACAACCAGGCTGATTATATTAGATCACTTTTTTTGTCAATTTATTTTTCCCACAGTCAGGTAGCCATTTATGCTATGTCCTTCCATGGTCCACAATCATGACTGAAAACAAATATCACTGGGTTCCATCATCCCCCAAAAGGCTGTGATCCTGGATCGCCTGAGGTAGAAAATTCATTCACAATGCATTTCAATCCTACTCTGAATAACAGGATTTGGCTAAAAGTACAATGGTGATCCCTTCACCTATTCCCAGAAAATGGTTCTGGAAAAAAACAAACTTATTTACTGATGGCTAATACACAATTTTCATGGTCTTTCTTATACGTTGGTGTCTTAGTTATCTAGTGCTGCCGTAACAGAAATACCACTTTAACATCGCTTTAACAAAGAGAAATTTATTCTCTCACAGTCCAATAGGCTAGAAGTCTGAATTCAGGGCACCAGCTCCAAGGGAAGGCTTTGTCTCTCTGTCGGCACTGGAGGAAGTTCCTTGTCATCAGTCTTCCCTTGGTCTGGGAGCTTCTCAGCTCAGGAACCTCAAGTCCAAAGGATGTGCTCTGCTGCTGGCACTGCTTTCTTGGTGGTATGAGGTCCCCAACTCTCTGCTTGCTTCCCTTTGATCTCTTGTAAGATAAAAGATGGTGCAGGCCACACCCCAGGGAAACTCCCTTTACATTGGATCAGGGATTGAACTGAGGAAGGGTGTTACATGCTATCCTAATCCTCTTTAACCATAGGCAGAGATTATGATTTATAACACATAGAAAAATCACAAAATGGAGGACAACCATACAATACTGGGACTCATGGCCTAACCAAATTGACACATATTTTGGGGGAGCACAATTCAATCCATGACAGTTGGTCACTTTGAAAACATGATCCAAAGTTGTGTTTAGGAGGACATTAAATTAACATAATGATACATTAAAGAAGTGATTCATTTTACAGTAACAATTTACAAGTGCTGCATTATTCCCGTGTTTAAATTCACCCTAACTTGGTCCAGTTTTGAACTTTTTTTAATGGAAGGTTTACAAAATCCTTGGTTAAAATAGAAAAAAAGCTCTTATCAGATTCACACACGAGAATCTTTCCAAACTGCATGCCCTCTTGTCTGTGAATACAGTTACATCTCCTTTGAAACAGGAAGGATGACACCTATGTATATTTACACGATGTCATACTTACCAGGTTAACAAATGAGTTCTTGTAGATGCTTACTAAAATTTATGTGTATGTGCTTTCTAAAGCAAATCAAAATTAAATAAGCAAGATTCTTTTCTTTCCTGGTGGGACCCATAGCTACCTTGGGGACAAACTGACAGAATTGCTGGCTTCAGCCTGGGGAAGAGTTGGAATAGCCTGGCAGTGCTGAGCTGTGCCTTTGCAGGAATGTGCAGCACCTGGCACTAGTATTTCAAAACCCTCAAGAGAGAGTCACCAGTTTTTTTTAAAAGCTGAGCAACAACTTGCTGGGCTCTAAACTAGGTCAGTGAACAGAGAAGGTGGGAACTTTCTATTAAGATCAACTTCTCATTATATTTAATAACAGTTTCAAAACAAGGTTGCAGGGGAACACGCTGACAGTGAAAGAATCTAGTTTCTTGGACTCACACACACAGGGTTTCTCAAATGGAAAAAGACCACCTGGCTCCAAGACCACACATGGCTCCAACATTCTGAAGTCTGTTTAATGATACCCCACTAATTTTTCTTTATGTGTTATAGTAGAGGTTATCCATCAGTACTTTGGAATCATCTAGAAAAAAAAATTTTTTTAATCTTAAAAAACAAGTATTTCAGCTTAGAAGTATACAAACAGCTCACTGGAATACCATGTTGTTCTTGTTGTTGTTAGGTGCCTTCAAGTCAGTTCCGACTCACGGCAACCTGACGTACAACAGAACGGAACACTGCCCAGTCCCGTGCCATTCTCACGGTCATTGTTACGCTTAAGCCCATTGTTGCAGGGACTGTGTCAATCTGTCTTGCTGAGGGTCTTCCTCTTTTTAGATAACCCTCTACTTTACCAAGCATGATGTCCTTCTCCAGGGACTGGTCCCTCCTGACAACATGTCCAAAGTATGTGATACGAAGTCTCCCTATCGTCACTTCTAAGAAGCATTCTGGCTGTACTTCTTCCAAGACAGATTTGTTTGTTCTTCTGGCAGTCCGTAGTATATTCAATATTCTTCACCAACACCATAATTCAAAGGCATCAATTCTCTTCTGTCTTCTTTATTCATTATTTGGCTTTCGCGTGCATAGGAAGCAATTGAAAACACCTTGACTTGGGTCAGGGGCACCTTAGTCCTCAAAGTGCCATCTTTGCTTTTTAACACTTTAAAGAGGTCTTTTGCAGCAGATTTGCCCAATGCAATATGTCATTTGATTTCTTGACTGCTGCTTCCACGGGCTTTGATTGTGGATCCAAGTAAAATGAAATCTTTGACAACATCAATATTTTCTCCATTTATTATTACTGATCCAGTTGTGAGGATTTTTGTTTTCTTTATGTTGAGGTGTAATCCTTACTGAAGGCTATAGTGTTTGATTTTCATCAAGTCCTCTTCACTTTCAGCAAGCAAGCTTATGTCATCTGCATAATGAGTCTTCCTCCATTTCTGATGCCACTTTCTTCATATAGTCCAGCTTCTCAGATTATTTGCTCAGCATACAGATTGAGTAAGTATGGTGAAAGGATACAACCCTGACACACATCTTCCCTGGTTTTAAACCACACAGTATCTTTCCCCTTGTTCTGTTTGAATGATTGCCTCTTGATCTATGTACAGTTTCCTCATGAGCACAATTAAATGTTCTGGAATTCCCATTCTTCACTATGTTATCCATAATTTATTATGATACACACAAGCAAATGCCTTTGCATAGTCAATAAAACAAAGGTAAATCTCTGACAGTTCCCTGTCGATGTACTGTTGCAACCAAATAGCATGGTCTAGAAAAATAGTGAAATATATGTGAGTTTATTCTTTAATAAGTGTGATATTTCCAAATGATGGGGGAATTAGTAGTGTGGTTACCACAGGTCACTTACCTATTTTGAGGAGATAAAAATTAGATTCCCGTCTTGTACATTACAAAAAAAATAAACACCAAAAGAACAAGGATAAACACCAGAATTTAAAAAATAGTAGAAGATCTTATGTTCTGTTTTTCATTAGTTCCACATTTTTTTTGCTGATATATATGAATTCAGTACCCTTTTTAATTACAATTTTGATTTGATTTATTGAGGTCAAAAAAAGCTGCTTAACATTAATCTTTTATCCAGCCACTTACTAAATTCTCTTAGAAGCTCTGATAATTTTTATTATGGTTGAATTTACTGGAATTTCTATATTACACAATTATATGAAAATAATGCTAATTTTGCTTCTTTTAATATATATATTACATGTATTTTTGTTTTATTTCATTAGTTACTAATTCCATAACACTATTTAACTAGTGATGAGAGCAGACATTTCTCTCATTTATACATTTAAGGAAGCACATCCAGTGTTTCACCATGTAATTTTATGTTTGTTATTGATTTCTATTAATGCTCTGTTTTGTTTATAGGCATTTTCATTCTATTCTTATTTTACTAGAATTTTTATTATAACTTTTATTAAATACTTCTTTTTTTTACAATTAGTGTTTAATGGTTTTTTCTCTTTTAAATGACACAAACAGATTAAAGGAGGAAAAAAACATCGAACGATAATTTTGTTTTGTTAAAAGCATTTAATAAAAATAATGAAAGTAATATTATTTGTCGCTTCTTTTGATCCAGATTTCTTGGAATAAACCTAGTTTGGTCATGATTAATTTTTGTAATGCATTGTAGGACGCTTTTGCCAACATTTTATTTGAAATTTTTGTGTCTGAATTCATAAATGATATAGGCCTATAATTTCTATTTTGTGATGTTTATATTAAGTTTCTGAATCAGGAATAGGCTAGATTTACAAAATAATTTGAGAGGTGTTCTCTCTTTTCCTAATCTCTAGAAAACTTTGGATAATACAGGAATTTGCTGTTCCTTGATGGTTTGACTAAATTCTCTTATAAAACAAGCTTGCTTGTACTTTTCCTAAAATCTTTACAATAGCCTCTCTTATTACTGGTCTCTTCAAACTTCCCGTCTCATCTTGAATAAGTTCTGATACTAAAGGTTTTCCTAGAAATATGCCCATTTCACTTAAAATCTGCTGAGTTGATTATGACTCATAGGGACCCTAAAGGACAGAGTAGAACTGCCCCACAGGGTTTCCAAGGCTGTAAATCTTTACTGAAGCAGACTGCCACATCTTTCTCCTGAAGAGCAACTGGTGGGTTCAAACTGCTGACCTTTTCACCTAGATTTTTCAAATTAATTGGTATGCTATAAATCTTATATTTTCTTGAAATTCTTTAAGTTCTAACTTTATTTGTAATTATAACACATTTCTTATTCCTGAATTTGTAATTTTTGTTTCCTCCTCCACAAGAATAATTTATTTTATAAGAATCAGCACAAAGCTGATTCCTATGAGGTCAAAGATGTCCCAAATGTTCAACTTTTCCAAGCTGCAGTAGCACTCCATCATCTCTAACATCAACTACTCCCTCTCCTCTCAGTACTCTCCCTCCCATCTTTGGGTTCCCTAATTTGCAACATCTCACAGAATTCACCAACCATATAAGGGAAATAGCTCACATGGTTGTGGAGGCTGGCAAGTTCCAAATTTGTGCGTCAGGTGTAGGTTTCTCCTTGGCCGTTAGTCTCTCCCCAAAGGCACTCAGCTTTCTTGCTCTGTGGGTTGGGAAACCCACTGCGCCATCTCCTGCTGGTCTTTCCTGTGGGTCTCTCCTTCCTGTGGGTCTTCTCTTTCCCACCCCTGGCTTGGCTTATTTCAAGCCCAGCAGAATGACAAAACTGATCAATTCCCTTGGTGGGCCACAATTACCCTATTACACAGTCCCTCCCAATCACCTGGGTGGGAGTTACAAGACCATGGCTAAAAAAGGCCACATACAAAGCAATTCATTACATTGCACCCTAGCTTTTTAGTCTTTTATTTCCTCTTATGGCAATGATTGTGAGGATGGCGCAGGACTGAGCAGTGTTTTGTTGTGTTACTTATAGCATCGTTATGAGTCGGAACCAATGCAACAGCACCTAACATTTCCTCTTTAAGACTGTTGTTGTTGTTGGGTACTATGGAGTTGATTACAGCTGTTAGTCTGGGTTCTCTAGAAGAGCAAAACCAGTGAAACATTTATATACATATATAGAGAGATTTACTCTAAGGAAACGGCTACTACAATTGTGGGGGCTGGTAAGTCCCAAATCCGTGGGTCCAGAGGCTGGAGACCTCTGCTGGCTCATGGGATTACAGGGGCTGGCGAATCCAAAATCTGCAGATCAGGCAGCAGGCTGGCGACTTCTGCAGGCTTACAGCCCAAGAAGTGGAGGTCAGTTGACGAGAAGAGTGCAGGGTTGAAAGAGAGATCAAGCTTTGCCGGAGTATTCATTTATATGTTAGAGATGGGCCACACCCACAAGGAAACTCCCCTTCAAACTGATTGGCTGCTTATATCAGATCACAAAATGGAAGGTGATTACATTGTATTATCTTATGAAAGAGTACCTAGTCCAGTGTCTACCAAACCACTGAAAATCATAGCCTAGACAAGCGGACACATAACATTAACCTTTACACAGACTCATAGTGACGCCATGGGTTTTCTTGTTTATAATCTTTACAGGAGCAGATCTCCACGTCTTTCTCTCGTGGAGCTACTGGGTGAGTTCAAACCGCCAACCTTTTGGTTAGCAGGTGAGTACTTAACAGTTGCTCCACCAGGGCTCCTTATCTCATTGAGATTAGTGTTTATATTTTTTTCTCAAGTTGTTACAGTTTTGCCATTGTCTTTTCATTGTTATTTTCTAGTTTTATTGCATTGTTCTTAAGAGGGTTTTGGAATCTACTTTCTTTGTGGCCAAGTACAAGAATATGTATTCTCACTCAGGTATAAAGTTTATATATATCCATTAAAATAAATCCTTAATTTGTGTTAATAAAATTATTTTCTTATTTATTGAGCATCTACCATGTTCTAGGCACTGTATGAAATGCCAAGTTCACAGTGGTAACCAAAACAGACAGGGCTCTGTTTGAGATTCATCTTTTTTTGTTGTTCAGTTTTTAATAATTTAATGAGATAAATGTAACATAAAATAAACTGCTCCCATCTAAAGCATACAATTAAATGAGTTCTGACAGGTGTAGACACCATGAAACCACAATTGCAGTCATGATACAGAACAATTTTATTCTTCCCAAAAGTTTTCTCATGCCTCTCTGCAATCCATCCCTTTCTCCACCCGGGTCCCAGGCAACCACTAATCTCTTTCTATAGATTACTTTGAATTTTTTAGAATTTTCTATAATGGAATCATACAGTATATACTCTTTTTTATTTGGATTTGTTCATTCAGCATAATGATTTTGAGATTCATCCAACCTTCTGCATATGTCAGTCATTCTTTCCTGTTTGTTGCTGTGTGATAGTCTATTGTATGCATATACCACAGTTTGTTTATTGATTCATCTCTTAATGAACATTTGGATTATTTCCAGATTTTGCTATAACAAATAGAGCTTCTATGAACTTTCATGTACAAGTCTTTTTCTGGACATAGGTTTTCATCCCTCTTGGGTAAATATCTAGGAATGGAATGGATGAGCCATATGGTAGCTATATGAGATTTACCTTTATAGGCAACACAAAGTTTGATTTTGGTTTTGGAACCAATATGTGATTGTTTACCCTATAACAATAGAATGTAATCCATATATATTTATGGATCCAACTGGTCTATGAAGTCTCACTTATAGTTTTTTTTTTTTTTACATATATATTGCAAAAGTGGTGGCATCAGAACTCCTCGTCTAATTTCACAAGGGGAAGTAGAAAGAATCACCATTATCATCAGCCCAAGGCTGATTCCTATGAGATGGAAGTCAGACATACCTCCTCTCTCCAACCTTTTTACCAATTCTGACACCAACCGTCCTTCCCACAGCACTCTCTACTTCTCTGCTGGTTCTGTTAATTCATTGCAGTGGCCATACAGAACTCATAGACAATACTCACAATTACGGAGTTTATTAGAGAAGTAACAGGTTACAACTTGGGATCAGGATCAACAGGCTACAACTAGGGATCAGAATCAGGAAGCGTGTAGGCAAAGTTTCCCTTCTTCAGTGCAAGACAGCTCTCTCACTCCTCTTGGCCACACAGGGCTCCTTTTGGCCCTCTGAGGACAGTCTCCTCTCGGCCACCTCAGGACAGGCCTCCTCTCTTGGCCCTCGGTCCGGCCTCTGCCCTGCTTGGGAAAGTGTTACAAAGCTCTTTTAGCTCTGCCGATAAGTTCCCGGAGGCACCCCACTCTGCCAGCAAGCTTCCTGCCTGGAGGTGCTCAGCTGTTTCCCTCGTGGGTAGGCATGCTCACTGTAGCTGTCTTGCTTTGTGGGTTGGGAAGCCCACTGCAGCCATCTTGTGCTGGTCTCCTGGTTCTGCAGCTTCCACTTCTCTGCCTCTGGACTCTGCCATGCTTGCCTCCACATCTCACTGTCTCTAATGTTACAACTCTCTGGCTCCTGGGTCTAGGAGGTTCTCAGTACAAGGACCATGGATCCAAAAGATGCTTCCATTCCTGGCTCTTCTTTCTTAATGGTAGTGAGTTCCCCACCTCTGGGATGGCTCATTTTAAGCATAGCTCCCACAAAACTGACCAATACCCTCGTTAAGATTCCATACACTTTAGTCGCATGGTCCCAGCTCCATATGCATGCCATACACCTTATTTGCATTATTCGCAAGTTGTCCAATCCCCTTGGTGGGCCACAAGCACCTTATTTGATAATCACACCCAATCATTTTGTGGGAGTCGTATTACGTACACTTACTCCTGACTTATTGACATGGTTAGGTTCCAAAGACCAGGGCATTATGTGAAACTCAGGGTTATGTGTGAATCAGGGTCACAGCCTGTCTTTAGTGCCAGTGTCCTCCCCAGTCACTCACTGCCTTTCGGGCCCCCCTGGCATGTTGAGGGCTGCGCATGGCATGGGGCCCCCCTTCCCCACCATGCCTTCCCCACCACTGTGGAGCTCATGGTGGGTAGGGATGGTGGTGGTGGTTGGGGGTTGCCCCCTACTTCTGAAGCAGCATGGGCCCACCATCATCTGGCCATGCTCCAGGCCTCCACACAGACCCCCATGTGTTGCCTCTCCACCTTCTTGCTCCTACAGCCCTGGAGACAGGCCTTGACTATGGGCGGCTCCCGGGCCTGAGGGCAGATGAGGCTCGGCCACCTGGGCCTGGTGGAGGTTTCCAAGGTGGCAGAGAGGCCTCTTTGAAAGAAGAGACTTTGAGACTTTTGAGCCCCACCACCACCATCATTCCTGTGGCCCTAGCTCCTACCACCTCCTCTCTGCCCAGCCACTCCTGCCTCCTTCCTCCTGCCCAGCTCCTCAGCCTGACCCGGGTAATACAAACTGCCTGCAGCCTGCATGGCCTTGCTCCCTTTCACAAACCTCCTCCTCCTCCTCCTCCTCCTCCTTCCCCTCTCATCTCGCTCCTAGTTGATGTGCAAAATAGCCAGATAATAGATTTTTTACTGTTGTCATAAATGTGAAATGTCAGATAACGAGATAGTCGATAAGTGAGGAGCAAGTATAAGTCACTTCACTGCATATTTGCTTCCTTGTTTTCTTCTCCTTTTTCTACACAAAATATGTTTCCTTTCATAATTTTATTTTCTTTCTCTGGTGTAGCATTTCTCAAAATATATTTTATAGAATATATTTTATAGTCCAGTTGAGAGGGTCTACAAAAAATTGTTTCCGTAATCAAATAAATTGAGGGATGGCTGCTTTATAGAGATTATAATTTATATTAGTATTCTAAGGGCTCTGAGAAGTCGTGCTTAAAACTCCTCAGTGGTTTCCCATCTCAAGTCCTTAACAAATCCTATGAACACCTACAGTCTGGCCCCTGTCAACCTTGTGATATTCTGACTTCATCATTGTGTGCCACAGAACTTCAATTAGTTGCAAGAATGGGGCCAAATTCCTCCCTGACTCAAGACTTAACACAAACTGTTTCTTCTGCCCGGAGTACTTTTCCCAACCTCTGCAACCAGATTATCCCTGCTTGTCTTAGTTATCTAGTGCAGCTATAACAAAAATACCACAATTGGATGGCTTTAACAAACGGAAATTTATTTCCTCACAATTTAGGAGGCTAGAAGTCTGAATTCAGAGTGCCAGCTGTAGGAGAAGGTTTTCTCTCTCTCAGTTCTGGGGAAAGGTCCTTGTCTCCTCAGTTTCTGTTCCCTGGTTCCTTGGAGATCTCCACGTGTCTTGGCATCTGCCTTCCCCATCTCTTCTTGCTTAATCTGCCCTTTATATTTTGTAAGAGATTGACTCACACACACTCTACGCTAATCCTGCCTCATTAACATAACAAAGACAACTCATTCCCAAATGGGATTATAACCTTAAGCATAACCAAAAAAAAAAAAAAAAAGCCAATCATTGCACGGGAGTCAATTCCAACTCAGAGGGACTCTACAGGACAGTGTAGAACTGCCCCATAGGGTTTTCAAGGAGCAGCTGGTGGATTTGGACTGCAATCTTTTGGTTAACAGCCAAGCTCTTAACCATTGTGCCACCAGGGTTGCTCATTCTTCTAGTTCACAAGTTAAATATTTCATCAGAGAAACCTTCTAGATCAGGTCCCCATTATACATTCTCCGAACATCCTGGGCTTTTCCTCTGTAGCACTGATATAACAACAATTAAATGATTATTTCTGTAATGATTTGATCATTGGCTGTTTTCCTGGCTGGACTGTAAACACCATAAGCACAGGACCTTGTCTGTTTTGTTCATTAATAAAGACACAGCATCTGCCTGTTCTGGACATATGGTAGGCACTCTGTAAATATGTAATGAATGAATAAAGAATCCCAATAACTTCACTTGACTCTACATTTCCTAAGCTTATTTGACATATCTCTTGCTAATAACCTACAGAATTGGTATTCAGTCAATAATACCCTTAGGAATGCAGCTCCATGTGTATATTCAGCTAGTAATTACCTCATTCACTTGTTCGGTAAGTATGGATATTAAACCAAACCCATTGTCTTAGAGTCAATCCCAACTCATACAGACCATACTGAACGGAGTAGAACTGCCCCATAGGGTTTCTAAGGCTGTGAACTTTATGAAAGCAGGCTGCCACATCTTTCTCCTGAAAAGCGGCTATTGGGTTTGAAACATCCACCTTTCTGTTAGCAACCGAACACTTTCACCACGTAGCATTACTCTGTGCTAAAAGAACCCTGGTGGCACAGTGGTTAAAGTGCTTGGCTGCTAACCGAAAGGTTGGTGGTTTGAAACCACTAGCCGTTCCCTGGAAGAAAAATGTGGCAATCTGCTTCCATAAAGATTACAGCCTTGGAAACCCTATGGGGCAGTTCTAGCTTGTCCTATAGGGTCACTATGATTTGGCATCAACTTGATGGCAGTAGGTTTGGTTTGGGCTTTACTATGTGCTAGACACTGTTCTGGAGCCCTGGTGGCACAGTGGTTAAGTGATATGGCCACTAACCAAAAGGTCAGCAGTTCAAATCCATCAGCTGCTCCTTGGAAACCCTATGGGGCATTCTACTCTGTCCTATAGGGTCACTATGGGTCGGAATCAACTCGATGGCAATGGGTTTGGTTTTTTTGGTTTTTTAGACACTGTTCTAAGCATTGAGAATTCAGCAAAGTTTTATACTCTTGTAGGTTAGCCTTTAGTGGGTACAGTTAGCCAATAAGTTTTTAAAAATAAATATGTCAGCTGGTGATGAGTGCTGTGAAGAAAAAGAATAGAGCAAGATAAATGATTAGGGAATGGGAGTAGGCATTAATTTACATAGGGTGGTCAGAGAAGTCCTCTAACATGAGGTGACATTTGAATGAAGATCTCAAGGCCAGTGAGGCATGCTGCCATCTGGGGGAAGAGCATTCTTGGTAGAGGAAACAGGAAGGGCAAAGTGCCTGAGGTAGGAACTTGTAAGGCAAAGAGCTGAGTGTGGCTATATGGAAAGGACTGATAGATAGAACTGTGATGGATGAGGTCAGAGAAGGTGGAGAGAGGGGCACCAGGTCACGCAGGACCTTGAAAGCTCTGCTGAGGACTTTGAATTTAACTCTGAGTTAAACGAGAAAGCACTGACCAGAGCAGGGATGTGATGTGACACATTTTAGAAGGGCCCCTGGCTACTGTGCGGAGAATAACTGTAGAAGGAAACAAACTTGTTAGGAGTCTCTTGCACCAAGCCCAGTGAGAGATGTGGACTAGGGTGCAAATGGCGCAGGTGATGAGGGATGGCTGGATTCTGGGTATATTCTAATGGAGAGCCATCAGGATTTGCTAGTGGACTGAATGTGGGTGTGAGAGAAAGACTAGAGTAAACCATCACTCAAAGATTTCTTGGCTTGAGCAACAATAGGAATGGTGGCATCACTTAGTGAGAGGGAAGAAGACTAGGACAGTGATCATAGATGAAGAAAGCTGAGTTTGGTTTGATTATGTTTAGACTGAAATGCCTGTTAGACATCCAAATGGATATGTAGACTAGGTAATGGGACGTATGAGTCTAGAGTTCAGAGGGAGATCAGGGCTAGAGATACAAGTTTGGAAGTCAGGAGTGTATTGAGCTATTTAAAATTTCAGAACTGGATGAGATCATCAATGAAGAGAGTATAGAGCAGAATGACTAAAACTTTGGTACTTTAATGTTATATAAACCACAGTAATTAAAATCGACAGCCTCACAATATAAAAAACATAATTTACATCTTTTTGTTTTCTCCTTACCTCCTAGAAATTTTATGAGAAAATTTTCTCTTCTCATTCTCTCTTTAAAATATATTTTCAATAATCATTTAGATCACTATATCTCATAGCTGTTGATTCATCCCTCAATTAATGACATATGAATTAAAGTACACATTTTCAGAAGTGGTACCTAAATAATATGTTTTCTTAGTCCTTATATATTTGAGACCTTCTTTTTAACACTTGAGTTACAACTTCACTGAATATGGAATCTTTGTTATAACTATTTCCTAGTTATTGATCTATTGTTTTCTGGAATACAATGTTAAAAAAACAAAAAGAAATCTGAGTCCATATTTTTTTTTACCCTTTGTAGTCAGTATTTTGTTTGCTGTCTTTTATGACTTTTTTTGGCTGTTGTTCTTGGTGTTTGTTTGCTTTTTTTTTCCCCCTCATTAGATGCTCATGTGGTTCTTTCTTCATGAAATTCAAAACACTTCCACCATACAGTGAGATCTTTATTTCTGTATTGTTTTTATCAGGTCTTAATATTAAAGATGGAGCCCTGGTGGCACAGTGGTTAAGAGCTTGGCTGCTAAGCAAAAGATCAGCATGTTCGAATTCACCAGCTGCTCCTTGGAAATCCTATGGGGCAGTTCTCTTCTGTCCTATAGGGTCGCTATGAGTCCTAATCGACTCAACGGCAGTGGGTTTGGTTTTGGTAATATTAAAGTTATGCTTTCTCCATTAAATAAATTGTAGAACTTTCCATATTTTTCTGTTGCTAAGAATAGTATAAATAATCCTAAATATAAATGATAGAACTTTAATCATTTTTCTAAACTCTTCTATGGTGTCTGTCTCATTTTTATTTATCTATATTTTTAGAAAATTGTCTGTTTCCTCCAAGTTTTCAAGTTTGGTTCTATAGAATTGCGTGTTATACTATTTTCTAATTTTTTTTCTTTTCTCATGTACTTTTTTTTAATTGTACTTCAGATGAAGGTTTATAGAACAAATAGTTTCTAATTAAACAGTTAGTACACATATTGTTTTATGACAATGGTTAACAACCCCACGACATGTCAACACTATCCCTTCTCAACCTTGGGTTCCCTATTACCAGCTTTCCTGTCCCCTCCTGCCTTCTAGTCCTTGTCCCTGGACTGTTGTGTCCCATTAATCTCGTTTTGTTTTATGGGGCTGTCTAATCTTTGGCTGAAGGGTGAACCTCAGGAGTGACTTCATTACTGAGCTAAAAGGGTGTCCAGGGGCCATACTCTTGGGGTTTCTCCAGTCTCTGTCAGGCTAGTAAGTCTGGTCTTTTTTTTGTGAGTTAGAATGTTGTTCTACATTTTTCTCCAGGTCTGTCCGGGACTCTCTGTTGTGATCCTGGTCAGAGCAGTCAGTGGTGGTAGCCGGGTACCATCTTGTTGTACTGGACTCAGTTTGGTGGAGGCCATGGTAGTTGTGGTCCATCAGTCCTTTGGACTAATCTTTTCCTTGTATCTTGTTTTCTTCATTCTCCTTTGCTCCCAAAGGGGTGAGACCAGTGGGTTACCTTAGACAGCTACTCACAGTCTTTTAAGACCCCAGATGCTACTCTCCAAGGTAGAATGTAGAACATTTTCTTTATAAACTGTGTTATGCCAGCTGAGCTAGATGTTACCTGAGACCATGGTCCCCACAGCCCTCTGCCCAGCAATTCAGTCCCTCAGGGAGTTTGGATGTGTCTGTGGAGCTTCCATGACCTTTCTTTGTACAAGTTGTGCTGGCTTCCCCAGTACATTTTGTATATCTGTAGCTAATGTCTTTTTCTTTTCAAATTTTTATGCTTTTTCTCTCTCTCTCACTTCTTCCTTTAAAAAGGATTGTAAGGGGAAAATGGTCACAAGGGAAGAAATAATTCTTTAAAATAAACAGCTTTTGGAGTTACTAATCTTTTCAAATATTTTTGTTTTTATTACTTAATTCTAGCCTTTATATTAATTCTCTCCTTTTTTTGAATTATTTTGCTCCTTTCCAAGGTTCGTAAATGAAGTACTAACTTCCTTTGTTTTTAATAGTTATTGTTTAAAAATAACAAAAATTGTTTATTTCAATGAAGATTTTAAATCAATTTTTAAAGAAAATTTACTAAAATTTTCCTCTGAGTAGATATTTAGATATTTCTTATAGGTTATATTATGAAGTGTACTCAGTTTCTTTCTTGAGATTGTTATTTCAGTTCTGACTTCCTTTTGGATCAACACCTTTGGAGGGATGCTTTTTCAAATTTTTAATAAGTTAGGATTTTTATGTCAGCTTTTCTTTATTTGTAATTTTATTGAAATAAATGTACTCTATAAATCTCTCCTCTAAAAATTGTTATAACTTGTCTTATGGAATTTATATGGTAGAACATTTTAAATTATTCCTTGGACATAGAAAACAAATTTATATTCTCTTTTTAAAGATGTAGATTTTCTCTTTTTCCACACACATACCCACACATACATGCAGACACACACCCGTATAAAATTGAATTTATTGATTGTATCTTGCAGTTCTCATGCCCTTACATACTCATTGTCTACCAGATCTGTTAAATTATGAGCTTTTACGCAGAAAAGGGAATCATAGAGCCAATACAAATATTGAGAGATGTTTACCATCATTAAATTCAGGTGAATACAAATCAAAACCACAAGGACCAACCATTTTACATCCATTTGACAGACAAAACATTTTTAAAAGTCTATACTATAAAGCGGTAGAGAGGATGGGGACAGGAAGTGTCTCTTATACAATGCTGTATACTTTCAAAAACATTTTGGTATCATCTTCTGAAGTTAAGTAGTCACATACCCTGTACTCCTAGATAAATAGCCAAGAGACACTCCTGCCATATCTATTGCAAAAGACATGTACAAAAATGTTCACAGCAACACTGGTTAACAAAATAAAAAACCTATAAAAACTCAAAAGGGAGACGAGAAGGATAAACTATGGTTCAGTAGAATATTCTACCCATCAAAATGAATGAATTACAATGACACACAACAAAACAGATTAATCCTGGCAAGAAAATATTAGTGAAAAAGTAAATCCCCAGAGATTTCACAAATAGAATACTTCTGTATAAAGTTAAGAATAATGTATGTGTGTGTGAGAAAGAGAGACATTTAGAAACACATAGATGAAGGGAGGCTACAAAAAGAAAAGCAAGGGTAAGATAAATACGGGACTTAGGGTCATATTTATATCAGGTTGAGGAAAGCAGGGGCATGGTATAGGGGAGGGATCATATAGTAGTTAAATGTAGGTTATGTGGCTCTCCTATCATTTGATTTGGGTAGGGATTTCTCTGATGTTTATGGTATAATTAAAAATAATGAATGAAATATCTAACTAAATAAAACTATGCTATGAGTGGACAAATAGTGAGAAAGTATCATGAAACAAGAATTATGCACAATCCACTTCCATGAATCTGAGGTCAAATAAATAATAAAGGGTTTTCTTTAAAAATATCAACACAATTTTCTTTGACCTGTGTATTAGTCAAATTTAAACATGACCTTGTCTGATATTAACATTGACACTATCTTTTTGCATTTGTTTGCATTTGTCTTTGCCCACCTTTTTACTTTAAATGTTCTTTTATAAATTTGTTTTAAACATGTTTCTTATAATATGATGCTTCTCAAACATTAAGGTACATGTGAATAACCTGGGGGATATTGTTAAAATACATCTTCTGTTCAGTGTGTCTGGGGTGGGACCTGGGATTTTCCATTTCTAGCAGACTCCAGGTGATGCTAATGCTGCTGGTTTCACACACTTTAAGTAACAATGTCATTAGCAATATATAGCTGAGCTTTGTTTGATTTAACCAAGGAAGTCTTCATCTATGTATTTTAATAAAAGAATTCAGCATACTCACATTTAGTGAAAACAAAGCATATACTTGATTTTAATCTTTCCATTCTACTTTATGTTTACTTTAATATAATGCTTTTTTTTTATGCTAGTTATATCAAGTTATTACTTATTCACTTTTTCTCGTTTGAAAATTCTAAAAAGTTTTCTGTTCAACTCATGATGTTTTTCTTTCCCAACACCTGCCATTTATTAATTCAACAGATATTTAATGGGTGCCTACAACTATTTATCAAGTGGATTTCTCTACAATTATTTGAAAACAAAATGCCAACTAATTCTTTTTTCCAAGACATTCTATTCATCCATTGACTTCCTCACCCCAATAAAATGAGACCCTTAGAATGTCTTTTTCCTTTCCTCTCATTTCCAGTAAGATCATATCTTTAGAGTTCATTTACCCATTCCCCATCTCTACAAACCCTAGGTATTGCTGAGGTAGTTTTATACCTTTAATTTCAAACTGTATTTAGGTTTCACCTGCTGCACATGCCTTTTGTTCTTAGAATTCTAGCTTAACAGTGATGTTACTAATTAGCCATCACTCTGTCATTATTCTTTTAGATTCAGTTATACATATTAAATGGTTCACTCCTCACTCCTCTTTCCTCTTCTTTTTATCACCCCCTAACTTAAGTTCTCCCTTGGGATTTATTTTTTGTTTGAAGTCCTTTCCATAAGCGTATGTGAGTAGCATATTTTCTAAATTCTCGTGTATTTTTATCTTATCCTGATAGATACATGATTGCCATCTTGGCAGCGTATAAAATTCTCCAGTTTCTCTCCCTCTCTCTCTTTTTCCTTTATTAACATACAATAAAGTTCACAAATTTTAAGTGTACAGTCTGATGGGTTTTGACAAATGTATTCGATGGTATAACTGCCACCACAATATTCACCCCTGTAAATTTCCCTAACGCCCTTCTGAGTCAATCCCCTCCACCCATCCCTGACCCTTCGTGACCATTGACCTACTTTTTAGCACTACAGTTTTGCTATTTCTAGAATTTCACATAAATGGGATAATACAGTATGTGCTCATTTGTGTCTGACTCCTTTCTCTTAGCATTATGCTTTTGAGATTCATCCAAATTGTCCTATATCAGTACTTCATTTCTTTTTATTGCTTAACAGTATTCCATTGTCCTATTTGAATATACCAAATTTTGCTTATTCATCCACCAGTTGAAGGACATCTGAATTGCTTCAGTTTTTGGCTCTTGTGCATAAGCTCCTAAGAACATTGGTGTACACATTGTGTGGATATATATTTTCATTTCTCTTAGATAAATATCTAGGAGTAAAATACCTAGGATGCCCTGGGTGGCACAAGTGGTTAAGTGCTCTACTACTAGCTGAAAGATTGTTGGTTCAAACATACCCAGAGGTGGCTCAAAAGAGGCCAAGCAATCTGTTTCTGAAAGGTCACAACTTTGAAAACCCTGTGAAGCAGTTCTACTCTGCACATGTTTGGTTGCCATGAGTTGGGATTGACTTGACAACTAACAACCTCAAAAGGAATTGTTGGATCAAATGTTTAAGTGTATGTTTAACTTTTTAAGAAACATCAAACTGTTTTCCAAAGTGACTCCACTATTTTGAATTCCCACCAGCAATGAATGAGAATTCTTCTCTATATCCTTGTCGGTATTTGGTATTGTCAGAGTTTAAATTGTAGCCATTCTAGTGGGTTTGTAGTGGTGTCTCATTATTACTAAGGATGTTGAGTATGCTTTCATGTGCGTTTTTGTCTTTTTTGTTTTTGTGGTTTTTTTTTGGTGAAGTGTCTGTTCAAGCCTTTTGCCCATTTTCAAATTGGGATTATTATCTTCTTACTATTAAGTTGTAAGAGTTCTTTATGTATTCTGGATACAAGTCCTTTGTTGGGTGTACGTTTTGCAAATATTTTCTACCAATTAGTGGGTTGCCTTTTTGTTGACTTAGTGTATTTAAAGATCAAAGTTTAAATTTTATGAAGTCTGACTTATTAAATTATTTTCTTATTTATCTTTCTCATATCCTGATAGATGAATGCTATCCTGGATCCTTAAACTTAGAAATTCAGACACCTCTGCAGCCTTTGGCAATGGGAGCTGTAGACCAGTGAGTCCTCCTCACACAGCTTGCTCAGGTTTGCACAGTTCTTTACTTGTGGGTTCACTTTACAGGAAGATCAAACTCCGTCTAGGAGGTTCTCAAAGTAAAGTCACTCTGGATTTGGGATGTAGAGCACACCGCAGTGTATAACAAGTATTCACCAACTTACCAGAATTCTTCCATCAAGAAAAGTGCAGACTTCAATATGATACTGAAGGTCTTTCTCCTCTTACATTTCTAATCTTAGCTCCTCTACCTCTTTTCTCCCCAGGCATCTAGAAATTTACTCTTTTCTATCTGTGCCACAAAAAAGTCTTTGTACTTCTCTCTGAATTACTCTTTCTGACTATTTCTATTTACTAAAATCCAATGCATCCTTCAAAACCCAACTCCAATTCAAAGTTCAAGGAAAATCCACAATTTTTTCTTATCTCTTCACGTAGAAGTAATCTCTCATTTATCTTGCATGGACCTAATAATACCTAACACTTATATAGCAATTCTATGGAATTCTAAATATCATTTACTGAATCTTAATGTATCAGGCACTATTCTAAAATCTCTACATGTATTAATTCACTTATTTCCCACCTAATCTGCTTTATCCCCTCTAGTAGACTGTAAGATTCTTGAGTATAATTCATGTCTTAATCAATCTTGGTGTCCTCCAAATTACCTAGCAGAGTGCCATGCCCATTTGATATATATTCAATAAGTATATTTTTGGAAGACTAGATAGCAATAGTAGTAATACTGATTGAGTTCATACTAACATAGCATTATTTGATAATTTTGAGGAGCTATTGTATATCCTAACAGAGAGTAGCCAGCAAATTTGTGTGTGTGTGTGTTTGTGCTTTAGGTTAAAGTTTACAGAGCAAATTAGTTTCTCATTAAACAATTAATACACAAATTATTTTGTGACATTGGTTTCCAATCCCATGATGTGTCAACACTTTCCTCTTCTCCACCCCAGTTTCCCTGTTTCCATTCATACAGTTTTCCTGTCCCTTCCTGCCTTCTTGTCTTTGCTTTTGGGCTGGTGTGCCCATTTAATCTTGTATACATGATTGAACTACAAAGCACATTCCTTGTATGTGTTATTGCTTGCCCTATAGACTTGTCTAGTCTTAAGTTAAAGGGTGAACCCTAGAAGTGACTTCAGTACTGAGTTAAAAGGGTGTGCCAGCAAATTTTGATTTAATCAAGAGAGAGTAATCCAGCTGCCATATTCCTAAATGTGACCATTCACCTCCAGATTATCACCAACTCCAGAATTCCTACTCCATTGGTTTCTAATCCAGAGGTTACTTCCAAGATCCAGGCATTGTAGATATTTGTTTCACTTGATTGGGCAAAGTCATCTGATTACATTAAAGTATGTCATCCATCTAGGTGTTCAGGGTTGTGATATGACATTAGTGTAAAACAGAATTTGCACATGGCATTTTTCTGGGGGAGAGCTTCTGTCAGTACCTTAGAGATTAAAAACCCAGAAGCCTTTGCTGGTATTGGGACTACCATGTCAGACTATAAAGGAAACAAAAATTAACTGTAACGTCTGGATAAACAAATCAACTCTTTTCCCTCTTTACTCTTTCTAAAGCAGTTGCTACTGGATTTAAATGTTTCTCTTTCTTGTTTTAACAGAAACACCTGGATTGACTGTTTGGTAGGAAATTTATGGTTAAAATGATTTGGAATGGAAAACAATCTTAATCATTTGGGAAAATCTATTGATTTGTTGATAAATGTATTCTTACATCAATTCCACAAATACCTATTGAGTACTTTGGGCCACAAAAGTAGTTTGCTTTTAACATTTGCATCCACTCTCTGGATCCAGTTCCTTAATTTGAACAAGTTAAGGATGTTGGTATAATTTTGGCTCTTATCACTCAGACTTCATAATTCTTTCCATTTTGTCACTCTTAAAATTTATATGACACTCTTAAAATTTATAGTGAGTGATCGATCTTCTGTAGGACCCTATGGTCACTCACATTTGTTTATCACCAACACATAGGGGGCAATCCACAGATTTATGACTGCCAATAAAAGTTGTTACCAAAAGTACGGTTTCTTTTTTTCTGTGTGCTAATTTCTAATAACTCTCATGCATGAGAGCAATTACTGACAAAAGTCAGCCTCTGTTAATAGAGTTTATCACACATCATCATATATCCTTTGTCGTTGGAAGCATTTTGACAAGCCGAGGGTTAATTAAAACCAAGAAGACAATAAAATACACCTAATCAAACACTACAGGTACAGAAATCAATTAGCAGATTTATGGCACTTTGGAGGTTTCCATAATGTATAAAATTCAAAGAAACTGTCGTTTCCATCTCCTCAAGACAGTGTAATTAAATTTCTAATTGAAACTATTTTTCAGTAGGTAATGTTCAATCCACGGAAGTTTGATTTGCATTAAAGTGGAGTCTACAGAGGTTGAAAGAGCCTAAGAAATTAAAAAGATCATTGAGTCATTTCCATTATTGTTATTTTGCCATCTGAAAGTTGGGATAAGTTATAATGTATAAAAAAGGGAGGGAGGGAAAAGTGGTGCTTTGCATGATAAAGGGAATAAGTGATGTCTTCTTGCATATCAAGGTGCTTTGTCTTTACACAATGCAAAAAATCACCAAAGGAGAGTGAACATCACACATAATTCACTAGTTTTGTCAGCATTATTAAATAATTCATCTGACTTATTTATTTTTCTGTAACTTGACAGATTCCTTTGACTGGATTGATTGCAATGAGCCATTTCAATAGTATCATGTAGATGTGGCCTTAAATAAATCATGTCTTCTTGCAGTTTTATTCCACACTCAGCTCAGTGAAACGTGATGCCGATCACCATGCCTGGAACACAGTGTCTTGGTGGGGAACGGGCAGGAGGACCAGGCAGGCAATGTGTGTTTGTTGAGTGTCTGCCAGGCTGTGTTGACACCCTTCTCCGGCTGGCTGATTGATCGGTATGTTTCCCTCTCTGCCTGAGGGTTTCTCCTTTAGCCACTCATGTGACTCCACTTGATATTTTCTGAATTATTAACAAAATATCTTACTACTATGTAAAATTGAACATACACATGATCATATGCCTTACCCTCCACCTAAAATCACCCCCCTCCTTTTACAGTATTTGATGCTGTTGACATTGAGAGATAGTTTTGATACTTTGACTATCTTTCTTCCCCCCTTTAAGTGAGGACTATCTCTAAAGTGAATTATTAACAACAAAACAAATAATGTGTATTTATTTCCTGAACTCAGGAACAAAACTCACCCATTATTAGGGTTTTTACTTTTAAACTGTGAACAAAACCAAAATGTGCTTTTTCTTTTATAAAATAATTGCTTTAGAACAAACCACAAGCTCAAAATTAGATTTTAGCTATTTCATTTGGTTTGTGGAGCTGACTATGAGATTGCACCCATACAGTATCCATAAAAGCCAGTTAATCTCAACAATTTCATGAGAGGAAAAAAAAAATAATTGAAACATTGTCTGAGCTCAAGTAGACAACAGCTATTAAATACGTTTTGCTCTTAATAGTTGAGATATGTTGATAAAATAAAGCAACTGAAAGATCCAAATGAGGATAAGCCAATATTAAGTCAAGCAAAGGCAGATATAACCATGTTTGAGTAAACGAGACCTTGTGCTTTTTCTTCTTTCTTAACGCTGCCTATCTTCTTGCCAATTCATTTTTTCCAACAACTTCATCTGAGTGCTCTTGTTGTTGCTGGTTGCCCTCCACTCAATTCTGACTCATGGTGACCCCACAAGTGCAGAGAAGAACTGCTCCACAGGGCTTTCAAGGCTGTGACATTTCTGAAACAGATTTCCAGGCCTACCTTCCAAGGCACTTCTGGGTGGGTTCAAGCCACCAACATTTCAGTTGGTAGTCAAGCATTTAACCATATGCACCCCCAGAGGCTCCACATTTAAATGATGAGGGCAATTAAATGAAAGAGTTAGGCAATAAATTCAGTGCAGTAAGAATTCCAGTGGTAGTGGCTGATTTACATTGCAGTACTTCCCTAAGGTTTAGGATGACAGTTGTTATCTGGGCTTCCTCTGGTGAGGATCAGTGAAAGAAGCATACAGAACAAAGTAAGGTCAAAACTTGCTTTTAGACTTGAGATATCTTTGTTATTTTCCTGGATCTCTAACTATCTTCTCTCAATTCTTCACTGGCTCTTCTCCTTTCCTCTACTCCTTAACTTAATCCTCACCTCTTACTCTTATATTCTTGTACTCTCTTTTTTTTTCATTTAAAAAATTTTTTTTTATTGTACTTTAGATGAAGGTTTACAGAACAAATAGTTTCTCATTAAACAGTCAGTACACATATTGTTTTGACATTGGTTAACAACCGCACGACATGTCAACACTCTTCCTTCTCGACCTTGAGGATCTTTTTTTTGGTGAAAATATACATAGCCAAAGTTACACCATTTTGAAAGTTCTGCACGTACAATTCAGTGACATCGATTACATTCTTCCAGTTGTGCTGCTATTCTCACTATCCTTTCCCAAATTATTCCATCACCATTATCTTCAACTCATTGTCCGCTAGGCTTCCCATCAAACCTTTTGAGTTGCTGTTGTCAATTTCATCTCACATAGATAATTCTTTTTTTTTTTTTTTTGTACCTTAGATGAAGGTTTGCAGAACAAATAGCTTCTCATTAAACAGTTAGTACATATATTGCCTTATGACAATGGTTAACAACCTCATGAAATGTCAACACTGTCCCTTCTCAATCTTGAGTTCCCTATCACCAACTTTCCTGTCCCCTCCTGCCTTCTAGTCCTTATCCCTGGACTGCTGTGCCTTATTAGTCCTGTTTTGTTTTATGAGGCTGTCCAATCGGCGGCTGAATGGTGAACTTCGGGAGGGGCTTCACCACTGAGCTAAAAGGGTGTCCAGGGGTCATACTCTCGGGGTTTCTCCAGTCTAGTAAATCTGGTCTTTTTTTTGTGAGTTAGAATTCTGTTCTACATCCTTTTCCAGCTCTGTCCAGGACCCTCTATTGTGATCCCAGTCAGAGCAGTCAGTGGTGGTAGCCGGGCACCATCTAGCTGTACTGGACTCAGTCTGGTGGAGGCTGTGGAAGCTGTGGTCCATTAGTCCTCTGGACTAATCTTTTCCTTGTATCTTGTTCAGTCTCCCTTACTCCCGAAGGGGTGAGACCAGTGGAGTATCTTAGATGGCTGCTCACAGGCTTTTAAGACCCCAGATGCTACTCACCAAGGTAGAATGTAGAACATAGTCTTTATAAACTATGTTATGCCAATTGAGCTAGATGTTCCCCAAGACCATGATCCCCACAGCCCTCCACCCACAGTTCGGTCCCTCAGGGAGTTTGGAAGTGTCTATGGAGCGTCCATGACCTTTCCTTGTACAAGTTGTGCTGGCTTCCCCAGTAATGTGTACTGTCTTACCCTTCACCAAAGTTACCACTTATCTATTTAGTTCCCCCCCACTCCTCCCATCCCTTGTAACCAACAAAGATTGTTTCTTTTTGTGTGTTAACTTTTACTTGAGTTATATAGCAGAGGTCTCATACAATATTTGTCCTTTTGTAATTGACTTATCTCACTCAGCATTATGTCCTACAGTTTTGTTCCTCTTACTCTCCTGTGCTGAGTTCCTTTTGTTTGTGGATTTTTTTTTTTCATTTCTTTTGTTTTTGTAGGTTTTGTTTTTACTGAGACTTTGATTTTCTTCTTTATTTTGGTGAGTAGGTTTCTTAACTTTCTTTGTGGTTACTGTAAAATTTACCCTTATCTTCCTAGATTTGAACCAGTCTATTATCATGTGGCATTGCTTGAATTCCTCTCCATTAGAAGGTTCTATATCTACACTGTTTATTCCCTCTTTTATTGTTCTGATGCTGTTGTCATTTACAGATGAACCTCTCTGGTTTCCTATTGTAATTCTTTTGGTTTTGCATAGTCCTTAAGAGTTCATTTCCTAGGTTGGTATCTGGCTAGTACAATCCTGTGTCCTGTATTCAGCCTGTGGTCTGATATTGTTTGTTCTCAGATCAAAGGACTTCCTTTAATAAGTCTTGCAAGTTTGGTTTGGTTTTTACATAGTCCCTTAATTTCTGTTTATCTGGAAATGACATAATTTCACCATCATATTTGAACGAGAGTTTTGCCGAATGTATTATTCTTGGCTGGCAGTTTTTTTCTTTCAAGGTTTTATATGTGTCATTCCATTGCCTTCTTGCCTGCCTGGTTTCTGCTGAATAATCCTAGCTTAGTCTTATTGTTTCTCCTCCGTATGTGACTTTTTGTTTTTCTCGAGCTGCTATCAGGATTCTTTGTCTTTGGTTTTAGCAAGTGTGATTATGATATGCCTTCGTGATTTTCTTTTTGGGTCTGTCCTATATGGGGTTTGCTGAGCTTCTTGGATGGTCAGATTTTCATCTTTCATAATATTAGGGAAGTTTTCTGTCAGCAATTCTTTAATGATCCTCTCTGTGTCTTCTCTTTTCTCCCCCTGTTCTAGAACTCCGATCACTCTCAGATTTTTGCTTTTGATTGTATCCCACATAATTCTCAGGGTCTTTTCATTTTTCTTTGCTGTTTTGTCTGATTTTTCTCAAACAGAGTTGTAATCAAGTGTTTGTCTTCAGTTCCGCTGATCCTGTCTTCCACCGTTTCAAATCTGCTCCTCAGCCCTTCCATGACGCTGTCCATTTCTGAAATCTTGTTACCTTTTGGATTTCTAATTGTTGTTTTTGTGTAATTTCTAGTTGTGAATTTATTTTGGAATTTTGTTCCTGTATTATTTCCCTGAATTCTTCCATTTTTTTGTTTGTATTTTCCATGAATTTGTTTACCTTTTCCATGAATTTGTCTATTTTTTCCTCATTTTTGTCTGCTTTTTGCTTCAACTCTTAGATAATTCTGAGTATTAGAGCTCTGAATTCCCTATCAGGTAGTTCTAGTGCCTTTTCTTCTGCTGGAAAGTCGACTGGTGTTTTATTTTGGACACCTACTGGAACCATCCTGTCCTGTTTTGGAAATATTTTGATATTGTCTGCTGTCTTCTGGGCATTCAGTAGTTATTTTCTCATTTAATGATTGTAGATTTGTCTGTTTCATCCTTTCTTTTTTTTTTTATTTTTTATTGTGGCTATGTCTGAGCAGGCAGGCTGTGTGTTCTTTGTTGTTTGCTCATCTGTGGGCATGATACTTTTCACCTCCTTCTCCAATTGGCAGGGTCAATTGCTCAGATATGGTACAGCAGGGCAGGTCTTGCTGAAGAGGAATTGCTGGGATGGGTTGTATGTGGCACTTACTACAACTAGCAGGGCAGGTTAGTAATCAGTGCAGGGAAGTTCTGGTAGGCCGTGCCTGTGCTGCTTGGTGGTGTGATGTTAAGTGCATGGTGCAGATAGGCAGGATGAAGTGGGGAGATTGTGATGTGTGGAGCTAAATGGGTATGGGAGAGAGGAGAGAGGAACAGGAGCCAAAAACATACAAACAAACAAAAAAAAGTGCTACGGGAGCTTGCTGTTGGAGTGGAGAGATGAGAAACTATGAAATGGAGAAAAACAAAAAGGGGAAGAAGAAGAAAAGAATGAACAAATAAAATTAGAAAGAAAAAAGAACAGCAAATCTCCCAGGGATCCCACTGGTGCAGATACGGGGTCTGGGGAAGTTGTTTCCAGGTGTTGAAGTACAGCCTGGCTAGGAGGTGAAGAGGTATTCAGCACCAGGTATCCAGGGGACAGGAAGAGAAGGAAGGTATAGATAGACGAGAAACTGAGTAATGAAGAAAGACAAAAAGGGAAAAGAAAAGAAAATAAATTAAAAAAAAGGAAGAACAAGAAAACCCCCCAAAAAACAGAAAGAAAAAAAAAAACACAGAGAAAGAAAAGTTCTAAGGGATCCCTCTGCACATCTGCGCAAGCTGAGGGGGTAGGTCCCAAGCCACACAGCACTGCCCGGCCAGAACAGGCTCCCAACTCAAGAAAAGAAAAACAAACAATTGAAAACAAACAAACAAAAAAAGCCCCAGCGTGGCAGCATGGACCAGGAAGCAGTTCCACACTCGAAGGGAGCTCCACAGCCCCTCAAGAAGAAGCAAAGATGGCGCATGGAGCCAGGCATTTGAGCAAAAGGAGGGGAAAGTGGTGAGAGGTAAGGAAGAAATCAAAAGAAACAGACAAATGCAACACCAGCAGCCAACAAACGGCACTCAGGTAGTCGGCCAGTGTGGGAGTGTGGATTCCAAGCAGCCGATGCTTCCTGGCCAAGAGACTGTGGCTGCGGGAAGCAGAGGAGGCCGAGACGGGGTGAAGAAGGGTGAGGGGTGGGAAAGTGTATACGGCTGTTTACTGGTTGTTCTGTCTCCTGCTGGAAGCTCCATGAAGCTGTTTTCTCATATCCCCTATTTGCTGGTCTCTGATAGGAGTCCAAGATGGCAGATCCATGCTGCAGCTGGTAGGGGACCTCTCCACGTATGTCTCCTTGCTCTCTGTTCTCTGTAGGTTTCTTATTCCATCTGGTGCTTGACTGAGTTCTTTATCTCTTCATTTGATGTTTAGGATTTCAGGATTGCAGTTTTCTCTGTTTGGCTTAGTTTTTTGGATCTCTGCTGTGGAGGAACGGCATGGTGCTTCTGCCTAGAGTGCCATGTTTCCCCCCCCCCCTTTTTTTTGAGTGTTTTGATTTTTTGTGTGTGTGTGTGTGTGCTTTAAGTGAAAGTTTACAGTTCAAGTTAGTTTCTCATACAAAAATTTATACACACATTGTTGTGATCCTAGTTGCTCTCCCTGTACTGTGACAGCACACTCCTCCTTTCACCCCGATTTCTCATGTCCATTCAATCAGCTCCTATCCCTTTATGCCTTCTCATCTTGCCCCTGACAGGAGCTGCCCATTTAGTCTCATGTATCTACTTGAGCTAAGAAGCACACTCTTCACGAGTAT
The DNA here is from genome assembly GCA_030035585.1 of Dugong dugon. NCBI lineage: Eukaryota > Metazoa > Chordata > Mammalia > Sirenia > Dugongidae > Dugong > Dugong dugon. The sequence goes on along the minus strand of CM057462.1, from coordinate 179,601,922 downwards.
AATTTTATGTCCTATAGTTCAGTCTAGTCTTTGTCTGAAGAGTTGGCTTCAGGAATGGTTTTAGTTTTGGGCTAACAGAGAGTCTGGGAGCCATGTGTTCTGGGCTCCTTCCAGTCTCAGTCAGACCATTAAGTCTGGTCGTTTTAATAGAATAGGAGTTCTGCACCATACTTTTCTCCTGCTCCATCAAGGACTCTCTGTTGTGTTCCCTGTCAGGGCCATCATTGGTGGTAGCCAGTCACCATCTAGTTCTTCTGGTCTCAAGCTGACGGAGTCTCTGGTTTATGTGGCCCTTTCTGTCTCTTGAGCCAATATTTTCCTAGTGTCTTTGGTGTTCTACATTCTCCTTTACTCCAGGTGGGTTGGGACCAATTGATGCATTTTAGATGGCTGCTCGCTAACTTTTAAGACCCCAGATGCCACTCACCAAAGTGGGATGCAGAACATTTTCTTAATCAATTTTGTTATGCCAAATAACCTAGATACCCACTGAAACCATGGTCCCCGGACTCCCACTCCTGATACTCTGTCCCTCGAAGTATTTGGTAGTATTCAGGAAACTTCTTAGCTTTTGGTTTAGTCCAGTTGTGCTGACTTCCCCTGTAGTGTGTGCTGTCCTTTCCTTCACCTAAGATAATTCTTGTCTACCATCTAGTTAATGAATAACACTCTCCCTCCCTCCACCCTTGTAACCATCAAAGAACATTTTCTTCTATCTTTAAACCTTTTCTTGAGTTCTTATAATAGTGGTCTTGTGCAATATTTGTCTTTTTGTGACTGACTAATTTCACTCAGCGTAATGCCTTCCAGATTCATCCACGTTATGAGATGTTTCAGGGACTCATGATTGTTCTTTATCATTGTGTAGTATTCCATTGTGTGAATATACTGTAATTTGTTTATCCATTTGTCTGTTAATGGGCACCTAGGTGGTTTCCATCTTTTTGCTATTGTGAACAATGCTGCAGTGAACATGGGTGTGAATATATCTATTCGTGTGATGGTCTTATTTCTCTAGGATATATTCCAAGGAGTGCAATTGCTGGATCCTATGGTACCTCTATTTCTAGCTTTATTTCTAGCTTTTTAAGGAAGCGCCAAATCGATTTCCAAAGTGGTTGTACCATTTTACATTCCCACCAACAGTGTATGAGTGTTCCAGTCTCTCCACAACCTCTCTAACATTTATTATTTTGTGTTTTTTGGATTAATGTTAGCCTTGTTGGGGTGAGATGGTATCTCATTGTAGTTTTGATTTGCGTTTTTCTGATGACTAATGATCGTGAGCATGTCCTCAAGTATCTGTTAACCACCTGAATGCCTTCTTTGGTGAAGTGCCTGTTCATACCTTTGCTCATTTTTTAATTGGGTTATTTGCCTTTTTGTTGTTGAGGTTTTGCAGTATCTTGTAGATTTTAGAGATTAGATGATGACTGGATTTGTCATAGCCAAAATTTTTTTCTCACTCTGTAGGTTGTCTTTTTACTCTTTTGGTGAAGTCTTTCGATGAGCATAAGTGTTTTATTTTTATGAGCTCCTAATTATCTAGTTTCTCTTCTGGTGTTTGTGCATTATTTCTTATAGTTTGTATTCTGTTTATGCCATGTACTAGGGCTCCTAGAATTATCCCTATTTTTTCTTCCATGATCTTTATCATTTTAGATTTTGTATTTAGGCCTTTGATCCACTTTGAGTTAGTTTTTGTGTATGGTGTGAGGTATGGGTTGTGCTTCATTTTTTTGAAGATTGATATCCAGTTATGCTAGCACCATTTGTTAAGGAGATTGTCTTTTCCACATTGAACAGACTTTGGGCCTTTGTCAAATATTAGCTGCTCATAGGTGGATGAATTTATGTCTGGATTCTCAATTGTTTTCCATTGGTCTATGTATCTGTTGCTGTACCAGTGCCAGGCTGTTTTGACTGCTGTGGCAGTATAATAGGTTCCAAAATCAGGTAGTGTGAGGCTTCCCACTTTGTTCTTCTTCTTCAGTAACGCTATACTTATCTGGGGCCTCTTCCCTTTCCATATGAAGTTGGTGATTTGTTTCTCCATCTCATTAAAAAGTGTTATTGGAATTTGGATCGGGATTGCATTGTATCTGTAGATGTCTTTGGGTAGAATTGACGTTTTCACAATGTTGCGTCTTCCTATCCATGAGCAAGGTATGTTTTTCCACTTATGCAGGTCTCTTTTGGTTCAGTAGTGTCTTGTAGTTTTCTTTGTATAGGTCTTTTACATCTCTGGTTAGATTTATTCCTAAATATTTTATTTTCTTGGGGGCTGTTGTAAATGGTATTAACTTGGCGATTTCCTCTTTGAAGTTCTCTTTGTTGGTATAGAGGAATCCAACTGATTTTTGTATGTTTATTTTGTATGCTGCTACTTTGCTGAAATCTTCTATTAGTTCCGGTAGTTTTCTTGTGGATTCTTTGGGTGTGTTCTGTGTATGAGATCATATCATCTGCAAATAGAGATACTTTTACTTCTTCCTTACCAATTTGGATGCCCTTTATTTCTTTTTCTAGCCTAACTGCTCTGGCTAGGACCTCCAGCATAATGTTGAATAAGAGTGGTGATAAAGGGCATCCTTGTCTGATTCCCATTCTCAAGGGGAATGCTTTCAGACTCTCTCCATTTAGGACGATGTTAGTTGTTGGTTCTGTATAGATGCCTTAATTATGTTGAGGAATTTCCCTTCTGTTCCTATTTTGCTGAGAGTTTTTAATCATGGATGGGTGTTGGACTTTGTCAAATGCGTTTTCTGCATAAATTGATAAGGTCATGTTGTTCTTGTCTTCTGTGTTATTTATGTGACGGATTACTTTGTTTTTCTAATGTTGAAACATCCCTGCTTACCTGGTATAAATCCCACTTGGTCATGGTGAATTATTTTTTTGATATGTTGTTGAATTTTATTGGCTAAAATTTTGTTGAGGATTTTTGTGTCTATATTCATGAGGGATATTGGTCTGTAATTTTCTTTTTTTGTGGTGTCTTTACCTGCTTTTTGCATCAGGGTTATGCTGGCTTCATAGAATGAGTTTGGGAGTATTCCATCCTTTTCTATACTCTGAAATACTTTTAGTAGAAGTGATGTTAACTCTTCTCTGAAAGTTTAGAAGAATTCTCCAGTGAAGCCATCTGGGCCAAGGCTTTTTTTTGTTGGGAGTTTTTTAATGACCTTTTCTATCTCTTCTTTTGTTATGGGTTTATTTAGTTATTCTACCTCTGTTTTTGTTAGTTTACGTAGGTAGTGAGTTTCTAGAAATTTGTCCATTTCCTCTAGGGTTTCAAATTTGTTAGAGTACAAGTTTTCATAGTATTCTGTTATGATTCTTTTAATTTCATTTAGGCCTATTGTGGTACCGTCCATCTCATTTCTTATTGATGCTCTTTGCTTCCTCTCCTGTTTTTTCTTTGTCAGTTTGGCCAAGGGTTTTTCGATTTTGTTGATCTTTTCAAAGAACCAGCTTTTGGTTTTGCTAACCTTTCAATTGTTTTTTTTTTATTCTCTATTTCATTTAACCCCATTCTAATTTTTATTATTTGGTTTCTTCTGGTGTCTGAGGGCTTCTTTCGCTGTTCTCTTTCTATTTGTTTGAATTGTAGGGTTGATGTTTTGATTTTGGCCCTTTCTTCTTTCTGGATGTATGCATATATTGCTATAAATTGACCTCTGAGGACTGCTTTTGCTGTGTCCCAAAGGTTCTGGTAGGATGTGTTTTCCTTCCCAGTTGATTCTGTGAGTTTCTTTACTCCATCCTTAATTTCTTCTATAACCTAGTAGTCTTTGAGCAAGGTGTTGTTCAGTTTCCACACATTTGATTTTTTTTCCTTGCTTTTTCTGTTATTGATTTCTACTTTTATGGCTTGATGGTCAGAAAAGATGCTTTGTAATATTTCAATGCTTTGGATTCTGTTAAAGCTTGTTTTATGGCCTAATCTGTGGTCTATTCTGGAGAATGTTACATATGCATTGGAAAAAAAAATATACTTGGCTGCTATTGGATGGAGTGTTCTGTATATGTCTATGAGATCAAGTTGGTTGATTATGGCATTTAGATTTTCCTTGTCTTTACAGAACTTCTTTCTGGATGTTCTGTCCTTCACAGAAAGTGGTGTGTTAAAGTCTCCTACTATTATTGTGGAGCTGTCTATCTCTCTTTTCAATGCTGTTAGAGTTTGTTTAATGTATTTTGGAGCCCTGTTATTGGGTGTGTAAATATTTATTATGGTTATGTCCTCTTGGTGTACTGACCGTTTAATCATTATATAGTTTCTTTCCTTATCTTTTGTGGTGGATTTTACTTTAAAGTCTATTTTTGTCAGAAATTAATATTGCCACTCCTGGTCTTTTTGGATTTTTGTTTGCTTGATATATTTTTTTCCTCCTTTGAGTTTTAGTTTGTCTGTATCTTTAAGTCTAAAGTGTGTCTCTTGTAGGCAACATATAGATGGATTGTGTTTTTTTATCCATTCTACCACTCTCTGTCTCTTTATTGATGCATTTAGTCTGTTTACATTCAGCGTAATTATTGATAGGTATGAGTTTAGTGCTGTCATTTTGAAGTTTTTTAGTGTGTGTGTTGTTCACAGTTTCTTTGTTCCACTTAATATTCTGTGCTGAGTCATTTTTCTTTATGTAATTTCTTTTCATCTTTTTCATTGTTGCTTATTTTGTATATGCCGAGTCTTTATGTTTTTCTTGTTTTTTACTTTGATGTGTAGGATTGTTAGTTTCCCTTGTGGTTACTTTAATATTCACCCCTATTTTTCTAAGTTTAAAACACTCTTTTTTTTCTTTATATTGCCTTGACTTCCTCTCCATATGAGAAATCTATGACTATATTTTTTAGTTCCTCTTTTTTGTTTTAATGCTGTCATCTTTTACATATTGATATTTCTGTCTCCCTATTTTCAGTGTTTTAGCTTTGATTTATTTTTGTGACTTCCATATCTGGTTGCTGTGTCCTGTGTTCTAGTCTTGGGTTGTTATCTGACGTTATTGATTTTCTAACCAGAGAACTCCTTTTAGTATTTCTTGTAATTTTGCTTTGGTTTTTGCAAATTCCCTAAACTTCTGTTTATCTGGTAATGCCCTTATTTCGCCATCATATTTGAGAGACAGTTTTGCTGGATATATAATTCTTGGCTGGCAATTTTTTCCTTCAAGGTTTTATATATGTCATCCCATTACCTTCTTGCCTGCATGGTTTCTACTGAGTAGTGTGAGCTTAGTCTTATTGACTCTCCTTTGTAGATGACTTTTCTTTTATCCCTATCCACTCTTAAAATTCTTTATCTTTGGTTTTGGCAAGTTCGATTATAATATGTCTTGGTGACTTTCTTTTGGGATCTACCTTGTGTGGGGTTGGATGAGCATCTTTGATAGATATGTTCTCTTCTTTCACAATATCAGGGAAGTTTTCTGCCAACAAATCTTCAACAATTGTGTCTGTATTTTCTGTTATCCCTCCCTGTTCTGGTACTCCAATCACTCATAGGTTATTTCTCTTGATAATGTCCCACATAATTCTTAGGGTTTCTCCATTTTTTTTAAATTCTTTTATCTGATTTTTCCTCATATGAATTGATGTCAAGTGTTTTATCTTCAGTCTCACTAATTCTCCCTTCCATTGCCTCAGTTCTGCTCCTATGATTTTCTATTGAGTTGTCTAATCCTGAAATTTTATGTTAATCTTCTGGATTCTTGCAGTCTCTTAAATTTGTCATTATGCTCTTCTATAACCTTAAGTTCATCCATTGCTTTGTCTGTGTGTTCCTTGGCTTGTTCTGAATGTTTCCTGATCTCCTTCCTGATATCTTGAAGGGTTCTGTATATTAATCTTTTGTATTCTACCTCTGGTAATTCCAAGAAGTTCTCTTCCTCTGGAAGATTTCTTGATTGTTTTGGAAGCTTGCTGAAGCCATCATGGTCTGCCTCTTTATGTGATTTGATATTGACTGTTATCTCCTAGCCATCAATAGGTTATTATATTTATTTATTTTATGTTTGCTTACTGGGTCCTAGTTTCTTGTTTTGTTTTGATAAGTCCAAATAGGCTGCTCTTGTGACCTAGTTTGATTATTGGCACCTTTGAAGCTCTAACATCCTGTCACCAAGTGGTTAAATCTGTTACTAGGTATGTGAGCCCAGTAGTCTGTTTAATTTTTTTGTATGGATTCAGCTCAAGTGTCCAGGTAGTCAGTCACCAAGTGTGTAGTGCAGGCTCTCACCTACAGTCCTAGACGGGCATGGGTGATTGGAGTAGGCACAGGTATCTGAATGCAGTAGAGGGCCACACCCTGAGCAAGGCAGGAGGCTGCCAGCTGCCTCTGAGTGTCTAGGAGGAAAGCATGTCCCTGTTCCCTAGAGTGCATAGGTGGGTGAGTTTTGCAGCTAGACTGTGGGCACCCAATGCTATTGGCTGTAAGGACTGGGAGCCACCACTTATTCTTAGACCCCTGTCACAGTTGGCTGTGGCAGGTGTGGAGCCACCAGTCCTCAGTCCCCTGATGTGGGTAGATGAGGAGCCTGCTTAATGGGCAGAGCAGTGTCAAATGTCTCAAACTTGCCACTCCACCATATAGCTGATACAGTTGAAGTTAGGGTTCAGGTATATACCCTATAGTACTGTGGTAATGAGGGCCTATGTTGTTGAAACAGGCCCACACAGGTCTACGCAGGGGTGAAAGGCATTCAAAGTTTGTGGACCCCTTATGCCTGTACCTAGGCAAAGGAGCTGTGCCTTTCCTGAGTTCCTGGCCTAGGGGAACTTGCAGATTATTTTTACCTGTTTGTTAATTTGTTCCCTCTTCAAGGCTGGGAGAATGGCTCAGGGCATGTAACAGGTCCTACTTCCAGCCCAGGGGACGTGACAATCATTGAAGGTGGCCCAGAACCCAGTGCAGAGCAGGGAGGGGGCAGGTAAATGGGAGAGAGGTTTTTCCCAAAGGAGGTGTTTTTTGATCCTCATGGTAGGTTAGACACATGTACGTATCTTTTGCCAATTGAGCACCGCTTTTCACTGGTTCTGGAGGCTTGAGTAGATTCTCTGTCACTTGTCTCTTCCAGTGTGGAAAATGCAACCCATGGGCCGCTGCTTGCCTCACTTCATACACCAGCCTATCTAGTCTGCAGTGTGCCAGTTCCCACTGGGTCAGGTCTGGCAACTCCTCGATGCTTCTGAGTCATCTCTCCCTCCCCCTGCACTCAGTCCAATTCCTTAAGTTTGCCTTTGATATTCAGGGCTCCTAGATTGTCATATATAATCGATTCACTTGTTTTTTTTGGTCTTTGTTGTAAGAGGGACACAGGAAGCATCTGACTACTCTGCCATCTCTCCTGTACTCTCTTCATCTGTAGAATACTTCTACTGGCATACCTCATTTTATTGCCCTTCACTTTATTGTGCTTCACAGATACTGCATTCTTTATAAACCGACATTTTGTGGCAACCCTGCATTGAGCAAGCTTTATCAGCACCGTTTTTGTAACAGCATGTACTCACTTCGTGTCTCTATCTCACATTTTGGTAATTTTTGCAATATTTCCAACTTTTTTCTTATTATTGTATCTGTTATGGTGATTTGTGATCGGTGATCTTTGATGTTACTATTATAATTGTTTTGGGACACCACTAAAGATGCCCACATAAGACTGCAAACATAATCGATAAATGTTGTATGTGTTCTGACTGCCTCACTGACCATCCGTTCCCCCATCTATCTTCCTCTCCTCGGGCCTCCCTACTCTCAGAGATACAACAATATTGAAATAAGGCCAATTAATAGCCCTACAAAGGCCTCTAAGTGTTCAGTTGAAAGGAAGAGCTGCATGTCTCTCACTTCAAATCAAAAGCTAGAAATGATTATGCTTTGTGAGGAAGGCATGTCAAAAGCCAAAATAGGACAAAATCTAGGCCTCTTGGGCTACACAGTTACCCAAGCTGTAAATGCAAAGGAAAAGTTCTTGAAGGAAATTAAAACTGCTACTCCAGTGAACATATGAATGATAAGAAAGTGAAACAGCCTTATTGCTGAGATGGAGAAAGTCTTAGTGGTCTAGATAGATCAAACCAGCCAAAACATTCCCTTAAGCCAAAGCCTAATCCAGAGGAAGGTTCTAACTGTCTTCAATTCTGTGGAGGCCAAGAGAGGTGAGGAAACTTCAGAAGAAAACTTTGAAGCTAGCAGAGTTTAGTTCATGAGGTTTAAGGAAAGAAGCTGTCTCCATAACATAAAAGTATAAGACGAAATAGCAAGTGCTGATGTAGAAGCTGCAGCAAGTATGTAGAAGAGCTAGCTAACTGATGAAGGTGGAAGAACAGATTTTCAATGTAGATGAAACAGCTTTATGTTGGAAGAAGATGCCATCTAGGACTTTCATAGCTAGAGAGGAGAATTCATGCCTGGCTTCAAAGCTTCAAAGGACAGGCTGCCTCTCTTGTTAGGGGCTAATGTAGCTGGTGGCTTTAAGATGAAGCCAATTCTCATTTACCATGGCAAAAATCCTAGGGCCCTTAAGAATTATGTTAAGTCTACTTTGCCTGTGCTCTATAAATGGAACAACAAAGCCTGGATGACAGCACATCTGTTTACAACATGGTTTTCTGAATATTTTAAGCCCGCTGTTGATACATACTGCTCAGAAAAAAAGATTCCTTTCAAAATATTACTGCTCATTGACAATGCACCTGGCCACCCAAGAGCTCTGATGGAGATGCTCAAGGAGATTAATGTTTTCATGCCTGCTAACACAACATCCATTCTGCAGCCCCTGGATCAAGGAGTAATTTAGACTTTCAATTCTTATTATTTAAGAAATACATTTCATAAGGCTATAGCTGCCATAGATGGTGATTTCTCTGATGGATCTGGGCAAAGTAAATTGAAAACCTGGAAAGGAGTCACCATTCTAGATGCCATTAAGAACACTCATGATTCATGGGAGGAGGTCAAAGTATCAATATTAACAGGAGTTTGGAAGAAGTTGATTCCAACCCTCATGGATGACTTTGAGGGGTTCAAAACTTCAGTGGAGGAAGTAACTGCAGATGTGGTGGAAACAGCAAGAGAAATAGAGTTAGAAGTGGAGCCTGAAGATGTGACTGAACTGCTGTAATCTAATGATAACACTTTAACGGAAGAGGAGTTGCTTCTTATGAATGAGCAAAGAAAGTGGTTTCTTAAGATAGAATCTACTCCTGGTAAAGATGCTGTGAACATTGTTGAAATGACAACAAAGAATTTAGAATATTACATAAACTTAATTGATAAAGCAGCTGAAGAGTTTGAGAGGATTGATTCCAATTCTGAAAGAAGTTCTACTGTGGGTAAAATGCTATCAAACCAGCATTGCATGCTACCGAGAAACCTTTCATGAACAGAAGAATCAACTGATGCAGCAAACTTCATTGTCTAATTTTAAGAAACTGCCACAGCCACTCCAGTTTTCGGCAACCACCACCCTAATCAGTCAGCAGCCATCAACTTTGAGGTAAGACCCTCCACCAGCAAAAAGATTATGCCTCAATGAAGGCTCAGATGATGGTTAGCATTTTTTAGCAATAAAGTATTTTTTAATTAAGGTTTGTTCATTTTTTTTAGACATAATGCTATTGCACACTTAACAGACTACAGTATAGTGTAAACATAACTGTTATATGCACTGGGAAACCAAAAAATTCGTGTGACTCACTTTACTGCGATATTTGCTTTATTGCGGTGGTCTGGAACTGAACTCGCAATATCTCTGAGGCGTGCCTGTATTCTATGGTGTCAACAAACTTCGCTTTGCAAAGAACAAATCTTTATTTCCTATTGAGTCTTTTATCGTAAGCTTTGATCCTGCTGTGCCACCAGCTGCCTAAAATATTTTCCACCCTTGGTACTCTCTAAAACCCCAAAACAAACATCCCCTTCCAAACTCATTACTTTGTAGAGGGGCCACCATTTTCTAAGCCAATGGTTATGTAAGAGAATTCTTAAAATAAACAGACAAAAATATAATGGTTCAAACACAATTGAAGTTAGTTTTTTCTTTACCTAACAGCACTGGGGGCAGGGGATGGTGAACAAGTCTGCAAGGTAGTCCTTCTCCATAGTGTCATATTGGGACCTGACGGTTGTCTCCAGTCCAGTCAGGTGGAAGGGGAAAAGAGAATGAAGGGTCACATGTGGGAAGTTTTATGGGCCAGACCTTGAAGAACTTGAAGATTAAGACCTTGCATAATCTCTGCTTTCTCTTATTGGCTACATCTCAGTACTAGGGCCATACTTATCTGTCAGGGAAGCTTGGAAATATAGTCTAGCTATTCACTCAGGAAGATAAAAGAACAATGGATTTTGATGTACAGCCATCACTCTCTGTCACCGCTATCTAAAGTTAAAACTGTAGATTCTAAGTCTGTTTTATCCCTCATATTAGGTAAAAAACCAAATCCTGCTAAATTCTCATTCAAAGTATCTCTTATTGATCTTACTTTCTACTCCTAATACTACCAGATGGTCCAGGTCCTTATAACCTCACATCTGTATTGCTATATTAACGTCCTCGGTGACTTCCATAACTACATTCTTCTCCCCTTCAGTCCATCCTACAAACCATTTTCACACTTCTTTTTCTTATGTAGGGCTTTCATTGCTTTATGTCACAATTCAAAGCCTTCAGCAGCTCTTTTTTCTAACAGATCAAGTCTAATCTCTCTTGCCTGGCTTTTACGAAGGGATATAATTTAGAACCTTCTCTTCTTACCTCAGCCAGTCTTCATCTCCTACCTCCGTAAGTTTCCACAGTGTGTAGAATCAGTACCACTCAATTCAGATGTAAATATTAACTGCTCTGTCTTGTGTTGTTTAATATCATTTGATGTGTCTTAGAGCTGTCTTCCTTATTATGTTGCAAGATTTTCAGGAAAAAAGATGTCTGATATTTCTTTTGTTTTGTCCCCCATATGGTCCAGCACACTGCTCAGTACATACAAGGTGGATATTCAATAAATACTTGTTGATGAATAGGCTAGCTCTGAGAAGGAATTTGTCATTATACTGATTTTATGAAATTTTACTCCCTAAGGGTGTCAGCTATATTGGCAAATCTTTGTTGCAAGCTACCATTTATTTATAGAAATCTACGCTAATTATAGTTGGTGCCAAGTCTCTCAACAACCAGATATAAACTAGAGACAGTTAAAAGCCTCAGGAAACTAATTTCAATTAGTTCCTCCATTCATTAATTCAACCAACGACCTTTAAAACCTCATCCTTATCCTGCAGAGACCGGAAGGGAAGCTGGGCTATATAAGCATTGTGGTAGACAGAATTTTAAGGGGAGGCCCAAGATTCCTGTCCCTTGGTGTACATGCTCTGTATAATCCCTTTCCCTTGAGTGTGGGAGGTGTATATATATATATATATATATATTCATATATATATAAGTATAAATTCTGTAAATATGATAGATTATCACTCCCATAATTACATTACATTATATGGCAAAAGGGATTTTATAGATGTAATTAAAGTTCCTAATCAGCTGGCTTTGAGTTAATCAAATGGGAGATTATCCTAGGTTGTTGTTGTTGTTGTTAGGTGCCATTGAGTCAGTTCTAACTCATAGTGACCCTATGTACAACAGAAAAAAACAATGCCCGGTCCTGCGCTGTCTTCACAAACATTGTTATGCTTGAGCCCATTGATGCAGCCACTGTGTCAATCCATTTCATTGAGGGTCTTCCTCTTTTTCACTGACCCTCTACTTTACCAAGCATGATGTCCTTCTCCAGGGACTGATCCCTCCTGATAACATGTCCAAAGTATGTAAGATTAGGCTCTCCATTCTTGCTTCTAAGGAGGATTCCGGTCGTACTTCTTCTAAGGCAAATTTTTTCATTCTTTTGGTAGTCCATGGTATATTCAGCATTCTTCACCCACACCACAATTCAAAGGCATCAATTCTTCTTTGGTCTTCCTTATTCATTGTCCAGCTTTCACATGCCTATGAGGCGATTGAAAACACCAGGGCTTGGGTCAGGGGCACCTTACTCTTCAAGGTGACATCTTTGTTGTTGAACACTTTCAAGAGATCTTTTGCAGCAGATTTTCCCAATGCAATGCATCATTGTTTGATTTCTTGACTGCTACTTCCATGGGCGTTGATTGTGGATCCAAGTAAAATGAAATCCTTGACAACTTCAATCTTTTCTCCACTTATCATGATGTTGCTTACTGGTCCAGTTGTGAAGATTTTTGTTTTCTTTATGTTGAGGTGTAATCCACATTGAAGGCTGTGGTCTTTGATCTACATCAGTAAGTGCTTCAAGTCTTCTTCACTTTCAGCAAGCAAGGTGTGTCATCTGCATAACGCAGGTTGTTAATGAGTCTTCCTCCAATCCTGATGCCCTGTTCTTATTCATATAGTCAAGCTTTTCAGATTATTTGCTCAGCATACAGATTGAATAGGTATGGTGAAAGATATGGCCATGTCACACACCTTTCCTGACTTTAAACCACACAGTATCCCCTTCTTCTGTTCCAACAACTGCCTCTTGATGTATGTACAGGTTCCTCACAAGCACAATTAAGTGTTCTGGAATTTCCATTCTTCTTAATGTTATCGATAATTTGTTATGATCCACACAGTTGAATGTCTTTGCATAGTCAATAAAACACAGGTAAACATCTTTCTGTTATTTTCTGCTTTCAGCCAGCATCCATCTGATATTCAATTGACATCAGCAATGATAGCCCTCATTTCACGTCCTCTTGATGAATCTGGCTTGAATTTCTGGCAGTTCCCTGTTGATATACTGCTGTAGCTGCTTTTGAATGATCTTCAGCAAAATTTTACTTGTGTGTGATATTAACAATATTGTTCGATAATTTCCGCATTCAGTTGGATCATCCTGGGTGGGCCTAACTTAATCAGGGGGGTCCTTAAAAAAAACAAGCTCTCCTGCTGGCCTAGAAAAAAAGCAAAACTACACTGTGAACTGCCTGAAGGTAGCCTCTAAGAGCTAAGACAGGTCCCCAGCCAACAGTTAGCAAGAAAGTAGGGACCTCCATATCTACAACTGTAAGTAACTGAATTCTGATAACACATTGAATGAGTTTAGAAGAAGATACTGAGCGCCAGATAAGAATGCAGCCTGGGTAACACCTTGATTTCGACTTTGTGAAACACTGAGCAGAGAAGCCATTTATGCCAAGCCCAGATTTCTGACCCATAGAAATTGTAACATAATAAATGCATATTGTTCAAGGCTACTAAGTTTGTGGTAATTTGTTTATACATTTCTTACAATATGCTAATCAATTGCTATGAAATACTCACTACTATATAAGGAGCCCTGGTGGTGCAGTGATTAAAGCACTTGGCTGCTAACCAAAAGGTGGATTGTTCGAACCCACCAGCAGTGCTCCACAGGAGAAAAATGTGGCAGTCTGCTCCTATCAAGATTACAGACTTGGAAATCCTATAGAGAAATTCTATTCTGTCCTATAGGGTAGCTGTGAGTCAGAAGTGACTTTATGGCAATGGGATATATGGGTTTAATCATTTTGAGATTTTATAAAGTTTAACTTTAAGACCTGTTTTAATTCCAACATAAATGCTCATATCAAACGAAAATATTTTTGAATTTGAAAATACCAGTGCCATTTACTTCCATTTCCCTGAACTTCAGCCAGTCAAGGTCTAACCCACGTCAAGGAAGCACAGGTTGGTATTGACTAGTCTATTTTCAAATACTTCTACAGAGGAGATTCCACCCAATCATCAGTGTTTTATTAGGGGGTCACCCCTTCTTCACTCTTCCCTACTCTAGCACGAATATTGTGCTGTTAACATTATCTTCTGGGTAGCCCACTGGGTTAAATATTCCAAGAATCTCTGGAAGAAAGCCAAGTAGTCTTTTTGGTCTTTAAGAGAAAAGTGATTTAAAGGAAGCTGCTGCTTAGCCAAGCCATTACTCTATTTCTGGACGGGCATGTTTTCAAAGTACATTAACAATGCAAATGATAAAGCTAGCACTGGAGTGAAAAAAGAGAAAATGAAGAAGTAATTTCATCGTGGAAAACAGCCTTGTGAGGTGGAAAAAGCTCTGGTGTGTGGTCAAGAGATGTTGCCTTTGCTGGCCATGAGTCCTTGGGGGAGCTCTCTAAGTCTCAGTTTTCTCATCAATAAAATGGGATCATTAACTAGCTAATCTCTGAGTTCTTATAATCCGGTAGCTTCAGACCTCGTCTAACTTCATGAGGAGGAGAGAGAAGAACCAGCAGCCCAAAGCTGATTTCTGTGAGGTTGAGGTCAGACATACCTCCTCTTTCCAAACTTTTTACCAATTCTAACACCAGCCATCCCTCCCACAGCACTCTCTACTTCTCTGCTGGGTTCAATAATTCGTTGCAATGGAAGTAACAGGTAATAATTCAGGATCAGGATTAATTTGGAAGTAACAGGAAGAACTCAGGAGACAGGATAAAGTTCGCCAATCAGGACAGCTTCCAGCCTCCCAACTCCTTTTCTGCTGTGCCAGCAGGCAGGCAAGTCCTTGCTCTCAGCTGTGCCCACCTCTGGCCCTCGTTCTCGGCCTCTGCCCTGCTTGGACAAGTGTTACAGCTCTTTAACTTCACCAATAAGTGCCTGGAGGCACCCTACTCGGCCAGGAAACCTCTTGCCCAAAGGTGCTCAGCTCTCTTGCTTTGTGGGTTGGTGAGCCCACTGCAGCCACCTTGCTTCATGGGCCGGGAAGCCCACTACAGCTGTCTCATGCCAGTCTCCTGGTTCTGGCCACTCATATGGCTACCACTCTTGCCATGCCATCTCTTGTGGTCTCTCACATTTATCAGTGTTACAGCTCTCTGTCTCCTGGGTCTAGGAGGTTATCAGCACAGGGGCCCCAGGTCTAAAGGATGCACTCGACTCCTGGCTCTTCTTCTTGATGGTAGTGAGGTTCCCCCTCATCCTCTGTGGGATTGGCTGTTTGAAGTCTAACAAGATGGCAAAACTGACCAGTATCTTTGGTAGGTCACAGGCACCTTATTTGCATAGTCACTGTCCAATCCCTGCAAGAGTTTTATACATCTTATTTGCATAGTCCCAGCCAATCAATTTGTGAGAATTAAGAGACCAGGGCTAGAAATGCCATATAAAAGCAATTTACTGGACTGCAGTTCCTTTCCAATTTTGCAGTCAATGATTCATTTACTCAATGACAAAATAGAGAGAAGAAGTGGAGGATCTTAGTGAGAAAGAGAGACTGCTTAATATCTGTATGATAAAGATAAGGATTAGTGAATGAATATATTCTCTGAAGACCAGTTCCCATGTGACAGAAGATGCTAGCTTGCTCAGCAGTTCAGCAGCTTCAAGGCTTCCTATTATTTAAACTCCTCTGTCTGAAATGTAATGCCCCCTGACCTCTTCCTCTGGCCTTTTCCATTTATACACTCATTATTCATACTAAATATTATTGCATATTCTCTGTACTCCCTCTAAGTTGAACTTTGCACTCTTATAACTATACCCTACATATTTTCCTATCTATGATTGACTTTTGTAGTACTTGTGCCTGGATTGCTTTTCATTTCTCCTGCCAAATTCTACTCAACCCTTAAGGCCTAACTAAAAAATTACCTCCTCCATAAAGCTTTCCCTGTTGGTTCTTCTCTCCACTCAGATGTGACTGGGCTTTTCCTCTTTGGAACTGCCCTTAAACTAGCTACTTTTCTTTGAGCACAAATCTTCTTCTACCTTATATGTATTCTCATTCCCCATATTGCAAATATAGAGATGTTGTAGGAAATGGAACCGAGTGGTTGCTGAATCCAGGCCATAATCTGAAAGATAACTTGTATTAATTTTGCTTGCCTAATGTCATCTTGGAAAACCTGGTGGCATAGTGCTTAAGAACTACATCTGCTAACCAAAAGGTTGGCAGTTCGAATCCACCAGGCACCCCTTGGAAACTCTACGGGGCAATTCTACTCTGTCCTATAGGTTGAATTGACAGCAACAGGTTTTTTTTTTTTTTGGTTTAATGTCATCTTGTCTTGTAATTATTTTTCCTGTTACTAGAGTGGAGCAAAAGGGAGAAGACAGTTTCCTGATAGCATAAATAAGTTCTCAGGAGGCCTTTCTGAAGACACCCATGGTTATAAGTTTCAGGAGAAGAGATGCTATGAAATTAACCATACATCTTCATGGGAGTCTTATTGTTGTATCAGCCTGATGATTGGCCATAAGGAACAAAGTCTCAGAGAGATAAATTCATTTGATGAGAGTCAAATCATACAATTAGGGACTGGAACTCCTGTTTTCCAACTCATAGGTAGGTAGGTTTATCCCTCTCCTCTCCAAAACGCTATACTGCTTCAAGGCCCAGCCTTGAAAATTGCTCAGGGCTACTATGATCCCTGAGGCAAAAGTATCTTCTGAGTGAAGGAAACACTGATTTGTTTCTTCACAAGTTTTACTACCAGATGGTGCTTCCAGACTTGCAGAATCTCAATAACATGTTATTCCTTTTCAGGCCATGGCTAATTTGAAGTTCTTTTCCATTATAATTTCCAAGTGGAATACCTTGATTTTCTAACTTTTCTGTTTCTTTTCTCTTCCAGGTTGGAGTTGGAATTAAGCTTAAGAATTTAGAAATGATGATTACAGGCCATAATGGAGAAATTGCAAAGACTAACAAACAGAAGTTTAAAAAAGGAAGGAAAAAAAAAAGAAAACCCTAAGGAAAGAAGAAAATAGGAGTTAAGAGAAAGATGGAGAATGTGGTCAATACTACTAACACGTGAGCCAGAAACTGTACAAAATACTTGTCTATGATACCTAATTTCGTCTTCGTGACAACCCAGAAGAAACTGAGCTTTGGAAATATTAAATAATGTACTTAAGATCCCATAATTAATGAATTATGGAAATTGCATTGAATCAAAGACATGTTCTCTTTACCGTACCTTACCGTGAGGAATAGTGGAATGCACAAAGGAATGCTAAATATGGATCAAATAAGGGGCTGGGTGGAAGATAGAGGGAGATTGGCAGGTATATCTTCCTATTCTTGATATTAAAACAGAATGCAGTCTTCCCCCACTATCTGAAAGTAGAGAGTTCCTATGAAACCTTTCATAAGCCAAAATGGTGTAAAGTGAAGAAGTAATTACCATTAATTTATGTGGGAAAATGTTTTGAGCATATCCAGAACCTAAAAATAACCTACCAAATCATACCAACTAACACACAAAACCTAAAATAATACTAACATATAGTAAAAATGCACAAATGATATGATAAATAAATCTAGATAAAGCCCAGATTCTCATAGCCACAGTTCAAAGCTATGGCGGCTTGATGCTGAGATGCTGAGTGTAGTTTCTGGGGAAGGAGCTTCGCCAGGACAGAGGCGTCCTCTAACTGGGACACAAGCCCTGAGGTTCACCCCCTTTCCAGGTTAGGGCTGCCAACCCCCATCCCTGTCACTGCCATACCCATCTCATGTGTCCGAGAGTGCCCCTCATCTCGGCCTTCCTAGAAAGTCTGGGAGCACGTCCCTCTGCCTACCTCTCCCTCCACCTGCAGCCCAGGGATGACCAGGGCTAGGCGGAGAGGGGGTGAGGGCGAGGAAGAATCAGCCACCCCACACACTCACAGGTGTCTGGGATCTAGGCCTATAGAGAGTGGCTGACACGTGGCAGATGGCACACACTGAGGGGGGAGGGCTACTGGCCTTGGCTCCAGGGTACCCCCGTGACAGGCTCCCTCTCCTAGGGGAGGGGGTAGAGACCAGCCCCAGGCTTTCCCCTAGGCTCTCTGGGAGGCTGGAGACTGTGGATCATGCCCTGCCTGGAGCCTGGAGAGAGGAGGCACGGACAAAAGCAGCACGGTGGGAAGGGGTGTGCTGGAGGAAAGGAGGTGTCACCAGGCTGGGAGGGTTTGTTGGTAACCCAGGCGCTGCCCTTTTCCCAACTTCAAGGAGCTGTGGAAGACCCTGAGGCCTGACGTGGGGGTGATGCAACTCTCGCTGCTCAGGGTGCTGCCTCTTTAATGGCTGCCTGCAAGACAAATGCTGAACGCTATTTCTGTTTTTTGCCTTTTTTTCTTAAAAGTGAAAATCTTCGGATTGCACTCGGTTAGCGAAAACAGGTACTAACGCAGGTTTTTCGCAAAAGTGAAGTGGTGTAAAGTGAACTTTGGAAAAGCGGGGTGTCTTAGGCTGGGTTCTCTAGAGAAGCAAAACTAGTAAAGTGTATAAATATACATATAGAGAAGGATTATATCAAGGAAACAGTTCATGCGATTGTAGAGGCTAGAATGTCCCAAGTCTGTGGATCAGGGTAGAGGCTTCTCCCAAGTCACACAGCCGCAAAAGCTGGCAAGCCCAAGATCCGCATGTCGGAGAGCAGGGCTCCCACTCACAGGCTGTGTAGATTGACGAATCCCAGGTTCAGCAGATGAACTGACAGCTCAAGTCCCAAGAACGGGCAATGAGACGACAGGAAGCAGCCACAGGATCCAGGAGAGCAAAAAGCCAGAATATCTGCTTATGTTCAGATGTGGGCCACACCCCCAAGGAGACACCCTTTCATCTGATTGGCTACTCACAGTATATTCAATCATGGGAGTGATTACATTAAAACACTGAGAATCATGGCCCAGCCAAGTTGACACACAATCTTAACCATCACACGGGGCATACCTATATCTGAGTTGAAAGGCAGGTTGAGGCATTTTCTAATTTCTACCTGTGTGCCTGAAACCTATAGAAAATCAATCAGTGAGGTTTTAAGTAACAATGTAATTTAGATGATATGCTTTTCTGTTTCCATTGTCTTTGTTTTTCATGAGTATCTACATAGGTGTCTTGTTCCGGAAGAGCTGTTTCAAGAGCTCTCCTCATCCCTCCTCCCTTCCCTCTGCACCAGGTCGGACATTTTCCCTTCTGAAAATATGCAGTGGCGTATCTACCTTAGTAAGTGGGTCTTGGAGGTCAAGATTCCCAGCTATAAAGAGTGTCTCTGTGTCTCTGTCTTCTCTGAGGTCAACTCTAAATTTAACTCTAATTCTCTGACTTCAGTTGCAAATGCAGTTCCCCTTGCTCTGTCCTAACCACCAGAGCTAGGTTAGATCTCACAGGTTAAAGGACCCTTCAGATGCCGAGTCTGCCCAAGACTTCAGATGCTAGCTGCAAGCTTGGGGGTCCACATGGCACCCTCACTTATAATCTGCTGGCTACAAATTCTAGGATTCCTACTACTCACTGGGGTTTGATAATTTACTAGAAAGACTCACAGAACTCAGGAAGGTGCTATACTTACAAATACAGTTTTGTTATCGCGAAAAGGATATAAATGAAGACACAGATAGGGTAAGATCTGGGAGGGTTCCCAATGCAGAACTTCCATGTCCCAAAGGATGTGCTACCTCCCCCCATACATAGATGTCTATCTCCAACCAGGTAGCTCTCTGAGCTTCAGTGTCCAGAGATTTTATACTGATGTCTTATTATGTAGGCATAATTGATTGAATCATTATCCACATGGCTGAACTCAACCTCCAGTCCCCACTCCCCTCAGGTCAGGCTGATATTACATGGTGGCTCTTTCTGGCCTAGCCAGCCCTTATGCAAGAGTCACCTCATTACCATAAACACTCAGGTATAGTCTAGAGCTCTAATGGATAACAAAGACTCCAGCCACTGGGAAAATTCCAAAGTTTTCTTTCACGAACCAAGGACAAAGACCAAATTCTTTGAGTAAAGTTAATTGTAAGCCCCACACCAGCCTAAGGGGTAATGGGGAGATGTCTCAGCAGAAAAAAGGAATGGAGTCAATTGTGGCCCCAGTTCCTTGGATGATAACCTCAGGTTCCTGATGCCGTTATAATATACATACCCAACAACCCATCCTGGCATTTCTTGGCAGCCTAAAGTTTAACTTATTCCGTCTTTACTTACTAGGGTAAGGAGAATAAGAGAAAAGGAAAGACAAAGATATTTTTGTTTATTCTTTCATTCAACAACTCTGCTATGCTGTGGGGAAAATATAGACGTATATGCATGGTCTCTGTTTTTGAGGAGTTTAGGATACTGGAGAGATTGACCTAAATTAGAGAATAATAAGATAGATTTAAGACAATGAAGTATCTAAATGTTGCTGTTGGGTGCTGCCTAGTCAATTTCGATTCATAGCAACACCATGTACAACAGAATGAAATGCTGCCCAGTCCTGGGCCATCCTCACAATTGTTGCTATGTTTGAGCCCATTGTTGCAGCCACTGTGTTAATCCATTTTGTCGAGGGTCTTCCACTTTTTTGCTGCCCTTACCTACCAAGCGTGATGTCCTTCTCCAAGGACTGGTCCCTCCTGACAACATGTCCAAAGTACATGAGACAAAGTCTCACAATCCTCACTTCAAAGGAGCACTCCAGCTGTACCTTTTTCAAGACAGACACTTTTTTGTTCTTCTGGCAGTCCATGGTATATTTAATATTCTTCGCCAACACCATAATTCAAAAGTATCAATTTTTCTTCAGTCTTCCTTATTCATTATCCAGCTTTCACATGCATATGAGGAGATTGAAAACACCATGTCTTGGGTCAGGTGCACCTTAGTCCTCAAAGTGACATCTTTGCTTTTTAACATTTTAAAGAGGTCTTTTGTAGCAGATTTGCCCAGTGCACTGCATCATTGTTTGATTTCTTGACTGCTGCTTCCATGGGCGTTGACTGTGGATCCAAGTAGAATGAAATCCTTGACAACTTCAATCTTCTCCTTTATCTTTATTGGTCCGATTGTGAGGATATTTGTTTTCTTTATATTGAGGTGTAATCCATACTGAAGGCTGTGGTCTTTGATCTTCACCAGTAAGTGCTTCAAGTCCTCCTCACTTTCAGCAAGGAAGGTTGTGTCATCTGCATAACACAGGTTGTTAATGAGTCTTCCTCCAAGCCTGATGCCCTGTTCTACTTTGTATAGTACAGCTTCTCGGACTGAGTTAGTATGGTGGAAGGATACAACCCTGACACATACGTTTCCACATTTTCAACCACGCAGTATCCCCCGTTCTGTTCAAGTGACTACCTCTTGGTCTATGTACAGGTTGCTCATGAGCACAATTAAGTGTTCTAGAATTCTCGTTCTTTGCAATGTCATCCATAATTTGTTATGATCCACACAGTTGAATGCCTTTGCATAGTCAATAAAACACAAGTAAACATCTTTCTGGTATTCTCTGCTTTCAGTCAAGATCCATCTGACATCAGCAATGATATCCCTTGTTCCACATCCTCTTCTGAATCCAGCATGAATTTCTGGCAGTTCCCTGTCTATGTATTGCTGCAACTGTTTTTGAATTATCTTCTGCGAAATTTTACTTTTGTGTGATACTAACGATACTGTTCGATAATGTCCACATTTGGCTGGATCATCTGTTGGATCATAAGTCTCTTCCAGTTGGTTGGCCTGGTAGCTCTCTTCCAGATTTCTTGGCATCTAAATACAGTGCAGAAAATAGGTATGGAAGGTTATCAAGAAGGGAAGAGCATAGAGTGATATGAATAAAAGGTAATGTGAGGTGACTGAAGAAGCCCTGGATATGAATCAGACAAACTTTCAGGAATCATCCAGAACACAGGAACTTGGACACCAGATGAGAGCTGTTGGGCAGGGTGTCCCTGGATCCTCGGTGAAACTTGCCTGAGAACTGACTTCCACACACGAAACAGAGGTGAATGATTAAGACGTGGTGTCCAAAGCCAGCAGAAGACAAGCAGTCTCCTCAGTGATTAGAGAGGGCTACCTGGAAGGTGGGACACCATGGTGACTGGGCCAGTGGTGATGTCCTGACTCAGAGGCTGTACCATGCAGTGTTTAAGGCAAGCTCTGGGGCCAGCTTTGAATCCTGAAGTCATTGTTTACTCTCTGAATGACCTTGTGACAGATACTTGACCTGTTTTGCAATTTCTACCTGTTCTTAAATGTTAATGGTTATAATGGTACCCACCTAAGGAGTGGACTGTATGATTAATTGGCTTAACATAGGCAAAGTGCTATGCGTGGTTCGTGGTACATAGTAAGTGATCAAAAATATTAGCTATTATTAATTATTACCAGATAAGGCCATCTGTCTAAATACAGCTTGGGATGACAGTTATATTTTTGAGAAGGATTTTCTAGTCTGATACTTATCAATCTCCTTGTCATTAGGCACTGCCATACCTTAGCCCATTCGAGAGAGACAACTGAAGAGAAGAAAAGAGAGGAAATAAGGCAAAAAGAAACAGAAAGGTACTAAAGCAAGCTTCCATAGTCTTTCTCTGAGAATTTCTTTGGCGGTCTAGTTTTAAAGGAGGGGGTGTGAAAATAGGTTGAAGAAAGGGGAATGTGCGCTTTTATCAATCTTGTTATATGAAATTTGTTGACTGTGTAAACACGCTTCTGTTTTGGTGCTGGCTTCCAGTTCTCCCTGATTTTCCTCATGAAGAATAAGAGTTATCTTCTGTCCTCTCCATCCCAGACTCCAAATGCTCCTTTTTTTTTTTCCTTCCTTGAAAGCAAAACTCCTAGGCTA
This sequence comes from Dugong dugon, assembly GCA_030035585.1. Taxonomy (NCBI): domain Eukaryota; kingdom Metazoa; phylum Chordata; class Mammalia; order Sirenia; family Dugongidae; genus Dugong; species Dugong dugon. Next base: position 179,579,340 of record CM057462.1, on the reverse strand, counting down.
CATCGCTTGTAACTCCAGCAATGCAAGCAAGCTTTTGTTCCCAGTGTTGGCAACAGTTCCCCATTCATTTGTCCCCCTGCCTGTCTGCAGGTCTCCGAGCCACTCTGCTGTCAGAGATTGCTCAGAGCTGGTGGATTCAAGCCACAGGGCTTCTTTTATGAGCCAAGCAAAGAGAAAGGAGCCTTTCATCCAATCCAGCCTCGCAGTCAGGTACTCCCTGGCGGGCTCCTCACAAAGCCCAGGCCCTTGAGCACTTCCCCTGGAGTCTGCCTTTTGTTTTCTTCTAGGGCACATTCCTGGTGATGGGCAGAAGGAAATGGCAGCCCAAGTCAGCAGCTGCCTCTGCAACCACTGCAGGCTGGTTCAGTGCTCGGTCCATAGAAGTCACTGGTTTGACCTGGTCCTCCCAAAAGCCAGCCTGAGTTCTCTATTAGTGAGCATGAAAAATGCTTCAATCATAGCACCAGATGGTGCCCAAACCAATTTGGATTGTCAGCTGAGGCCTACTCATTTCCAAGGGCTTGGTCTAACATCAGTGTTATTTCCCTCAGCGCCCATCTAGCTAGCCCTAAGAGCACACGGAGATGATTTTGCTCAGATGATTCTGATGAGAAAAAATATTTTCCTCTACACAGGACCATAGTCATTACATCTTTCCATTCTTATTAATTCATTCAACAAGCTTTTATTGAGTGCATGCTATGTACACTAGGCATTTTAGGGTATACCAAAGAGAAATTCATTTCTGTTCAACAGATATTTGTTGAGAATCTACTATGTGTCTGCCAAGCACTAAACTAGGTAATGGGCATATAAAATCAATATGATGAGAAGGTACTTGCTCTTGAAGAACTCACAGTTGTAGAAAGATGAACGGTCTAGTTGCACAGTGAATACTGAGATGAGGCAGGTGCCCTGAATCACCTTCTTTCCATTTCACTACTTGAACTGCGAATGGAATTTAATTTGCTGCCCCATCCTCTCAATCCTCCTAAAAAAGAAGTTGTCAACAGCATTAATCCACCACCTATGGGGCTGCTGTCCCTGGGTGGTACCGTTAAGTGCTCTATTACTAGCAGAAAGGTTGATGGTTAGAACCCACCCAGAGGTGCCTTGGAAGATAGGCCTGGCAATCTGCTTCCAAAAGGTCACAGCCTTGAAAATCCTATGGAGCAGTTCTGCTCTGCACATGTGGGGTCGCAATTAGTCTCGATCAACTCAGTGGCAACTAACAACAACAACAACAGGGGGATGCTAGCACAGAGGTGGATTACTAAGGAAGGATGTGGGGAAAAGACAATGATTTGGTTCTCTGCTACCGTGGTACTCAAAGAGCAGTCTGTGAACCGGTAAGAAATGCAGGCCTCACCCAGCCACGATACGTTAGAATCTGCAGTTTATCAAGATCCACAGGTGATTTAAATGCCCATCAATGTGTGAAAAGCACTACTCTGCTAGTTATTATTCTCCCAGGTTTTTCAACAATGATGGTGAGCTCAGTGAAGGATTTTCCTCACATTTATTTTTTCAGCGAACATGTATTGAGCACCAACATCTCAGTACCTGCTAGTTACATAATCACTTTATTAAAAAAAAAATAAAGAGAAAGAGATTCAGTCCCTCACACATGGGTCACTGAATTTTAGGCCATGTCATCCTACCTGAGGGCCATGACCAATTGGAAGAAAATCTAGGTCTAAACTAAAATCAGTGGTTGACCAGCCAGTGACCTTTACAGTATACTGGCAGGAAAACTCTCCCCTCAAGGGTTGCTTCACACTGCATAACTAACCAGTAGGAGTCTCTCCCTTAGAGAATTAAGAAACTAGATAGAGTTGATGGTCAGCACAGGTAAAACTAGAGAGACACACACAAAGAAGCAAGCTGAAACCATGATAGTAGATAGAGAGGAGAGAAGAGTACAGGGCCATCCTATGTTTTTAAGGAATCATTTAGAAAAGTGCTGGAGACCTTGCTATATGCTTCTTTACCTTCAGGACAACACTGAAGGGCAAACATTATTACTGCATTTTACAGATGAACAATCTAGGGTTCAGTCTTTTTCTGGTCTATTCCAGGGTCACCTAGGTTCAAGGGCAATGTCATGGGCACAGCTCACCCTACAGAGCCAGATAAAGAAACAGACTCTGTGTCCTCACACAGATTCACATGAAGATGTTATGGAAACTGAAGGAAATCCTGGCTTGTGCCCTTTCTTCAAGGAGCTTATAATCTTTTTGAGGAAAGGAAGACTGAAATATTTTTTTTAAAAAAATTCAACCTATTATTTTATTGTTTTTCATATGATTCAGAAGCTTTACACAGGTGGTAGGATTTTAGCTGGGCCTTAGAAGAAATATTTTAGATAGGTGAAGAGGAGAAGGGGTCCTTTTAGGTAGGGGTTACAGTATGAGAAAAGGCAAGACTGAGCCTGTTGAGGTGCTGGAGGAAAAAGTGAATCAACTGCTCGCACTTCTCAGAAGACCATCTAACTCAGGCTCAGCAAGGGCACACTCTATACAAACATGTGCAATGAATCAAAGGATGTGGCCTGGCAGAAGGTGTATGTAAGTCAGGGGAAGTGCCCAATAATTGTGCCTACACTGGAAAGAGTGCGTGGTCTGGAGAGTAGGTTGATAGAAGTCATCTCCTTCTCTCACCACTGCAAGGTTGGTGAGGGTTCTAGAAGCCAATCACATCATAGGTTTATTCATGGAGAAGGCAGATGTTCTATCACCTGAGACATCTCAGAATCTGTAATTACACATCTAAGTGATTGCTTAACAAATATCCATGTTCTCTATATTTCTTAGCTTATCTAGAAGGCAGCCATGTGCTTGGCTTTTGGCCAATATGATGAGGGCAGAAATGATCTGGAAGTGGTCAGTCCCTTCCAGGCCTGGCCCGTAAAAGCTTCCTGTGAGTCCCTCATTTCTCTCATGCCCTTCTTCAATGATCCGGAGGCTGTGTGTTCCAGATGATATAGCTGTAAGATGGAGGAGAACTCCATCTAGAAGCCAATCACTTCATAGGTTTGATGGGCACTGGACTTAAAATATTCATGTTGAGCTGCTAAAATTCTGGAATTTGTTATTACAATCATGTCTGGCCTAACCCTGACTAATATATAATGCACCTTTGTGTTTACTGTATATTGTTTGTCTTTCCCACTAGGCAGTAATTTTCAGTAAATTTGTTCACTAATGTATTCCCAATGATTGTCTGACACATAGTAGGTGCTCATAAATATTTGCTGAATGAATAAATGAATCATTATATTAGTCGCTAAGTTGATATGATTTTCTCACCTTTCCTCACTCAGAGAGCATAGTGTTCATTTGGACCCTTCCCCATTCAAAGTTGCCTTGACACCTTCTTTTTCTAGAGTTACCTGGATGTTTGAGATAAGGTTGAGGGAAGAATGGAAGGTTGGAGGGATTTGCCCCATCCCTGCCCCTGCTGGGGATCCTTGTGGGGCCCATCCTTCCCTGGGGACAATCTTGCTAAAGGAATCAAACAGGTCAATCAAAAAGTCACAGCAGAGGGTTGCTGTGGTACTGCCCTTTGTCCACGTAAAGATGTTAGGAAGATTTTTGGAGAATATCACAGACCTCTGAAGTCCCCACGTTTTCTTCGCCTAACATACCCATTCAATCATGTCAAAATCTTTGAGTTTGAACAAGATCAATTTCATATTATATTAAACACTCCTCCTCTGGCTTGATTACATGAGGCTCTGATTTTTGTATCGAAACAGTGCTAAATCACACAGGGCAACCTGGATTCAGGACAGAGGAAAGTGCTCCTGCTGGGTGGCCCCTTTTTCTCTTTCCTTACATGTAAATATTACCCACTTAGCCCCTCAACTGGAACAAGATGAGGATTTGTTTGCTTTGCAGTTAATGACTAAGTGAAACCTTCTAGAACTGTAGGCTTTGAGGACCCACGTCCCCTACCAGGCCTCTGCCCCCTCCATCCTTTCTGCTAAACACTGCTAACCCACACACCTGCTGAGGGACCAGACGTCTAGAAGGTCTATTTGGGATCAGTGGCCTAACTTTTTTTAGACTTCAGAATGGAAATATAATAACAGCAACATGGATTTTTGTTTATAGAAAAGAGTTTGGGGAGCCTGGGGATACATCCAGGATAAAACTGCATTATTCACTAATGCATGTCCCAATTTGGGCCCCACCAGAGAATTTGTATATTTAGTCCTGAGAGAACACACTTAACCAACATTTGATAATTTATTCCAGAATTCATTCAGAGTGATACCACAGTATTAGAGATGTGCAAAACTGCTTAACACTCATGGATATTTACGATGTTATTTTTTTTTCCAAAACACAGAGTAAATGCCTCAATATTGGGGCAGAAATGAAAACAACCAAGTTTACAAAAGAACTGCCAAACCATGTCATGCAGGATGATGCTGGGATTCAAGAGAATTCCTAGATGGTAGCTGCTGTTTTGCCACTGTCTAGCTGTGTGACCCTGCGCATATGTTACAGTATTTTTGTTTGTCTTTGCTTTTGTAAAATTGATCGGTTCAACTAAGCGATCTTTGAGGTCTTTTCCAGTTCTAACAATCTGAAGTTTTCTGGAGAACTTGAAAGAAAAAAATATAATAATATATTTGTAGAGTAGAGTGGAAGGGGGCTGATCTGCTGGGTCAGTTTCCAGATCTCTGATTAGCGCGTTATTTGTGGAGTCATTGTGTATTGAGGATTCACTTTTCTCCTCTGTCTCCCTCTCCCAGGAGTAGGCCTGGTCATATGTCTCTCGTTTGCTCTATTCTTCCTTCCAGAGAGTGGTGAACTCAGACACTAGGACTTGGGAATTAAAAGGAGTGAAATAAAACTTAGACCTCACAGCCTGCTTCAGTTTGAAGCTATTCACAGCCAGCTAGCTCAGGAAGACGTAGTGCTTGATCTCCCCGAGTTCACAGCATTGATTTGGGGAACCACACCCATTAGCTCCTTATGCACATCCCCTCAGGACCTCTTGGTATGAGTGACTCTGGGTTTCGAGAGCATCCATATGTTTCTGAGTTACCTGACTGTCATGGACTGAATTATGTCCCCCCAAAAATGTGTGTATCAGTTTGGCTGGGCCATGATTTCCGGTATTGTGTGATTTTCCTATGTAATTATAAATCCTGCCTCTATGATGTTAACGAAGGAGGATGGGCCGCAGTTGTGTTAGTGAGGCAGGACTCAATCTACAAGACTGGATTTTGTCCTGAGGCAATCTCTTGAGAATGAAAGACTGAAGTGAGCTGAGAGATGAGGGGGACCTCATACCATCAAGAAAGCAGTGCCCGGAGCAGAGCACGTCTTTTGGACCCGGGGTCCCTGTGCAGAGAAGCTCCTAGTCCTGGGGAACATTGATGAGAGAGAAAGCATTCCCCTGGAGCTGATGCCCTGAATTTGGACTTTTAGCCTACTTAACTGTGAAGGAATAAATTTCTCTTTGTTAAAGCCATCCACTTGTGCTATTTCTTTTATAGCAGCACTAGATGACTAAGACACTGACCCAGAGCCATTTAATTTGACTCAATCTCACCCTGAATTTTAAGAGTAAGTAGACCTGGGCGGTGCAAGTGGTGAATATGTTTGGATGTTAACTGAAAGGTTGGAGGTTCTAGTCTACCCAGAGGTGCCTCAGAAGAAAGGCCTGGCAATCTACTTCTAAAAAGTTAGCCATTGAAAACCTTATGGAGCACAATTCTATTCTGACACAAATGGGGTCACCATGGGTTGAAAGTAGACACAACAGCAACTTTTATTTTTTTTAAATTTCAGTGTGCTGTAGGTGAAAGTTTACAGTGCAAATTAGTTTCTCACTCAGAAATTTATACACAAATTTTTTTGTGACATTGGTTGCAATCCCCACAATGTGTAAGCACTCTCTCCCTTTCCCTTTCCACACAGGGTTCCCCATGTCCATATGTCCAGTTTTCCTGTCCCTTCCTGCCTTCTCATCTTTGATTTTGGGCAGGTGTTGCCCACTTGGTCTTGTATACTTAATTAAGCTAAGAAGCATATTCCTCACCTGTATTATTGTTTGTTTTATAGGCCTGTCTAATCGTTGGCTAAAAGGTAGACTTTGGGAGTGGCTTCACTTCTAAGTCAGAAGGGTGTCTGGGGACCATAGTCTCAGGAGTTCCTCCAGTCTCTGTCAGACCACTAAGTCTGGTCCTTTTTTTTTGTGAATTTGAATTTCATTCTACATTTTTCTCCTTCTCTGTCCTGAACCATCTATCGTGATTCCTGTCAGGGCGGTTGGTGGTGATAGTCAGGCACCATCTTGTTCTTCTGGGCTCAGGCTGATGGAGGCTCTGGCTCATGTAGTCCATTAGTCCTTTAGGCTAATATTTTCTTTATGTCTTTGGTTTTTCTCATTCTCCTTTGTTCTGGACAGGATGAAACCAATAGATGTATCTTAGATGGCTGCTCACAAGCTTTTAAGACCCCGGATGCTACTCATCAAAGTAGGATGTAGAACATTTTATTTATAAGCTATATTATACCAATTGACCTAGATGTCCCCTGAGACCATGATCTCCAGCTTTCAACCCAAGTAACTCGGTCCCTCCAAGCTGTTTGGATGTATCTAGGAAGCTTGCCTTGGTCAAGTTGCGCTGACTTCTGCTATATTGTGTATTGTCTTTCCCATCACCAAAGTTAACTTGTCTACTATCTAGTGATTTCCACTCCCCAACCCTCTTCTCCCTTGTAACCATCAAAGATTGTTTTTCTCTTTGTGTAAATTTTTCTTGAGTTCTTATAATAGTGGTCTTGTGCAATATTTGTTATATTGTGATTAACTTATTTCACTCAGCATAATGCCTTCCAGATTCATCCTTGATGAGATGTTTCATGGACTCATCAGTGTTCTTTATCATTGAGTAGTATTCCATTGTGTGTATGTACCATAACTTGTTTATCCATTCATCTGTTGATGGGCACAAGGTTGTTTGCATCTTTTTGCTATTGTGAATAATGGTGCAATGATCGTGGAGTGTATGTGTCTATTCCTGTGACAGCTCTTATTTCTCTAGGGTATATTTCTAGTAGTGAGATTGCTGCATTGTATGGCATTTCTATTTCTAGTTTTTTAAGGAGGCAACAGATCATTTTCCATAGTGTTTGTACCATTTTACATTCCCACCAGCAGTGCGTAAGAATTTGTTGTTTTCTGTTTTTTTTTTGATTAGTGCCAGTAATGCTGGGGTGAGATGGTATTTAATTGTAGTTTTGATGTGCATTTCTCTAACGGCTAATGATTACAAGCATTTCCTCATGTGTTTGTTAGCCATCTGAATGTCTTCTTTGATTAAGTGAACATATTATTTGCCCATTTTTTAATTGGATTATTTGTCTTTTTTGTTGTTGAGGCATTGAAGTATTATATAAATTTTAGAGATTAGACCCTTATCAAATATTTCCTAGCCCAAAATTTTTTCCCATCTGTTAGTTCTCTTTTTACACTTTTGGTGAAGTCTTTTGAAGAGCCTAAGTGTTTAATTTTTAGGAGCTCCCAATTATCTAGTTTATCTTCTGGTGTTTGTTCATTGTTAGTTATGGCTTGTATTGTATATATGCCATGTATTTAGGGCCACTAGCATTGTCTCTATTTTTTCTTCCCTGATCTTTATTGTTTTAGGTTTTATATTTAGGTCTTTGATCCATTTTGAGTTAGTTTTGGTGAATGGCATGAGGTATGGTTCCTGATTCATGTTTTTACAGATGGACATCCAGTTTCGCCGGCATCATTTGTTAAAAAGACTGTCTTTTCTGCACTTAGTGGCCTTTGGTGATCAGCTGACCACAAGTGGATTTATGTCTGGATTCTTGATTCTGTTCCATTGAACTTTATGTCTGTCACTGTACTAGTACCAGGCTGTTTAGACTACTGTGGCTGTATAGGAGGTTCTGAGATCAGGTAGTGTGATGCCGCCTACATTGTTCTCTTTCTTCAATAATGCTTTGCTTATCCAAGACCTCTTTCCTTTCCAAACAAAGTTGGTGATTCTTTTTTCCATCGTGTTCAAAAGTGTTGTTGTTATAGGGCAGTTCTACTCTGTCCTATAGGGTCACTATGAGTCAGAATCGACTCGATGGTGACAGGTTTTTTGGTTTGTTTTTTTCTGGTGTGCTGCAAAAGAAACAAGACCAGTTACATAATGTTCTCGTGGAAGCTGAATCTAATCATGAAGAAACAATTGGACAGACCTAAATTGAGGAACATTCTACAAAACAACTGTTCTATAACCCTAAAAAATCTTGTGTCATAAAAGACTGTTCCAGATTAGAGGACACTAAAAAGACAATTAAATGCAATTCATGGCCCGCTATCGAGCCTGGATCCAAAAAGAAAAATTTACAAAGTATGTTATTGGGTCAATGAGTGAAATTTGAATATACAATGTACATTAGATAGTAATCTTATATTAATGTTAATTTCCTGAAATTGATCATTAAATTGGGTTTGTACAAAATAATTTCTTTGTTCTCAGGACAGATGCATGCTGGTATATTAGGGTGAAAGATCAAATCATTCAGCAAAATAATAATAATAATAGTATTGTATATATTGTTGGACTGACACAGTGGCTGCAACAATGAGCTCTAATATAGCAACTATTGTGAAGATGGCATAGGAGTGGGCAACGTTTCATTCTGTTGTACACAAGGTCGCTGTGAGTTGGAGCTGACTTGACGGCACCCAACAACAACATGTATATTGCATATGCATATTATATATGCAGACAGAGAGAGACAGAAAGCAAATGTGACAAAATTAGTGAATCTAGGTGAGCAGTATATGAAATTCATTTTAGTATATGAAGTACTATTTTTGTAACTTTTCCGCAGTTTTGTAATTTTTTTTTAACGAAAAGTTAAACAAATAGAAGAGGAGGAAGAAGGTTTTGGAAATGTTCGAGGCCCAACTGTAGATCACCTTGGGAAGGCTGCAGCCTCCAAACCTGTCTTTAGAGACCTGACCTTGGGCTAGGTGTCCCTGCCGGCTATTTATTATGCTCATGCAATAAACCAGAATGCCCCTTAGAAGCAAAAAAAAAAAAAGAGTGTTGTTGTTGTTAGGTGCCATCAAGTCAGTTCCAACTCATAGGGTCCCTATATACAACAGAACAAAACACTGACCGGTCCTGCGCCATCCTCACAATCCTTGTTATGACTGAGCACATTGTTGCAGTCACTGTGTCAATCCATCTCACTGAAGGTCTTCCAGTTTTTGGCTGACCTTCTACTTTACCAAGTGTGATGTCCTTCTCCAGGGACTGATCCCTCCTGATAACATGTCCAAAGTATGTGAGAAGTAGTCTCGCCATCCTTGCTTCTAAGGAACATTCTGGCTGTACTTCTTCCAAGACAGATTTGTTCGTTCTTTTGGCAGTCTATGGTTTATTCAATATTCTTCACCCACACCACAATTCAAAGGTGTCAATTCTTCTTCGGTCTTCCTTATACATTGTCCAGCTTTCACATGCATATGAGGTCATTGAAAATACCATGGCTTGGGTCAAGCGCACCTTAGTCTTCAAGGTGACATCTTTGCATTTTAACACTTTAAAGAGATCTTTTGCAGCAGATATGCCCAATGCAATGAGTCTTAATTTCTTGACTGCTGCTTCCGTGGGTGCTGCTTGTGGATCCAAGTAAAATGAAATCCTTGACAACTTCTATATTTTCTCCATTTATCATGATGTTGCTTATTGGTCCAGTTGTGAGAATTTTTATTTTCTTCATGTTGAGGCAAAATGCATACTGAAGGCTGTGGTGTTTGATCTTCAACAGTAAATGCTTCAAGTCCTCTTCACTTTCAGCAAGCAAGGTTGTGTCATCTGCATAGTGCAGTTTGTTAATGAGCCTTCCTCCAATCCTGATGCCCCGTTCTTCTTCCTGTAGTCCAGGTTCTCGGATTATTTGCCCATCATACAGACTGAATAAGTACTGTGAAAGGATACCACTCTGGCTTACTCCTTTCCTGACTTTAAACCACGCAGTATCCCCTTGTTCTGTCTTAACAACTGCCTCTTGATCTATGTACAGGTTCCTCATGAGCACAGTTAAGTGTGCTGGAATTCCCACTCTTCACAATGTTATCCATAATTCGTTATGTTCCACACAGTCAAATGCCTTTGCATAGTCAATAAAACACAGGTAAACATCTTTCTTGTATTCTCCACTTTCAGCAATGATGTCCCCGGTTCCATGTCCTCTTCTGAATCTGGCTTGAACTTCTGGCAGTTCCCTGTTGATATATTGCTGCAGCCACTTTTCAATGATCTTCAGCAAAATTTTACTTGCATGTGATATTAATGATATCATTAGATAATTTGCACATTCTGTTGGATCACCTTTCTTTGGAAGAGGCATACATATGGATGTCTTCCAGTCGGTTGGCCAGGTAGCTGTCTTCAAAATTTCTTGGTATAGACAAGTCAGCACTCCAGAGCAGCATTCGTTTGTTGAAACATCTCAATTGGTATTTCATCAGTTCCAGGAACCTTGTTTTTTGCCAACGCGTTTAGTGTCACTTGGACTTCTTCCTTCAGTACCATCGATTCCTGACCGTATGCTGCCTTCTGTAATGGTTGAATGTTTACCAATTCTTTTTGGTATAGTGACTTTGTGTATTCCTTCCAACTTTTTTTGATGCTTCCTGCATCGTTTAATACTTTCCCCATAGAATCTTTTTACATTGCAACGCGAGGCTTGAACAAGTACAGTTGATATTTGGATCAGGATTGCATTATATCTGTAGATCACTTTGGGTAGGATTGACATTTTCACAATGTTGAGTCTTCTTATCCATGAGCATGGTATGTTTTTCCACTTATGTGGGTCTTTTGTTTTCTTGCTATAGTTTTTTGTAGTTTCCTTTGTATACATCTTTTACATCCTTGGTTAGATTTATTTCTAAGTATTTTATCTTTTGGGGGGCTATTATAAATGGTATTGTTTTCCTGATTTCCTTTTCAAAGTTCTCTTTGTTGGTGTATAGGACTACAACTGATTTTTGTATGTTGATCTTGTATCCTGCTACTCTGCTGAACCTTTCTTTTGGTTCTAGTAGTTTTCTTGTGGAATATTTGAAGTTCTCTATGCATAGAATCATATTATCTTCAAGTAGGGATAGTTTTACTTCTTCCTTTCCAATTTGGATGCCCTTTATTTCTTTTTCTTGCCTTATTTTTCTATCTAGGACTTCCAGCACAATGTTAAATAGGAGTGGTGATAAACAGCATCCTTGTCTTTTTCCAGTTCTCAGGGAGAATGCTTTCAGCGTTTCTCCACTGCGAATGATGTCGGCTGTTGGTTTTTTATAAATGCCCTTTATTATGTGGAGGAATTTCCCTTCTATACCTATTTTATTGAGAGTTTTTTCAGGAATGGATGTTGGACTTTAGCAAATGCCTTTTCAGAGTTAATTGAGATGATTATGTGATTCTTTTATTTTATTTATGTGATAGACTACATTGATTGATTTTCTAATGTTGAACCATCCTTGCATACCTGGTATTAATTCCACATAGTTGTGGTGTATTTTTTTAATATGATACTGAATTCTATTGGCTAGAATTTTGTTGAGAATTTTCGCATCTATATTCATGAGAGATACTGGCCTGTAATTTTCTTTTTTTGTGGTGTTTTTGCCTTGCTTTGGTATCATGGTTATGCTGCCTTCACAAAATGAATTCATGAGTATTCCTTCCTTTTCTATGCACTGAAATAGTTTGAGTAGTACTGGTGTGAGCTCTTCTCTGAATATTTGGTAGAATTTTCCAGTGAAGCTGTCCAGGCCAGGGCTTTTTTTTTTTATTGTTGTTGTCTTTGGGAGTTTTTTTTTAACTTCTTCAATTTCTTTTCTTGTTATGTGTCTGTTCAGATTTTCTATCTAATTTTGTGTTAGTTTAGGTAGGGAGTGTGTTTCTAGAAATTTGTTCATTTCCTCTAGGTTCTCAATTTTTTTTGGAGTACAATTTTTCATATTATTCTGTTTTGATCCTTTTTATTTCAGTTGGGTCTGCTGTAATGTCCCCTATTTCATTTCTCATTTGGGTTATTTGCTTCCTTTCCTGTTTTTCTTTTGTCCATTTGGCAATGGTTTTTCTATTTTGATGATCTTTTCAAAGAACCAGCTTTTGATCTTGTGGATTCTTTCTATTGTTTTCTGTTGTCTATTTAATTTATTTCTGCTCTAATCTTTATTATTTCCTTTCTTCTTGTGGCTGTGAGCTTCTTTTACTCTTCTCTTTCTATTTGTTTGAGTTGTAGAGCTAACACTTTGATTTTGGCCTGTTTTTCTTTTTTGATGTGTGCATTTATTGCTATAAATTGATCTTTGAGGACTGCCTTTCTCTGTGTCCCAAAGTTTTTGGTATGATGTGTTTTCATTCTCATTTGATTCTAGGAATTTTTTGATTCCCTCTTTGATTTCTTCTATTACCCAGATGATTTTAAACAAGGTGTTATTAAGTTTCTATGTATTTGATTTTTACCTTCCTCTTCCTATTACTGATTTATACTTTTATGACGTTGTGATCAGAGAGAATGCTTTGTATCATTTCAGTGTTTTGGATTGTATTGAGGGTTGCTTTGTGGCCTAAAATGTGGTCTATTCTGAAGAATGTTCCATATGCATTAGAAAAGATTGTATACTTTGCTGCTGTTGGGTGGAGTGTTCTATATATGTCTATGGGGTCAAGTTGGTTGATTTTGGCCTTTAGAGCTTCTGTATCTTTGTTGAGTTTCTTTCTAGATGTTCTGTCCTTTACCGAGAGTGGTGTGTTGAAGTCTTCTACTATTATTTTGGTTACTGCTTATTTCTCTTTTCAGTGCTCTTATGGTTTGTTTTATGTATTTTGGAGCCCCGTCAATGGGTGCATAGATGTTTATTAGGGTTCTGTCCTCATGGTGGATTGTCCTTTTAAGTATTATATAATGTCCATCCTTGTCTTTAATGGTTGATTTTGCCTTAAAGTCTATTTTGTCTGAGATTAATATTGCAACTCCTGCTCTTTTTTGGTTACTGTTTGCTTGATATATTTTTTTCATCCTTTGATTTTTAACATATTTATGTCTTTGTGTTGAATGTGTGTCTCTTGTAGACAGCATATTCATGGTTCATGTTTTTTTTAATCCATCCTGCCACTCTCTCTTTACAGGTGCATTTAAACTATTTACATTCAGTATGATTATCAATAGGTATTAGTTAACTGCTGTCATATTGTGCTTTTTTTTTTATGGTGCTGACATTTTCTTTTTTCCTCTTACTTTCCAGTGTTGAGTTCCTTTTGTTTGTGGAATTTCCTTTCTTTTCTTTCATTATTATAGGTTTTGTTTCTACTGAGTCTTTATGTTTTTCTTCTTTATTATTTTGGTGAGTAAGTTTGTTAACTTTGTTTGTTGTTACCTTGAAATTTACCCTTATCTATTATTGTGTCCTGAGGCAATCTCTTGAGATACAAAAGAGAGAAGTGAGCAGACAGACAGGGGTGCCTCATACCACCAAGAAAGCAGTGCCAGGAGCAGAGTGTGTCCTTTGGACCCAGGGTCCCTGTGTGAAGAAGTTCATAGTCTGGGAGAACATTGATGAGAAGGGCAACAGACGGAGAAAGACTTTCCCTGGAGCTGATGCCCTGAATTTGGACTTTTAGCCTACTTTACTGTGCAGATATAAATTTCTCTTTGTTAAAGCAATATTGCTGTTGTAGCAGCACTAGATGACTAAGACAGAATTTGGTACTGAGAGAGTAAGGTGCTGCTCTAACAGATACCTAAAATGTGGAAGTGGTTTTGAAACTGTGAATGGATAGAGGAGTGGCAATGGCAGAGGACCAGCAATAGCAGAGAACCTTCAGCAACAGAGAAGCGGCAGCAGCAGAGAACCAACAGCAGCAGAACCAGGAGACCAGCGTGAGACAGCGCTGGAGCCGACCCATGGAGTGAGAGCTGAGTGCCTGTGCACAGGAAGCTTCCTGGCAGAGTGGGGTGCCTCTGGGCACTTATTGGTGGAGCTAGGCTTGCTGACTCATGGAGCAAGGAAGCTGAGTGCCTGTGCACAGGAGGCTTCCTGGTGGAGTGAGGTGCCTCCAGGTACTTACTGGTGGAGCTACAGAGCTTTGGAACACTTTCCTCAGCAGTGCAGATGCAGGCGTGAGGCCCAAGGGCCAAGAGGCCTAGAAACCAGGAAACAGAAGCTGAAGAGACAAGGGACACAAGAAGCTGAGCTTCCTCAGTCTCAAAAGGTATGGCCATGACCTCAGGGGTTTCAAAGAGTGGAACCATGGCCTCTGGTGCTTCTAAGGGTGAAGTTGCCCCACAGATGGATTAGGAAAATGGTGCACTTAAAGCCAAGGGAGCAGAGTTGCTGTCCTAGAGGGCCTGGAAGGTGGAGCTGAAGCCCAGGTCCAAGGGGCCGATTCTCAGAATCTGGTGAGTGTGGCCAATACCTAGATTCTAGAGGGCAAGGCCGTTGTGTAAATTGTCTCAGAGGACAGAAAATTATTTTCAAAGCCTTGAGGGCTAATGTAATGTGTTCTACTGACTTGCTTGGTGCCTGTTATCCCTTCTTTCCATCCAGTTTCTCCCATTTGTAATGGAAATGTCTAGCTCGTGCCTGCTCTGCCATTGTATCTTTGGAAGCAGATAACTTGTACTCTAGATTTCACAGATGAAGAGGAATTTTTGAATTTTGGACTTGGAGTTAAGACTTTTGCTATGTTATGGCGGGTTGAATATGTTTTCCATGTTGCAAGGATGTGATTTTTTGGGGGCCACAGGGTGGAATGTCATGGATTGAATTATGTCCCCCCAAAAGCTGTGTCTGTCAGTTTGGCTAGGCCATGATTCCTGGTATTGTGTGATTTTCTTATATGTTGTAAATCCTGCCTCTATGATGTTAATGAGGGAGGATGGGTGGCAGTTATGTTAGTATGGCTTGACTCAATCTACAAGATTGGATTGTATCCTGAGGCAATCTCTTGAGATATAAAAGAGAGAAGTGAGCAGACAGGCAGGGGGACCTCATACCATCAAGAAAGCAGTGCCAGAAGCAAAGCATGTCCTTTGGACCCAGGGTCCCTGTGTTGAGAATCTCCTAGTCTGGGGGAACATTGATGAGAAGGCCGACAGAGGGAGAAAGCCTCTCCCTGTAGCTGACACCCTGAATTTGGACTTTTAGCCTACTTTACTGTGAAGAAATACATTTCTCTTTGTTAAAGCCATCCACTTGTGATATTGCTGTTGTAGCAGCACTAGACAACTAAGACACCTGCACTGTTTATTCCCTCCTTTTATTGTTTTGATGTTGTCATTTACAGATTGATGTCTCTGTTTCCCTATTTTAAGTCTTTTAGCTTTGTTTTATTACTGAGAGTTCTCTTCCTAAGTTGGAGCCCTGGTGGCGCAGTGATAAAGAGCTTGGCTGCTAACCAAAAGTTTGGAAGTTTGAGTCTACCAGCTGCTCCCTGGAAACCCTATGGGGCAATTCTACTCTGTCCTATAGGGTCACTATGAGTCAGAATTGACTTGATGCAATGGGTTTGATTTTGGTTTTGATTACCTAAGTTGGTATCTGGTGGCACTGTCCTGTGTCCTAGAATCCAGTTGTTGTCTGATGTTGGTTCTCTAACAGAAGGACTCCCTTTAATATTTCTTATAAGTTTGGTTTGGTTTTTACAAATTCCCTTAATTTCTGTTTATCTGAAAATGTCCTAATTTTTCAGGATATATTATTCTTGGTTGGCAGTATTTTTCTTTCAAGGTTTTATATATGTCATTCCATTGCCTTCTTGCCTGCATTGTTTCTACTGCATAATCAGAGCTTAGTTTTATTGTTTCCCCTTTGTATGCAATTTTTCGTTTTTCTTGAGCTGCTCTCAGGATTCTTTGTCTTTGGTTTTGGCAAGTTTCATTATGATATGTCTTGGTGACTTTCTTTTGGGGTCTATCCTATGTACGGTTTGTTGAGCTTCTTGAGTGGTCAGCTTTTTGTCTTTTATAATATTTGAGAAATTTTCTGCTAGCAAGTCTTCCACAATCTTTTCTGTGTTTTCCATTTTCTCTCCCTGTTCTGGAACTCCAATCACGCATAAATTTTTGCTCTTGTGTTCCACATTATTCTTTGGTTTTCTTCATTTTTTTATCTGATTTTTCCTCAGACAAAATGCCGTCCATGGATTTGTCTTCAATCTCACTGATTCTGTCTTTTGTTGTTTCAAATTTGCTCCTAAAGCCTACTACTGTGTTGTTTCTGAAAATTTGTTGTTTATCTTTTGGATTTCTAGCTGCTGTTTTTGTATGATTTCTAATTGTTTATTTATTTTGATGTTTTGCTCTTGTATTATTTTCCTGAATTCTTCTATTGCTTTGTCTGTGTTTTCCTTGATTTTGTCTATTTTTTCCTTGGTTTTGTCTGTGTTTTCCTTGATCTTTTTCCTAATCTCTTCAATAACCCTAAATATTAGTCTTTTGAATTCCATATTAGGTAGTACAAAAGGTTACCTGATTCTTTATTTTGGTCACTTGCTAGAGTCATCTTCTCCTGCTTTTTTATATTTTTTGATATTTTCTACTGTATCTGAGACATTAAGATATTATTTTATTTATCGACTGTATGTTTGTTTCATCCTGTTTTTTGTTTCGTTTTGATATGTCAGGGTGGACCGGTCAGCCATGCTTTTCTGCTTGCTCATTTGAGGGCCTGATATCTCTCACCACCTTGTCCAGGTGGGCAGGGTAGCAGCAGGCAAGATGAGCCCACTTTGTTGTACACTGGTTTGGCAAGATGGCTGAAGGCAGACTAGGTGGGCACTGTTTGCCTCCTGATGTTGGTGCAGTGGTGTGGGAGTGTTCACAGCCCTCACCAGATAGTTGGAGGTATCACTGGGGGAGTGGTATGGGCTTCCTTCCTACCATTCAAGAGCTGGTCAAGTAATGGGTGGGGAAGAGCAGTGCAGGTGTGGTGCAGTGATGGGCCTGAGCACCCTGGATGCTCTAGCCATGGTGGTGCAGCAGGGGCTGATGGCAAGGGTGGGAGGTGGCATATGGAGCTAGGTGGGATGGAGAAAGAAAAGGAAGAGAAAGAAAAAAAGGGAGGGTGGTGCAGTGGTAGCTGGCATGTGGAGGTGGGGCAGACCTTGAAGCCTGCAGAAAGAGGGGGAAGGTTACACACAGGGCTAGATGGGAGAGAGAAATAAATTAATAAATAAATGGCTGTGTGGTAGTGGCCAGTGGGTAGGGTGTGGCAGATCCAGGGCAGCAGCAGGCTGGTGTGCCAGCAGCAGGGTCTGGTGGGAAGGTGGGGAGGTGGCACACAAGGGTAGGTGGGAGGGAGAAAGAAAAGAAAGAAAAACAAAAAGGGGATGGTGTGGTGGTAGCTGGCATGTGGGGACAGAGCTTGATGGAAGCGGGGAGGTTTGCATACAGGGCTACGTGAGAGGGAGAAAGAAAAGGAAGAAAGGAAAAAAAAGCCATGTTGTGGTAGAGGGCAGGTAGGTTGGGGGGTGGGGGGGGGCTTGTATTTTCGACCCTGGCAGTGGTGGCTGCTGGGATGGGGGATTCTTGCTTCTACTCCCAGAAGGTTGAGGGGTGGGAAAACATGTTTCTCTGGTTACCGGATACTGTGTCTCCTGTTGGGAGTTCCTTGAATTTGTCTTCCTGTACTCCTTGTCTGGGGTCGTTATGGCTGTGCTTCAACATAGTGATGCTGTACTGTGTTAGTTGGCAGGGGACCTCCACTCTGTATCTCTCCTCATTCTGTTTTTTTGTCAGTTTCCTCTTCCATTCGGTGTTTGATCTAGTTCTTCATCCCTTCATTTGATGCTTAGGGATCAGGATTGATGTTTGTATGTGCTTTACTTAGTTTTTTGGGTCTCTGCTGCAAAGAGACGGCATGGTGCATCTGTCTAGGGCGCCACGTTGGTTCAGCCTCCAGCAACTAGTTTGTAACTACATGTAGGCAGCCAGACTTACTTAATTTTTAGCAAAAGCATATTCAATTTCATGTTTTCCTACCTTTAAAACTAAGCAAGGAAGAAAACACAATCCATCTTTCTCCACTGGGCAGTCCAAAGCCTTCACCCATAAGTATGTCATCCACGGATAAACACTGTGCCCAAGGAAGGAGAGAAAAGAGTGCATGGGCTTGACTGGTTCAGAATTAAGCTGTTGGTAGCATGGATGTTTGGGCAGCAGGCAACGCTGTGTCAGGCAAGTGTATTTTTCTGACTGAATCAGCGTAGTGACTCTTGTTTTTCACTTGAATACACCTTACATGTAAGCGTTACACGTTTCTAGCCTCCTCACCCCTACTCTTGCCCCATCACCTACTCCTTGCCTACACTGTGAAATGGTGCTTCTGTCTCTCTTCTGTCCACTGAGAAGATGTGCTATAGAAAATCCTCTGAGCAATTGGGGAACTCAGCCAAATGGCACCACATTTTGCAGAATCTGTGCCTGCTTTTTTGCACACTAGGAGTTTAAACTTTTCTAGGGGCTCACGTCTGTAGCTCAGAAGCAAACACTTAAATAGCCAACCAAATTGAAGCCTGTATTGATTATATCATTCAGAGATTTTTTTGTTTTGTGTGTGTGTTTGGCTTAAATGTAGCATCATGAATACACAGCCGCAGGGATTGTGCCAAACAGCTCAACCTGCTGTACGTACTGCCATCCATGGAAAACCATTTTTCTTTTCTCCTGCTTGAGGTGTTATCATCAGGAGCCATGTGGATGCTCTCTGGACCAGCCAGCCA